>CM035428.1:20591878-21294378 GCA_020310875.1 Ceratopteris richardii
TTCCGCTGCGATTAGGAGAGGAATTCTCCAACAATTGGTATCAGAGCATTGGATTTTGAAGAGGCAAAGCATTGGAACTGAAGTGGAGCAAAGAAGAAGCTACAAATAAAGGGAGAGCTTCATAAAGTCAAGGAAGAGCGCCACACAATATTTGAGGAAACTTCAATCTTGGAAGTTTTCAATAGCTGATTTAAGACAACAAGTTGAGAAGTTAGATAAAGATAACTTTCAGTCTTGGAGGTATAGAATGATAAATTACCTTAAAGGTAAAGGTTTATGGAGTCTAGTTAGTGGAGATGATCCACAACCGGTGGACCTTGAAGATTCCAACATTCCTCAGGCAGAAAGGAGACAATTTGCTGATTGGGAAGAGAGGAATCGAAGGGTGATGTTCCTCGTCTCACAAGTTATTTCTAAGACTATGATTGGTCATGTGCAAAGCTTAGAAACAGCCAAGGAAGTTTGGGAAGCATTGGAGAAGGTGTATGCTACCTCAACAAGGTCTCGGAGGATGCAACTCAAGAACGAGCTCAACAACATGAAGAAAAGTTCAAACCAAAGCATTAGTGAGTATACATTGAGGATCAAGGAGCTTCGAGATCAACTAGCATCGGATGGATGCAAGATAGAAGAGGAAGACGTCGTCCAAACAGCCCTCAATGGCTTGAGGAGTGAAGAAAAGTGGAAGCCCCTCATCACAAACATTGTTTATAGAGATCCTCTTCCAACATTCAACGAGATTATACCAAATCTTGTGGCTGAAGAGGTTTCTCAACAAGGAGAAGGCAACAAAGGTAAGGACAGCCATAGTCAAATGTTATATGCAGGAAGAGGTAGAGGAAGGAACTCAAGAGGAGGCTCGAGAGGAAGAGGAAGAAGCTACAACAACACAAATTTCAGCCAAGACAACTCGGAGGACAACAAGGACAACTCAAATGACAACACACATGGAAGAGTTCAAGGAAGAAATAGAGGAAGAGGTCGAGGTTCATACAATCCTCATGAAGGTATAACATGTTATCATTGTGCTAAACTAGGACATTATGCAAATGATTGTTGGCAAAAGAATGGAAGGCTGAATGGAGGAAACCAAAGGAGCCAAAATAACTATGCGAGTACATCAAGTGAAGGAGACAAGCAAACCATGCTTGCCATGAAGCATGACTACAACAACTCGAGAAGTAATGACAAAAAATGGTTCATAGATTCAGGTTGCAGCAACCATATGACATGCCAAGGAGATTTATTCACAAAGCTACAAGCTCCAAGTGGAAAAAGGATGTGTGGAGACCGGCGATGAGACTCAACACGCAATTGAGCATATTGGAGATATCAAGCTTGGAGATAGAAAGGTATTGGGTGATGTTCTTCATGTTCCTACTATTGCAAAGAATTTTATTTCAGTAGGACAAATGGTAGAGAAAGGATATTATGTTATCTTCAATGAAAAAGGCTGCTTTATAAAGAATCCAAAAGAAGGATTCAAGGTCATTGCTCAAGGAAGAAAAGAAGGTAGGATTTTCACTTTGGACATTCAACAACCACATGGAAAGGTGATGTATATTCAGTTTGGAAATAAGAAGATTGCTGAAATCGATTTGTGGCACAAAAGGTTTGGACATATCAACATTCCCAAGCTCAAGGACATGAGCAACCATGAAGTGGTAAGAGGTCTTCGAAAATTCAATGATGCTAGACTACATGAGTTTTGTGAAGCATGCCGTCTAGGAAAGCAAACTCGACAACCATTCAAGAAGAGCAACTATGTGGCAAGGAATGTCCTCGACTTGATACACACGGATGTATGGGGACCATCAAAACCACCATTAGTGGCTGGTAATAGATATTTTGTCACTTTTATCGATGATCATTCAAGAAAAGTATGGATGTTTTGCATAAAACAAAAATCAGATGTGTTCTCCATGTTCAAGAGATTTAAAGCACAGGTAGAAAGGGAAATAGGACGCTACATAAAGACCTTGAGGTCCGATGGAGGAGGAGAATATTTCTCCAAAGAATTTTCAAATTTTCTTTATGAAAATGGCATCAAGCGACAATTTACATGTAGGTACACACCTCAACAAAATGGAATAGATGAAAGGAAAAATAGACATATCCCAGAGGTTGCAAGATGCATGCTCAACGAGATGAAGGTTCCACTAAACTACTGGGCTGAAGCAGCTAGTACGGCTGTTTATTTGATGAACAAGTGCTCAACGCCTCGAGTGCATAATCTAACTCCCGAGGAGGTTTATTCTGGTAAGAAACCTGACCTTACACATCTCAAAGTTTTTGGATGTGTGTGTTATGTTCACATCCCTCAAGAACTAAGGACAAAGATGGAGGAAAAGTCCGAAAAATGTATTTTTATTGGATATTCATCGGAGCAAAAGGGATGTAAGTGCTACAATCCGGTGACAAAGGAGCTACGAGTCTCACGAGATGTGGTATTTGATGAGCTAAGACCATGGTTTGGAGCCAAAGGGAAAGACAAGATTCTTGAAGAAGATTGTGAAGATGATGGAGGTGCTGTCCAAGAAGAATTTCAGCAAACAAGCACTCAAATGTCAGGTCAAGAAGCTTCTACATCACTTGGAGAAAGCTCAACATGGAAGGAGAGACTAAGGAGTCATTCCTCATCACCAACATCATGTTATGAAAGATCTAAAGCTGAAAGTGCTGCCCAAAATAGTGATTCAAATGCAAGTGAAGAAGAGTATGAAGAGGTGGTCACACCAAAGGTAAAGTTGAACCGGTTGAAGAAGCAATATTCAAAAGAAAATGAAAGGAGGTCTTCGAGAGCAAGGTATCCAATTCAAAGGCTGAGCTATGATAGTTTTATTGCAAAGCATTTTGCATATATAACACAGGTGGTCAAAGACAAAGAACCGGATGCATATGAAGAAGCATGTACACAAAAAGAATGGCAAGAAGCTATGCAAGAAGAGATGAAAGCTCTCAAGGACAATCACACATGGGAGCTAGTTCCAAAAGCTAAAGGTATGAAGATTGTTCCAAATAAATGGGTGTTTAAAATAAAGAGAAATGCTGATGGTTCTCTAGCAAGGCATAAAGCTAGACTAGTAGCAAAAGGATTCAAGCAAACTCACGGCATTGACTATGAAGAGACTTTCAGCTCGGTTGCAAAGATGGGAACAATTAGAACCTTGATTGCAGTGAGTGAAGCAAGGAGATGGCCATTGTACCAACTTGACATAAAAAATGCATTTCTCAATGGTGAACTTCAAGAAGAGCAAGCACCACGTGCTTGGAATCACAGATTGGTCGAGTACCTCACAAAGTGTGGGTATAGTCCAAGTAATGCAGATCCCTCTCTCTACATGAAGAAAGAAGAAGGCAAGCAGGTATACCGTATATATTTGCATATATGTTGATGATCTCATCATAACAGGAAGTAATGTTACGGGAATACAAGAGATAAAAAGAAAACTCGGTAAGGAGTTTAAAATTTCAGATCTTGGTGAGCTAAAATACTTTTTAGGCATTGAGATAGTCTATGAAAAGATGGCATTTACTTGATGCAAAGAAAGTACCTGTTGGATGTTCTTTTCAGATTTGGAATGAGTGAATGCAAACCACTCACTCAACCTATGGACACAAATGTGAAGCTATGCTCAAATGATGGAGAGAAGTTATATGATGTAACTACATACAGGAGTATTATAGGTTCATTGATCTATGCTACGATCACAAGACCATATTTGTGTTATATTGTTGGAGTTCTTTCTCGATTTATGCAAGCTCAAACAAGTGAACATTTAAATTCAGCCAAACGAGTGCTAAGATATGTGACGCACACTGTCAATCATGCATTGTTTTATAGATATGATGAAAAATTGCAGGTAAAGGGCTTCAGTGATGCTGATTGGGCTGATTTGAAGGAAGATAGAAGATCCACTTCAGGTTATGTGTTCATGATAGGTAGCAAACCTATCACATGGAGCTCAAAGAAGCAACCTACTGTTGCACTATCATCTACAGAAGCTGAATATAGAGGTTTAGCCTTTGCAACTTGTGAAGCTATGTGGATTAAGAAGCTCTTGGCTGATCTTGATGTGTAGGTGGAGACCATTCCAATTTATGGTAACAACATGTCAAGCATTCACTTGACAAACAATCCAATGTTTCATGCACGAAGCAAGCACATAGAAGTGCATTATCATTATGTTCGAGAAAAAGTTTTGAGCAAGGATGTGGATATAAAGTTCATTGGAACTAATGACCAGGTTGCAGACATGCTTACAAAGTCCCTAGATGCTTCTAAGCTAAAGAGGTTCAAGGATGACATCAACTTGCAGGATATGGCTGAAGGTGTAAGCTCACATGTGAGCTTGAGGGGGAGTGTTAAAAAAAAAGAAGTAAGCTCGTATATATTTTTGCAAAAAGGATTTTCTTCAAGTAGAAGGAAAATACAAAAATGAAAAATAGAAGCATTTACTTCAGCAAGTAGTGGAGGCCAAAAGAGAATCAATCAAAAGAGAATCAAATCCAAAAACTGGACTGTAAGAGGAGTGGCTGTCCAAAGTAGTGGAGAAATGATGGAGAAGAGCTCTCAAACTCATCATGAGAGTTTTTGGTCACTTGGCTATAAAAGAGGCAAGGGAGGACACTCAAGAAGAGAGGAAGAAGGCGTGGAACTCCCCTTGTAGCTAGTTCATTTGGTTTGAGTCATTTCGTTCAGTTCACTCTCATAGAGTATGTCCAGGCGCACATCCATTTTTGGGTAGTCTACTTGTGAGAGTCATATCTCTCAATATATGTATCCAATTTTAGTGTTTAAACATTCATTGGAAAGCTTATCTCGAGTACTTCCTCTATTTAGAACAATTTTATGAAATTCTTTATGCTCTGTGAGTTATTCAATTTTTAGTGAAGTCCAGTTTTCAGCGTAACTGAGTGGACAGGTAGCTTATCTTGTATCAAAGAGTTGCCAACCCAAATCTACTCCAAATTGAGTGTTTGATAGCTCATTTGAAAGCTGCAGGTGTTTAGTTTGAGTGACCAAAGTTTCAAGTTCATTGCATTTTTCAGTTGGTACCAGTTTTCATTTGAAGGTTCAGCTGTTGGCAAAGGTCTTGATCCTGAGAAGGTCTTCTACACTTTCCGCTGCGATTAGGAGAGGAATTCTCCAACAATTTTGACATGCTGTCAGATGACAGATCATCGCTATCATCATCATCCTCCTCCTCCTCCCTAGTAGTAGTGGTATGTGGTCTTCTGCTAGTGGATGTGCCACCACTATCACTAGGTCCTCTGCATCTGTGAGATGATTTGCTATCATGCTAAGGTAAGGTCAACTAATGGTATAAGTCAAGATCCTCTGGAGGAATATCTGGAATATCTCTCACTTTCTCTATATCTATAGTATCCACATTGACCTCCCTCACATCTTCTGTATGGCCACTCCTCAGCAAGAGACATAAGTTGCAGTGGCAATAAACTAGCCGATCCAACTACATTGTAGATAATCTGTTCCTCTTCTTTGTATGGAAGAGGGCTATGTGCTCCAATTCCTTTCACAAGGACTTATGCTGCAATCTTGTGAAAGGATACGAATAGCTAACTCTCTCTTCATTACATATAATATAATTGAAAAAATAATTAGTACATAATTACAATACATATTTAGCACGTCACACTGAAGACTTTTGACTTAGTACTTACCAACTGAGGAGCGCATGCACAGTAGATCTCCCACCACGATATTGGTTGCAACTAAGCAGATCTCAAACAAGCCGTATCCTTTCCAAAATGACCACTACCATTTTGGAATACCAAGAGTTGTCTCTCCAACTAAAGTCGAAACTCTACTTCAACTGCATAAAGCCTATATATATATATATATATATATATATATATATATATACACACACACACACATATGTGTGTATGTGTGTTTTCCATGCACTCAAGAGCTCCTTATCCACGATGGACTACTAAGATCTCCATAAGGGATGCAATAAGTGTCCCATCCCATGGCTAAAATTGTTACTTATACCATACATAACTTGAGAAAATACATTATTCATCACCAATATTATTAGTCCTCAATGTTAACTTTCCATGCTACGAAATGAACCTTCATGCAGAAGCCATTTGCTTTTAAGTTTCTTATTTTCTATTACAAAGTTTCTATGGCATTTAAGGGGGGGGGGAGGGGGGGGGGGGGGGGGGGGGGGGGGGGGGGGGCTCTTGGTGTTTTTGATTCTTCTAGCCAGAAAGTTAAGGAAGGATTCAATAGAAGATTCTTGACATGGGTTGTCAAAGCTAGCAGAGCAATGCTTTCTCCAAATCTTCCAGAGGACCTCGATTTTGGTCATGTTCCATAGGGAACAGGAGCATCCAACTGCCTCCCCAAGCAAGGCTTGTTTCTAGTCAAAAGACCGAATAAGCTTAAGCCGCTCTTTGAATCTCCTCTAGATGATGTCACTTTTTAGGCATGAAAAGAACAAGTGTGTGAGGTCTTCATGCCCTTGATGGCACCTTTTATACCAAGGCGTGACACCATAGTTTTTAGAAGATTTCATGTTGGTCCACATTCTCTTCTGGAGGATTTTCCATTAGAGAGTTGCTTTCTTGCATTCCACCAAAGGGTGCCAAAAATCACCAAATTTGAGTTTCCATTGGATCTAAGATGTTACATGCATATTCTAAGTGAGTTAAGGAACGAGCCCCAACTCAGGGTCGAGGAGTGCATATACCTAGGGTATCCTAATGAGCATGGTAGTAATATGTGTTTAATAGTTTGAGGCAAACACTTGTCTATGTCTAAATGAAACCAATCCCATCGATCCCTCCACACAGCTTTAAGCTGCTCAATCCTATAGACAAATAATTATTAAATTTTAGAGACTGATTTTAAAGATAATAAGAGCTTTAAGTGTCAAAATTTCAAAGTAACAAGTAGTAACTTAATAAATACCTATCCAATGTCAAATGTGGGCAACGTGAAAGGGACTCGCCAACTCGATCCATGAACTCATAGATGAGTCCCAATGTACACCACTCCATATCAATTATGCAAAGAACAAAATATAATGGATGTATGGCACGCACAAGTGCCTCTATATCCCTCCAAAATGAGTCTGACAAGCATGTAATCCGTACAAGATCTGCTCTTGGGTAGTGTGTCCATCCCAGGAAGTCCACTCTATAGATACAACTATCTGCATCAAAGTTTTCCGCACCCAAAGTAGTCTCTCCATCAGTATGCACATGTAAGTGAATCTGGTCTTTGCAGACTTAAGCATATCCAACTCCCTGAATGATCTGAAAATAACTAACAGTTTTGGTCTCTTTGTGAACAAAGAGACAACCTTATGGGAGGTGGAAAAAATAGAATGAATCCAAGGGATCTTTCGAAGATCCTCTATCAAAAGATCAATGCTAGGTCCACACAATAGAGGGAAACTCTGCCTCTAACAATCTACCCATGGCCACACAATTACTTCCATTGTCCGTAATGACTTGAACAACCTTCTTTTGATCGACATCCAAAATAGCCTAACAGATATGACCATATATAAACTCACCTATGAGACAAAAATTACACCAAATCAGCCATATGGCATAGATGAAAAGACTTGTCACTTTACAATGTACATATTACATACATTACAATAGATGCATGGCACATGCATCATGCATGATGCATGGCCTATGCAGCATGCTCCATGGATGATGGCACAATGCACATGCATGATGCACATTGCATACTATATAGTATATACAATACAATATACATGCAATGTGCATGTGCCATGTACATACATAATACATATATATAGCATATGCAAAATTCAAATCTTAAAATTGAAACTTGAAATTTCAGCTATACATACCTGTCACTGTAAGTCCATCTTGTGATGCAACAATGGCACGAAGGAACATAGTGCCTTTGCAATAATGCACTAGTATGTTATATACATTCCTTTTCCTGATGTTTGTCCATCCATTGCACATACTAGTGCATCCATACTTCTCCCATGTGCCCATCATAAGCACTAACTTCTTCTCCACTATATCCTTTGTTTTATGTAGCTTACTAGTCCTCAACTTTCACATGAAGGACCGCTCCATTGATATCCCAATGTGCTCATTATCTCCATGGCTTCCTTCCATGCGGGTGTGCATGCAACATTAAAAGAGAGGTCACAATGTATGAAAAGCTTCATTATACCTTGTTTGTCATCAAGCTCCTTCTTCCTCTGAAAATCCGCACGTACGAATGTCGAAGAAAGTGATCCTTGAGCTTCCTTCATAAGTGGTTTAGCATCATCCTCAAGATGGATGGTATCATGTCCATGCTCATCATTCCCTCCACTAGAGAATCCTCTCTGACTCTTGTTGGGGATAAAGGCCCCAAGGACTCTCCTTTTGTATATTTTGACCCTTCCATGTGAAAGCTCTCTTCGAGAGCTTTTCAGACATATTTTTGTTGTATTTTTTGGACCCCAAATTGGGGAGTTATAGGCATTTACATTATTTTTATGACTTTTGGTCATTGGCCATGTGTGAACATGCCCAAATGACCTAAAAGTCACTTATCAATAAGACTTGGTCCCAAATCTCTCATAACTTGATTGGGACTTCTTCAACTTCAGCTTCTCCATCTTCTTCTCCAAATTTCTGCGCAGGTTTCTCTCTCTACTTTCTCTCTCCTCACGCAGCAGCCCACTCCCTTGGTGTTTGGAGCAACCGAGCACACCACGACGTAGCTCTCCGCGGCCTCTTTCAACTGGTATCAGAGCTTTGAGCTGTTCCATCGCGACAAAGTTGCTCAAACTGCTTTTCCACTTCAGCCTATGTTAAGCTGAAGGTGTTTTCTTGCATTTGGGAGAATTTCATCGCGAAAAACCTTCTTTTTTCGCGATAAAAGTGCTGTTTTTGGAGGATTACTTCAGCCCGGAGCAAAGCTGAAGCAAATTTTGTGCTTTTTAGAGAGTTTCATCGCGAAGAATCTCTTCTAAAGTGCATACTCGCTGGAAACTTATTACAGTAGGTCATTTCTCTGATTTTACAGGTCATATTGCTGCAAAAATTGGGGCTTTTGTGAAAACAAGCACCCATTGCCTTGGTTTTACATCTATGTATGCCTTTTGTGGTTGAAAAACAACAAATTTGTTGTTTTTGATTCAATTACAGCTTGCTGGAATTTTCTGAAATTTTCTGCAGAAAATTTCAGAAATTGATTTTTGCAAGTTTTGGACAGTTTTTGGGCTTCATTTCTGAGCTATAGTCTCGTAAGGTAATTGCGCACAAGACAACAGGTGAATTTTACCTTTTTGGTGAAATTTTGAAGCTCTTAGTGTTCAAACATGGCCTCTACCTCCTCTGATGTCAAAAGCTTGTTTGAGATCAAGAGATTTGAAGGTAATGGTTTCGATTTGTGGAAAGAGAGAATGTTGGGCATCCTCTTTCTTAAAGATTGTGAAGGGGCTCTTGAGGAAGTCAAGCCCGAAGATATGACAGATGCAGCATGGATGAACCTAAACAAAAAGGCCATCACTTACATCAAGATGGCTGTGTCAGATGAAATCTTAGTGGATTTGAAAGGCCTTACAACTGGTTTTGAGGTATGGGAGAAGCTGAAAGCCACTTATGAAAATACCACGCCTGTAAATCAAGTGCATCTTATGCGTAAGCTAGTGTGTATGCAGCTTGATGAGTCAAAAAGTGCGGCTGAGCACTTATCTTTGTTTACAGGTACTCTTTCACAATTGCAGGACTCTGGATTACCTCCATTTGATGATAAGCTTAAGGCCATCTTCTTGTTGATGACCTTACCTGATTCGTGGGAAACATTGGTTGTTTCACTTTCGAATAGCCCCAGTCTTACCTTTGATGGTGTAAGGGGTTCTATTTTGAATGAGGAAATCAGGAGAAAAGCTAGTGGAGAGGGCAGTGGTTCAGCCAATGTGGCTAGAGGAAGAACAGAAAAGAAAAGTGGAAATGTACAGAGGAACAGGAGCAAAAGCAAAGGCAAGGCTGAAGTGACTTGTTATCAATGTGGTAGGAAAGGTCACAAGAAGCCTGATTGCAGATTTTATAAAGCTGAACTAGAAAGAAAGAAGAACACAGGTGACAGGAAGAAAAAGGACACCAAGAATGAAGCACATGATACCTCAAAGGACAAAGACAAAGAGAAGGCCAATGTGGCCTCTAGTGTCATCATTGAGGAGCTATCAGATGCAGAAGATATACTTTGTGCTACTATGGCAGAAGAGCATGTTGAAATTTTTGATGCTTCTATTAATATTCATGCACAAGACATGCAAATCACAAAGAGGGATTTGATTGATGCCTTGCTTACTGTGAATGATGCTTTGTCACAAACATGGATTGTAGATTCAGGTGCATCGTTTCATGTAACTCCTATTAAGGAGTGTTTCACTACCTTTCATGCAGGCAGCCATGGACATGTATATCTTGGAAATAACCATGCTTGCTCAATTGAAGGTATTGGCACAGTGCATCTCACAGTGGATGGTACCAATGAGCTTGTTTTGCATGATGTAAGGTATGTACCAAGCATCAAGAAAAGCTTATTGTCTGTTGGGCAAATGGATATGCATGGATATAGTACCCTCTTTGAGAAGGGGTCATGGAAGCTTATCAAAGGCTCTAGGCTGATTGTTAAAGGTACAAAGAAAGGGACTCTTTATTGCTTGCATGGTAAAGCATTGTTGGGCAAGTTTATTGCTTTGGCTGAAATCCATTCACATATGGAATTATGGCATAAAAGGCTTGGCCACATGAGCCAAAAAGGTCTTGATAAACTATGTAATTTGGACAAGTTTGATGCTAAAGGCTCAAAACTTGATTTTTGTAATGAATGCCAATATGGTAAGCAAGTAAAGAATTCCTACTACTCTGGTGTCTCTCGTAAGTCTAATGTGCTTGATCTTGTTCATTCTGATGTTTGTAGCATGCCCATAAAATCTATGGGGGGTGCTCTTTACTTTGTTTCTTTTGTTGATGATTACTCTAGGAAGCTTTGGGTATATTTGTTAAAATCTAAAGATGAAGCCTTTGCTGCATTTAAGAAATTTCATGCATTTGTGACCACTCAAACAGGTAGAAAGCTGAAATGCTTACGTACAGATAATGGGGGTGAGTTTACAAGTGCTGAATTCAATAGATTTTGTGAAAATCTTGGTATTAAGAGGGAGCTAACAGTCCCATACAGCCCCTCTTCCAACGGTGTGGCTGAAAGGTATAATAGGACTTTATGTGAGAGTGTGAGATGCATGCTGTCCACAGCTAATCTCCCTCATGGATTTTGGGGAGAGGCTTTGAAAACTGCAGTTCATGTTTGCAATCGATCCCCTCATATGTCCTTAAAAGGTGGCATTCCAGAAGAGGTTTGGTCTGGCAAACCAGCTTCATATGACCACCTACGCATCTTTGGTTGCGATGCTTTTGTGCATATAAGGCCTGAGTTGAGAAGCAAGTTAGATGCAAAGTCCATGAAAGGAATCTTCATGGGTTATGGAGATGAAGGTGAAATGGGCTACAGGATTTGGCTACCTCAACTCAAGAAGGTAATACGCAGCCGAGATGTTGTATTTAATGAGGCAAGGCTGCTCAAAAATGATTGTGCCTCTAAAGATGACCATAAAAGAGTCAAATTTCAGCATGTACAGTCACCAATTAAATCTGATATGAACCCTCGGGATGCACCACATATGGCTGGAAATGACAATGAGCCCGTGGTTATTGAGCCAGATGATGCTGGACAGCAAAATGATGATCCTGAAGGGCATATGCAGCCACCTATTCATGCTGAAAACAGGGCTGGAAATGATGTGCAACAGCCCATTAACAATGGACATGTTGATATACCTCCTGATGTAGATCCATTGCCAGATAATGTGGATCATTGGGTAAGAAGATCTACACGTGCTAGGAGGCCAATGAACAGATATGATCCCTCTATACATTACATTATGTTATCAGATGAGGGTGAGCCTCTTACTTATAAAGAGGCAAAGCTATGTGAGCACAAGAAGAAGTGGGAGTTAGCCATGCAGGAAGAGATAAAGGCCTTGCATGCAAATGATACTTGGGATTTGGTTGAGTTACCCAAAGGAAGGAAAGCCATTCCAAACAAGTGGGTGTACAAAATCAAAACTGTTGATGGCAAACCCAAGTATAAGGCAAGGCTGGTTGCTAAGGGATATGCCCAAAAAGAGGGCATTGATTTCCAAGAAGTGTTCTCTCCAGTGGTGAAAATGACCACTTTACGTGTGTTGTTTGCTCTCACAGCTGCCTTGGATTCGGAATTATTCCAAATGGATGTTAAAACAGCCTTTTTGCATGGTGATTTAGATGAAGAGCTGTACATGAAACAGCCAGAAGGATATGCCATTCCTGGAAAAGAGCATCTGGTATGCAAACTGAAAAGGAGCTTGTATGGGCTGAAACAGGCCCCCAGACAATGGTATAAGAAGTTTGATGCATTTATGCTCAAACATGGGTTTAAAAGAAGCCATGCAGATCATTGTTTGTACACGAAAAAGAATGAAGATGGCAGCCCAATTATTCTTGTACTGTATGTAGATGATATGCTGCTGGCTGGGAAGAAAAAGAGCACTCTGAATGCTCTAAAACAGCAGCTGAACTCTGCATTCTCAATGAAAGACCTTGGGGAAGCTGAGCATATTCTTGGTATGCGTATAAAAAGGGATAGACAGCAGCATACTTTGCAGGTATCCCAAGAAAAGTACATTGAAAAAGTGCTGGACAGATTTAATGTGGCTGATGCTAAGCCTCTTGGAGTGCCATTGCAGCCACATGTTAAGCTTTCCAAGGATGACTGTCCCAAAAATGATGATGCAGCCAGTTACATGAAGAGTGTTCCATATGCATCAGCTTGTGGTTCACTTATGTATGCTATGGTTGCCACTCGGCCAGACATTGCTCATGCAGTGGGAGTTGTTAGCAGGTTTATGGCTAATCTTGGTAGAGCTCATTGGGAGGCAGTCAAATCTATCTTGAGATATTTGAAAGGGACCAAAAGTAAATGCTTATGTTATGGAAAGGGTCCATTGGAGTTAAAAGGATTTTGTGATTCAGACATGGCAGGTGATGTGGACACACGCAAGTCCACAAGTGGCTATGTATACATCCTTGCAGGTGGAGCTATTTCATGGTGCTCTAGACTTCAGAGGATAGTTGCACTATCTACTACAGAGGCTGAATATATTTCAGCCACAGAGGCTTCCAAAGAAGCCATTTGGTTAGCTCGGCTCTGCAGTGAGTTTGGGATGCTTGAAAAGGCACCTCTTCTTGGATGCGATAGCCAGAGTGCCATATGTTTGGCAAAGAATGCCATGTTTCATGCTCGCACAAAGCATATTGATGTGAGATATCACTTCATCAGAGAGGTGTTAGAGGATGGCCTGATCACTTTGATCAAGGTCAATACTTCACAGAATCCTGCAGATGCTCTCACGAAGTGTCTACCCAAGGCACAACATCAGCTATGTATACAGATGGTGGGAGTTACTTAGCTTAAAGGAGCCTCCTTGGTCCTTTAAGTGGGAGGTTGTTGGGGATAAAGGCCCCAAGGACTCTCCTTTTGTATATTTTGACCCTTCCATGTGAAAGCTCTCTTCGAGAGCTTTTCAGACATATTTTTGTTGTATTTTTTGGACCCCAAATTGGGGAGTTATAGGCATTTACATTATTTTTATGACTTTTGGTCATTGGCCATGTGTGAACATGCCCAAATGACCTAAAAGTCACTTATCAATAAGACTTGGTCCCAAATCTCTCATAACTTGATTGGGACTTCTTCAACTTCAGCTTCTCCATCTTCTTCTCCAAATTTCTGCGCAGGTTTCTCTCTCTACTTTCTCTCTCCTCACGCAGCAGCCCACTCCCTTGGTGTTTGGAGCAACCGAGCACACCACGACGTAGCTCTCCGCGGCCTCTTTCAACTCTGATGTGCTTGAGCATCATATGGATGAGGATCACATGAGCCGATAGAGGTGGAGGTGTGCCAAGAGCTCTATGGATACTTTTTGGCTTCCCTTTGAGCTACTCACTCAAGGAGCACTATAGGTTGCTTGCATGCTCCAATGCCCAAGCCACTAAATTTGGCAAGATGGGCACTACTCCTTTTGTAACCACATAGGATACATGTCCATCTCTCACTCCCACCGGACCCAAACTTTCCTTGGTTAGACACATATTTCCAACAGTTTTGCTTTGGTTTAGGCATGGTCACTAATGACAATGTGTAAGTAGTAAGTAGCTACTAGCATCTCTCTCTCTCTCTCTCTCTCTCTCTCTCTCTCTCTCTCTCTCTCTCTCTCTCTCTCTCTCTCTCTCTCTCTCTCTCTCTCTCTCTCTCTCTCTCTCTCTCTCTCTCTCTCTCTCTCTCTCTCTCTCTCTCTCTCTCTCTCTCTCTCTCTCTGTGGGCAGCACTGTGGAGTCGAAGGCAATCAATCGGAGGTTGTATACAGCAAAAGATGAGCATAAGAAATACCCTCCCCGCAAGCCGAATCAGGGCTTCTTGGGAGAGGGCTAAAAAAAATTGCATGCAAGGCAACGCATTGCGTATGTTGCAGACGCTACGCAACGTATTGCATTGCAACTATGTTCTCATCACAAAGACTAGAGGGAGCCATAGCATAGCAATCTGATGCAAAAGAAGCATTATGAGAGCCTGAAAGAGTACGATATGACAGAGGTGCATCTAATTCGCTATCTCGCAAAGGTTGCACTAGCTATTTAGGCATAGTTTTTGCCTCTTTTATATCACTTCTCTCATCAATAAGTGCATTATGTAAATATGCATCAGAAATGGAATGATATGCATCATCATGCGAAGCCTGTAAAGGCTGAGAAATTACCTGATTTGGACCAGCACTAGACTGTCCACCTGTAAAAAGAGGAAGCAAAGTATCATATACACCTTTGGAGCTAACTTATGTCTCCTTAGTATATGAAAGTAATGGCTAAATAGCATCTTCCACAAAACAGCTAACCAAAATGTGTTTAGTCTGTGAATGATACAATCTATGGATGGTGCAGACAATAGCCTTTGCTTTCAGAACCGTACCCAACAAAAATACATTTCACTATTTTATCATCCAATTTCCTATGTTTTTGTTCAGGCACTAATGCATATGTCAGACAACCAAAGACATGCAAGTTAGCAACAAATGGCTTGTGACCATGCCAAGCCTCATATGGAGTCATAGACTCCAATGCTTTAGTGGGACACTTGTTAAGTACATATACTGCACACATAAAAACCTCAAGCCAAAAACTATGTGATAAAGTCTGACTCTTGATCATACGCCTCGCCATCTGCATGAGTGACCTGTTCTTCCTTTCAGCAACTACATTCTGTTGAGGTGTATATTGCATTGTACACTTATATTTTATCCCACGTTCAGCCAAAAATGCATTAAATCAGGAGGCATGTATTCCCCCCCTCGATCAAAACAGAGCGTTCCCATTATACATGCTGACAGATTTTCAGCCAAAACCAAAAACTGTTTGAAGCACATGAACACTTTGGACTTTGCTTTCAATGGATATACCCATGCATGCTTAGAAAAATCATCAATGAAAGTCACGAAGTAAAGATAGTTCCCAAAAGAAGGTGTTTGCATAAGACCAAAAACATCACTGTGAACAAGCTCCAATTTCTGAGTAGCTTATACTACACCATCTTTTAGGAAGGAGGAACGCTCCATTTTGCCTAAACTAGAGCCTCACAAACATGTTTACCAAGTGCCTCAAGTTTGGGCAGAGAGTACACCATTTCAGATTTCTACAGGTGTAGCAAACTAGCAAAAT
This sequence comes from Ceratopteris richardii, assembly GCA_020310875.1. Taxonomy (NCBI): domain Eukaryota; kingdom Viridiplantae; phylum Streptophyta; class Polypodiopsida; order Polypodiales; family Pteridaceae; genus Ceratopteris; species Ceratopteris richardii. The sequence goes on from CM035428.1 coordinate 20,607,716, forward strand.
TTAGATGATCAAAGCGTGCATGCCAAAGCTTTGCATATGACATAGTCTGAGAATCTTGAATTGCACGTGCTGAATCATTCACACATTTTGCATAATCTATGAGCTTATACAACCCATGACATAAAATGCCAGAAGCAATAATGACGTCTTAATTTGACAGACCATGGATTATACATATGTCATCAACAAATTTCACAATCAAACCGATCTTCGCTAATGCTGAAACTCATAACAGATTTTTCTTGATCCCTGACACAAATAAAGCATCCAATAATGTAAAAGAACTACCATCAGCATTAGTCACATGATCTTACCAACTCCCATGACAGGATAAGAGCAATTATTAGCACATATGATAGTATTCCCTATAACAACAAGCTCGAGTGAAGTGAAGAAACTGCGCTCCAAGGTAATACGTTTGGTTAGCCCACTATCAAAGTATCAAACATCTGAGTCTACAGCAGAATACACTGTTCATGAGAAGATGGGTCATAACTGCAAATAATAGTAAACGCCGATTCTTCATTCTGCACAAGATTTGCAGACTCTGATTTGGGTGTAGAGGCTTCTGCAACAACTATTCCAACCTGTTTTTTTTTTGCCTCTTTTGTAACTAGTTTTGGACAACTCTTTATGACATGATCATTTCCTTTACAGTATTTGTAAAACAATTTCTGTTTTTTTGTTTTCTTCTCGTCTCTGTCATCCTTCTTTGATTGTGCAAAATTAGCAAATTTCTGCTTACTAGTAGATGAGTGCCATTTACCTTTGCCCTTCTGACTAACCACGAAAGCTTATCTGCAACACGCATAATGGACTTGTTCTTCTTAGATTGATCTTCATGCGACAGAACAAAGACCAACTCCTCAAATGTTGAGGCATTTGGATTGCCCTTCATCATCAATCGAAGAGTAAAAGCAAAACTCTGATATGAATCTAGAAGACCATTCAGAACAATCTGCACAAGTGAGCTATCAAGCAAGATTTCATCAGTAGGAATCAACTTCTCCTTCAAATCTTTGATCTTTCTCAACAAATTGTCCATGGAATCTCCTTCATTCATGTGCTCACTCTAAGCTCTCCAACTGTTTTCGAAGCATACGAAATATATCACTTCTTTCAGCCACGGTCACTGACTAAAATACCATGATGCAAAAAAAAACTGTATCTCAAAAAGTTGAACAGAACTACCTTTTCGAGTTCTGCTAAAACCTGTAGTAGACTTTGAGGAGCTTATACTGGTGAATCGAAAACTATATATATCTTTGGCACAAAAAGACGAAATTGCCTGCAGAGGCGCTGGGATAGTGTGTTCGGAGGCCGAAACAAACTGTTGGAGTTTGAGGTCTGCATAACCACGCAAATAGCACAAGGAAGAAGAAGAAGCTTGGAGCACAATACACAATACTGAATGTATTGCCAAGAGAATGTACAAAGATAAGTGACCCGTTACCCGTTAGGGTTAAAGGCATATATACAAGTCGGGGGAAAAAACCCTCCTAAAGAGGGAAAAAGGTGCCCTGGCAGTCCTAGTGTGTTCACACACATCACTACCTAAATATATCAACAGCCAAAAGCTGATTTTCGAATTTTTCTACGCATGCTTTTGTTTTTTTAGCCCATACGTGAGATTTTTATGTGGGTACCTCATAAACTATATAAAGATCTTGTTAGGGGCACATTAAATCATCAATCTAAGCTATCTCAAACTTATTTACTTTGGGGTTAAGCGTTAGGAGGACTCTTGGAAGTGTATATGCAGACTTGGAGGAGTTTTTGGCAGCTTCCCTTTGTTCTTCTTCACACTTCCTAGTGTGCATGTTGATCTTTGAAGAGTTGTAGCGCCCAATTTAGGGTTTCTTCACATGCTTCTGCGAGATGAAATGACCAACGTCTTCTTCTTCCCTATCTCCTTGACATCTCCACAGAAAGATCACGCCCAAAACCCTTCGGAATAGAGAAAAACTTGCACGGGATCTTGTGTCTCTTCATCTACCCTTGCATATTTTGTCTCCTCATGAACTTCCACTTCTTGTCCTTTGTCTTTCCATTTCTTTTGGTGACTTTTGGTGTTCCAAACCACTCCATATGGATAAGGCGGCCATTTTTTTATGTATTCAAGCTCTTGATTCATCTTTAAGCAGTATGCAGAAGCTCCATATTTTGTCTTTTGGTGACTTTTGGTGTTCCAAACCACTCCATATGGATAACGTGGCACTTTTTTATGTACTCAAGCTCCATATTTTGTCTTTTCACTTTTATCAAAGCAATATGCACAAAAGCTTGCACCTTTATTTTCAACCGTAATCAGCCTCTTCAAGTCTACTAAAATGTGGCCTAATATAGCCATCTTTATATATGTGATGGCTTTCTTCTTCATAGTGGTCCATTTTGCTTCTATCATACCTTTCAAGCTTCACCATTTTTTATCAAAGCAATATGCACAAAAGCTTGCACCTTTATTTTCAACCGTAATCAGCCCCTTCAAGTCTACTAAAATGTGGCCTAATATAGCCATCTTCATATATGTGATGACTTTCTTCTTCATAGTGGTCCATTTTGCTTCTGTCATACCTTTCAAGCTTCACATTCTTCTACGGCATTTTTACAATCTAAAGAAAAAAGATGTCTTTCATTATGTTCTTCCATAAGTCAAAATCATGCCCTTCGAGCCATTTAATCTCAAAATATTCTTTAGTTCTAATACATGAGCTTCCATTTCCAGTGTTCTAAATATAAAGTAAGTAAAATAGACCAAATGTGATAAACAGTTGACAAATACACAATTCAGAAATTAAATTTGCCAAAACCAAATATAAAGTAAGTAAAATAGACCAAATGTGATTAAAATTTGACAAACACACAATTCTAAAATTTTCCGTACAAAATTTCGGAAATTAAATTTTCCAAAACCCTTTTCATTTGATTTGACTTTTTCTTTTTTTTCTCAAAAAAAGAAAACGAAAGAATAAAAGAAGCACACATACAGTATAAGCTATACATTCCCATCTACTTATAATCTGATACCACCGTCATCGATTTGTTCACAAAGTTAGAAAAGAAAAGGACTAACTAAGTATGGTCATGTCCGAAAAAAGGAAAATGTGAGACATCACGTATCTTGTAATTCAACCGTTACCATCGTACAGCTATACAATTGCAGCCACGATAGGCAGTTAAATGTTAATTAGATTGCTATATATTCACATATGCGAGGAGGCCCAAACCTATGGAAGAGCATTCCAGTACTGCAGACAGGAAAAGTCTTAGAGAGTGATCCTTTGATGTAATTTGGGATAAAACCGATCCATACAGGTCTGTATATTACTGCTACTTTGGAAAGTAATACTGCATTGTATGATGATCGGAAATAACAATGTCCTACATTCATGACATCTCTAACGGGAAAAGGACGGGAATCAAGTTCTATGATGCACTCCCTTTGTACGGCTTTCAAAGCAGGAAAGCCCATATGAGATGCAAAATGTGCCAGCGGAATAACCCGCTGCCAAAAACTAGGACAAAGGACATGACTGACCTCTTCTACAACGCCACAGCCTTCCTCGCCAATGATGACCTGCCGCCCCTGCGCTGCGACACGACTGAACCGACTGTTGCGAATTGTGTTGAGGTCACTCCGATTGATAGGGCGTACAGTCATACGCACAACGATCTGGCCGGATGAGGCTTTGGGCTTCTCCGTAGGCACCAACTGCAGGGCTTCCAGGACTGAGTGAGCAGCAGAGGAGCCGAAATGAATCTGGGCAACACCGCGGGCGGGCATTTCCTCTTCTGCACTGAAAAGTTGCCGCAGCGAAGGGGGGGCATAGGGGGAAGAGGCAGAAGAGGAGGCGCCCGTCTCTGTGGAAGACGGCGAATAGGATGAGGAAGCAGTGTTCGCGCCAGCCATGACGGAATGGGCAACAAAGGGGAGACGAAGGACACGGTTTGTACAGTGCCCCCAGCTGCTAGTGCCTTCGTTGCGTCAAGCACTGCGCCGCTCTTTGGCAAGTGCTCTTTGGTAGGCGGAAGGTGCCGGTCAACTATTCCGGACTCTCGGAGCCCGGTGTAGAGAGATATCCATGATCGATGGACCTTTCACCCTTCCGCTGAAAAGACAATGCGGAGATCCATGTCATCAGCACTCTGCAGTACTGCATCATCTTCGCAGTGACGCATTTGAAGTTTGCTATGTTCCAACCATGACTTTCTTCCTTGATAGATTCTACCCATACCGTTTGCATTTGTACTGAATCCTTTTCGATATTTTTCAACTTGAGATGACTTGAGTGTAGGAATACATTCCGTCTTTGCTTTTTCCTAAGTAACGGTTACTATTTTCAAGGTTACGATGGACACTACAATGTGGATAGAGCTCTCAAAATGTCTATAAAAGATATAGAGCTCTCAAAATGTCTATAAAAGTTAAAGAGCTCTCATTTGTTAGGGTTATTTGTTGGGAGTGAGCCTAAAGAGCTAACAACTCTTATGAGATTTTGTACCAGACTTTTGGAATACTAGAGCATTATATCTCTTGCCTACTCATGAGTGTGTATGCATACATATATGTGTGCACCCATGTGCATGCTTGCGTTGCTATTGTTGTAGGTATGTGTGCTTCTATTTTTCTTGTGCGCAAGTCTTCTTACCTACCTATTGGTCACACCATGGATATGACATTCTCCTTATCATGTATGCTCTTGGACTACAATGATAGGAGTTTACACGTTTGGCATCATTGCCAGGGAGAGTTCTTGTCGAACGCACCTAATGGTAAACGTTTGCACGAGATATGTGCTTTTGGTGCTTCTTGCATGTGTTCTTGGTACTTCTCCATCTTCTTCATCACTTTAGGTAGCTATCTAGGTAGGTAAATAGCTAGGAATAGTGAAATTTAATTTTTTAGGGTTAGGGCTTTGAGTTTTCCATTAAAGCTTAGTTTCCTTCTTCTTCTTCTTTGCAACTCTACTCTTTAATACACTCTTTATTCCTCTTATTGTACACTTTCTACATATGTTTGGGGGATGAAGTAGTAGCTCTTCAATAGGGGAAGCCTTAGAGAGTAAGATTCTAGCTCGAGATGAGGCATTGAGAGATTTTTCGAGTCATGAAGGAGGCAATTAGTAGAGCAATCACCCGTCCACAAAGAGGTGGTAAGAGGTCATTTCAGTGCTTGTTTTACTTGCTAAAAGGGTAGGAAATTGTATATATAGGTGAGATGCAATGAGATAAGGAAGAGATCTCTCACACTCTCTCATACATGAAGAGATGAGCACACACATATTGAGGCAAGGAAGAATAAACTATAAAGAGTATATACAAGAATGAATTAATACAACAATTCAATCAGTGCAATTTCTAAAGAGCAATACATAAAGGAAATTGTAACTTCTGCTAATGAGCGAGTTGGCAAGGCACAAATGCATCATCACTCTCGATAGATAAATCTGGTAAAGCTCGTTTAAAGTATACCACTATACATGTCAAAGAAATGAAAAGTGGTATGTGTCATCCTCGATCATCACATGTTGAGCTTGATATCTCAACACTTGCCCTCAAGCTCAAGTCATGTCATGTAATCCAAGCATATTCCAAACCTTCTTCAGCTTCTCTGCTCCAAATGATTTAGTGAGAATATTAGCAACCTACTCATCTTTCCTCACATAGAAAAGATCAATGTCACTTGTTAATACCTTCTCCTTGTTGAAGTGATAATGCACCTTGATATGCTTTGTTCTAGCGTGAAAATTAGGATTTCATGCTAATTGCATGCTACTAAGATTATCACAATAAACGATGATAGGTTTCTACACTTCTACATCTAAACCTACAAGTAGCATCTCTAGCCAGATGCCTCACAGGATGCCATTGCAACACCTCTATACTCAGCCTCTATACTCGACAAAGCAACAGCGGGTTTCTTCTTACTGCTCCATGTAACAACGATACTCCCAAGTGAAAATAGAAAACCACTAGTAGATCTTCTATTTGCAACACTACAAGTCCAATCTGCATATGTACATCCATGAATCTATACAAGCTTCATAAAACAATGAATAATCCAAAGTATCACTCACATAACATAGAGTGCATCTCAAAGCATGTGGTTTCTTGGAAACTTGCACAAATTGACTCCCAATGTAGCTTAGATCTAGGCTTGTAATTGAGTATCCAACTTAAAATTTTGATATAATGGCATAGAAATTGGCTCACAATCAGCCATACCATACTTTTGAAGCATACTCAATGCATAGTGCCTTTGGGACATGTGATTCGAAGCACCTAAATCAACATAACAAACATTACCATTCTGCTTTGAAACACCAATGGACATTTTGAAACATTCCTCTTCCAACCATTTGTACAACGGAAACTAGTTTTTTGGTTATATTAGAACATGTAGTACATGAGCAAGACGTTTTACCTTCCCATCCTCCACGAACAATGCAATTTTTATGTATGATCAAGAAGATGTGATGAATCATCACTTATTTCAACAAATCCAAGACTTGGTATTTATTTTTTGCAAACGACTAAACCATTCTATATGCTTGCCATGTGATCTGAAGCACCTAAATAAACATACCAAACATTACCATTCTATTTTGAAACATCAATAGACATTGTATTCATCATGTGATGTTGGATAATAAACAACCTTTTCAAATCATCTGCACTTGATGCATAGTTTTTTTGTTGCTTTCTATTGTTTTGATTCTTCAACCTACAATCACGTTCAATATGACCAGGTTTACAAAAATTCTAGCACCCCTTACTATCATTATCTGAATCATTTTGTTGGAAATTTATGTGGCCTCTTTGGCTCCCCTACCTCAAAATTGTCCTGTACCTCCTTCATTAGTCTTCTCTTGCCCTTGATCATGGTCATTGTTTCCTTTTCCACTTTTGAAGCCTCTCCCTCGACGTGTCCCTCTGCTAGAGTAGAATACCTACTCAGAATTGGCTTTTCCTTTGGAGTTTGAGTCTTCACAAAGGTTCCTTTCCTAAAACTTAGCTCTAGAGAATACAAGATACATTTGCAATAAGAAGTTGCATTTGAGCAACATTTCACGCTCACGATTGCCCACAAAGAAGGTGATATGCAAAGCAATTGTTTTTGTGCAACCTGTTCAAATTTGAAAATCAAGTGCATATTTGCATTCGACAAGTAAAATCTAGACCACATGCAAATTGGCATAAAAATGCCTAATAAAACTCAAGTTATTGTCAACGATTGCCCTACGTTGACAAGGCAATCGTTCCTATGCAAAAGCTAAAAACATGGAGTGCAAGTGTTTCCAAATCCTTAAGGAGTGTGCAAAATACAAGAGGGTCAAAAGAGTTTTCAAAAAGAGTCCAAATCCCATCAACAATTTCTCTATGGCCATCACTTTTGGGAAGCAATGCAACTTAAGCATTGAGCCCACACATTGCTATTACATAAGTGTTGAAGGATTTCAAAAACGCCCCAACATGATAGATCCCAAAAAAGTTGTAAAAGAATGCAAAAACACACTTATGATTGCTCTAAGTGCTAGGGCGATCACTTGGATGATTTGAGCTCTAAAATTGATCTTTTGAGTATTCTTTGTTGAGGAATATATAGCCTTAGACTTATAAGTGTAGATATAGAAGTTCTAATCAAGAGAAGGCAAGTTTAAGCTCAAAACCAACCTATGATTGCTCTAGCCTATAGCACAAGCGACTATGGGTTTTACCTCATCTTTTAGTAATTTGAGACTTGAAAAGTTTGTAGACCATTGTATCAGCTAAGATAGCTTTAAATAGACCAAAAGATTGCACAAGAACCTAATTTTACATATCCAAGATTGCTCTTGCAAAGAAATCATTTGAGGGAATGGGGAAATTTTCCTAAATAAAAAATGAACTTTTGAACCTCTCAAGAGCTGCAAAAGTTTTATAAGAAGAGTTTGGTAAAATTTGGTGGGAAAAAATCATGAAAACTAAAAATGATTGCTTCAGCCTGTAGGGTAATCATCTATTGGATTTGAGTGAACTTTGAGACAAATTATAACTTTTTCAAGTGCTAAGCTCCCAAAGGTGCCTTTTTACTCTTTGGTGAGAAAAAATTCCAAGAAAAATCTTACTTGCATATCAATGATTGCCCTAACTAGTAGAGCAATCGCCTACTAAAAAAATGGGATTTTTGGCATCCAATTGGGTTTATGTTTTGCTACACTTATGTGCTCCTCGAGTAGATTTGATGTGAACCTTTCCCTATACATGGGCACTTTTTAATCATGCTAGATAGAGGTTTTTTTCCCCATGTTACCACATACATGATACTCTCATATGTGGTGGTACTTTGTACTTAGGGATATTATTCAGCTCTTACTTCAATTCAGTTCATCATCTATACAGAGAGCTATTCCATCCATCTGTCTTCTTCATGTGTCTTGCTACGCTTGTGCTCCTTGTGTGTGTTTTTTATGTGTCTCTCACACTTCTACACACACCCAAAAGTGGTATCGGAGCAAGTTCAACTCCTTTTCAAGTTTTGGTTTTTTATGTTGTCGAGAGGATGGGAAAGCTCAGTTGGTGGATCAAGTCAACTGCCAAGGTCAACGTCTCACATAGGGTGACTTTAGCAACACACCTGATCATTGGATTAAAAAAGAATAATCAGAACATGCATCATATCATCATATCATCAAAAGATTTATTTAAGTTTAATGATCTTGTTTTTGTTTATCATATTGATTACTTCAATGTATATAAGGCAATTCTTTTCAATAACATTATATGCGAAAGTAGTCCACAACAAATAACAAGATTCGTAATGTTCAAATCAATCACTAGTCAAAGCAATACATCAGATAATACTTGTGATTATCATTGATGGATGATGTGTCATGGATAGAATTTGCATGTCAGAGAAGTGTTAATCTCAGAGGTGGAAAGCAAGATGGAAGAAGAGCTAGCTTTATGTCTATCCAACCTAGTTGTCGGCAACTAGGCATAGCGGAAATATCAACGCCAGAACCACCATCAATCAAGACTTTAGAAACCTGAGTATTTTTAAACCACAACGAAATAAGCAGGACTGCATAGTCTACTAGTTCATCTTACCTAGTTTGTACTGTGTTTACCTAAGCTTGTTCTAATGCTCTTTCTACTGAATTGGGTTTCTGCACATTTTTCAATAAAGTGTCCCTAAAAGCAAGGACTAGATTCAATAAATCTCTTAGTGGTAGTTGAATCATAGACTTACAAAATGTATGTCAGGGGTCCATGCCACTGTTACTTGCTTCCACACTTTTTGGATCTCACTCATTAGTAATTGTGTCAGGTTTTTGTGCTGGACCATAAGTCCGTAGAAGTATGCACAACTATATCTTGCTTGTTCAGTGTATATTGAACCTGCCTACTTAACTCTCAGGGAATGCTACCGGAGCTTTCTTATCCCATCCTGTAGCTTGGTCATATAGTCTATGATGTACAATTACTTTGGGAATTACAGTAGAATCATTGACATTTATAACTTTTCCTCAGCAAGTGACCACTGTAGCTGCAGTTCTTCAAAAGTAAGGGTTTAGTCATCAGTACTTTAAGTCATGCTTCTTTCTTTTGTCGATTGTAATCTTGGGCATCAAGATAGTAAGCATGAATGTGACCGGATTCAAGACAAAAATCGACATTGAGGGCCTTTACCTTTCTTTGGGTATTCTACATCCTCTCTTCAGTAGCAATTGAAGGCAATGTCATCGATGGTAGGCTAAATGATTTGTCCTATTGTGCCCTTGATTGCTTGAAAAACTTGAGTCTACTGTAAGTCATGAATTACCGGGTCATTTACCTGTACATTATGTATAGTGGAGATGGACTACCATTGCCCATTGGACCTGGGTTCTGGTTGCATATGGTTAGATGATACTGATTGGTTCCTAGAATTATATGTACACTGATCTGTATTATGTTTCATCATATTTTGCACAATACATTTGGTTCAAGACATGCCCTAGATTCTTACATTTAGTATAGAACATTTGGCTATAGTGATCAATTACAACCAATGAGTTTGAAGTTACCACATATACAACATCTAGGGAGCACTACCAAGCGGTTTGCAAATTTCAGGTTGCATTCTAGTTGTTCTGTTGCATCAATGGTATGGTCCAAGGATTTGGTTCCATCTAATGCAAATAAACAAATTATTTTCTTTAGTAGAAATGCATAATCTACCACCATGGTTGGGTTGTTGTACAATATACTATAAACTAATGAACAATTGACAAGTCATTTTTGCTTTTTGGGATTGCCTTAAAAATGCATTTTTAAGAGCATCATATTTAGCAAAATGATATGGGGAAAACTTCGTTATCCAATAGACAACTTCTCCTGCCAAAGTGGCATGAAATACTTGACATTTCCTCAAATCATCTGGATTCCCTTCCAACAAATCATACTGTGTGTCAAAAAGTCTAACATGCACGTCTCAATCATCATGAATTTTTCTACCAAATCGGTTGAACTGAAATCCAATGATTTGATGTATTAGGACTGTCATACTGAATGGGACACGCCACTTCTTCCACTGGTTGTTTGTGGGTACCAAAGAGATTCCATGCTCCTCTACCTTTACTTCATTTTTGAGACTCTATCTTGCTTGCTGCACCAAATTGCCTTTGTAACACAATATGGTTTTCTCCAATTGCTCCATCCAAAGCAAATCTAGAAGGTCCAAAGCCAAAACTAAATCCCAAGGTCTTCTTTATGTTTCCTCATCTGATTCCTCCTTAGCTTGTCATCCTTCCATGTCATCCGTTTGCGTCTTGCCTGCCTCAAATGCTTCTTGTACCTCCGGTAGTTGGGTCAATAGTGGATATGAAACCATACCTTGTTCCACCAAGTATTGTAGTTGCATTCTCCTCTATGTACATTTGTTTGTGATGTTGTAGTTACTCCAGCCACTCCAAGCATCACCTACACTTTTGAATATTTCAAAAACCACTTACCCAAGCATGTTGGCATGCTTCTTATCCATTGGAATCCATTGTTCCAATAGTTCAACTACTCCTTCTTTAGTGATTGGCATCTACTTCCCCCCATGCACTATTACTTTGTATCCCATCCCATCATGGTCTCCAATTGTTTGGTTGTACTAGATTATGTAATATCATTATACAGAATAGAGTAGGTTTGGGGACTGGGGAATACCAAAGATTGCTCCAATGTGTTTCTATTCCCTTACTATATACTGCCTAACATTACAACACAACTTAACACAAAACAGAATAAGAGAAGATTAAATGACACACTACTAAAATACACAAAGTTATGACCTCAAATTCACTCTATATATTGATCAACAAGGTATTACAATATACAATCTACTTGTGTGTGCGACTCAGACTCGAGTACCTTTTCTTCTTTGGAAGGAGATCACGCTTGTCATACGAATAGGGAGTACTTATTCTTCTCTCTATCTTTAGTTACACAGATGAATGTCTATTGAATTCTCTGAAAATTCAATCGACCTATTTAAATTAGTTGTACCAGCGGCAGCCTAATAGGTAGTCACATTAATTGCAACATTTGTATTAGTAAGAAAATTGACCATATGTTTAGGGGAGCGCCCTAATTGAGCATCTATGAGTGGTCTTTGATCTTTGATTGGCATTAAATTTGATTGCAATTGACACAGCCATGGTAAAGGCATGTGGTTGCATGAATGATTCCATTGGTATTTTCCCAATTGTTTTGATCTCCATGCCTTAATAGCACTCGTTTCTTACATATATGCTCTAGGGCTTTGAGTTGAGCTTTGGATTAGATTCTTTGTTCTTCTTATCATTCATTTGTGGCCACTTACAATCTTCTTAAGATTCTTGCAATGAAGGCTTTTTGGTAGAGCTTGACTCTACAACCACAGATATAATGTGGGAAAATATCCCCTTCAAGTGTGGCTAGTTTAATGGCACAACTAGCTTAAATGCAATGTATCAGTAGGTCCATGACCACTTTTCTACATCTTCTTAGCATGTTGTTTGAGGGTGTAAACAAATATTAGATCACCTTCCTACAACTTTTTATCCTTGGTATGGGAATCAAAACAAGATTTTTGGCATTTTTTATGTGCATAGATGTCCATTGTAGCTCGAATGTGCATCTCTTGTGGAGTATCAAGTTTATCTACCAAAGTAGATAACTCATGACCATTCCTTTCAAATGCTCTAGCCAATTTGAGAGTTGGTACCAAGAATTCAATAGGCAAAATGGCATGTTGTCCATAATTAAAAGGACTAGCTCCGATTATAGTGTTTTAAGTAGCACAATAAGCTCAAACTGCATCATACAATTGCTTATCCCAATATGAGCATACCAAATTGACAAGCTTGATCAACACAATGCATGGCACCTTATTGGAAATCTCAGCTTGGTCGTTCATTTGTAGATTGTATGGAACTAATTTTTAATGAATGGCTAGAAATTCTTTCAATAAAGACTCTATGACTTCATAACAAAGTGAGTGCCTTGGTCATTGATTATCTTAGTAGGAGACCAAATCTCATAAAAATATGCTCAAATAAGAATTTTACAGTGGCTTGAGCATCAAGTTTTGTTGTAATGCATTTCTCTATCCAGGTACTATTATGTATACAACATGAGATCCTTTGGTAAGCGGGTTGATTGGATCAATAAAATTTATCCCTCATTTAGAAAATGTGGAATTTTGCATCATGGGCCATAAAGGCTTTGGATCTTGAATAAATGGATATTTAGCTCTTTGGCATGTGTCACACCTACTCACAAATTTTTGAGCATCCATTCGTAAGGCGGGCCACCACAAACCAGCAAATAAAATCATCTGTATTGTTCGGGCTACTGAAAAATGTCCACCTACAACACCCAAGTGTGTGGCTTCTAATAGTGGTAGATAATCATCTTCATGTACATAGATGTATAGGAAGCTATCAATATACTACTTGCAGAGTATGTTGCCAATAAGAGCATAATTTTGACTCTCTTAATGTAAGGCTCTTTGTTTTTGTGTGGCCATTTCCATAGGATAAATGCTAGATTTTAAGTAATCCACTATGTTCTAGCTCCATGAGGGGCATGTAGAAACATAGTGAGTAGCATGCTCAATGGTGGGAATTAATTGGAAGGTGGAACAAGCACTAACATAGTCATGTGTTGTTCACTCCATGTGTGGCCAATAAATGCCATTTCTTTGCATGTTTTGCAAAGTCCATGATTTAGGAAGATGCCTACCAAAAGCATCCACATGAGCTTTGGCTGCTAACTTGATATTCTCATCTTCTTGGACACAACAAGAGAGGATCCCATTGGATTCTCTACGGTGTGAGCAACCATCATTGAGGTAAAAGTTCTTAGCTTTCATTACCTCCTCTTTGGATAACTTCATGTTAAGGGTGGATTGGCCCATAAGATAGGAATAAAACTGATGGCTTAGCCCATTTTGGCATGTTTTGTACATTGAAAAAGTAGGTGTCGGGAAAGTCGTCATTGATTGCCTCTTGAAGTTTAACACTTTAAATTTCTGACAAATGATCAGCTCAAATATGTGTGTTGTTCTTTTTGACTACCATCTCAAAATCATGTGCCATTAATAAGAGGAACCATATTACTAATCTACCATTAATGCATGACTTGTAACCTGATATAGAAAGGTTTGGTACTCTACAAAGCTCTTAAAGTAGATATATATTGTCTAAACTTCTTTACTATGTAGAACATTCCAAGGCCCTATGTCTCGGTAATGGTATGTGTAGTTGCATTCAGCTAGGATGAGTTCGCAACTTGCATATGCAATGGGGAAGCCTAGATTGTCCTCATCTATGGTTTGCACTAGGATGCATCCAAATGCATAATAGAGGCATCCACGTGGATATTGAATGATTTATTCCAATCTGAGGCCTTTAGTGTTGGTGCCAATATGAGACATCTTATCCATCCACTTAAAATTCTTCAACAACATGTATATTGGTTGAGCAATGGTTGCATACATTTGTATGTAATTTCCACAATGTCCCTTGAAATCTTGGACTTCTTTTACATTTTGTGCTTGAGGTAAGTGTGTAATTGCTCTTACTTTTTCTTCATCCATAGGTATTCCATTCTTAGAGACTATGTCCCCAAGGATCTTTCCTTCGCATACCATGTAAATGCACTTTTCAAGATTTAAACACACTTTGTAGAAGTGAAATCTATCAAAGATTCTTCTCAAGTCCGAAACATGTCCCTTTCTATCATTTGAATATGCACATATATTATCAATATAAACTTGAAGGCATTTCCTAAGAAATTCCTTGAACATGTGGCACATTAGCCTTTGAAATGTGACCGAGACATTGGTCAATCCACAAAACATTACTCTGAAACTTTGGAGAAGGGACATCTATCAAAGATTCTTCTCAAGTTGAGAACATGTTCCTTTTTTTCATATGAAAATGCACATAGGTTATCAAGATAAACTTCAAAGCATTTTCTAAGAAATTCCTTAATGATGTGGCACATTAGCCTTTGGAATGTAGCTGAGGCATTAGTCAATCTGAAGAGCATTGGTTTATGTTGATCCTCTTTAGAAATGGGCACTTGGTTACAACTCAAGAATCCATCTAGAAAATTGTATACTTCATGTCCAACTATCCTTTCAAGCAAGTGATCAATAATCAGCAACGGATAGCTATCCCAAATAGTGGCTCCATTCGCATTTTTGAGGTTGAGGCAAACTCAAAGTTTACCATTCTTCTTAGGGGCATCCACTATGGGTGAGACCCACTTTGTGTGCTCGATTTCATAAATGAAACCGATAGCTAGCAACTTATCAATTTCTTCCTAAACCTTGGCAAAGTAAGTTTCGTTATATGTATGTGACCTCTATTTGGATGGTCAAGGATCCGATGCCATTGGTATGCAATGGACACAAATGTCAAGATCAATTCCTTTGAGGTCATTATATGTCCATGTAAAGACATCCAAGTACTCCCATAAGAGATGTAAGAGCATCTCTCTTAATTTCTTCTACTATTATGAACACTTTCTTTGTATCCTCTTTATTATCGTAACTCTCTCCCATGGTCTTTTTCACTTTTGGAATAGTGAAAATGAGTTTCCATTCCTCTACTTGATATTTCATAAAGTGATCGGGAACTTCAAACCCTACTATTTGATATGAATCCTTGCTAGGCATAGCTTATTCAATGCCAATCTCATTTTCATGGATATGATAAATGGCTCATGTTGGCTTGTCGATGGTTGATGGATCCATTAGGTTGCCCATATCGTTTAAGTACTCTTCTTCATTACTATAGGACCCTTCCATATGGTGCTCTCATGGACATACTTTTGTGTGACCAAGCCTCTTGCTCCTTGTTCTTCTATGGGTCTTAATAGAAGCTATTGCGCTTATCTTCTCCAACAAGGGGAGTTAGCAAAGAATGCCCTAGCCATAATGTGTCAATGAAACTCTTCTCTCATATTGACAAATAGAAAAGAGATGATTAGTGTCTCATCATGGATGCACAAGTTCTTAAGTGAGATGGCATCATTGGAGGCATCTTGCCCCACTTGGTAGAGCACTTGAGAGGAGAGTCTATTAGGACTCTTATGAGAGCCTTTTAGAAGGTAACTCAATGTAGAAGACAAGACGGCTCGAGCGTGGTTGGGAGGTGAACAAAGATCATCTCTGTGTGTGGAAGACGCTTGCGAAGAGCTATCAGACGAAGAGTAAAAGATTTGCGAATCTAATATTGGTATCATTGCAACAGTCCGCTAGTTTGGCATGTCCGCTTGGAAAGGCCATATCTTGGGCTAGAAAACTCCAAATTGGATATGCTATGGCTCGTTTCGAAGGGCAAAAGGTCTAATTTCATTTTATGATTTTCTTTTGGAAAATAAGCATTCTTGCAGGTTTGAACAGGTCTGCAAAATCTGAACAGTTTATGGCAACTACCTTCCGGGAGACATATCTTACAAACCGGGAAGGCAATTGAAGTAATTTCACTTCGAACTATTTGCACATGTTATATATTTCAGTTTATTTGAAGGTCCTAAAATGGTTTTTGCAGGTCTAAAGAAGGATTACAAATGCATTTTTTTGGGGTAAATTTGCATTATTTTGGTAATCATCTGACCATGCTTTATGTTTTGGGAAGTGATCCAATGTTTTTGGACACTTCAAAGCTTATATTAGGATATGAGGAGGAAGGTGCATAGGTCTCGAAGCTCATCGAGAAGGATTGGATGCATGCAATTCCAAAACCAAACCATTCAAGGACGTATGCTTTATGCTTGAGGCATTTTACTTTATGTTATGGCATGTTCTATATGTACATGCATAGATTGGATTGCATACATCAAATGTTCATCATTGTTTAAATTCTAAAAGTATGGTTCAACCGGTGAGAAGTACACTTTTTGATTGTTTGCAGGAAAGAGGATTGTAGGAACTACATGATTATGCAACAAAGAGAATTGTTGCTAGCATTTGTTTTTATGTTTTCACAGGTTATGGAGTCCATATATGAGTTTATGGCGTGCATGCCATGGGCCTATCAAGGCCTATGTTGATGGATGGCCTGTGTGCCATTGAGTTTATGGTTAAAATTTTTTGGGATACCATTTCCTTGGGGAAATGCTGTAAAAAATTTTCCCACCTCATGGCATTATATACGCACTTACCTTTAGGTAAGAATGTTATGGCATGGTAACATGCATTTTCTGCAAACATCAACAAGGTGTAGGCATGCTTCTAAGCATGTATTTGATGGACTTAGTACCATCATAGTATTATAGATAAGTCAACTTCAGCAGTAAATAAGATCCCTACACATAATCCTTATGGATTTAGACCATAGGATTGCTAAGGGGAAGCACATGTACCTTCACCATTAGGAATGTGCACAAGCAATCCTATAGGTACTAGGAAGTTGCATATAGGCACGGGAGATACATTTATGATAATCTCCAAGGTAGTGAAGATTTACTTATCTTCGCAAGAATCTCACAATATGATTAGGAGACTATGGGGTATTATGAGCAATACCCAAAGAGTGACTAGTTTCACTCATGCACATCACTTGACCAAGTAGTGAAGCATTTCTGCTACACTACTAAGGAAACCAATTAGATGGGATCGCAGAGATGGGTTTCATGAGATAGCATCGACGGGTGCTTATGTCATTCGAGTGATGGTTAGGAAGGCCACAGGCATGGCACTAGCTCTATGATTTAGAGCATAGATCCCTTAGTTAAGAATTGTTGGGGTACCCAATACATATATGTATGTTGGGATCTACAGAGAGGTATTTAGACTTAGTCTTGGTACCTAGGAACAAGTTGGTTTGGAACAGAAAGGGATATCCATCGTCACACATTGACTAGAACCAAACTAACTAGTTCGAGGATATGGGACTCATTTGAGTCCACCGATATGAGTTGAGGATATGGGATTCATTAGAGTCCACTTATATATTCCATTGCATATATATGGAATATATATTCGGTTTAGTGTAGTTATGATACCATGAATTGGAGGAAGGTTCCACTGGTACAGGATGGTGGAAACGACTTCCCTTTGAGCACTCTTCTTCTATGGCTAGGGAGAAAAGAACTCATCATTTATGGCATCATGTCTCACTCGATCAGAGGAGAGCTCTTAGTAGGCATCTCCTTAGGACTGGGAGTTATGCTTCATAATTCAAGGAAGATTTATTCTTCCACTAGAGAATGTGATAGGCGATTTTATCACCGTTAGTATCACATACTCATTTTAGGATTTTTAGGAAGGATAATTCCATTAGTTTGATAGGATCTTATAGATCCATGCATAGAGGATGGTTGGCAGAGATCGCTCTTTAGTATGGATACACATGTGTTTATGGTATCATGTCATATCATTGCTCACCATTTTAGTAGAGGGCTTTGACCCTTATTAGGAATGTATTTTCTCCACTCTTCACTACATGCACATTCATTAGCTAGAGGAGATCCGTTCTCCATCTTCATAGAAATGAATGTAATGGGCACTATGCATTAGTTATGGAAGAGAGGAGCAAATGAATTCATAAGTTTCTCTTTTATGAAAGGAGAAAGAGGGAATTAGCCTGGAGATCTGGGAGTGATCTCACTCTAGCTTAGAGATCCCACTTTAGATCCTCTTCCATGAAGGAGAAAAGAAAAGGAAAATATGATTTCTTCTTTGGGGAAGAATAGAGTATGTTTTCCTTTAGAGAGAGGAGATGTTTGGAAAACATCTTTCAGTTTATTTTAGAAGGAATTCATTTACTGTACTTTTCAATGTAATTTTCCTTCACATGAGACTTTCATTCTCCACTATTTTGGAAGGAAAAATATGGAGAACTTATATACATGTTCTCAGTTATGGATGAGTAGAGCAAACAGATTCAATAGAATCTCTTTCAAAGGGAAAGGGAAAGTGGAATAGATTTCACTAACAAAGCTCTTTTCCTTAGAGGAGATTACAAAGAGATGCAGAGAGAGGCAGAGAGAGAGTTTCACTTTCTCATTTTGTTTGTCTAGATAGAAGTGGCACTCTTCTATCAAAGACAAGAGGGAGATCAGTTAGTCATGATGGTTAGATTGAGTCTCACATGGAGACTCTAGAGAGAAGCAATTATGTTATTCCAATGATTATCTTTGACTAGGTGAGATAATCTAGTTATTGACATTAGTTAGATTGGGAGTAGAGTTATGACTGTTGGAAATTTAGCAGGCCCATAACTAATACCATAGGTCCAAGGTTCCATAGGTCCAGGATCTACAACACAGATTCCAACAATCTTTCAATATTGACAAAACATGAACATACCACATTTAATCATACAAATGGTGAGACAAAGATAGAGAAAGACTAGACAATATGTGTAAAGTGTTATGTAAGCCATTGCTTACTCGCACTATCATATATACAAATGTTCAAATTACAATGTGGGAGTCAAAATCTCAACCACTCTATGTGAACAAAAATAGATGGATGAGTGAATGTACAAAATTTACAAGAGTATTCAGATGTATGGAAAGAAATCTGAATATATATGAGACATGTGACCTAATAGGTTGTAGAAGAGTGAATATGAGTGACAGAAAGAGGAAGGATCAGTCTAAAACTGATAATCAGCAAACCCTCATCTATTTTAAGCTGTGGAAGACCCTAAGTCAGACACGTGTGTGAAAAGATCACATACTTACAAACGTAGCAAAGAATGCTAACAAGTTTGCTGTCAGAAATCCTCATACTCATGTGAACATACCTTCTCGAACACCTCATCCAAATATGCATAAAGCATACATGTACTGATTCTCTTGTACCTATGCCGAATAGGACTCCTCGTGATATGGATGCCACTTCCATATACTTCAAGTAGTACCTATGTGCATAAAGAGAACATGTACCGGAATTCTTAACAAGATGCAAATCTTATGTTAACCACCATCCAATGTCTTTGAAGTAAACCGAAATCTTCTTGTAGAAGACAATCTTCAAATATATCATGTGGATGGCTGATCCACACCACCAAGCTACTGATGGAAAAGTCCTCTCCATAAGAAAGAGTGTGAGCACACTCTTCTTCAAGAAGAACTCCATAGCTGCTCCTCAACATGCTCCTAGAGTGCACCATGGCTGCCCCATGTGTGCTAGAGCACCACCTCTAATGAGGGATCAAAAATTGGCATTGCCAATTGGTGTAAGATGATCCTAGATGTGACCCAAACACTCTCTTTATATAGCCTTGAGTGTCTCATGCAAAAAACTCACTAAAAAGTGCTTTATTTTAATCTCATCGCTTTTTAAATTGCTTTTGCTTTATTTTAAGTGAGTTTGCTTTATTTTTAAAGTTGTTTTTAGCTAACTTAAAAAATAACTTCTTGACCTGCTTTTTCACACTTATGACTACCTGATGAATGATCTGACAACATTTTTATGATCCTCATGCGAAGAGCTTATAAGGTCAAAACCCTAAATTAATAGAAAATTAGGGTTAGGGTTTTCTCCCAAATCTGATCTCTGATGACTGCATTTCATATACCATTAGAAAGTTCTCTTCAAGTTCTATGACACTTTACACTTGCTTCTCATACTATTACTCCATAGAGGATACATCATATGGAATTAGGTCATTCTGAAGATGTTATATGTTATGGGAATGATAGTCTGGAAGTTGAGTGTATATGGGAGATAGTAGGCACCACTCAAATGGTTTCCCACCTTTGAGATGATCTCATATGAGAATTGTTAAAGGGAAGGATATGGGGAAACAACATACACAGAGATGACCATGTACATAGAATACATGGGGTTCAGGGGATTCCGAGCACTTTCTTCTACCATTATGGACATTTCATCTACATTTTCTAGGACGAAAATGCTTTCAAGGGGAAGGAAATGTCACATCATGGATGCACAAGTTCTTAAGTGAGATGGCATCATTGGAGGCATCTTGCTCCACTTGGTAGAGCACTTGAGAGGAGAGTCTATTAGGACTCTCATGAGAGCCTTTTAGAAGGTAACTCATAATGTAGAAGACAAGACGGCTCGGGTGTGGTTGGGAGGTGAACAAAGATAATCTCTGTGTGTGGCAGACGCTCGCGAAGAGTTATCAGACGAAGAGTAAAAGGTTTGTGCATCTAATAACTAGCTAACTGCATATTGAGGAATAGAAAAGAGATGACTAGCTAACTACAAAAAAGTCACCTAGATTTGAGTGAAGTCATGGAGTCTTGCATGGCACAGAGAACTGAACAATCCCACATCACTATTCCTCCTGTAGGGAGTGCGAGAGCCAGAGAAAATGGAAAATCTCTATAGATAGAGTTGACTACAAATCTTCTTGACCAAATTATTGTGAGAGAGCGTGAAAGAGAGAGCAGTGCTAGTCGTAACCAAGCTACAAAGCTAAGCGGCTGAAGAAGTTCTTGAACATTGAGGAGCTGTGTAATAAGGAGGGACTTGCTTACTCCCTTTATGTGGCCTTCTCTTTGCAACATCTCTAAGAGCATCTCTGATCAGCATCATCAAGTTTCTGCAACAATAGGTTGAACTCACCGAAGTCGAACAAAGGCACAAAAGGGGATTGAAATAGTCCTTATGGGAAGGAACCCCTTCCACTTCCAAGGATCCTACCTCCTTTCCCAGTATCACTCTCACTCAAATGTAGAGACAGTAAAAGACTACGGCTGAACTGACCTACAACCATCCACAACTATTGTTTGTCACCGATTCTTCATTGAAGCTCTAACAAAGCTGCTTGTTGCCATCTCTCTGATAAAGAGAGAGAACATCTCTATTGTGTTAGGTCTTACCAATCAATCCGAGAAAGAGAAAGACTGAGGGAAAGCACCCATACCTCCCATGCATCTGTGTCACACAAACACACACACACACATAGAGAGAGAGAGAGTTACATGATTTTGGTTAGATTGATCCATTTTTCAAACTGTTAGGCTGGCGGTGTGATTAATTGTAAATAACATATATTTCCATTGAACCATTGTGGTGAAGCATTATAATCATTTCGAAGAGTCTAATATAAAAAAAACATCGCATGGTTGAGAATCGGCACAATGAGTCCATAGGAATTCGATTATTGTGGGAGGATTGAAGTGTTGACAGTTTGTAGTAAATTCTTGTTTTGTGTTTTGTGTCGTTGTCGCCGTTGTATCGTTGTTACAATTTGGTTAATCTTTACTGTTAATTTGATTGCTATTAATTCGTTAAGTACTATGCTAATATGGTGAAGGGTGATAAGTTATTTTTGATGTTCGATATTGTTAAGCATTGTTCTGATTGTTATAATCGAGTTCGGTATTGTGTGGTGAATTATATTTGATGTTCTGTACATGTTGAAAGATCGTAGTGGTGTTATTAGTTTATGTGATACTTTTGATGGGATTTGCGGAACTATTCAGATAGTGTGAGTGGTTCAAGAATGTATTACTGTTGATATATTTAGGTAGTGATGTGTGTGAACACTCTAGGACCGCCGGGACACTTTTTTCCCTCTTTAGGAGGTTTTTTTCCCTCGGCTTGTATATACGCCTATTGCCCTAATGGGCTACTTATCTTTGTACATTCTCTAGTAATACATTCAGTATTGTGTGTTTGTGCTCCAAGCTTCTTCTCCTTCCTTGTGTTGTTCGTGTGCTTCCGTAGACGTCTATCTCCAACAATTGGTATCAGAGCGGGTCGTTGCTTCATCTAGGGTGCCATCGACACTCCTCCGTTTGCAGTCTCAAAATCGCACGAATTTTGGCGAGCATACTTTTCGAGATCAAAACAGCTTCGCTATGTGGTGCCGAAATCGCTATCTGAGCTCGTTTTGGCCTCCAAATGCACTATCACAGTGCTTGTGCAAGCTATTTCATCTTTTTGTGCCAAAGGTATATACCAGTTTCTGTTCGCCAGCTTAAGCACCTCGAAGTCTGCTACAGGTCTAGCAGAATTTGTCTGGGCAGTTCCGTTCAACTTTTTGAGATACAGTCAATTTTTTGCATCAAGGTATTTTAGTCACTAGCCATGGCTGAAAGCAGTGATGTATTCCGTATGTTGGCTGTTGAGGATAAGTTGGATGGTACCAACTACCCATTATGGGCTTATATGATGCGAGATGTATTGGTTGCAAAAGGATTGTGGAACATTGTGCAGGGTGTTGAAAGACGTCTTGTTACACCTGTAATGACAGGTACTGCAAATATAGGTGTTGGAGCTGATGAAGATGGTGTCGAAGATGATATTCCACAGATTCCTGTTCGTGCTGCTGTTTCTGCTGCACCTACTGCAGAGCAGATTTGCTGGGATGGCAAAGATGCCTAGGCACATGCATTGATAGCTTTGTCTGTCAAACATGCCATTATTCCTCACATTCGCTCTTGCAGAACAGCTAAGGATGCTTGGGATACACTTACCACATTGTACCAAGCTAAGAATGAGGCTCATGTAGCTTACCTCCGAAAACAGTTGGAGAGTGAGCACATGAATGAAGGTGATTCTATGGACAATTTCCTAACGAAGATCAAAGATTTGAAGGAACAGTTGATTTCTGCTGATGAGGTTATACCAGATAGCTCACTTGTGTAGACCGTTCTGAATGGTCTTCCTGACTCATATCAGAGTTTTGCTTCTACTCTTCGGTTGATGATGAAATAAGGCAATCCGAATGCCTTATCATTTGAGGAGTTAGTCTCTATTCCATTGCAGGAAGATCAGTCCAGGCAAAACAAGTCCATTATGCGAGTTGCAGATCAAGCTTTCCTAGCTAGTCAGAAGGGCAAAGGAAAATGGAGCTCTTCAACTAGTAAGCAGAAATCTGCTAATTCTGCATATTCAAAGAAGGAAGATAAAGATGAGAAGAAATCAAAAAAGCAGAAATTGTTTTGTAAGTACTGTAAAGGGAATGATCATATCATAAAGAAATGTCCAAAACTGGCTGCTAAAGAGGCAAAGAAGAAAGAGGCTGGAATGGCTGTTGCAGAGGCCTCTACACCAAAAACAGAGTCTGCAAATCTTATGCAGGAAGAAGAATGGGCATTTACTACTGTCTGCAGTTTTGACCCATCTTCTCATGAGCAGTGCATGTCTGCAGTAGACTCAGATGTTTGGTATTTTGACAGTGGGGCAACCAAACATATTACCTCGCAGCGCAGTTTCTTCTCTTCACTTGAGCCTGCCCCTACAGGGAATACTATTACATGCGCCAACAAATCCTCTTATCCTGTTATGGGAGTTGGTAAGATCATTTTGACTACTGCTGATGGTAGTTCTTTCACTTTGTCAGATGCTTTGTTTGTGCCAGGGATCAAGAAGAACCTGTTATCAGTTTCTGCATTAGCCAAGGTTGGCTTGGTTGTGAAATTTGTTGATGACAGGTGTACAAGTCATGATCTGTCAAATGGCGATGTGATTATTGCTTCTGGCATTTTATGTCGTGGGTTGTATAAGCTCATAGACTATGAAAGATCTGTAAATGATTTGGCATGTGCAGTAAATGATTCTCAGGCTATGTCAGATGCAAAGCTTTGGCATGCACACTTTGGTCATCTGAACTTTGCTAGTTTGCTACGCCTGTAGAAATCTGAAATGGTGTCCTCTTTGCCCAAACTTGAGGCACCTGGAAAACATGTTTGTGAAGGCTATATTTTGGGCAAAATGCAACGTTCCTCCTTTCCAAAAGATGGTTCAGTTCGGGCTACACAGAAATTGCAGCTTGTACATAGTGATGTCTGTGGTCCTATGCAGACACCCTCTTTTGGGAATTACCTTTACTTCGTGACTTTCATTGATGATTTTTCCAGGCATGCATGGGTATATCCACTCAAAGCAAAGTCCAAAGTGTTCATGTGCTTTAAACAGTTTTTGGTTTTGGCTGAAAATCTGTCAGCATGTAAAATGGGCACCCTCTGTTCTGATCGAGGGGGGAATATATGTCTTCTGATTTTAATGCATTTCTGGCTGAACGTGGGATAAAACACCAGTGTACAGTGCCATATACACCTCAACAGAATGGAGTTGCTGAACGAAAGAACAGGTCACTCATGGAGATGGCAAGGTGCATGGTCAAGAGTCAGGCTTGACCACATAGTTTCTGGCTTGAGGCTGCCATGTGTGCATCATATGTACTGAACAGGTGTCCCACTGAAGCGCTGTAGTCTATCACTCCACATGAGGCTTGGCATGACCGCAAGCCATCTGTTGCTCATCTGCGTGTTTTTGGTTGTTTGGCATATGCATTAGTGCCTAAGCAACATCATAGAAAATTGGATGATAAGGTAGTAAAATGTATTTTTGTTGGGTACAGTTCTGAAACTAAAGGCTATCGTCTGTATCATCCACAAACTAAACGCATTCTGGTTAGCCGTGATTTGTCTTTGTGGAAGATGTTATTCAGCCATTGCTTTCATGTACTAAGGAGACATCTGTTAGCTCCAAAGACATGTATGATACTTTGATGCCTCTTTTTACAGGTGGACAGTCTAGTGCTGGTCCTAATGAGGCAACTTCGTAGCCTTTGCAAGTTTCATATGATGATGCAGATCATTCCATTTCTGATGCAGATTTACATGATGTACTTGTTGATGAGAGAGCTGATATTGAGCAGGAAAAAACTATGCCAAAATGGCTGGTGCAGACTTTGCGTGACAACAAATTAGATGCACCTTTGTCATATCGTACTCGTTCAGGCTCTCATAGTGCCTCCTTTGCATCAGATTGCTATGCTATGGCTGCGTCTAGTCTCTGTGACGAGAATGAGCCTGTTTCTTTTGATGAAGCACAAAATTCAGAAAATTGGATGGCTGCTATGCAATCTGAATATGATGCTATAATGAAGAATGGTACATGGTCTTTATGTGACTTGCCTCCTGGCAAGAAGGCCATTGGCACTAAGTGGGTATACAAGCTGAAGCGTAAACCTGATGGAACAGTTGATAGGTATAAGGCTAGGCTTGTTGCAAAGGGTTATGCGCAGGAAAGAGGCATTGATTTTGATGAGACCTTTGCACCTACATGCCGTATGACTACTGTTCGGAGCATTTGTGCACTTGCAGCCCATCATGGTTGGAATGTACATCAGTTGGACATTAAAACAACGTTTGTGAATGGTGACTTGCATGAAGAAGTGTATGTTTTTCAGCCCCGTGGCTTTGTGCAGAAAGGGCATGAAAACCAGGTGTGCAGGTTAAAGAAGGCATTATATGGTTTAAAGCAAGCACCACGTGCTTGGTATGAGAAGATACATGCCTATCTGGTTGCACATGGTTTTGAGAACAGTCCAACTGAAAGCACCTTATATGTTACGCGTGCTAATGATGTGCTTCTGATCATTGTTGTCTATGTTGACGACATGCTGCTCACTGGTCCTATTGAGAAGCATATTGTTGATTTCAAGGCTGATTTGCATGCCTCATTTGAGATGTCTGATTTGGGGCATTTGCATCACTATTTGGGCATTCACTTTATGCAAGTTGATGGTGGAATGGCTTTGTGTCAAACGAAATATATTGACACATTATTGCAGCGTTTTGGCCTTGAAGACTGTAAGCCTATTGCCACTCCTATGGAGACAGGCTTACGATTGAGTCTTCATGATGCTGGAGATGCATTTGATGATGTTCTCTATCAGTAGGCTGTTGGATGCTTGATTTACTTATGCATTACTCAGCGAGATATTCAGTTTGCTGTCTCATAGATGAGCAGGTTTATGCATTGCCCAGGAGTCACGCATTGGAAGGCGGTTAAGTGCATCTTTCGCTACTTGAGTGGTACTCGGCTACTTGGGCTGTTTTATCCCAAGGGGGGATCACTACCGCCAGATTTGCATGCTTTTTCTAGACTCAAATTGGGCTGGTTGTTATGACACTCGTATGTCCACCAGTGGTTTTTGCTTCATGCTTGGTAGCTCATGTATATCTTGGTTGAGAAAGAAGCAGCCTACTGTGGCCACTTCCAGTTGTGAGGCTGAGTATAGGGAAGCTTTCACAGCTACTGTTGAGTGTGTGTGGCTCAGATGCCTTATGGCTGATTTGGGTGTTGGCCAGTCTTCTGCCACCACCATCTTCACTGACAGTCAGAGCACATTGGCAGTTGCGAGGAACCATGTGTTCCATGCTCGCACTAAGCACATTGAGTTGCATTATCACTATGTAAGGGAGAGGTTCTCTGCTGGGGAGATCAGCTTGGCATATGTGCCCACGCAAGAGAACATTGCAGACCTTTTCACGAAGGCTCTGCCTAGGGATAAGTTTGAAGCTTTCCGCAAAGCTTTGGGCTTACTTCCTTTTGTGGAGTGATTTCCACATAGCTTGGCACTTCCTTATACATGAGTGCCAGCTGCTTGTTCACCGCATCACTCCCAAGGGGGATTTGTTGATATATTTAGGTAGTGATGTGTGTGAACACTCTAGGACTGCCGGGGCACTTTTTTCCCTCTTTAGGAGGTTTTTTTCCCTCGGCTTGTATATACGCCTATTGCCCTAATGGGCTACTTATCTTTGTACATTCTCTAATAATACATTCAGTATTGTGTGTTTGTGCTTCAAGCTTCTTCTCCTTCCTTGTGCTGTTTGTGTGCTTCCACAGACGTCTATCTCCAACAATTACTATAAATGATGTATAAGATTATTTTTGGAAGATTGCAGGAGTGCACTAGTGAATTCTATGTATGAAGGTAGTAGTGGGAAAACCAATAGTTTGTAGAAAGTTTTTTGTAAACTACCACCCAAGAACCCTACTATTTAGTCATTCTATACGTCAAAAAGGCTAACATTGGCAATCCCTCTAGGGAGTGGTGACTGATAAGTGCAGACAAATCAAGGATAGTGTATGCCAATCCTACATTCTGGTATCGAATATCCATGGTACTAGCAAGACAAAGTTCTTGTACGAGTGGCTCCATTGGGAGAAAATTCTGGCGAGAGTTTTGAAAAGAAGAAACGATGGAAAATGAAAGAAAGGACCAAGAGACTATCAAAAGATCGACGTGAATAAAAGACAAGTTGACATTTGAAGGAGAAAGATATATAGGCTTATAGCGTGCCCTGGATACTTATAAGGATTTGCTAGTTTATGAAGGACAAAACGGGGAGGAATTATACAATTGAGTTGAATTTTTGGTATTGATCAAAACCAATACCAAAGAGAAGTCCTTACGATGAAGTGATACGGTAATAAGCAAATGGTGAATGATGCACATAAGGGATATTACCCAATGGGA
This sequence comes from Ceratopteris richardii, assembly GCA_020310875.1. Taxonomy (NCBI): domain Eukaryota; kingdom Viridiplantae; phylum Streptophyta; class Polypodiopsida; order Polypodiales; family Pteridaceae; genus Ceratopteris; species Ceratopteris richardii. Next base: position 20,635,429 of record CM035428.1, read on the forward strand.
ACTTCTTACACCAAGTTTGGGGGATTCCATGGAGACAACCTAGATGCTCATGTGCAAGCATTTGAAGTGAATTTGGATGTAATTGAAAGTATGGCTAACCTTACAATGGACTCTAAAGATAAAGCTAGGATCTTCTAGACAACACTGGTGAATGAAGCAGCAAAGTGGATCATGGAATATGATATTAAAAATGTTATTGCTTATGAAGCAATAAGCTTTACTACAGAGATTCCAATCCAAGAAAAATCCCACCCAAATTTTTCATTTTTTATAAAACAATCAACAGAAGCTAATCAGACTATTTAGGACTATACCACCATTGTGAGGATGCATCTACAACAATTGCCAACTGAAAGTAAGTTACCCGAAGATATAATTACACAATGGGTCATTAAAGGTGAGCCCGTAGTTAAACAAATCATGATAATTTAGAGCATTGACGGATTACCCTTGGATACCATCATAGATTAGGCTCTATAGTTGGAGAACAAGGTTGGTGGTTTCATCGAAGATCTGGAATGGATTGTGGTTGCAAAAGATAAAGTTACGAATGCGGTTGAACAATTTTTTTATGTGAAATGTATGAACCTGGGACACATTAAAGGGGATTGCGGATTGAATCAACTACATTGCACAATTTGTAATACGGATACCCACGATATAGCTTACTATGTGTGTCCCAAATTGGGTCACAATGAATGCTACCATAACTAAATCTATATCGCACAATACTTATGTACCACCACATTTGAGAAACACCCAATATCCAAGGTATGATCAAACAAATGTGCAACAAAGATTAATACAATAGCCACCATGGTCACAACCAAGAACATCAAACTTTGCACCAAGGGGACCGATAAGATGTTACTTCTGTGGCAAACTAGGACATATCTGCAAAAACTATAAAGAGGCCCAAGAGTACGATAAATGCAAGAAGAAGAAACACCCATGACTAATTTGGTCATCATTGCAGAATCGAATACTCAGGCAGTTGCAGTACAGACATGTAACGGTCGATTGTTGCAGCCTAATGCCATAATTTACGAACCTGGTTTTAAAGGACAAGCAACAATGATGAATAAAACACAAAAGTGGGCAGCAGAAGAGCCAACTATATTTCCCCCATCAAAACCAATTACCTAGATATAGCAAGTATCAATGTCATAGAGTGGAGCAAATCCTAAAGTAGCAAGGCAGTCTTCACAGGGTACCCAAAACACACAAGTGGAAGATTTATGGTCTATGTTGAAGTCCTCTCCCATCACATTGCAGCTTGGGAAACTGCTAGCCTTGGTTCCGAAGGTTCGAGAATAATTCAAGCAACATTTAGGTATGTTATCTAAACCGAAAGATCCCTATATGGCCACCATGCAGGCAACTACAGAGATCGTAGATCATGTTGAATCTCTCATAACAATGTGCTACAAGAACCATCACATTAATTGAGTGCTTATTGATGGAGGATCCAATGTTAATTTAGTGTCCTTGGAGCTATGTAAAAGGTTTTGGTTGGCTTAATTTTGAACTAGTTTAGTTTTTCATATGTATGGCAGACCAATGTCATGTCCACTTGATTGGATTAGTTTGGGATATCCCTATTGTGTTATAGGAAGCAGTCTTCTCTATGACCTTCGTAGTCTTAGACATACCTGATAACACCTACAACTATAATCTCTTATTTGGTAGACCATGGCTTAAACAAGCGAAAGTCCTTCAATACCGGTCTAAGAAGGAACTAGTGATTAAATATAAAAATCATGAGTATCGAGTACCTCTAGATACAATAAAATCGACCAAAGTGCATGCACTTCCACACATTGTAGAACTTGTACACATGATGGATGGTTTGATAGATGATGAAGAGGGTGAATTCCTGCGAGCAAATTCTGACTTATTGTCCTTAGAAGTAGTGGATTTATAACCACTTTTGGACCGATGGTCTACTTCTTCCTATATGATGACCTGTGCCATAAACGGTGTCGACCCACTAGAACAGACGACTGTCCTACTGATCGCAATTGATGAGACTTTTCCAGATTGGCTAGAATTAGAGGATAAGTGATCTCAACAATATATTAGTGAAGGCCAACTTGTAAACTGTGATTTGGGTACCAAAGATAAGTAAAAAATGGTTAAAATTAGTGCTAAACTTGATGTAGAGGAGTGGAATAAAGTGCTTCAACTACTCACAGAATTCCAGGATGTCTTCATCTGGGATTACTAGGATATGAAGGGTATCGGCCCTCGTATATATGAGCATCGAATAGTTTTGCAAATAGATGCTAATGATTATCCAGCCAAGTTATCATATGAACCCGCATTATGCACATTTAGTCAAAGAGGAAATTGACCGTCTCTTGAAGGTTGGATTTATTATCCCAATAGAACATGCAGAGTGGATATCACCCATAGTCATTGTTCCTAAAAACAACAAAAAGCTTCATACCTATGTTGATTACTGAAAACTTAATAAAGCTACCATATCCATGTTTTTCCCCTCCCTTTCCTTGATAGTATGCTTGATGATGTTATCAGAAGTGAGATTTATTCATTCTTGGAAGGATATAGTGGTTACAATCATGTGCATGGTTGTTGCAGACATACCAAAGATAGCTTTCATTACTTCATGGGGAGTCTTTGCCTATACGGTAATGTGGTTTTGGACTCCATAATGCCTCGAGTACATTTTAATGCTACATGCAAGATATTTTCTCCCCTATCTCACCACCTTCATGAGAGTTTTCTTAGATGATTTTTCAGTCTTTAGTCAGTGAGTGGATCACTTAACTAAATTATAGTTATGCTTTCCCAAGTGTCGAGAGTATAGATTGTGCTTGAATCCAGAGAAGTCTGTATTCTTTGTTGAGTGTGGGAAGTTGTTGGGTCATATCATCTGGGCCCAGGGTATCTAGGTTGATCCCGATAAGATAAAATTTGTATTAGAAGCTCCCGCCCCACAGAATGCTAAGGAAGTCCTTCATTTTCTAAGACAAATTCGGTGGCATGGTTGTCACCTGTGATGGTTGGTGCATCTCACTGTTCCCTTAAAAAAATTAATTAACTACCCTCCGAAAGACTTTCACTGGCCACTGGAGTGCCAACTTGTTTTTTTATTGTTTGAAGATCTTATTGAGCCAAGTTCCTATTCTGTAAGCACCCAATCGGGAGCTATATTTTCACGTTTTTGTTAACTCTTCAGATACAGCTATCGACAATGTTCTTACTCCGATTACTAATAAATGGTATATACCAATTTATTATGCTAGTAGATAACTAGCCAATGTAGAGAAGAATTATTTGGTGACTGAAAGGGAATGTGTGAGATTGATCTACTCCATTAAAAAATATTTCCATTACTTATTAGGCAAAAAATTCACTTTCCATGTGGATCACACCACTGTCGTTTATCTAGTTCAGAATCAGACTAGTACTAACAAACTGGTCCGATGTGTACTACAGTTACAAGAATTTGATTTTGACATTTTGCATTGGCCAGAGACACACCATGCTTTAGCTAATTTTCTCTCTCGGTTGGATTCTGGTGAGGCACCTGACGTAACTAACATGAAACCTCCAGCCATTTATATGGCACAACCCGCTAGTGCTGCAACACTGTTGGATCTCACTACTACCTACTATGATACTATTTTCTTTGAAGATTGGTATAACCCTGGATTTCCTATCCTTACTAGAGCGTCATAAGTTAGTAGCCCATAGTAAGCAATTTTCCATTATTATAGATCAACTTTATTATTATCATCTCTCTAGTGCTTGGCTTTGATGTGTTACCCTCCACGAAGTGCTTGCGATTCTTGCCTCTGCTCATTCTGACCCCATGGACAAACATTTCTTAGTGGATTTAACTCTACGAAAAGTGTTACAAAGTGGGTTATGGTGGCCTACTATGGTTAAAGATGTTTGACAACATGTGCTCACATGTGATCTGTGTCAAAGGATTGGACGGCCTATTCCGACCAAACATTTCCGCCTTCAGCCTGTTATGCCCCTTGAACCCTTCCAGAAATGGGTATTTGATTTTGTTGGGCCTATTTACCCTCCAATGATTTATAGAAATAATCAATATATATTGACTTGCACTGATTACAGGACCCGATGGGCAGAAGATTGGGCTTTAAAGAATGCTATTGTGGTTTTGGTGGCTTGTTGTCTTACTAGAGCAGTTTTTTCGTGTTTTGGGTTATCCCTGGAACTTATTTCAAATCATGGAACTCATTTTGTGAATGACTTAATTAAAGATTTAACAAGTGAATTTAATATCATACATAAATTTAATACACCTTATTAGCCCTGAGCGAATGGCCTGGCAAAAAGTACCAATAAGACTTTATTAAATATGCTTTGGAAATTAATCCAGTTTGCTCCTGAGCACTGGGATCAATTGCTTCCTCTAGTTCTATGGGCTTACCGTACGAGGTATTCACACCTTCAAACTCGCCTTTGGAATTGAAGCAATCGCTCCAATGGAAATATTGGCTCCAAGGTTGGGTCGCCATAGAATCCAAACTTTTATCGGAATAGTCGATTTACTCCATACTTGATGACCTCCATGCCTTGGATGAAACTCCTTTTGAAAGCTTTCTACTGATGAAGGAGATGCAAATTCGGCAAGCTAGAACCCATGATTGTTTCTTGAAGATCTCAGTGTTCATAGTCGGCCAATTAGTTTTAGTCTACAACTCTAAAGCTGATTGAAAAGAAGGGAAATTCAAAGCCAAGTGGGTTGGTTACCAAATTACGGCACAAATTGGTCCCGCTACATTTTGGTTGACCACTCTGACCAGAGAGCTTTTAGGAAGTCCCTTTAATGGATCAAAGTTATGCCCTTTTTGCACTCCCATCGAGCAATAATGATTTCTGGCAGCTCCTTAACAACGTTGTGGAGGTGATCGCAATCCGGGTGGATCGGGTCCTGTCACAACACATGCAGAGTGTATGAAGCTAGTGAGCATTGGAAGGTCTTTGTGATCAAAATGTGAAGGTGAAGATGAAGTTGGATATGGAGAGGAGAGATTTCATGATTTGATTATGAGAAGGGAGAACATATGGATGTATGCTTGATGAGAACAAAAAGAAAACCACAAACATGAATCAATTTTTGAAAGGAAGAATGGTCCAAGAATGGAGCTTCTTAAACACTTCTGAAAATTAATTCATATGCATGGGTTCTTGTGGATGTATGCATGATGAGAACAAAAAGAAAACCACACATGAATCAATTTTTGAAAGGAAGAATGGTCCAAGAATGAAGCTTCTTATACACTTTCAAAACTGAATCATATGCATGGGTTTTCGTGGATGGTATGAATGCATGTGGGTCATGATGTATAAATGATTAGAAACATTTTCTCTCAATCTCAATGGATCATCCTCACTGGTTCAATGCATGACTGCGGAGCCTTCTCACACATAGAAAGAGATAGAAGGAGACATGTAAAAACATATAAGAGACTAAGAGACAAGAGACAAGAGACATGAATTAGAAGATATTGTTATGACATACATATACATGAATGTTGTGAAACGTTAAGCTAAGCATTCTACTGATCAAAGGTGGTCCGCACGACCCTCTCACCATGACAGCTCAACAAAATGTCACACATAAGAGGATAGGTTCCACTTCATTGACCCTATGTATTTCTAGGATCGTAATGCGTTTCTAAAGAAGTCTTAAGACTCATTAAACCAACTCTAACTCACTCACATGCTCCACTGAGGGTGAGCAAAGAAAGAGAAATTGGGTTTATAAGCCTATCCTAGAGTGCAAGTCTAAAAATTGCTTCTAGGAACTATGCTCTTACTAGCTCACCTTGGATCCTCACACGCTCAACTGAGGGTGATCATCTCAAGGAAACCATGCGCTAGCAATGGCCCTATGGATGCCTAACAATGATGTTCAAGGAGTTTGGAGGGAGATTTATATAGTTTTTTGAATGAATTTGGGCCCTTGGATCTAGAGAAATCAACTCTCAACCCTACGATCAATTGCTTTTGATTACAACCATTGGATTTATCAAATGGATGGCTAAGATTGGTTCTTCATATGATATCTAGGGCAAAGGGGTGAAAATGAGGCACATCCATTCTCCACCATTGGATTTGGGGCTGATCTGGACCGTCGAATCAGTGCTAACATCAATTTGGATAAGATAAGCTGCTATTTTTTGACAAACTTTGCATTATTGATATTTGACCATAAAAAAAGTGTATCCGATAAAAACAACTCGTGGATCCTCCTTGCTTTAAGCTTTAGTGCATCTCCACCCTTGAATCTGAGTTCATCCTGACCATACAACATGGTTCAATCATTGTTTGCCATGTGGTAGCCCTTCAAGCCTTCAATTTGGTTATTCTAGGAAACTGTGGTGACCTTGAAAACTGGAGTTTGTGCTCTTTGACCCTCCAAACATCCTTTGATGAAGATGAAAATTTGTAGGGCTATATTTTAAAAGGCCTCCTTCAGGAATCTGCAGAAAAAACTCCAATCTGAATCTCCCTTATACAAGTTTGACTACATTTGGAAACTTGTAAGGTGGCATTAAGGTGTCTAGGAAGCTCTAATAGCCTTGAAAATTTGTACAAATATGTAGCCACATATGATATTTATACATGCCAAACCATATGGCTAACAAAAGTTACTATACAAGATTTTGTAGGGTCTAAGTGGAAAAATTACTTTTTTTATAATATGCACGTGGCATATCAATGTGCTAAAAAATCCATTTACATGTGAAATTGAGGATATAGACTTCCTTTGATAGGCTTATAAGTATATGAAGTTTCATGTGATTTGGAGACATTGAAATTTTTGCCCTAATTTCCAAAATTTGACCAGCTTTGACCGCTACCCTGGATTTGCTTGATTTCTTCCAAAGTTTGCATGTGAACTCCCTTTGACATCCCTGATGCATCTTGGACTTCTCATGGGATTCTAGCTACCTTCACTGAATGAGTTTCCTGTAGGCCTTCATGAGTGAGAGACGAGAGAAAATCTCGACGACATTCGCCCCCACTAAACCTGCGATTCCTCCAGAAGCTACACTCTAGTATCTCTGAAAAACAAAACGTTCCAGGCATCAAATTCTTTTATAGGCAACATAAGAGACATGGAAGAAAAAATTGATCATATGCATGAATGAGTAGGAAACGTGACATGAAGCAAAATTTGCATGAAAGAAAGAACTGAAGCACGCAACATGAATATGCATGAACAAATAGGCAACATATATGCAAATGAATAGGCAATATTGACAACATGTAAAGAAAGAAAACAAACAAGCATCAATATGAAGTGGAAGTGAATGTATTGAGTCGTTTAGGCATGAGTTCCTCTCATCTTGAAGAAAAATTTGTACCTTTTTCATAAAGCAATCTACCTTAAATATGATTATAAACAAAGATTTAGGATTTTCAAGAGACATCTTTCATCTTTAGCTTATTTTAGATCAACTTCTTTCCTAAATAAATATGAATATGCTCCTTCTCTACTTACAAACAAGGAAATCTGACTAAACTCTACTAATGCATAAATCTGCTTATATAGCCCATGCTTTATTCTTGTATGCCTCCTTAGCTTCCTTTGGCTTGCTCTCTCTTTTTTTTTTTTGATGATGATGATGATTCGGCGACTTTATGCTTACGTTCACTTTTTTTGGGTGGAAGAAAGTGTAAACTTCATGGTAACATGTAGCAGTTTTTTTTTTATGATGGGGAAAAATTAAACCCCGATACAAGGTACAACCATTTTTGATGACGGAGAACAGTCATTTAAACTCCGATACAAGTGTTGTGAGGTGGACTAAGGATGTAGAAACATGCAGTAGCAAGGGCTAGGACTTCAACAATTATGATTTTGATACAGGATACATATTCATGTTTATATATGAAAGTCATGTCACCAAAATAAACCTCCAAATCTACATGTCCTATCTTTCCATAATCCTAGATTATAACCGATTTCTTAGTAGATAAATTACTACTTAAGATACAATTTTACACAAGTAGAGAAATCATCATTTGCCCTTTGACTCAAGTGATGTGGATATGCAATGCAAAGATTGAAAAAGAAACATGCATGAAGTGAAATTGCAAACAAGCAAGAATGGAAAAAAAAGTGGAATGAACTTGAAAAAAACAAAGCAACATGAACTTGATTTTTTTTTTTATTTTTATTTTTATGGATACTCTTGTTTATGAAACAACCTCATTGTTGTCATCTTCTTCAATGTCCTCATTTAAAATGTACTCATCATTATCACGTTTCTTGAATAGCTTTATCCTTTTACCTGCAATCAAAGTTTTTAATGCAACACCATTTAATTCACAAAGAGCATATGTACCATTGTTGTTGACTTTTGATACAATGTATGGCCCAAACCACCATTGGGTGAGTGTTTTGCATGTATCATATTGAGAGACAAATGTACTATCATAAATGAGCACCCAATCTCCTACTTCAATCGACTTAGGATGCAATCGATTAGTTTTATCAAAATAATGCTTGTTCTTCATTCTAGATTCTCTTAATTTTTCAATGGCATCATCAAGTCTTAAATTACCTTGTTCTAACTTTTTAATGCGCAAACTCAAAAGATCATCAGTAGACATGTTTTCAGACCAAGGCAAATTTGACCATGCAAAAAATTGAGATTCAATTGGAAACAACGGTTTTTGACAGTACATGAGTTCCACAGGCATATACCCTGTGGTACATGTACACATCATTCTATCTGCCCAAAGTGCAAAGTGTAAGAATCTAGGCCATTGTTTAATGTCATCATTACATGCTTTAGATATGGCTTTCACAATAGGTGGATGTCCTCTCTCTATTTTACCATTGGCCTTTGGATTATATGCAGTAGTGAGAGACAAATGAATACTATGATGTTCAAAGAACTCTTTAGCCTCTCTCGCGTTTAACTCTCCACGATCGGCAAATACTTTCTCTATGTACCCAAAGCAACTTATGACATCTTCAAGCAAGAATTTTCAAACATTGTAAGTGGTCTTAGATCATAGTGCACGTCCCTCTACATGATTAGTTAATTCTTCTCTTGCAAGTACAATGTAATGCATTTTGTCAATACCTTTATGCATAGTTACAAGATTTACCACCCACTTGTAGTGAATATAGGGTGGATAAGTAGGATGCGATGGATCTCTATGTTTGACTGTCGAATGAAGTTTACAAGTAGGACATGTAGAAACATAGCTACTAATATCAATATACATCCTAGGCCAATAATAAGTACTTCTAATATTTTCATATGTTCCAAAAAATCCTTTATGACCCGCCCATAATATCACATGCATTTCCTTCATTACTTGCAATTCAAGACCTCGCTTTCCTAGGACTCGTTGTGGATTCTTAATCTTACCCTTAGCATGTCTCCAAAGATAATTGTTACGTAGGAAAAAATTGTAAGCTCGTTTCCTAATGTTACAAAATTTATTCATAGTCCAACTAGGTAATGGTTGCAGTGTACTCAAATACTTTCCTATGTCTCTCCATTCATCTTCGTACGCAAACTCATGAAATTGCTCATACTCGTATATATGTGGAACATATTCAACTAAGTTCACATTCTTTATTAGATCACTTTCAAGACATCATCAAATCCAGATCTCGATAACATATCAACAACTGAATTTAAATTACTTAAAATATGAACTACTTCAAGATTTATGAAGTTAATATATGAGATCCATCTAAGCATGTCTATATCAGGAGATGAACAATTGGCTATCATTCCAATGAGAGGCAAACAATCAGTCTCAACTTTGACATTTGCACCAATCAAATATTCTTTGTCTTTTTTCAAAGCTGTTACCATACCCCATAGTTCTTGTTTGATCTGTGGATACTTTCATTGTGTTTCATGTAAAATTTTAGCCCCAAACCTAATTGCATATCTATTCCCTTCACTATCATCTTGACTTATGACCCAACCTATACCAATAGGACTAGTATCAACAATCAATATAATAGGTTTGTTAACAGAATAGTCTACACGCTTAAGGATGGGAGCTTCAAGGAACAATTTCTTCAATTTATGCATAGCTTGTGTGTGTTTTTCAATCCAAATAAATTTTTGTTTCTTCCTCAACAAGTCATAGAGACAATCAGCAACATGAGCAAAGTGTGGGATCCAAATAACGTAAAAGATGCAAGCACCAAGAAATTTGCATACCTCACACATTGTTACAGGTTTCAGAAATCTTCCTAATGGCATCAACTTTTTGTGGGTATGGCTTTCGACCATAATGACCACATAAATGTCCAACAATAAGAACCTCGTTGACACCAAAAACATATTTTTCCATGGAAAATGTGAGACCTACCTCTTCAAATCATTGAAATATTCATTCACAATCAGAGATATGGTCAAGAACAAATTTACGACATCTAGATGAATCTAACGTAATGCTCTTTACATGTTCCTCACTCCCTTTAATTGGAATATCATCAATGAACGACATGGTTATATGAGGGCTAAAATCATGTAAGACCATATTCATAGCACTCATCATATGAGCCACATAATTAGTTGCTCCTTGAGGTAAAGTACACATTCGCACTAAGCCTAAAGGAGTTTTCATTGTGGTTATGTTACGAGTATCAATTGCTAATTGGAATTGGTTATATCCAAAATATAAATCACCCATTGAATAGATAGATTGTCCTGAAAATGATTCAACAAACTCATCTACAATGGGCCCTGTTCCTACATTCCTTATGGTGACTTTATTGATGGGTTGGAGATCTTGAGTAAAACACAATTTCCCATTCTTTTTAGGCATAGTGAGCCATCTATTTGAGTAAGGTGCAAAAGATGGCTCTAAAATTCTCATGTTTATCTTCTCCTTAAGTAGTTTCATTAGCTTCGGTAAGTGAGCCTTTGGATTTGGTATAGGGCGAAGATTCCATGGAATATGTGGAATAGTAAAGATAATCATGGGTGCAACTAGCTTTGGATCTGCACATCCAATCTCATGAGGATACATAGTAAAGGCTTTTCCATGGCTACACATGACTCTCTCAAATTCATCTCTCTCTGCAGGCAAAAGAAAGTCATCATCTCTACCAATTTTCACATGTTTAACTGTCTCATCCATGAATGTATGTCCTATGTTTTTCTTACCCCAAAGAATTGGATTGTTTTTCACATCAATAATTTTTTTGTTACTTCCTTCGGTAATGGTTGAGCTATGGGTTTGATTTTCTTGTCGATAGTTTTGTACTTTGTTTCAACTAAGGCATCATGCGATTGGTTAAATTTTGAGCACTTGTCAACATTGAGAGCATACTCTTGGATTGGAGCATACTCATGAAGGGAAGAAAGAAGAATAATATGGGAATTAGAATTTTGCTGAAGACATAACTCTAACTCCTCGAGAGTAGAGAAACAATGAGATGTCTCAATCACATGCTCAATTTTCTCATCATGTTCCATGATTTTGTTGGTTTTATAATTTTTTTGTGTTTTTTGGATAAAAGACTTAGACAATTGACTCTTATGAAGGAAATCTAATCTAGAATGTGGGAAACAAAGTGACAAACTATTTTACAAGTTGGTTGGTTACGAGATGTCAAAACAATGTCCACTGTTGTTCCGCTCAACAATGGATTCTATCTGAAATTTTAATTGTATGTAGCTCCAAACATGAATCGAGATGCACAATCACTACAAGCATGCTCATGACCCTGAGTAACAATAGGTTTCTCTCTAATTGACAATCGATTCACTCCTACCGTCATAACTTGAAGTGATTGCATTCCATCCTTAGACTTAATTCTAGCATAGGTAGACCCATCATCCATGGCTTTAGTTTCCATATGACTCTCACAAATAAAGGGTTGACCTAAGAGAACTTCATAGGAGAAATTTGTCATGAGGAAGGAGATAAGGAAGAGAGCTCACACACACACTCTCACTCTCAAGGAGAAGCACACACACAGATTGAGGCAAGGAAGAATGATCTTCTTCTTCTTCTTCTATTACATAAAAAGGAATGTACAAGAATGACCTAAAAACAAGAATACAACCAGTGCAATATATAAACATCAATACATAAGGAAAAAACTACCATAATGAGTGAGCTGGCAAGGAACAGATGTGCCATCACTCTCGGTAGATAAATCTAATAAAGCTCAATGAAGTATCCCTGACATATACCGGTGTGACCACTATACATGTCAGAGAAACAAAAAACTGGTACGTATCATCCTGGATCATCCCATGTTGAGCTTGATATCTCAACACTCCCCCTCAACCTCAACGCCATATCTTGTAATCCAAGCATCTCCTGAAACTTCCTCAACTTTTTAGCTCCAAGTGCTTTGGTGAAAATATCAGCAACCTGCTCATCTGTTCTCACATAAACAAGATCAATATCACCTACTAATACCTTCTCTCTGATGAAGTGATAATGTACCTCAATATGCTTTGTTCTAGCATGGAAAATAGGATTCCGTGCTAACTGTATGCTGCTAATATTATCACAATAAATAGTGATAGGCTTTTGCACTTCCACACCTAAATATGCAAGTAACATCTCTAGCCATGATGCCTCACATGCTGCCATTGCAGCACCTCTATACTCAGCCTTTGTACTCGACAAAGCAACAGTGGGTTGCTTCTTGCTGCTCCATGTAATAGCTGCACTCCCAAGTGAGAATAGAAAACCACTAGTAGATCTTCTATCTGGAATGCAACTAGCCCAATCTGCATCGGTGTATCCATAAACCTACAAATCTACACCATCCTCATAAAACAATGCATAATCCAAAGTATCACTCACATAACGTAGAGTGCACCTCAGAGCATCCAAATGTGGCTTCCTGGGAACCTGCATAAACTGACTTTCAAGTCCAATAGTATAACTTAGATCAGGCCTTGTAATTGTGAGATATATAAGACTTCCCACAATTTTCATGTACATAGTAGCATTTTCCAATGCTTCACCTGATGTAGTATCCAACTTCAAATTATGATCTAATGGCATAGAAATTGGCTTACAATCAGCCATACCATACTTTTGCAGCATATTCAAGCCATATTTCCTTTGTGACATCCATATACCTGTTTCTGTATGTATAAACTCAATGCCCAAGAAATAGCGCAGCACACCAAGATCTTTCATGTCAAATTCCTGCATAAGAAGTTGCTTTACCTCTTTGATGCTTCCTTCATTATCACCACCTACAATCAGGTCATCAACATAAATAGCCACAATAGTGATGCCATCATCAGCCTTCCTTGCATATAGTGAGTGATCTGCATCACACATAGAAAACCCAATGTTGGTTAAGTAATCAACAATCCTTGCATGCCATGCACGAGGGGCTTGCTTCAGCCCATACAAAGCCTTTTGCAACCTGCAAACATATTCTGGATGCTTTGAATCTTCATATCCTTGTGGCTGGTCCATATATACTTCTTCCTGTAACTCACCATGTAGGAAAGCATTCTTCACATCCATCTGATGCAAAGTCCATCCTTTTGCTGTAGCTAATGCAACAAGTGTTCTGCTAGTAGACATTTTAGCTATAGGGCTGAATGTTTCCTAATAATCAATGCCATAGGGCTGAATGTTTCCTCATAATCACGTTCAAAGTGTCTAGGTTTACCACAATTCCAACATCCTTTATTGTCATTACCTGAATAATTTCTGTGGAAGTTTCTACGACCTCTTTGGCTCCCCTTGCCTCGAAACTATCCTCTTCCTCCTGCATGATTCTGTTGTTGACTTTGGTCTTGGTTACTATTTCCTCTTCCACTTCCAAAACCTCTACCTCTGCCTCTTCCTCTACCAGAGTAGAATACCTTCTCAGAACTAGATTTTCCTTGGGAGTTTGAATCCTCTTTTCTTCAATAATCAGCATAGATACCAGATTAGAAAAATTCAAAATATTTTCCCGCGTGTGTATAGAAGTTCTAAACTGCTTATATGCAGCTCCTAAACCACGAAGACACACTTCCACCTTATCATCATCATCTACATTCATGCCAATAGATGGAAGTGACTCACATATGCTTTTGATTTTCAAGGTGTAGTCACTTATCAACATGCTCTTCTTCTCTAATGTATGCAACTCGTTCTTGAGTTGAAATTTCCGTGCCTTTGTATTGGTCTCATACAATGTGACCAAACTATTCCAAGCCTCTTTTGGAATCTTGGCATCCTGTATGTGTCCAATCATACTATCCTTTATGCTAACAGATAGCAAGTACATTACCTTTCGTGCTCCTTGATTCCATTCCTCATATGCTCTTACCTGATCTGCAGTCCGATTCCTTTATGGTAACTGTGGAGCATTTTCATTCTCTCCTTCGATGTACTTCTAGTAGCCTTTTCCCATCAGGAAATTCTTCATTCTGAATCTCCAAGCATGGAAGTTGGTTTGTCTAGCTTATCGCTCATAAGCTGACTCATTCCATCTGCGTTTGCCATTTCTGCAGCAATTCACAACACTGCAAAACACTAAAAGGAGCACTTCTGCTTGAACACTGTCACACTATGATGTGACAGTTTGATCTCAGAAAAACATAGTTTTTGTGTATCAATAGTACACGGAATCACTTGAAATTCTGGATCTGGAATATATGAGTGTTGCCGAACACAAGCAAGTTACAGTTTTTGAAATTGACTTGGCTTTTCTATGGGCCCCACCTTGCGGGCTCGAAACGGAGGTGGAGATGGCTCCGAAACTTCGCCTTGCTACGTACTCTTCACCGTCACCTTCTCCATGAGCTCTCTATAGCCACGTTGGCTGTGATACCATGTCACGAGGAAGGAGATAAGGAAGAGATCTCACACACACACTCTCACTCTCAAGGAGAAGCACACACACAGATTGAGGCAAGGGAGAATGATCTTCTTCTTCTTTTTCTATTACATAAAAAGGAATGTACAAGAATGACCTAAAAACAAGAATAGAACCAGTATATAAAGATCAGTACATAAGGAAAAACCTAATGTCCGCGAATGAGTGAGATGGCAAGGAACAAATGTGCCATCACTCTCGATAGATAAATCTAATAAAGCTCAATGAAGTATCCCTGACATATACCGGCGTGACCACTATATATGTAAGAGAAACAAAAAACTGGTACATGTCATCCTGGATCATCACATGTTGAGCTTGATATCTCAACACAATTATCTTGAATAAAAAAGTGAAATTCTTTTGTGATTCCTCCTATGGATATGGGCACACTAGCACAAGTTCCATACAAGGTACCTACACCATTAACTGGAGTTCTCATATGCCATCCACAATCTTTATCTATGGGCCATCGAAATTTATCATAGACTTCTCTTGAAATCACATTGATTTTGGAGCCAGAATCTAATAATGCATTTACAATGATAGCGTTCTTATCATTGCCTAGTTTCACATGCATGTTTGATGTACCTCTAGACCAAAATTTCCTTTTAAAGTGAATTTCAAGATTGTTTTCATGATTTTCATGGTCAGGTTGAATAGGTCCTAAGAATTTTTTATTAACATTTACTCATCATCGTCAAGTTCGTCTTCATTATATTCATCAAAGTTTAAGGCATCATTCATAGCTTGATCTTGATCTAGAGAATCTTGCATCTCAGTATCTAGATTGAACAGAAACCTCTTCCTTTTAATTAGGTCAATAAAGTTATCTTTAAAAATAGGCTTTGCAATAGAGAAAACTTGTTCTAAAGACATAGTCACTTGACTCTTAAGCAAAATGTCATCTAAAGTCTCCATAGGATCTATTTTTCTCTGAATTTCTGAAATCAAAATGGCTTTAGGTTTTCTCTTTGGTTTCTTTTGTTTTTGCTTAGGATCTTGTTTTTGTTCATGTTCTTGTGTTTGGTCTTGAGTTTGTTTTGATTGTTCTTGTTTGTCTAAAGTCTTTGGTTCTGTTTTTCTTTGCTTTGTCTTCTTACCTTTTTGTTTCTCCTCTTGTTTTTGTTCAATGGGCTGTGATTCTTGTTTTTATCTTTGGGTTGTGATGTTTCCCCTTGCTCTATGATGGTTTTTATTCCCTCTAAGGTTTGTTTTCGAGTCACTCTTCTTTCACTAGGCTCAACTTCATCTCTTTCTTGTTTTTCTTTTACATTGGATATGCAAGAAATAAGAGACTGATCTTCTATTGGTGACTTCCAAAGCGTTAGTCTCCTAATCTCATCTCATGCTCTTACTAAAACCTCTATGGAAAAGTCAACTTCCTTTGTGGGTTTACTTGATTCTACTTCTTGTTCATCAAGAGCTTCTAGTTTCACCCCTCTAGTTCCTGCATCGGTTATGGTTATATTTTCATAGTGTTTTTTCATTCCTTCCTTACCATAATTTCCTTGCAAAGGTAGCCTAGATCGATAGTCACATATTTTCTTGTCTATGTCTATTACTAGTTGTTGCTCCTTAGCAGTGCTCAATAGCTCAAAATCTCTCAAAAAGTGCTCTAACAAATCACACCAAGGACACCTACGAGGGCCACACACAAAACCATTTTGATTTTGAGGATTTTGATCAACTTGTGGTGGGAAATTTCGAAATTGAGGATCTTGTTGATAAGGTATTGCTTGAACAAGATAATTAGAATTTTGATAAGGCAATTGATGTATTTGAGGAGCTTGGGGAGCACCATGTGGTACTTGAGGTGCAAGGGGAGCTTCCATAGTAGACAATTGATGATTTTGAAAATTTTGATTTTGAGGATTTTGAAAAGCCGTTTGAGAAGCTTGCGGATACATGTTCTGATACATTTGAGGATTTTGCACTGAAGGATTATGCATTGGATGAACTTGATATGCTTGAGTAGGAGCTACTTGAGGATTTTAATTGGGAGATATAACATGTTGATTAGGCTCTTGAAAAGACATTGGGTTCATTTGATTTTGGAAAGTTTTGATGTAATTAGATTGTAAAGCATCTATAGTCTTGGCCAAATTGGATTGTGTAGCAATAAGACTTTCCATTTGCTTAGTGAGAATTTCCACCCGAGATTGTTCAACTACACTTTTCTTTGGCTCTACTTTAAAACCTTGACTAGGTTCCATCATTTAAGGAATAGGAGTAGAGTAAAAAAGCATAGCATGGGATTGTTCTCTAACTTTCTCCTTAGCTTGTGGAAGGCTAGCTTGAGGAAGTATAGTTTTGTCATAAAGCATGGATTGTCTTTGATGTCTATGGGCTACAACCTCTAGTACTTTATGCACTTTTTGCTAATTGTCAATAAGACCATAGTGTTTATCCAACTCTTCTAATCGCCGTTCAACTTCCATACGAGTTTGAAGATGAAGAAGCTTAAGAAAATTGATCACAAGATCAAGTTCTGTTATCTTATCCTCATTAGGAAGTTACTCATAGTGTCTAGTATACTCATGATGTAATAGAGCTACTAGGCTTTGGGGAATTGACCCATCGTAAGAATCCATCCTGATTATGTTGGCTATAATCCTCGAGATAGAATTATTTAAGCATCTCCTTTCTAAAATCACTCCAAGAAAGGCTATCATATTGAGTGACATGGTTTATGATAGAGCTATCAACAATTCGTTCAAAGAATGTTATCAAAAGATCTTTAGGAAGACAAAAAATCATAGCTTGCTCTTCAAACAAATCTAAGTAGCTTGTAATGTTGATGCCATTGAATTTTCCCTTCTCTCTCCACATAGTAGAGACTATTCTTTGGCCTTGTTTCTCAACAATAACTGATTTGAATCCTTCCTCCATCGTAAGTGAATATGCAAGTGATGCACGATGCTCTAGATCTCTCACAAATGTGTTTACTTCACGACGAAGATGTTCACGATATTGTGAGAAATCCAGTGCAACACTCAAGAATGATGATGATGATATGACGAGGATGAAAAATATGTAACAAAGGATATGGATCACAACCTCCCAACAAGATCAGAAGCAAATGCCACAAAGTGTTTCACGTCGGGTTCAAATGTGGAGGTGATCCCACTTTGGATGGATTGGGTCCGGTCGCATCACACGCGGAGTGTACGAAGCTAGTGAGTGTTGGAAGGTCTTTGTGATCAAAATGTGAAGGTGAAGATGAAGTTGGGCAAGGAGAGGAGAGATGTCATGATCTGATTATGAGAAGGGGGAACATATGGATGTATGCATGATGAGAACAAAAAGAAAACCACACACATGAATCAATTTTTGAAAGGAAGAATGGTCCAAGAATGGAGCTTCTTATACACTTTCAAAACTGAATCATATGCATGGGTTTTTGCTGGTGGCATGAATGCATGTGGGTCATGATGTATAAATGGTTAGAAGCTTTTTCTCTCAATCTCAATGGATCATCCTCACTAGTTCAACGCATGACTACGGAGCCTTGTCACACACAGAAAGAGATAGAAGGAGACATGTAAAAACATGTAAGAGACTAAGAGACATGACCCTCTCGCCATGACAGTTCAATTGAATGTCACACATAAGAGGATAGGTTCCACTTCATTGACCCTATGTCTTTCTAGGATCGTAATGTGTTTCTAAATGTCACACATAAAACTAAATCTAACTCACTCACATGCTCCATTGAGGGTGAGCAAAGAAAGAGAAATCGGGTTTATGAGCCTATCCTAGAGTGGAAGTCTAAAAATTGATTCTAGGAACTATGCTCTTACTAGCCAACCTTTGATCCTCACACGCTTAACTGAAGGTGATCGTCTCAAGGAAAGCATGTGCTAGCAAGGGCCCTATGGATGCCTAACAATGATGTTCAAGGATTTTAGAGGGGGGTTTATATAGTTTTTTGAATGAATTCGGGCCCTTGGATCTAGAGAAATCAACTCTCAACCCTAGGATCAACTGCTTTTGATTACAACCATTGGATTTATCAAATGGATGGCTAAGATTGGTTCTTTATATGATATCGAGGGCAAAGGGGTGAAAATTAGGCACATCCATTCTCCACCATTGGATTTGGGGCTGATCTGGACCATTAGATCAGTAGTGACATCAATTTGGATAAGATAAGTTTCTATTTTTGGACAAACTTTTCATTACTGATCTTTCACCATAAAAAATGCTTATCCGATGAAAAAAAATCGTGGATCCTCCTTGCTTTAAGATTAAGTGCATCTCCACCCTTGAATGTGAGCTCATCCTGATCGTACAACATGGTTCAATCATTGTTTGTGTTAGGCCGTCGGATCGGAATAATGTAATTTTATTTTTCATAGTCGCACGCACCAAAGAGGCGTAGCAAATAGTTGTAACTTTTTATCCATTAATGAAAAGGCATTACAGTGTTCTTCGGCAAAGAGGGAGACGAGTTTGCCAGACTCTGTCTGGGCGACTGTGCCGAGAAGATCGTGTGCAGATTTGCGGATATCTTGAGTATTATTATTCTGTTCGTTGAAATACAGTCTTCAGTATTAACACAGTAATGTTACATTCACATTAATAAGTTTGTGTGACTGTGGGATTGTTAACTCGCATGATGAGTTACTGGGTAAAGATAATTGTAATCGGAACATACTAACTGTGTAGTGGAAGTTATTACCTTGAAAGTATAATCACTGCTTAGTTGAATAGTTAATTTGGGAAAATTAAATAAAGGGCCTCTGCACTGTCAGACCCCTAACCATCCCCAAGAACCCGAAACGAGATTAAAAGGGACTTGACAGTAATGCTTTTAACACTAGCGCCGTCTATGGGAAGATGGAAAATTGGAAATAATCAGTAAGGGAAGAGCAGTACGCAAGATAAGCAGTGGATAATAGTAACCACTAGTTGAAGACGTGATATATGCCGGTTACTTGTTCTGGCGAGTCCTATCCAAAGTATAGGAGAGATCAACATCCTTGGGCAGTTCTAAATTTATTAGGGACACCCCCCGGTGGTAGAAGTGTAGGCCAACTAAGTCCAGTTGCAGAAGGATCGGAGCCAGTCAGTAGTGATTCCGATGCTAGTTCAGTGACATATGATGAGATTCTGGTGAATTCCGGTGTGAATCCGATACTTCTTGGAGAAGGTACAGTGACGTCTGGTTGTACAGAGACGCAGTGCGAGTTACTCCGACACTATCTGGTCAGAATTCGACCATTTTCGGTGATAAAGTTGTGTTACCAAGTGAGACCGTTTCCAGTGGAAGGGTAACCTAGTTCGGTGAAAGTTTGACAAGTTCCGATGGAAGTTCGGTACCATTTGGTGGGAATTTGAAGTTTTTCGATGATAGTGCGGTACTGCCTGGTGGACCCTTATTACGTTCACCACTTTTTGGGGAAGCTTACCTAATTTCGATACCAAGGCTGAGGAAAGGCTACTTGATTTAGAGTTAAGTAAGAGATTTGATGACATTTTTGAACCGGAAAGTGAGCAGGCTGATAATACCGATTCTAAAGGACAAGAGACATCCCCTCAACATACAGATAACAACAATACTACCCACAATAGCACCATGAGTGGTTCACAGTCACAACAGCAAACACCCCCACAGCCGCAACCGCAGTTTCAACAGCAGCAACAGCAACAGCCACAACCAATCATTCCACCTCGGCCGATTCCAACCGGAGTGACATATACAAAATTCGGTGGATTTCCGGGAGATGACCCCGACGCACATGTTCGCACATTCGAGATCAGTTATGCAGTGTTGAATCATCACTGGATCCGGCATACAAGGCCATTGTATTTCAAGCCACATTGGTTAATGAAGCAGCAAGGTGGTTGACTGAATATGATATTAATCATTTTGGTAATTATGATGATGTGAGAGACGCGTTCTTACAGAGGTTTTGTTTGAAGAAGAACGCTGCAGAAATCTTTGACTATTTGCAGAACAATCGACATAAACCACACCAGAGTGTACAAGAGTATGTGACATTGTTTAGAACTCACTTAAGGCAGCTGCCCCCGACACATGCTAATCTGCCAGATGATATCATAACACAATGGTTCATTAATGGACTGAATCCACAGTTAAGACAAATCATGATCATTCGCTGTGTGGGCGGAATGACATTGGACGCTGTAATTGCGATGGCCTTATAGTTGGAGCACAAAGTTGGAGGTTTTACGGAGTACCTGGAATGGTTGAAAGCAAGTAAGAACGTAGCTGATGATCCATCCAAACAGGTGTATTGTACTAAGTGCAAGAATCCAAGTCACACCAGTTCTACATGTGCCCTCAACCAGATGTATTGCGCCATCTATAACACAATAGGACACTCAATAGAAATATGTGCATATAATGCAAAGGTGCAGGGTAGAGCAGCTGTAAAGGCTATAATATAGGAACCAGGTCAGCCAGCCACCCATTATGTGCCACCACAATTGCGACCCAACCAGCAGTAGGGATATAGGAACTTTCGAGGGCTGCGAAGTAACAACTTTAATCAAAATCGATGGCAGGCAGGTACATCGGCGGAAGGTACTTCCCTCCCACCCCCTCGGTGCCATTTTTTTGGAGAGGTTGGCCATATCCATCGATTTTGCAAGGAAGTAGCAGAGTACGACAAAAGGAAGAAAGAACGACAAAATCCGATGACTAACATGGTTTATATTTCCCTAGTTGAGTCACAAGCAGTTGTAGTTCAGACAAGATCAGGTAAACAGTTGCAACCAGAAGCTGAAGTTTTCGAGCCTGGAATTCGTGAGCAGCAGCGGATGTTCGCAAAGGCTAGTCAATGGACAGCTAAGGAGTCGACTGTGTTTCCTGATCCCATTCTGGTAACACAAGTCCCTGTACCACAGGCAAGATCGAATGAACATAATTCTACCTCAACAACATTAGAATCACCACGAGGATCGGAGCTAACCACAACTCAAACAAATCAGATATGGGACGTCCTATCTAAAGCCTCAATCACACTCCCATTGGGACAGTTGCCCACCTTAGTTCCAGGAGTAAGACAGCAATTCCAACAGCAGGTTAGTCCCGGACCTTCATGTACTCCGACGACTATGACTATACAACCGGAGATGGATTCTACGGTGGATCATTCAGTTCCACTGATTACAGTCTGGTATAAAAACCAGAAGATTACCCAAGTTTTAATTGATGGTGGATCTGGTGTGAATATTGCAACAGCTGCACTCTGTAAGAAACTGTGTTGGACCCAAATTGAACGAGTGCAGTTCTTTGTGCGAATGGCAGACCAATCACGAGTCCATCCGGTGGGCTTAGTACGTAACATCCCGATAACCCTGCAGGGAACCACATTTAAAATGAGTTTTGTAGTCCTAGAGCTACCCGAATCTAGCCTTGACTACAATTTACTCTTCGATCGACCATGGCTAAAGCAAGCCAAAGTCGTACAGGATTGGCCAGCTCAAGAGTTAATTTTCGAAGACAATCACCGGAAATATGTAGTTAAATTGGATGCTATGCAACCTTGTGATCTTCATGCATGACCATATGTAGCGGAGCTAGTCCATATGTTGGATGGGTTATCTGATGATGAGGAGGAAGCTTTCCTTAAAACCAATAAGGACCTCATCTCATTAGGTACTGTAGACTTACAGTCGGTAGCAGATACCTGGAGTCCGACAGTTTGTACGGTCGTGCCACTGACCGAAGAAGTAGCAGCAGATGCCGATATAATTATGGATGAATCGACCTTACAACAACTGTTGCAGCCAGCTGATGACTTGGCAAGGCCTCGACAGTTTTATGTACCAGAGGATCAGTTGGTAACATACAATTTGGGAGATACGATCAACCCGAGGCCAGTCAAAATTAGAGCCAGATTAGCAGAGAAATTCCAAGAAGATTTGGTACAACTCCTACGGGAATTCGCAGACGTCTTCGCTTGGGATTACAAAGACATGAAAGGTCTTGACCCACAGATTTATCAACATCGAGTGGTACTAAAACCGGATGTGCGGCCTATCAAACAACCTAGTTATAGGATGAACCCTAATTATGCGGCACAGGTGAAGGCTGAACTTGATCGTTTATTGAAGGTGGGATTTATTGTGCCAATTGAGCATGCTGAGTGGATATCACCAATAGTGATAGTGCCGAAGAAAAATAAAAGTTACGCATTTGTGTTGATTATCGGAAACTTAACGCAGCCACCGTACTGGATTCGTTCCCTCTTCCCTTTCTAGATACAATGCTCGACAGGGTAGCAGGTCACGAAATGTATTCTTTTCTGGATGGCTACAGTGGATATAATCAAGTGCGGATGGCAGAACAGGATATCCTGAAGACAACTTTTATCACAAACTGGGGTGTCTATGCTTGCACCATCATGTGGTTCGATTTACGGAATTCCTTGAGTACATTCCAAAGATGTATGCAGGAAGTCTTTTCACCTTACTTGACCACATTTATGCAAGTATATTTGGACGATTTTTCCGTATTTGGTGACACTTCGGTGCACCTGTATCATTTATGGTGCTGCTTTGAAAAATACCGAGAGTATCAATTATGTTTGAATCCTACCAAATCCGTTTTTGTGGTCTTCTGTGGCAAACTGCTTGGCCATATTATTTCTAAACAAGGAATACAGATAGATCCGGATAAAGTAGCAGCCGTGTTGGACGCACTAGTTCCAAAGACACCGAAAGAAGTTATGCACTTTCTTGGCCAAATCCGGTGGCATGGAAGACATTTACGGTGGTTAGATCATTTAGCGACACCACTTAATCGGCTTATGACCAGCGCTCCAGGGAAGTACGAATGGACTTAGGAGTGCCAAAGTGCATTTGATCGGTTGAAGGTCTTATTGACGCAGGCACCGATCCTGCAACCACCCGATTGGGATCGACCATTCCATGTCTTCGTGGATGCGTCAGATATTGCGATTGGTAGTGTCCTCATGCAACAAATTGACAAATGGTTTCGGCCTATGTACTATGCGAGTCGCCGATTAGCTCCTGCGGAGCGAAACTATTCTGTGACAGAACGAGAATGTCTTGGTTTGGTATACTCTGTTAAGAAATTTTGGCATTACTTGCTGGGCTGTAAATTTACTTTCCATGTGGATCATGCTACATTGGTGTACTTGGTTCGGCAGTAGCATTTAGGTGGTAGATTGGCAAGATGGGTTTTACTATTACAGGAGTTCGATTATGAAGTTATTCATCAGCCCGACACAGCACATGTCCTGGCGGATTTCCTATCTTGACTGGATTCTGGTGAGTCTCCGGTAGGTGTTGATGACACTACACCAGCGATTTACGTCACCGAGATAACTACTGAAGAATCTGCAGAACTTCCTGTCGCTCCTACATACTATGATATGTTAATGACTTTCCTCACTGACGGATGTCTTCCTCCTAATACTCCCACTGCTCTGCACCGGAAATTTGCAGTCTACAGTCGACGATTCTGGTTGATTGTAGGTCAACTGTATTACATAGATCCTACTGGTGTTTTACTTAGATGCATTCCTCCACATGAAGTGGAATCAGTTATTGCTATGGCTCACTCATTACCCACTGGAGGACACTTCACAGCTGATCTTACTCACTGCAAAATTCTGCAAAGTGGGCTATGGTGGCCTACAATGTACAGAGATGTTGTTCAATTTGTGCAGCAATGTGATGTCTGTCAACGGTCTAGACAGCCCTTGCAGCGACACTTCTTTCCCCTGCAACCTGTCTTACCTCTGGATCCTTTTCAGAAGTGGGGTCTAGATTTTATTGGCCCAATAACACCACCAACGACCCTCACCAACAATCGATACATATTGATGTGTACAGATTATGCCACTAGATGGGTAGAAGCTTGGTCTTTACGTTCTGCCATAGCTGTCTCGGTGGCCAAATGTTTGATGAAAGATGTCTTCCCTCGATATGGATTACCTCTGGAGATAGTGACGGACCAAGGAACACATTTTGACAACAACTTAATGCAAGTATTGACTCAAACTTTTCAGATTATGCACAAATTCAGCTCATCGTACTATCCACGTGCTAATGGTTTGACTGAAAGTACCAATAAGACTCTGTTGACTATGCTTCGCAAATTGATCTTAGAATGCCCAGAACGTTGGGATCAGCTCTTACCTGCTGTATTATGGGCATATCGGACCACGTACAAAGTGGCAACCGGAACAACTCCGTTTAAACTTGCTTATGGTATAGAAGTTATTGCACCAATGGAAGTAGTGATACCGAGTCTGCGTGTTGCCTTAGCTCAGAAATTACTGCCGAAAGAATCTTTGCTATTTCGGTTGGATGCGCTCAGATCATTGGATGAACACCACTGGGAAAGCTTCATGGCTCTCCAAGAAGTTTAGCTCCGTCAAGCCCGTACTCATGACGGCTTCCTAAAAACCCCTGTCTTTATGGTTGGTCAACTTGTTTTATTTTATAATGCTAAAGCCAATCGCGCTACCGGAAAATTTAAATTACGGTGGTTCGGTCCATACCGGATTGCTGAACAAGTGGGATCAGCAACTTTTCGGTTGGCAACCTTAATTGGTGTTCTCCTTCCAAAAGTGATTAATGGTTCTAAGCTTTGCCCATATCACCAGCCGTCTGATAACCTATGAAGTGTACTTAGTCTTTTTCGAGTGTCACTTGTTTTCCTTTTCTTCCCGTATTTTGGTTGACCACTGACCGTAATCTTCTCGTTTTGGTATCTATATATGATTAATCGCCACCCTGTGTTACTGTTTCTGCTCGTGCATGCCTGCCCTAATCATGAGGGATTTCTCTCCAATACTGCGCAATGATTAGGGTTTTTGCCGCCTAATGTTGTCCGTGCTCTTACTTAATCATGTTCTTTCCACTGGTAATCGCTATTGTGTTTGTGTGATTGTGCGTTCTGTGTATTTTGTATTCTCGTGTTTACTTGTGCGCCATGGAAGCACTCGTGAATGTTGCCATCTTCCGTGCAGGCCTCACTCCCGAAGTGAGTGAGTATTTGCGCGCCCGCAGTCTGTTGGCCTTCGCTGAATTGCCCTGGCATTCAGTGGAGTGTCATCCATTCCACGCGCAGATTATTTCTGCTATTGTCGCCACACCTGCTACAGAGAAGTGTTGGCCCATTGCTTGTTTACCATCTCCTGTAGTCATTACTTTAGCTACATTTGCTGAAGCTTTTCGCCTCCCTCAGGAAGGATTGGAGAATGGTCCCCTTCTTTCTGTGGCCACCATGAAAGAATTGTTCCCCCGGCACTCATCTAATGAGTATGCCATTCTTTGCAGACCTGAACCAGAGCGTACAGCTCTGCAATTTTTGGTAGTCACCCTGAATTTACAAAAACGCATATATGGTATTTCTGGACCATTCTATTCGATGATAGATACTACGTCCCGTGAGCCTGTAAATTTCACATCTTTCTTTTTCCGGCGTATTCACCGTGACTGTGTGACGGTTACCAAGCAAATCGCTAAGGGTGACCTCCCTTGTTCTCGTTTACCCCATCTCCTCACTTTCCTCTTTCCGGCGATCCAAGCCGCGCAACCTCCTCCAACCGCTCCCTTCTTGTTACATGAAGAATCTACTCAAATGCTCGAGGACGAGGATGATGACGATGAAGATCTACTTCAACTTTTTCGCTGAAAACGTCGACGCGTAAGCCCCTCTAAAAGTCAGGTGCAGGGATCAATTGCCGATCATGATACTGAAGTCTTCCACGACACTGCCACTTCCCTCCATGTCAAATCATCCGTTCCCTCTTCTCCACTCAACCAGTAGGAACAAGGTGCCCACCCGGAAGAATCCAAAGAAGTCTCTTCTCGGAGGGACTCTCATCAGCAGGAGGAGGAAACTGTGAAGGAGATCGTCGCTGAAATCCTCACAGAGGTAATTGCTAATGCTGAGGTAGTGATCGCGAATTCTGAGGCGACAAATAATGTGACCGGAATCGTCCTGGTGCAGAATACTCTTATCCCCCTTCCTCTGCCCATTAATCCTACTGAGCCCGTTGTAGTACATACTAGTGCAATAACCGATGTAATTCTCGACGCACCCACTCCTCCATCATCTTCTCCCGACTACTCTCCATCACCCTCCCCTCATCTGTTTTCTGCCTCTTCATCCCAACCACTTCCTACTATTTCTCCTCCACCCATTATGTTCAACAAATTAGAATCTATGGGTTGCCTCCTGATCCAGTTTTCTCAACAATTACCTTTTCAAATGAAGCTGGCAACCGAGAATATTAGGCAGGAATTGCAAGGCAAAGTTGATTTGCTTGAAGCTGACATTGCTCCGTTGCAGGAAGAAGCCAATGCAGTTAAGGCAGAAAACCATGCCCTGCAAGTTCAGCTTCAACAACTTCAAGCCCGGGTTGCAGAACAGGACAACCTGATTGCCCAACGTGATGCAACACTTGCTGTGTTAAATGAAAAGAATGTTCTTTTAGTCACTCGCGATGAAGAAATAAAGCAGTTAAATCAGTTGGTACAGGATAAGGAAGATGCTCGAGTGGCTCTTTGCAATCTGTTAGAAGAAACCCGTGCAGATCTTGAGCTGGTGACCCAAAAAGGACAGGAAATGGCTGATATGGCCATGTAGAACACTGAGGAATTAAAGATTGTATCTGCCGAACTCTTTCAGAAGAGTCGTGAAGTGGAAGCACAAACGGGTCTGACAATTTAGCTTAAGAAAGAATTAGCAGGAATCATGAAAGAAAGGGATGCATATTATAAAACCATCCAATATCAAGCTCAAGAGCTGGAACGTAGAGAAAAGCAGTTAGGCACTCAAGCAGAGAGATTGTCCAGAGTTGATGGTCAAATTGCTGATATGAAGGTCAGACGAGATGCGGCCATAGCCAACGAATTCTATTTACAAGAAGCATTTTTGTAGACGCAGACCGATGCGCTGATGAGTCAAGTTATTGTGGCAAGTTCAGTCAGAACAGACGCACAACTGGTTAAGCCAGATACATTGAAAATTATGCTGGATTCCCTGAAACAAAAGATCACCCGAACATTTAAGTTAGCCCGAACACTGTACATACAAGGCATAGTTGATGAGCCTTAGTTTTATTTTTTCTTTGCGGGTTCGAGTCCACCGTGCGTGCCAGTGTTAGGCCACCGGATCGGAATAATGTAATTTTATTTTTCATAGTCACACACACCGAAGAGGTGTAGCGAATAGTTGTAACTTTTTATCCATTAATGAAAAGGCATTACAGTGTTCTTCGACAGAGAGGGAGATGGGTTCCCCAGACTCTGTCTGGGCGACTATGCCGAGAAGATCGTGTGCAGATTTGCGGATATCTTGAGTATTATTATTCTGTTCATTGAAATACAGTCTTCAATATTAACATAGTAATGTTACATTCACATTAATAAGTTTGTGTGACTGTGTGATTGTTAACGCGCGCGATAAGTTACTGGGTAAAGATAATTGTAATCGGAACATAGTAACTGTGTAGTGGAAGTTATTACCTTGAAAGTATAATCACTGCTTAGTTGAATAGTTAATTTGGGAAAATTAAATAAAGGGCCTCTGCACTGTCAGACCCCTTACCATCCCCAAGAACCCGAAACGAGGTTAAAAGCGACTTGACAGTAATGCTTTGAACATTTGCCATGTGGCAA
Organism: Ceratopteris richardii; assembly: GCA_020310875.1. Lineage (NCBI taxonomy): Eukaryota > Viridiplantae > Streptophyta > Polypodiopsida > Polypodiales > Pteridaceae > Ceratopteris > Ceratopteris richardii. Next base: position 20,663,912 of record CM035428.1, read on the forward strand.
CCCTTCAAGCCTTCAATTTGCTTATTCTAGGAAACTAGAGTGACCTTGAAAACTAGATTTTGTGCTCTTTGACCTTCCAAATATCCTTTGATGAAGATGAAAATTTGTAGGGCTATATTTTAAAAGGCCTGCTTTAGGAATATGGAGAAAAAACTCCCATCTGAATCTCCCTTATACAAGTTTGACTACATTTGGAAGCTTGCAAGGTGGCATTAAGCTATCTAGGAAGCTCTGATAGCCTTGAAAATTTGTACAAATATGTAGCCACAAATGATCTTTATACATGCCAAACCATACGACTAAGAAAAATTTCTATACAAGATTTTTTAGGGTCTAAGTGGAAACATTACTTTTTTTACAAAATGCACATGGCATATCAATGTGCTAGAAAATCCATTTACATGTGAAATTGAGGCTATAGATTGAATTTGATAGGCTTTACAAGTATATGAAGTTTCATGTGATTTGGAGCCATTGAACTTTTTTGCCCTAATTTCCGAAATTTGACTAGCTTTGACCGCTACCTTGGATTTGCTTGATTTCTTCCAAAGTTTGCATGTGAACTCCCTTTGACATCCTTGATGCATCTTGGACTTCTCAGGGAATTCTAGCTACCTTCACCGAATGATTTTCCTGTAGGCCTTCATGAGTGAGAGAGAAGAGAAAATCTCGAGGACAACGCACACCATCCACGTCCCATTTTGATGCACTTTTCCATGCAATTCTATTGTGTTCGGTGGCATTCTATTACATGTTCTCATTTTCCATGGTGGTTGTTGCATGTGGTTATGAAATCTTGCTCATTCCCATCTTTATTTTATCCTCCATTGTTATTCTTCCTTTGTTTATAGTGTGTACTGTGTGTACTATTGTGTGAAATCTTGTGTACTATTGTGTTATGTGTACTATTGTGTGTACTATGTGTACTATTGTGATGACTTGCTCATTCCCATCTCTATTTTATCCTCTGTTGTTATTCTTCCTTCGTTTATAGTGTGTACTATGTGTGAACTATTGTGCTATGTGTGATCTTTGTGTTTTTCCTTGTGCTTTTGCTGCTACGCGAGCGACCATGGAAGCCCTACCACACCTTGTTGGGTTAAGTGATGCTATGGCTCTTGACCTCACTAAGTATTTCTAAGTGTGCAATTTGCTACTGTTTGCATTGTTATCATGGAACACAATGCCTTCCCAACCCCTGACCATGACATTAGTCTGAGCCACTGTGGACTATCCTACTTTCATCACTTCTTTGCTGGTGGTCGAGTCATACCTAATGACTTGTATCACCTTAGACACCATTGCTTACCATCTCTATCTCCCTAATGTCAGCTGCACCGAGGTCACTACGTTACCCATAGCCATGATGAATTCTCTCATCCCCCACCAATCGTCTAATGAATATGCCATTATGTGTCGTCTGCCCCCTGAATGTCATGCCCTTCAATTCTTGGTGGTCAATTTAAATCTCCAAAAATGTGCATACAACATCTCTAGACCCATGTACTTGGTAATTGATTTTATGGCCCATGAACCTGTAAATTGTGCACTATTTTTTTTTTCTTGCATTCACAAGGAACATCAGTCCGTGGTTAAGCAGTTATCAAAAGGGGAAGTCCCATGAAGGCAATTGCACCATATTTTCTCTTTGCTCCTTCTCAATCCCCCTTTTGAGGTTCCTGCTTCCATTGCCCCCATCATTCCCACCTCGGTAGTATCTTCTCATATGGAAGAAGACGAAATCGAAGCCGATTTGGTGTCGATATGTTTCCCCTGCAAGCGAAGACGTGTTGCTGTAGTTCCCACATGGCTTCCAACTCTTCTTCAACCCAAGACAACACTAGAATTGTTGTTACGACAAAGGAGGCTATAGTTGTAGCTAAAACAACCAAAGTCCTTTCCACATTTGTTGTTGATGGTGCATGATGTATAAGATTATGTTTGGAAGATTGTGGTAGAGTGTGCTAGTGAATTCTGTGTATGAAGGCTTTAGTGGGAAAACCAATAGCTCGTAGAATGATTTCTGTAAACTACCACCCAAGAACCCTACTGTTTAGTCATTCTGTACATCAAAAAATCTAACAAAACATATCCTTGTAAAAGATCGATTTCAAGGCATCTAACACTTTGAAATGTATCTCCATGGCTGCAATCCATGGTCCAAGTGTACTTTGCCCCTTACTTTAACTCTCAATTTTTGGCACACTTCTTGGCAACCATTGCCTACCACTTTATTCCACAAACAAGGCAATTTTTTGTATCAAAGGTTTTCAAACCTTTATTTTGGCACTACGTTTTCTCTCCAATGTTGTATTTGCTCAAGGCTACTTACCACTACAATGATACCTTTCATAAGACCCTTTACCCTTAAGTACTCAAATTATAAGGGGTTATATTGTATTCTCCCAAAGGTTTTAGCCCATACTTTTTGGCTCCATTTGGAACTAAATGCCCTACATTTTGTAACTCAAGAATAAATAAGAAGCCTTCATTCTATGTGTGTGCTTTGGGAGGCTACTCTAAGCCCCCAAGTGTGTCTCTAAGTGCATTTTGGGCTACTCTAAGCCCCCAAAGGTGTCAATGTGTTCACAAAGGCCAGTCTAAGCCCCCCGCCTGATCTCAACTCCTGGTGCCGAATCCATTTTGTAAGTGTAGAAATTTAGCTTTAAAGTTCAATTTGCTTCAATGGAAATAATGTCTACAATTTTGAATGTGAAATCTTCATAATAGTTTGTACTTGCCATCATTCACTCCTATGTTCATGCCCAAAGATAAGAGGTTGAATGGCATGAACTACAATTTGTGGAGGGACACGATTAGGGCCTACTTATACACAAAATTGCTATATGAAGTAGTGATGCTATGAAACCCAACCCTGACCTAGCAGCCTAGAATGTTTGGAATGCAAAAGATAAGTGATACCTAGGATAATTTTTCCTAGCATGTGATGAACTAACTAAAGGACATGCTACTTCTTGCAAGACTCCCCATGAAGCTTAGAAAATACTTGAAGATCTCTATAAGGATAAGATGCCCTCTATAATTTATGCCTTAGAAGTAGAGTTCCATAACTTCACCATAAGCCCTAGGATCCCATCACCAAAGTCATTGCCACTTTTGAATATTAGCAATGCAAACTTGTGTTGTATGGGAGCTAGGTATCAACCAAATATATGGCTATTAGAATTCTAAACAGGCTTCCTAAGTCTTATGAGACTTTTGTAACAACACTTTACAATCAAGGCCAAGTGTTAACCTAGGAGGAAGTACAAAGACTCTTGCTCCTCCATGACTTGTGAGCTAAGTCCTCAACATTGCAAAAAGCTACCATGAAAGCTAAAGGTCCCTTCAACAAGACTAAGAACTCTATTAATCACTCTAGAAATTCTCCTAAACTAAGCTCTAGCAACTCATTCAAGAAGTTTACATGCAACTATTGCGGTAAATCTTCGCATATTTTAGAAGTTCTACTATAAAAAGAAAAACTACTCTAATGTCTCTACTTCCAAAATCAAGGTAACTCCTCTCAGCATCAATCTCATTGCTCAAGCAAACATCTCTTTATCTCAATCAAGGCAATTGCCCTAATCACTTCTAGCTTATCTCAAGAGTGTATATTTGATACTAGTGCAATCTATCACATGTGCAAAGATCATGAGCCATTTCAAGAGTTAGAAGACCACACGAGCAAAATATACTTAGGCAATAACAAGTGCCTTGCTATTGAAGGTAAAGGCAAAGTAAAAATAAAAAATAGCCAAGGAGAATGCAAAGCCTTATCATATGTAATTTTTGTACAAAACTTGTGTATGAACCTCCTCCTCGTTAAGGCAATCACTATTCATCACAAACGATCCTTGATAACACATCAGTGAAGGTGATTGCGCCAAGCAATAAGGATAGCATAGGACAAGGAGTTGAGGATAAAGGCTTGTAAAATCTTTCATGCTTTCTTAATAAGGAGTCAATTTCCAGCCTGTGGCATCAGAGATATGGACACACATCTTACTAAACCAAAATGTCATTATGTAAGTCAGTTAAGGGATTAACCAATATTGGGAAAGTGCATGATATTTGCCAAGCTTTCACTTAAGACAAGCAACATAGGGCTCTTATTCCCAAAGTGGCTTCCAGTCGAGCAAGGAACCCTCTAGCCCTAGTCCACATGGATCTCTATGGACCCATGAATACCCCATCTCTTATTGGATCACTCTACTTCTAGATGATCACACAACATACATGTGTCTCTTTTATCAAGTCTAAGGCATATACATTTTTTAAGTTCAAAGATTGGGTCTATCAAGTTGAGAAAGAGGCATCAAGTTCAGTCAATACCCTTAGATTAGATGGAGGTGGTGAATTCATTAACAATGAATTTGAAAACTTCTTAAAACAAAAGGTGTCAAGAGGCAAGTCACACAACCTCATACTCCACCCCAAAATGGAGTAATGGAAAGAAAGATATGTAGTGTCATGCAAATGCCATGCACTATGCTTCATAACAAATCCTTAACATTCAAGTTTTTGGTCAAAACTATACATATTGAAGTTCACATCATCAATGAAGGGTTCATAAGTGCATCACACAAAAAGAATCATTTGAAGTCTATGATGGAAGCATGCCCAATGTCAACTACTTTCGAGCATTTGGAAGTGAAGCATATGTGCCAAAAGAAGATCGAAATAAGTTGCAATCTAAGTCCAAGAAACATCTCTTCATTGGACATAGTGAACAAACTAAGGCAAACAAACTGTATGATCTTGAGAACCACTCCATAACCATTCCAAAAATGTCATCTTTTATGATTCTTCAAAGTACTCAACCAAAGATCCAAGTTCAAGTTTGAGTCCACCCATCTACACTTTAGAGGAGGACACAATTATTTCTAAGATAAACTCATAAGCAAGTACTTCTCACTATGTATGAGATCGCAAAGGGTCACCACGAAGGAGCAAGGTTAGCAAAGTCATTTTGTTAATGATGCAGTTATTGTTGGTACATTTGGCAAGCCTAGATGCTTGACCAAAAAGAAGGACTTCTAACCTATTCATTTTGATCACTTATGAAGTACATATGAACACCTCTTGTAAAAGTCATGGACTTTATCTCATTGGATAAAAGTAAAAGAGAATAAGCTGAAGGAATCTCGTGATATTAAGACAAAGATAACGAGTAATTAGTGGTTGGAATCAAATAAATAAACACCTAAAGTGTAGGGACACTTTTAGGTGGAAGAAATTCAAATGTCAAACTCACTTTATGAGTATAAATATAAGTGACTTTTAGTCGCAGGATATGACAGAGAAGAGAGAGCCATTGAGCCTCATGGTTGAGCATAAACTAACCTCACATACGCATGAGTAATTCCACTTCATCTCCTTTGTATCATACATTCGTTAGCATATACAATTTGAGCCATTCGTTCACGCTAATCTCTATCCATTGTTATCTGCTGCTATCACACCATTTCAATGATCTTGTTTGATCAAGTTCTTGCGTATAATAAATCTTTTAACTTACTTTAACTTAGTATACGTAACATGATCACTCTAGTTGCTAAATATCGATTTTCATTACATTTTGATCATTAGATCTTGAGATATGATCCCTATAAGCTACTTGTATTGTCATCCTCCTGAAAAGTCGGGATTACACCCCTGAATTCTTAAACTCATTCCTCAGTGTATACTTACTCTAAATTAATGAAAAAAATTGGAATGGTTAGCTAAGGTCATCATCTAGATGTGTATAAAAGGTCTTGGGTCAATTGTTATCAGAGAGTGAGAATCAAACATTGTTTTGAGAGGTTCAAGTACCAAAATAGCAAGTTTTTCAGAACTATTCTACTTGAAAGTTATCTGTTTTGGCACAACTATTTGGCGATGATGCTACAAGGTACACAATGGGTTTAAATACATATTTGGGAAGCTAAAGGTGTCTACTAAGATACTCGGAGGTCACATTGGTAGGTGTAGAGTAGGATTATTGCAAGACCACCTCATCTTTGGAGTGTATCCAACCATCTCCTTAAAGTGGTATCAGAGCTACATTAACTCAACATGGGAGATGGATTTCTTTCATCCATTGAAAAACTAGATAGAGGTAGCTACTCAGCTTGGTCATTTAGAATAGAAGCCTACCTTCAAAGAAGAAATCTCTATGGTTACATCTCTGGAGATGAGATGATGCCAATCCTCAGAAGCGAAGGACAACCAACTCAAGAAGAACAAGAGAGGTTAACTACATGGTGTTCAAGGATGCTCTAGCTAGGTCTTACATTCTCAACTCAATCTCTGATTTTTTTACTTCCACATTAGGAGTTGCAAGACTTCAAGAAAGGCATGGAATGCTCTTGAAGCATTCTTCTCATCAAGCACTAAAGCTAGGAAGAACCAACTCTGGAAGGAGTTCACCACATTCAAGAAAATGTGCAAACAAAGTGTGATTGATTTTATCACAAAAATGAAGGACTTAGCTGATCAACTTAGGAGCATTGGAGAGGTCATAGATGAAGAGCAGACTGTAAGGCAACTGATCAATGGAATCAAAGCACATGATAAATGGAAAGCCTTCACCACAACAATGGACCTGTACATTGACATGTAGGTACCTGACTTCAACACTCTCATGGGACAATTGTTCACATGTGAGGCAAAGCTTATGAAGAAGAGATACAACTCAAAAGTTAACCAATCCTCTGCCCTATATACAGATAAGAATAAGAGTAAGGATGACAAAGCTAAAGATAAAAGATATGATGATGATGAAAGTAGTATCTCAAGCAAATTTGGCAGGTAGAGGTAAAGGTTCAAGAGGAAGAGGTAGAGGAGGAAGATAAGGCAGGGGAAGATTTCAAAGCTCCTCTCCATGTGCCATTTGTGGCCTAACTAATCACACAACTCAGAATTGTTTCAAGAACCCCAAAAATCACAGAGGAAGAAGCTTCAATAGAAGAGGCTATGGACATTTCTCTTGATGTATATGACCATGAAGCAAGGTAAAGCAGATGAGCATGTATTTTATATAGATTTTGGTTGTTCAAATCATGTAGCAAGGAATGTGGCTCTACTATCAAACTTGGAGGATCCAAGAAATAGCCATGAGGTTCAAATAGGATGTCAGTAGGAACTCAGTGGAAAAGATTGGAAATGTGACGAACCTGGATGGAAACATGAATCTACTTAGCAAGGTATTGTATGTACATAACATAACAAAGAATCTCATAAGTGTTGGGCAAATTGTAGAGATAAGATTGCAGGTAAGGTTCACAAGGAATGGAGCATTTGTTGAAGATCCACAATAGGGATTCAAGAGAATTGCAAAAGGAGAAAAGACACATAGATTTACATTTGAACTCCAAAACACTAGAAATATAAAACTGTTCAATTATGGTGGTTAGACCTTATCGGAATTATAGATCTAGCATAAAGGATTCGCTCACATAGGTGAAAGGAATCTAAAGGAAATGTGCAGGGATCAAAGTGTGCTTGGCCTACCAAATATCTCCAAGCAACATATGATGTACAATTTTATTGTTTGTCAACTTGGGAAATCACATAGACAGCCCTTTATGAAGAAAGGATACATTCATGGTGACTTGTTGGAGCTAGTCCACAGAGATGTTTGGGGACCTAGCAAGGAGCCATCAACTTCAGGATCTAGGTACTATGTATCTTTTATTCATGATTGTAACAGATGGACCATCCTATACTTTATGAAGCATAAGGATGAAGTCTTCTCATGTTTCAAGAAGTGTCTTGCTCTTGTTGAAAATCAAACAAGAAAAACACTAAAGAGGTTAAGGTTAGATGGAGGGGGAGAATATTTCTCCCGTGAATTGGATACTTATCTCCAAGATAGGGGTATCAAGAGAGAGATCACAACCAGGTACACTTCAGAGTAGAATGAAGTGGCAGAGAGAAGGAATAGGACCATAGTCAAACCTGCAAGGTCCATGCTTAATGAGAAAAAAATACCAAACTATTTGTGGACAAAGGCTATGTCTATAGACACCTATCTCATTAATAGACTCCCATGAAAGACATTGGATGGGATGACACCCTATGAAGCATGGAATGGAAGAAGAGCAAGCCTTGATCATTGCAAGATATTTGGATGCATAACTTATGCACATATCCTATCACAAATAAGAGGTAAAATGGATCCTAAAGCAAGGAAATGTGTGTTTATTGGATATGACTTAATTAAAAAATGGTATAGGCTATTTAATCCAAGCACTAAAGGCTTTATTTTTAGCAAAGGTTTTGTCTTTGATAAGAACAACTCTTGGTTTGAAGATGATTGCAAGAAAGTCAAGTTACCTTATGACCAAGAAGAGGACTTTCCAACATTGCCAAAGGGGAATAATCACCTACATGAAGAATTAAGTGATTCTGATGATGATGAGAAGACACCAAAGAGGAATATCAAGGAAGGGAACAACAAAGGAAAAGAAAAGATGCAAGAGTTGAGAGATGTTGAAAAATCGTCTCAACAAACAATAAGAAGATCAACTAGTGAAAAAAGAAAGCGAGAAAGGTATGGATTCCGCACTTCTCTAGTCACTAAGCACTCAATCTATATTTCTCAGGATATCAATTTAGAAGAACACTCAACATTTGAAGAAGCTAAGAAGAAATTAGAGTGGAGAAAAGCAATGGAAGAAGAGATAGAAGCTCTTCAAGAAAACCAGACATGGGACTTGGTTCCCAAGAAGCCATCCATGAAGATCATTGGATCTAGATGGATCTATAAGGTAAAGAAGAACTCCGATCAATCAATAAACATTTATAAAGCAAGGCTTGTGGCAAAAGGGTTTGCTCAAACCCAAGGCATAGATTATGAGGATACTTTTTCTCTTGTGGCAAAGATGCCTACCATCAGAGTACTCATAAGTATAGCTGCTTCAAAGAATTGGAACATCTGTCAAATGGATATAAAAAATGTGTTCTTGAATGGTTGGATTTCAAAGGAAGTGTACATGGCACAACCTCCTGGATTTGTAGATGAATCACATCCTGAGTATGTGTGTAAACTCAGGATAGCTTTATATGGAACCATAGATTACTTACCTTCTTATAAGACAAAGGATTTCAATTAAGCAAAGCAGATCCTTCACTTTTCATTAAGAAAAGTAAATCTAAAGTAATATACTTATGTGTGTATGTAGATGATATCACTCTTACAGGTGATGATGCTGATGGAATCAGAAAGATAAAAGACCAAATGCAAGAGGAATTTAAGATAAGTGATCTTGGATTGCTCACTTACTTCTTTGGATTGGAAGTAGTCTACACAGATCAAGGGATGTTCCTTACACAAAGGAAATATATTAAAGATATGCATGCAAAGTTCAAAATGCAAGAAACTAAGGTTGAAGGTACTCTCATGGAATTCAACCACAAATTAAGTGCTCATGAAGGAGAGCTTATCGAAGATATCAAAAGCTATCGAAGTCTAGTTGGGACCTTGAACCATGCTACTCTAACTAGGGTTGATCTTTGCTATGGAGTAAGTGTGCTGAGTCGATTCATGCACACCCCAAGGAAACCTCAAATGGATGCGGGAAAAAGGTTATTAAAGTACTTGAATGGAACAATTAATAAATGTCTATATTACCCCTACACATCTGATTTGAATGTAAAGCTATTCATTGATGCAGATTGGGCAGGTTCCAAAGATGATAGAAGAAGCACACCAAGATATCTCTCATTTGCAGGTACAAAGCTCATATCTTGGTCTTCAAAGAAGCAACTGACAGTTCCTCTTTCCTCAATATAAGCTAAATATAGAGGGTTAGCAAATGCAATAGAAGAAGCTATGTGGATCAAGACCATATACACAGATTTAGGGTTGGATTTTGGCAGTATATTTATATTTGGATATAATATGAGTTCACTTCATCTAGGTCCTAATCCTATCTTTCATGCTAGAATTAAGGCATATAGAAGTCCATGATCATTTTGTTAGGGAAAAAATTATGAGTAAGGAGATACAACTCTCCTATGTATCTACTCATATGCAATGTGCAGAGACAATGATCAAATCATTGGATGGAAGCAAACTAAACATGTTTAAATCCATGATTGGATTGTAGGAGATACCAAAGGATTGAAGACTCAAGCATCTTAGGCTTAAGGGGGAGCTATTTTTTAGAGTTAGACATCTGCAAAAGCACACGAACAATAGAAGGAAGAAGAAGAAGCTTGGAGCACAACACACAATACTGAATGTATTACCACTTGAATGTATTACCTGTTAGGACTATAGCCCTATATACAAGCCAGGGAAATAAACTCCTCAAAAGGGAAAAAAGTGCCTTGGTGGTCCTAGCGTGTTCACACACATCACTGCTTGAATATATCAACAAGTCCCCCTAGGAGTGGTGCGATGAACAAGGAGTTGGCACTCATGCATAAGGAAGTGCCAAGATATGTGGAATCGATCCACAAAAGGAAGTAAGCCCAAAGCTTTGCGGAAAGCTTCAAACTTCTCCCTAGGAGAGCCGTCGTGAAAAGGTCTGCAATGTTCTCTTGCATGGGTGCATATGCCAAGTTGATCTCTCTAATAGAGAACCTCTCCCTAACATAATGATAATGCACCTCAATGTGCTTAGTGCGAGCATGGAACACAAGGTTCCTCACAACTGTTAATGCTTTCTGACTCTCAGTGAAGATGGTGGTGGTAGAAGATTGACCAACACCCAAATTAGCCATAAGGCGTCTGAGCCACACACACTCAATAGTCACTGTGAAAGCTGCCCTAGAATCAGCCTCACAACTAGAAGTGGCCATAGTAGGCTTCTTCTTGCTCAACCAAGATATGATGAGCTACCAAGCATGAAGCAAAAACCACTAGTGGACACACGAGTGTCATAGTAACCAACCCAGTAAGAGTCAGAAAAAGGATACAAATATGGTGGTAATGATCCCCCCTTGGGATAAAACAACCCCAGTAGCCGAGTACCACTCAAGTAGAGAAAGATGCGCTTAACCACCTACCAATGCTTGACACCTAGGCAATGCATAAACCTGCTTATCTATGAGACAACAAACTGAATATCTGGCCGTGTAATGCATAAGTAAATCAAGCATCCAATAGCCTATTGATAGAGAACAACATCAAATGCATCTCCAAAATCATGAAGACTCAATCGTAAACTTGTCTCCATAGGATTGGCAATAGGTTTACAGTCTTCAAGGCCAAATCACTACAATAATGTGTCAATATATTTCATTTGACACAAAACTATTCTGCCATCAACTTGCATAAATTGAATGCCCAAATAATGATGCAAATGCCCCAAATCAGACATCTCAAATGAGTCATGCAAATCAGCCTTGAAATCATTAATATGCTTCTCATGAGGACCAAGTGAGGAGCATGTCATCAACATACACAACAATGATTAGAAGCACATCATTAGCATGCTTAACATATAAGGTGCTTTTAGTTGGATTGTTCTCAAAACCATGTACAATTAGATAGGCATGTATCTTTTCATACCAAGCACGTGGTGCTTGCTTTAAACCATATAATGCCTTCTTTAACCTACACACCTGGTTTTCATGCCCTTTTTGCACAAAGCCATGGGGCTGAAAAACATACACTTCTTCATGCAAGTCACCATTCAGAAATGTTGTTTAATGTCCAACTGATGTACATTCCAACCATGATGAGCTGCAACTGCATATATGCTACGAACAATAGTCATTTGGCATGTAGGTGCAAAGGTTTCATCAAAATCAATGCCTCTTTCCTACACGTAACCCTTTGCAAAAAGCCTAGCCTTATACCTATCAACTTTTCCATCAGGTTTACGCTTAAGTTTGTATAGCCACTTAGTGCCAATGGCCTTCTTGTCAAGAGGCAAGTCACATAAAGACCAGGTACCATTTTTCATGATAGCATCATATTCAGATTGCATTGCAGCCATCCAATGTTCAAAATTTTGTGCTTCATCAAACGAAACAGGCTTAGTCTCATCACATATCCTAGAGGCAGGCATAGCATAGAAATTTGATGCAAAAGAGACACTATGAGAGCCTGAACGAGTATGGTATGACAGAGGTGCATCTAATTTGTTGTCATGCAAAGTCTGCACTAGCCATTTGGCATAGTTTTTGTGTCCTCAATATCAACTCTCTCATCAACAAGTGCATCATGCAAATCTTCATAAAAATGGAATGATCTGCATCATCACATGACACTTGTAAAGGCTGAGAAGTTGCCTCAATAGGACTAGCACTAGACTGTCCACCTGTAAAAAGAGCAAAGTATCATACATGCCTTTGGAGCTAATAGATGCCTCCTTCGTACATGAAAGTAAATGATGAATAGCATCTTCCACAAAAAAAACATCATAGCTAAAATGTGTTTAGTCTATGGATGATACAAATGATAGCCATTGCTTTCAGAACTCTACCCAACAAAAATACATTTTACTGCTTTATCGTCCAATTTCTTGCGATGTTGTTCATGCACTAATGCATATGCCAGACAACCAAAAACATACAAATGAGCAACAGATGGCTTGCAACCATGCCAAGCCTCATATGGAGTGATAGACTATAGTTCTTTAGTGGGAAACCTATTAAGTACATATGCTGCACACATGATAGCCTCAAGCCAGAAACTATGTGGTAAAGCCTGAGTCTTGACCATATGCCTTGCCATCTCCATGAGTGGCCTATTCTTCCGTTCAACACCTCCATTCTATTGAGGCATATATGGCATTGTACACTGATGTGTTATCCCACATTTAGCCAAAAATGCATTAAAGTCAGAAGACATATATTCCCCTCTCGATTAGAACGGAGGGTGCCCATTTTTACATGCTAACAATTTTTTAGCCAAAACAAAAAAATTGTTTGAAGCACATGAAAACTTTGGACTTTGCTTTCAATCAATATACCCATGCATGCAGGGAACAATCATTAATGAAGTCACGAAATAAAAGATAGTTTCCAAAAGAGGGTGTCTGCATAGGACCACAGACATCACTGCGAACAAGCTACAATTTATGAGTAGCTTGAGCTGAACCATCTTTTGGAAAGGAGGAATGCTGCATTTCCCAAAATACAGCCTTCAGAGACATGTTTTTAGGGTTCCTCAAGTTTGGGCAAAGAGGACACCATTTCAGATTTTTGCAAGTGTAGAAAACTAGCAAAATTCAGATGACCAAAGCATGCATGCCAAAGCTTTGCAGCTGACATAGCCTAAGAATCATGTACTGCACATGCTGAATCATTCAAAGATTTTTCATAGTCTATGAGCTTATACAGCCCATGACATAAAATGTCTGAAGCAATAATCATGCCACCATTTGACAGATCATGAACTATACATCTATCATCAACAAATTTCACAACCAAGCCAATCTTGGCTAATGCAAAAACTAATAATAGATTTTTCTTGATCCCTGGCACAAATAAAGCATCCAACAAAGTGGAAGGACTACCATCCGTAGTAGTCAGAATGGACTTACCAACTCCCATGATAGGATAAGAGGAGTTGTTGGCAACATGTGATAGTATTCCCTATAGGGGCAGGCTCGAATGAAGTGAAGAAATTGCACGGTGAGGTAATATGTTTGGTTGCCCCACTATCAAAGTACCAAACATTTGAGTCTATTGCAGACATACATTGTTCAGGAGAAGATGGGTCAAACCTGCAAACATTAGTAAATTCTCCATTCTCCACAAGATTAGTAGACTCTTATTTTGGTGCAGAGGGCTTTGCAACAACCATTCTAGCCTCTTTTTTTTTTGCTTCTTTTGCAACCAATTTTGGACAGTTCTTTATGACATGATCATTTTGTTTATAGTACTTACAAAAGAATTTATGTTTTTTTGAATTCTTCTCATCTTTGTCTTCCTTCTTCGAATGTGCAACATTTGCAGATTTCTGCTTACTAGTTGATGAGCTCCATTTACCTTTGCCCTTCTGACTAGCCAGGAAAGTTTGATCTTCAACATGCATAATGGACGTGTTCTGCCTAGATTGATCTTCCTGCAATAGAACAGAGACTAACTCCTCAAATGACAAGGCATTTGGATTGCCTTTCATCATCAAAAAAAGAGTAGAGGCAAAACTCTGATATGAATTAGGAAGACCATTCAGAACAATTTGCACAATTGAGCTATCTAGTATAACTTCATTAGCAAAAATCAACTGTTCCTTCAAGTCTTTGATCTTTGTTAGAAAACTATCCATAGAATCACCTTCATTCATATGCTCACTCTCCAACTGTTTTCGGAGGTAAGCAACATGAGCCTCATTCATAGCCTGGTACAATGTGCTAAGTGTATCCCAAGCATCCTTAGTTGTTCTGCAAGAGTGAATGTGAGGAATAATGGCATGTTTGATAGACAAGGCTATCAATGCATGTGGCTGAGCATCTCTATCATCCCAACGAATTTGGTCTGCAGTAGGTGCAACAAAAACCGTAGCAGGAATAGGAATCTAAAGAATATAAGCATCTTCAACACCATCTTCATTAGCTTCAATACCTGTATTTGTAGGTGTAATAGGATGTTTTTCAACACCATGCACAATGTTCCATAGTCCTTTTGCAACCAATACATGTTGCATCATATAAGCCCACAATGGGTAATTGGAACTATCCAACTTATCCTCAACAACCAACATATGAAATACATCACTACTTTCAGCCATGACCACTAACTAAAATACCTTGATGCAGAAAAATGACTGTATCTGAAAAAGTTGAACAAAACTACCCTAATGAGTTCCGCTAAACCTATAGCAGATTTTGAGATGCTTATACTGTTGAATTAAAACCTGTATATGTCTTTGGTACAAAAAGACAAAACAGCCTACACAAGCACTGCGATAGTGAATTCAAAAGAAGAAGAATCTTGCAACACAACACACTATACTGAATGTATTACCACTAGATTGTACAAAGATAAGTAACCTGTTAGGGCTATAGGCATATATACAAACCGGGGGAAAAAATCCTCCTAAAGAGGGAAAAAAGTGCCCCAACTGTCCTAGTGTGTTCACACACATTACTATTTGAATATATCAACATGTACATTTGGCAAGCTTAGATGCTTGATCAAATAACAATGATTTCTCACCTATTCATTTTGATCACTTATGAGGTACATATGAACACCTCTTGTAAAAGTCGAGTTTATCTCATTGGATAAAAGTAAACGAGAATAAGCTGAAGGAATCTTGTGATATTAGAGGACAAATATCACAAGTAGTTAGTGGTTTGAATCAAATCAATCAACACCTAAAGTGTAGGGACACTTTTAGGTGGAAGAAATTCAAATGTCAATCACTTTACATAAGTGACTTTTAGTCATAGGATATGATAGAGAAGAGAAAGCCATTGAGCCTCATGGAGGAAATATATTAAAGATATGCTTGTAAAGTTCAAAATGCAAGAAACTAAGGTTGCAGTTACTCCCATGGAGGTCAACCACAAATTAAGTGCTCATGAAGGAGAACTTATTGAAGTTATCAAAAGCTATCAAAGTCTAGTTGGGAGCTTGAACTATGCTACTCTAACTAGGGTTGATATTTACTACGGAGTAAGTGTGTTGAGTCAATTCATGCACACCCCAAGGAAAAACGTGGATGCAGCCAAAAGGATATTAAAGTACTTGAAAGGAACAATTAATGAAGGTCTATATTACCCCTACACATCTGATTTGAATGTAAAGCTATTCACTGATGCAGATTGGGCAAGTTCTAAAGATGATAGAAGAAGCACATCAATATATCTCTAATTTGCAAGTACAAAGCTCATATCTTGGTCTTCAAAGAAGCAACCCATAGTTGCTCTTTCCTCAATAGAAACTGAATAGAGAGGGCTAGCAAATTCAAGACAAGAAGCTATGTGGATCAAGACCCTATACATAGATTTAGGGTTGGACTTTGGCACTCCATTTACATTTGGAGATAATATGAGTTCACTTTGTCTAGCTGCTAATCTTTTATGCTAGGACTAAGCATATAGAATTCCATTATCATTTTGTTAGGGAAAAGATTGTGCATAAGGAGATACAACTCTCCTATGTATCTACTCATATGCAATGTGCATATATGATGACCAAGTCATTGGATGTAAGCAAACTAAATAGGTTTAAATCCATGATTGGATTGTAGGAGATACCAAAGGATTGAAGATTCAAGCATCTTAGGCTTGAGGGGGAGATGTTGGTACATTTGGCAAGCCTAGATGGTTGAGCAAATATCAAGGACATCTCACCTATTCATTTTGATTGCTTATGAAGTACATATGAACACCTCTTGTAAAATTCATGGACTTTATCTCATTGGATAAAAGTAAAAGAGAATAAGCTTAAGGAAACTCATGATATTAAATTAGAAGCCAAAGATCACGACTAATTAGTGGTTGGAATGAAATCAATCAACACCTAAAGTGTAGGGACACTTTTAGGTGGAAGAGATTTAAATGTCAAACTCACTTTATGCATATAAATATAAGTGACTTTTCGTCGCGGGATATGATAGAGAAGAGAGAGCCATTGAGCCTCATGGTCAAGCATACACTAAGTTCACATATTTATGAGTGAGTCCAGTTCATCTCCTTTGTATCATACATTCATTAGCATATACAATTTGAGTCATTAGTTCAAGTTAATCTCTGTCTACTGTTCTCTGTTGCTATCTCACCATTTTAATGATTTAGTGTGATTAATTTCTCTATTTATATTGAATAATTGGACTTACTTTAACTTGGGATAGATATCTTGATTAGTCTAGTTTCTAGATATCAATTTTCATTGCATTTGGATCATTAGAGCTTGAGATATGATCCCTACAAGCTACCTATGTCTGTATACTATCCTCCTCCTCAAAAGTCGGGATTACACCCTTGACTTCTTAAACTTATTCCCCAGTGTATACTTACTCTAAATTAGTGAAATGACTTGGAGTGGTCAGCTAAGGTCATCAATTAGGTGTTTCCAAAAGGTCTTGGGTCAATTGTTATCAGAGAGTGAGAACTGAACATTTTTTTGAGAGGTTCAAGTCCCAAAATAGCAAGTTTTTTAGAGCTCTTCTATTTCAAAGCTATGTGTTTTGGCACAGCTATTTTACAATGATGCTCCAAGGTACATAATGGGTCTAAATGCATAATTGAGGAGCTAAAGGTGTCAACCAAGTTACTTTGAAGTCACATTGGCAGGCATAGAGCATGATTATTGCAACACCACCTCATCTTTGGAGTGTATCCAACCATCTCCTCGCACTTATGCACCATCTTCAACAAATTCTATAGCCTTCCAATTTCAAATAAGCTCATTGTCAGCCTGAGTGGGAAGAAGCTATTCAAGCAAAAATGGATGCAATAAAAAAGAACAAAATTTGGAAAGTTTTTCCAAAGCCTACAAATAATCAAATTATGGGAGTTAAGTGGCTAAACAAAGTCAAGTAAAAATTAGATGGTACCTTGGACAAGTACAAAGCAAGACTTGTAGCTAACATTTATAAGCAAAAGTACGACATTTATTATGAAGAAACATTTGCCCCCACTGCAAGGTTTACAACTATGAGAATCATTCTTGCCTTAATTTTACACCGCAAATGGACCATTTACCAACTCAATGTCATAAGTGCTTTCCTACATAGTGACCTCAAGAAAAGGTATATGTAGAACAACCTGAATGTTTCAAGGTCAAAGGAAAGGAAGATCATGTCTACAAACTTCACAAAGCACTTTCTGGACTTAAGCAAGCTCCCATGGCTTGGTATGAAAAGATCCACAAGTACTTTGAAGGTAAAGGATTTCAAAGGAGCATTGTTGATGCTAACTTATACATATACAAGAAACAATCCTTAGTTGCAATCATCATCCTCTATGTCAATGACTTGATTTTAATAGGATTAAATGAAGAATGCATCCAATTCATCATCAACCAGCTTCTCCTTGAGTATTCTAGGACAAATCTTGGTCTACTTCACTAATTCTTAGGCATGGAAGTGTGGCAAACAAAAGAAGGCACATTTCTATCACAAAAGAAATATTGCTCTAATTTTATTTCCAAGCTTGGTATCTACACCACTTGATAAAAAAGTTAAGCTCACACTAAAGGAATTTTCATCACTAATGGATGTGCATGATTATCAACAACGTGTTGGATATTTACTTTACTTGGACAAGACTTGACCAGATATTGCCTATGCAATTGGCATACTTAGTTAGTTTGCACATCAACATCGTCAAACACATTGGGATGCTATTTAGAGACTACTTTGATACCTTGCCATCACTTGAGAGCATGGGTTGGTACGGGGGGAATTGAACTCACAGGATATTTAGATTCACATTGGGTTGGTGATCCTGCTTCTCGATGGTCTACTTCTGGTTACATATTCTTGCTTGGCTCAAAACCTATATCTTGGGCCATTAAGAAGCAACTTACAATTACTCTATTATTCATTGAGGCCCAATACCAAGCATCTAGCTTTGAAACATGTGAGGCCATCTAGCTCTGATGTTTATTATCTAACATTGGTATTTTGTAGGTTACTCTGACATGCATTCATACTAATAGCTAGTTAGCATTGGTGATTGCCAAGAATCCAGTGTTCCATGCTCAGACAAAGCGCATCGAGATCCAATACCATTTCATCTACAAGAAGCTCATATAATAGGAGATTACTATGGAGTAGTGTAACTCTCAAGAGAACCTGGTAGACATGTTCATGAAGGCTCTACCTCCAATTCTGCTCCAATGCTTGGTGGACCTCCATAACATTCAACAGCTCCAAAATGGAGCTATAGAGGGGCTATTGATGACATGAGTCCTTCTACCTTGTTTCCTTTTGTATATGCATGAGTACATCTCCATTTTGTATCCAAGAGACACTCCATTTCATATTATTTTATATTGTATCTCTTTATATTCGGGTACCTTGCCATTTGCTTCTACTAGTGTATTCATTCTCCTTCAAGGGGAATTACCCCACATATGATGTAATTTGGAGAGCATCCTCCAACTCTATATAAGGAGGGCCTCTCCCCCACTTTGTACTTGATTAGAAGCTTTTAGAGCCTATTCCATGATCTTGGCAAGCTCATTTCTAATCCATCTGAATTTACCCATTTCTTGCTATACTCATTTTGAGTCTCTCACACTCTTTCATTTTGTGAGTACAATCTTTTTTTCATTTTGCTTCCATGCATGTAATCTATATAGTCAGATTATTTCTCATAAATATTTTGAAGGCTAAAATGAAACTCGTGGAAGTGTACTTGATAAGCATAGGAGGTATTAAATGTTGGAGTTTGAGGACTGTGGAAGCACAGGAGTGAAAGGAAGAAGAAGAAGCTTGGAGCACAACACACAATACTGAATGTATTACCACTAGAATGTACAAAGATAAGTCACCCATTAGGGCAATAGGCATATATACAAGCCGGGGGAAAAAACCTCCCAAAGAGGGAACAAAGTGCTGCGATGGTCTTAGTGTGTTCACACACATCACTACCTAAATATATCAACAAATCCCCCCTAGGAGTGATGTAGAGAACAAGGAGCTCGCACTAATGTATAAGGAAGTGCCAAGCTATGTAGAATCAATCCGCAAAAGGAAGTAAGTCCAAAGATTTGTGGTAAGCTTCAAACTTCTCCCTAGGCAGAGTCTTCGTGAAAAGGTCCACAATGTTCTCCTGTGTGGGCACATTGTTGATATATTTAGGTAGTGATGTGTGTGAACACTCTATCATCGGGGCACTTTTTTCCCTCTTTAGGAGGTTTTTTTCCCCAGCTTGTATATATGCCTATTGCCCTAACAGGCTACTTATCTTTGTACACTCTAGTGGTAATATATTCAGTATTGTGTGTTGTGCTCCAAGCTTCTTGTTCTTCTTCCTTGTGCTGTTTGCGTGCTTCCGCAGACATCTAACTGCAACAATTGGTATCAGAGCAGGTTACCACTTCATCTAGGGCATCATCGACACCTTTTGGTTGTAGTCTCAAAATTGCACGAAATTCGGTGAGCATACTTAGGGCTTGTGCACGAACACACTATCATAGTGCTTGTGCAAGATATTTTGTCTTTTTGTGCCAAATGTATATACAAGTTTTGGTTCGCCAGTATAAGCATCTCAAAGTCTACTATAGGTTTAGCAGAATTTGTCTGGGTAGTTCTGTTCAACTTTTTGAGATACGATCAATTTTTTGCATCAAGGTATTTTAGTCACTGGCCATGGATGAAAGCAGTGATGTATTTCATGTTGATATATTTAGGTAGTGATGTGTGTGAACACACTAGGACCGCCGGGGTAATTTTTTTCCTCTTTAGGAGGTGTTTTTCCCCCAGCTTGTATATACGCCTATTGCCCTAACGGGCTACTTATCTTTGTACATTCTAGTGGTAATACATTCAATATTGTGTGTTGTGCTCCAAGCTTCTTCTTCTTCCTTGTGTTAATCGCATGCTTCCGCAGACATCTAACTCCAACAATTGGTATCAGAGCAAGTCGTCGTTTCATCTAGGGTGATGTCGACACTCCTCCGATCGCAGTCTCAGAATCACGATTTGAGCTCGTTTCGGCCTCTGAATGCACTATCGTAGTGCTTGTGCAGGCTATTTTGTCTTTTTATGCCAAAGGTATATACCAGTTCGGTTCGTCGATATAAGCATCTCAGAGTCTGCTACAGGTCTAGCAGAATTTGTCTGGGCAGTTCTGTTCAACTTTTTGAGATATAGTTAGTTTTCTACATCAAGGTACTTTAGTCACTGGCCATGGCTGAAAGTAGTGATGTATTCCGTATGTTGGCTGTTGAGGATAAGTTGTATGGTACCAAATACCCGTTATGGGCTTATATGATGCGACATGTATTGGTTGCAAAAGGAATGTGGAACATTGTGCAGGGTGTTGAAAAACGTATTATCACACCTATAACTATTACAACTGCAGGTACTGAAGCTGATGCAGAAGGTGTCGAAGATGATGATATTCTACATATTCCTGTTTGTGCTACAGTTTCGGCTGCACCTAC
Organism: Ceratopteris richardii; assembly: GCA_020310875.1. Taxonomy (NCBI): domain Eukaryota; kingdom Viridiplantae; phylum Streptophyta; class Polypodiopsida; order Polypodiales; family Pteridaceae; genus Ceratopteris; species Ceratopteris richardii. The sequence continues at coordinate 20,684,924 of CM035428.1, forward strand.
TATAGAGCAAATTTGTTGGTATGGCAGAGATGCCCAGGCACATGCATTGATAGCTTTGTTTGTCAAACGTGCCATTATTCCTCACATTCGCTCTTGTAGAACAGCTGGGATACACTTACCACATTGTACCAAGGTAGGAATGAGGCTCATGTTGCTTACCTCCGAAAACAATTGGAGAGTGAGCACATAAATGAAGGTGATTCTATGGACAGTTTTCTAACAAAGATCAAAGACTTGAAGGAACAATTGATTTCTGCTGATGAGGTTATACCAGATAGCTCACTTGTGTAGACCGTTCTGAATGGTCTTCTTGATTCATATCAGAGTTTTGCTTCTACTCTTTTGCTGATGATGATGAAAGAGTTTTGCTTCTACTCTTTTGCTGATGATGGCTTGTCTTTTGAGGAGTTAGTGTTTGTTCTATTGCACGATGATCAGTCCAAGCAGAACATGTCCATTATGCGTGTTGTAGATCAAGCTTTCCTGGCTAGTCAAAAGGGCAAAGGAAAATGGAGCTCTTCAACTAGTAAGCAAAAATCTGCTAATTCTGCACAATCAAAGAAGAAAGAAAAAGATGAAAAGAAACTGGAAAAGCAGAAATTGTTTTGCAAGTACTATAAAGGAAATGATCATATCATAAAGAACTCTCCAAAACTGGCTGCTAAAGAGACAAAGAAGAACGACGCTGAAATGGTTGTTGCAGAGGCCTCTACACAAAAAATAGAGTCTGCTAATCTTGTGCAGGAAGAAGAATGGGCATTTACTACTGTTTGCAGTTTTGACCCATCTTCACATGAGCAGTGCATGTCTACAGTAGACTCAGATGTTTGGTACTTTGATAGTGGGGCGACCAAACATATTACCTCGTAGCAGAGTTTCTTCTCTTCACTCAAGCCTCCCCTACAGGGAATACTGTTACATGCGCCAACAACTCCTCTTATCCTATTATGGGAGTTGGTAAGATCATTTTGACTACTGTTGATGGTAGTTCTTTCACTTTGTCAGATGCTTTGTTTGTGTTAGGGATCAAGAAAAAAATCTGTTATCAGTTTCAGCATTAACCAAGATTGGCTTGGTTGTGAAATTTGTTCATGACAGATGTGTAGTTCATGATTTGTCAAATGGCGACGTGATTATTGCTTCTGGCATTTTATGTCGTGGGCTGTATAAGCTCATAGACTATGAAAGATCTGTAAATGATTTGGCATGAGAGGTACATGATTCTCAAGCTATGTCAGATGCAAAGCTTTGACATGCACGCTTTGGTCATCTGAATTTTGCTAGTTTGCTATGCCTGCAGAAATTTGAAATGGTGTCCTCTTTGCCCAAACTTGAGGCACCTAGAAAACATGTTTGTGAAGGCTGTATTTTGGGCAAAATGCAACGTTCGTCCTTTCCAAAAGATGGTTCAGTTTGGGCTACTCAGAAATTGCAGCTTGTACATAGTGTTGTCTGTGGTCCTATGCAGACACGTTCTTTTGGAAATTATCCTTACTTTGTGACCTTCATCCATGATGTTTCTAGGCATGCATGGGTATATCCATTGAAGGAAAAGTCTGAAGTGTTCATGTGCTTCAAACAGTTTTTGGTTTTGGTTGAAAATCTGTCAGCATGTAAAATAGGCACCCTCCATTGTGATCGAGGGGGGGAATATATGTCTTCTGATTTTAATGCATTTCTGGCTGAATGTAGGATAAAACACTAGTGTACAGTGCCGTATACACCTCAACAGAATGGAGTTTCTAAACGAAAGAACAAGTCACTCATGGAGATGGTGAGGTGTATGGTCAAGAGTCAGACTTTACCACATAGTTTCTGGCTTGAGGCTCTCATGTGTGCAGCATATGTACTTAACGGGTGTCCCACTAAAGCGCTGCAGTCTATCATTCCATATGAGGATTGGCATGACCAGAAGCCATCAATTGCTCATCTGCATGTTTTTGGTTGTCTTGCATATGCATTAGTGCCTGAACAACATTGTAGAAAGTTGGATGATAAAGCAGTAAAATGTATTTTTGTTGGGTACAGTTCTGAAAGTAAAGGCTATCGGCTGTATCATCCACATACTAAATGCATTCTGGTTAGCCGTGATGTTGTTTTTGTGGAAGATGCTATTTAACCATTGCTTTCTTGTACTAAGGAGACATATGTTAGCTCCAAAGACATGTATGATATGTTGCTGCCTCTTTTTATAGGTGGACAATCTAGTGCTTGTCCTAATGAGGCAACTTCTCAGCCTTTGCAAGTTTCATGTGATGATGCAGATCATCCCATTTTTGATGCAGATTTACATGATGCACTTTTTGATGAGAGAATTGATATTGAGGAGGAAAAAACGATGCCAAAATGGCTGGCGTAGACTTTGAGTGACAACAAATTAGATGCACCTCTGTCATATCGTACTAGTTTAGGCTCTCATAGTGCCTCTTTTGCACTAGCTTTCTATGTTATGGCTGCATCTAATCTGTATGATGAGAATGAGCCTGTTTCATTTGATGAAGCACAAAATTTAGAAAATTGGATGGATGCCATGCAATCTGAATATGATGCTATAATGAAGAATGGTACTTGGTCTTTATGTGACTTGCCTCTTGGCAAGAAGGCCATTGGTACTAAGTGGGCATACAAGCTGAAGTGCAAGCCTGATGGTACAATTGACAGGTATAAGGCTAGGCTTGTTGCAAAGGGTTATGCGCAGGAAAAAGGCATTGATTTTGATGAAACCTTTGCTCCTACTTGCGGTATGACTATTGTTCGTAGCATCTGTGCACTTGCAGCTCATCATGGTTGGAATGTACATCAATTGGATATTAAAACAACATTTCTGAATGGTGACTTGCATGAAGAAGTGTATGTTTTTCAACCCCGTGGCTTTGTGCAGAAAGGCATGAGATTGCACATGGTTTTGAGAACAGTCCAACTGAAAGCACCTTATATGTCAAGCCTGTTAATGATGTACTTTTGATCATTGTGGTGTATGTTGATGACATGCTGCTCACTGGTCCTCATGAGAAGCATATTGCTGATTTCAAGGCTGATTTACATGCCTCATTTGAGATGTCTGATTTGGGGCATTTGCATCATTATTTGGGCATTCAGTTTATGCATGTTGATGGTGGAATTGCTTTGTGTCAAACAAAATATACTGACAAATTATTGCAACATTTTGGCCTTGAAGACTATAAACCAATTGCCACTTCTATGGAGAGAGGTTTACAACTGAGTCTTCATGATGCTGGAGATGCATTTGATGCTGTTCTCTATCAGCAGGCTATTGGATGCTTGATTTACTTATGCATTACTTGGCCAGATATTCAGTTTGCTGTCTCACAGATGAGCAGGTTTATGCATTGCCCAGGAGTCAAGCATTGGCAAGCGGTTAAGCACATCTTTGGCTACTTGAGTGGTACTAGGCTCCTTGGTATGTTTTATCCCAAGGCGGAATCACTACCGCTAGATTTGCATGCTTTTTTTGACTCTGATTGGGTTGGTTGCTATGACACTCGTGTGTCCACTAGTGGTTTTTGCTTCAGGCTTGGTAGCTCATGCATATCTTGGCTGAATAAGAAGTAGCCTATTGTGGCCACTTCCAGTTGTGAGGTTGAGTATAGGGCAACTTTCACAGTGACAGTTGAGTGTGTGTGGCTCAGACACCTTATGGCTGATTCGGGTGTTGGTCAGTCTTCTGCCACCACCATCTTCACTGACAGTTAGAGTGCATTGGAAGTTGCGAGGAACCCTGTGTTCCATGCAGACATTGTAGAGCTTTTCACGAAGGCTCTGCCTAGGGAGAAGTTTGAAGCTTTCTGCAAAGCTTTGGGCTTACTTCCTTTTGTGGAGTGATTTCCACATAGCTTGGCACTTACTTATACATGAGTGCCAGCTCCTTGTTCATTGCATCACTCCGAGGGGGCGATTTGTTGATATATTTAGGTAGTGATGTGTGTGAATACACTAGGACCGCTGGGGCACTTTTTCCCTCTTTAAGGGTTTTTCCCTTCGGCTTGTATATATGCCTATTGCCTTAACACGCTACTTATCTTTCTACATTCTGGTGGTAATACATTCAGTGTTGTGTGTTGTGCTCCAAGCTTCTTCTTCTTCCTTGTGTTGTTCATGTGCTTCCGCAGACGTCTAACTCCAACATTTTGTATGTTGGCTATTGAGGATAAGTTGGATGGTACCAACTACCCATTATGTTCTTATATGATGTGACATGTATTGGTTGCAAAAGGACTGTGGAACATTGTGTAGGATGTTGAAAAATGTCATATCACACCTGCAATTGTTACAACTACAGGTACTGAAGCTAATGCAGAAGGTGTCGAAGATGATGATATTCTGCATATTCTTGTTCGTGTTGCAGTTTCTGCTGCACCTACTGCAAAGCAAATTTGTTGGGATGGCAGAGATGTCCAAACATATGCATTGATATCTTTGTGTGTCAAATGTGCCATTACTCCTTACATTCACTCTTGCAGAATAGCTAAGGATGCTTGCGATACACTTACCACATTGTACTAGGCTAGGAATGAGGCTCGTGTTGCTTACCTCCGAAAATAGTTGGAGAGTGATCACATTGATGAAGGTGATTCTATGGACAACTTTCTAACAAAGATCAAGGATTTGAAGGAACAATTGATTTCTATAGATGAAGTCCTTCCTGACAATTCACTTGTGCAGACTGTTCTAAATGGTCTTTTGGCTCATATCAGAGTTTTGCTTCTACTTTTCGTTTGATGATGAAAGGAAATCCAAATGCCTTAACATTTGAAGAGTTAGCTTCTGTTTTGTTGCAAGAAGACTAGACTAGACAAAACAGGTCTATTATGCGTGTTATAGATCAAGCTTTCGTGGCTAGTCAAAAGGGCAAAGGAAAATGGAGCTCATCTAGTAGTTAGCAGAAATCTGCAAATGCACACATTCGAAGAAGGAAGGCAAAGATGAGAAGAAACTAGAAAAGCAGAAATTGTTTTGTAAATATTGTAAAGCAAATGATCATGTCATTAAGAGCTGTCCAAAACTGGCTGCTAAAGAGGCAAAGAAGAAAGAGGCCAGAATGGTTGTTGCATAGGCCTCTACACCGAAAACAGAGTCTGCTAATCTTGTGCAGGATGATGACTGGTCATTTACTACTGTTTGCGATTTTGACCCATCTTCTCATGAGCAGTGCATGTCTGCAATAGACTCAGATGTTTGGTACTTTGATAGTGGGGCAACCAAACATATTACATCGCAGCATAGTTTCTTCTCTTCACTTGAGCCTGCCTCTACAGGGAATATTGTTACATGCGGCAACAACTCCTCTTATCCGGTTATGGGAGTTTGGTAAGATCATTTTGACAATTGCTGATGGTAGGTATTTCACTTTGTTAGATGCTTTGTTTGTGCCAGGGATCAAGAAAAATCTATTATCAGTTTCTGCATTAGCCAAGCTTGGTTTGGTTGTGAAATTTGTTGATGACAGATGTACAGTTCATGATTGGTAAAATGGCAATGTCATTATTGCTTCTAGCATTTTATGTCATGGGCTATATAAGCTCATAGACTATGAAAGATTTGTAAATGATTTGGCATGTGCAATACATGATTCTCATGCTATGTAAGATGCAAAGCTTTGGCATGCACGCTTTGGTCATCTAAAAATTGCTAGTTTGCTATGCCTAAAAAAATCTGAAATGGTGTCCTCTTTGCGCAAACTTGAGGCACCCAAAAAACATGTTTGTGAAGGCTGTATTGTGGGCAAAATGCAGCGTTCTTCCTTTCCAAAAGATGGTTCAGTTCGGGCTACTCAGAAATTGTAGCTTGTACATAGTGATGTCTGTGGTCCTATGTAGACACCTTCTTTTGGGAACAATGTTTACTTTGTGACTTTCATCAATGATTTTTCCAGGCATGCATGGGTATATCCATTGAAGGCAAAGTCTAAAGTGTTTATGTGCTTCAAACACTTTCTGGTTTTGGCTGAAAATCTGTCAGCATGTAAAATGGGCACCCTCTATTCTGATCGAGGGGGGGAATATATGTCTTCTGACTTCAATTCATTTCTGGCTGAACGTGGGATAAAACATCACTATACAGTGCCGTATACACCTCAACAGAATGGAATTGTTGAACAGAAGAACATGTCACTCATGGAGATGGCGAGGTGTATGGTCAAGAGTCAGGCTTTACCACCTAATTTCTGGCTTGAGTCTCTCATGTGTGCAACATATGTACTTAACAGGTGTCCCACTAAAGCGCTGTAGTCTATATCACTCCATATGCGGCTTGGCATGGTCGCAAGCCATCTATTGCTGATCTACGTGTTTTTGGTTGTGTGGCATATGCATTAGTGCCTGAACAACATCGTAGAAAATTGGATGATAAAGCAGTAAAATGTATTTTTGTTGGGTACAGTTCTGAAAGTAAAGGCTATCGTCTATATCATCCACAAACTAAACGCATATTGGTTAGTTGTGATGTTGTTTTTGTGGAAGATGCTATTCAGCCATTGCTTTCATGTACCAAGGAGACATCTGTTAACTCCAAAGACATGTATGATACTTTGCTGCCTCCTTAACGTTTACAAGTTTCATGTGATGATGCAGATCATTCCATTTCTGATGCAAATTTACATGATGCACTGTTGATGAGAGAGCTGATATTGAACAAGCAAAAACTGTGCGAAAATGGCTCGTGTAGACTTTGCGTGATAGCAAATTAGATGCACCTCTGTCATACCGTGCTTGCTCAGGTTCTCATAGTGCCTCTTTTGCATGAGATTGCTATGCTATGGCTGTGTTTAGTCTCTATGATGATAATGAGCCTGTTTTGTTTGATGAAGCAGAAAATTCAAAAAATTGGATGGCTGCTATGCAATCTGAATATGATGCTATAATGAAGAATGGTACCTGGACTTTATGTGACCTACCTAGCCAAGAAGGCCATTGGCACTAAGTGGGTATACAAGCTGAAGCGTAAACCTGATGGAACAGTTGAAATGTATAAGGCTAGGCTTGTTGCAAAGGGTTATGCGAAGGAAAGAGGCATTGATTTTGATGAAACCTTTGCTCCTACTTGCCAAATGACTACTATTCGTAGCATCCGTGCACTTGCAGCTCATCATGGTTGGAATGTGCATTAGTTGGAAATTAAAAAAACATTTCTGAATGGTGACTTGCATGAAGAATTTTATGTTTTTCAGCCCTGTGGCTTTGTGCAGAAAGGGCATGAAAACCAGGTGTGTAGGTTAAAGAAGGCATTATATGGTTTAAAGCAAGGACCACATGCTTGGAGTGAAAAGATACATGCCTATCTCATTGCACATGGTTTTGAGAACAGTCCAACTGAAAGCACCTTATATGTTAAGCGTGCTAATGATGTACTTCTGATTATTGTTATCTATGTTGATGACATGCTGCTCACTAGTCCTATTGAGGAGCACATTGCTGGTTTTAAGGCTGATTTACATGCCTCATTTGAGATGTCTGATTTGGGGCATTTTCATCACTATTTGGGCATTCCGTTTATGCAAGTTGATGGTGGAATGGATGTGTCAAACAAAATATATTGACACATTATTGCAGCATTTTGGCCTTGAAGATTGTAAGCCTATTTCCACTCCTATGGAGACAGGTTTATGATTGAGTCTTCATGATGCTGGAGATGCATTTGATGATGTTCTCTATCAGTAGGTTGTTGGATGCTTGATTTACTTATGCATTACTCGACCAGATATTCAGTTTGCTGTCTCACAGATCAGCAGGTTTATGCATCACCCAGTTGTCAAGCATTGGGACACGATTAAGCACATTTTTCTCTACTTGAGTGGTACCTAACTACTTGGACTTTTTTATCCCAAGGGGGGATCACTATCGCCAGATTTGCATGCTTTTTTTGATAGTGATTGGGCTAGTTGCTGTGACACTCATGTGTCCACCAGTGGTTTTTGCTTCATGTTTGGTAGCTCATTGTTAGCTCACAAAATGGTTGGTTTTTATGCACTGATGTGGGTCTATTTGGCAGGAAAATACGTTTGATTTCAGGTACTTGAAGAGTGGATTTGATGATTGATGAGAAGTAATTGGAGTGTGTAGAGCCCCTCCTATGGACATGAGGCCTGGGAACCCTTTGGTGACACAAGAGGAGCTTTTGGTGACAACCAGTTCCGACTCACATTACCGTACCATGCTGCATGTGAAGCACCTCTAGTGTTACCCCTTGTAGGCTGGCACTGCATTGGCTATGATGTATGCCAACTGTTACATGGTTCAAGAAGCTCGAGGAATGTTTAATGGTTTGCTGATGGTGGACATGATCTCATGGAGTGGTCTAAAGTCATAGGGAAAAACATTGAGTCTGATCGCATTATGACAACCATTGTTTTAAACTTGTGCAATCATAGAGGCCTACTAGAGGTGGCCCAAGGTACAACTTACAAAATGGTAGACTGAGTTGTTTCAAATCTTGACAAAAAAAAAAAAAAAAAAAGATGCAGATTTCCTTATTGATTTGGGGGCCATCCCCTTTGAATAAATTGGTTGTTAATGTTCTGAAAAAAAAAAACAGAAAAGGGTTGGAAGTTATTTGCTGTCAGGGCCCCCTCTCTCCATATTTTGTTCGCCAGCTCAAGAAAAATGGGGGCCAAGTGAGCGGGAGCCGATAAGGAGGAGTTGGGAGCAGAGAAAAAGGGGGGGCAATTGTTTCTTTTCGGGGGGGGGGGTTTTGTTTTTTTGCTTCCCCGTGGTTCTGACAAAAGAAACGAAAAAAGGGGGGCGGCGTTCTGTTGTAGCAGACACAGCAGGAAGTAACCATAAAAGAGGAAGGTATGAACAGAGAGAGACCCCCTCGGCTGTGATATGCCCATGCAGAGTATTTATTGCCTTGCTGAAAACAAGAGGTCGATGATCTCTTTTTCTGTTCATGAGAGAGCTTGAGGAGGCGCTGATTGTGAGAGTATAAAAGGAAAGCCTCGGTTTTGAGAAAGGAGACGGGGGTTTTCTTGGAAGGGCATCTGCAGATTGGAAAAAAAAGGCGTGCGCTCCTCGACGTGCTGTACCCAGGTTTTCTCTTGTTTTGCATCAAGATGGGGACTGTTGTAGGAGGTGCATCGAAATATCAATGAAGGGCGTTTTTAGCTTTGCTGGAATCATTTGTTAGGATGTGGATTGCTAATTTGGAATCGGATTTGTACGACGCAACTTTCCCATCTCCAACAGGGTCTATTCATCGTCAAAGGAACCCACAAAACTGAGATGAATCCTATGTCTTTTGCTGGGGATGCTGGAACGAACCCACCAGTGGAAGACATAGGATTTCATATATAGCAGGAGAATTTTCTAAAAGCGCTTGAAGGGTTCTGGACTTATACAGGACAATGTCTGAATCGAGTTCAAGTTGAAAGATTTTGAGTTGGTTCGAATCCTTGATGCCAACAATGATACTTGAGATGATAGATTGTATGGTAAAGAAGAAGGAGAAGGCAACGTAGTGGCTAATCAGTCCGTTATTGGAGACCCCAAATTTCTGAGATCTTACTGAAGATGAAAGCTCGAAGACATTATCAGAACAAAACAGATTGACATGAGGATCTTGAAGAGATGACACTCTTGCGGTAATTCGATAAGTGAAGGCGAACCCAATTGACTACCAAACAAAGGTGATTCACAGCAATGAAGATCTGTAAGTTTATTCCAAAAACCTATGTTTACTGATAGGCTGTACATTTCCTTCTTAAAGTCTCTGTCTAATTTCAAATGTGTGCAGATGTCTGAACATAAAATCCCTTTGTATACGCGAGCAAATTAAATATTGTATGATCTAGCACAGTGTTGAAATTCTTGCCCTGTGTATGTAATGTCGCACTTCGATGTAAAAGCCTGCAAAGGTCGATATCTAAATTTTGTAATGATATATGATAAAGGGTGCTGTAGGTGACAAAAAGGCTTTGCAACAGTTGATGGACATTGTTGTGCTATTCATGTGACCTTGCGGAATTTGAGTGAGCATTCACAGTAATTCTAATCGAAAGTGAGCCCTAAGGATCATTGCTGAAACTGATAGAATAAACCCTTCCCCGAAAAGGGATTAAGCATAATCTACTTGTACTCTCTATCACAGCGTGTGTGAATATAAACTTAGATCCTAAGTCTGAGTGAACTGTTGTTTTATTTCTTTCTGAGTAGAATTATTGTTAAGATTTAACTTGCGAATGAGGTGAAGCATGCCGCGGTTCAACTTTATCTCATGAAACTATTCTCTAGTGAAATAAGTCGCTCTCTGTAATTGTCTCTTCAATAGAAATGTCTCTTCAATAGAAACTAACTTAATTTCGGTTCTCCTTTGTCATCAAAGAAACCTAAAACAATAGGCGTTGAGTTAAAAAATGTTGAGTCTTTGTTTTGATGATGTTCTTTAGGAAAGGAAACTGTCTGTGGATTAATTAACGCTACGGTTTATTTCTTACTAAGGTCAATGGGCATGTGTAGCTTCTTGGTGAAGTTTCAAGGGTGCCTTATTTTATTAATATATACTCCTTAAGAAACCGAAGTACTCTTCTTTGTGTTCTAAGCAACATAATCTCTTTTCCTAAGCCAATCAATTCATAAACCTTTGCAATAAGAGTTAAATAACTATCCAAAACCCTTGCTACTAGCTGTATGAACTTGAACTCGATCCATATTTCTTGCTTAAAAAAATATTGAGGATTTCTTGAACATGAAATCATCAAGCTTCATCTTGAGGAACCCTCTTCTCGATAAGATAGTTTTTCATTAAATTCTCTCCAGTAAGGGAAGTTTATTTATTAAGCCTTTCAAATCCAGCCATAGTTGATGCTTCTTAGCTTTGGTACTTGAAGAAAAGAAAGCTTCAAGAGTAAAATACTTAGCATACTTTCCACCCTCCTTTTTTATGAACATTTCGACATACCTGGTGAACCTGACGTGAAAGGAGGGGGTTGAGTAAAAAAAGGGAGGTTACAGGAAGTGACCACTGGAGATGGATATCCAATTGCGCATGCGTTTTTTTGCCTCCTCCATCAATACTTTGGAGTGAAATGGTGGACTTAGTGAGACCAAAATTGAACTAGTCTCAGAAGGTTTGGGGCAAAATATCATTGTGTGTACGCACCTTCCTTTGGACAGAGAGTGTTTCATTTTGGTGCGTTTGCCGGGAAGCATATGAACTAGTACATATACAAAGGAAGGATTCCTCGAGGGATAATTATGGGCTCCAGGTAATCCAATTGGACCGATTCCGAGGGATTCGAACAAAATAAAGTCTCGTAGAATCACTTTTTCCTGGGCGTTAGAACTAAACATTTTGGTGCGTTTGTCGGGAAAAGCTTGGCACGTCTCTATAAGAGAGTGCCATAGGTTCGCCTAGCGCCACATGTTGGCCGAGCTTGCGGACTCGAGATCTAGTACATGAGCGAGGGGAGCTCATCCTCAGGAGCAACACAAATGCAAAGAGAGGAACGCGCTCAGAGAAGATCCCTTGAAAGAGAAAGGAGAAGGTGGGAACCGCCAGGTGAGTGGACCTCGATTGGCTCGAAGAAATCAGCCAAAAACGTGTACTCCCGTAGGAGAGTTGCAAATCAAGTGCGGAAGTTTGAAGGAGGGATCCTGAGGTCACGCGCATTAAATTTCTGGGATCGAAGTGATATCGACATCACACCTCTGTTCGAAATGGCTCAGCAGATTTCGGTTCACTTGGGGGACTTCACCAAGTTTTCAGGTACTTGGGACGAAGATCCAGATAGTTTTATCCAGCTGTTTGAGGTTACCTGTGAGGCCAATGATGTAGTTGACCAGGATCAAAGGTTGAGAATTCTTCCGGCTATTCTCCGTGATGAGGCAGCCAATTGGTATGGGAATTTGACACCACAAGAGCGTGGAACGTATCAGATGCTCAAGGAAGCCTTCTTGGCAAAGTTTCGACGGCAAGGCTTCCAAGATAGATTGGCCCAACAGATGGATTACTTGCGACAAGGAGTCAATGAGAGCATCGATAACTACATTCAAAGAATGGAAACGTTGGTAAGAAAGATGGGCGCGAATGTCCTGAACGATGAGACATTGAAACGAAGATTCATTTCGGGATTGAGAGATCCTACGGCACAGCAGCATATCAGCCTGACAAGACCTGCAACTTTAATGGATGCTAAGGAACAAGCGAGGCTTTGGGAGGAAGTCCAATTATGCCAACAAAGGAAGATGGAACTCTTATACGAGCCAATGGGAGGCCTAGGGAGCATACCGATGAAAGATCCGGGCCAAGGAAGTCCCGCATTGACGACCCCAGCTTTTGTAGCTGCCACTAGCACGCCAGGCGAGGTAAAGCCTGCGCTAATTGAAGAACGAATATTGGAGTTGGTCACACAAGCTATAAAAGCTGCCACAATGACCCAGGAAACATATACAGTAAAACCAGAGGTGACTACAAACCCCAATCAAGTGTTTCGATCAAACACATGGTGTGGAAAGTGCCATGGTTATGGCCATTTGGCTTCAGAATGCCCTACAGTCTCGAGAGTATTCACAGATAGATCACCACCTAGAATGCATTGCACTTTTTGTGGAAGAACAAATCACACAGAGGACCGATGTTATAACAAGAGAGCCTATGAAGAGAGGACCATGAAATCCGGAGATACAAGAGAAAGACCTTACACGGGATTGCCCGCTCAAAGTGTCCCACCTACATCTCGTTGGGAAAACAGACCTACTTATGGATATGGTGCTCAGGGTCAAGGAGGAGACTATCCAAGAGGAGCCACGCGTGATCAAAGAAGAGATGGTCCAATCCAGTGCTGGAGATGCCATGGCTTTGGCCATACTCAATCTAGATGTCCAAACGAAAAGAAACCAATTGATTATACTCCACTATGTAGGTACTGTAGTGGAGAGGGCCACTTTGATGAAGATTGTCCAAAACGGAGAGCTGCCGCAGGCAAGGAAAAAGGACCAGTAGGGTCCTCGAATTATGTTGACACTCAGATGCATTCCACAACGAGAGCTCAAGAGCAAGTTCCTACGATCGGAGTAGTGTTCAAGACACCGAACCCTCAAGAAGGCTCTAGCTCGTCAATGCACTTTGTGGATGCTTATGAGGCCAAGAAACCACATAAAGAGCCAACTGTGGCAGTAGTCACAAGGGCTCAAGAGTATTCAAAGAAGCATCCGGAAGGCGAACACGAAAAAGCTAGCCAGGAGAAGATAACCGAACAGGGAGAGGTAGAGAACCAAGTTGGAGGATTTGATGAGCAGCAATAGTTTGAGGATGGGGAAGAGATTGAGATCCTTCCACCAGTGACCAAGGAGTTTGTGCCAGGCATAGCACCATTCCCTGAAAGATTAAGAGCTCCGAAGTGTAGGAAGGAAAAACAGAGTTTGGAGGAAGTGGACATTGTAAAGCTGCTCGCTGACACGGAAGTCACGCTGGACATTGGCACATTGCTGAAATGTTCACCTGCTTATAGAAAACAATTTTATAACGAATATATTAAGAAGCCGAGGAAAGCTCGAGATAAAAAGCGACAAGATAAAGATGTCCAAGGGATCATTCAAAGTATTACGACGCAAATCGATTCAAATCCAGCTGTGACGGTCGAGATTAAAGGATATGCAGTCCCCGGTGCTCAGTTAGATAGTGGAGCCGCAGTTAACCTTATGACTGAGTTCATGATGAAAGCTTTGGGCCTCAACCACATGGAAGAGACACCGATGTCTTTGAGAATGGCAGATCAAACACAAGTGAAGCCTGCGGGTCTTTTGAAGAATGTAAGCACAGTTGTGGGCGGTTTAGAGTTTAAGGTTGATTATCTGATAGTAAGACCAAGGACCTCAGAGGCTACCTTCTCGATCCTACTTGGACGGCCATGGCTGGTGCAAGCCGAGTGTGTGCATGACTGGCACACAGGATTTATTTCAATAGGGCCAAAGTCTGATCGGATTCAAATACAAGTATCCCCACCCTCGAGCAACAAGAAGAAAACAATAATAGTCGATGAGATGGAAAAGAAAGAGAAGGAGAAAGCAAAGCACGAGATTGCACGAGCTAGGTTTTCTTTGAACACAGACAACTACAAGAATCTGCTTCAAGACGGGTTCAACTTGCAGCTCTTTAAGAAACAAGACACGAAGATGGGAGAGTATCAAAATCCATTGCTCTATAACGACAATTCCGATCAGGAGTTGCTAGGATGGTTGACGCACACAAGAGAATTTGAGTGCTACATGTTGAGTATAGACACATGTAAAAACAAAGCTACTCAATCCCTGGAGAAGGGAACTTCAAAAGAAGAGCTGGAACTGGAGTTAGCTCCGACAATGGAAGTGCAACAGTTGAGAGAAAGAGTTAGAATGCTAGAAGCAGAGATTCTAAAGAGAAGTCGAGAATTGGAAAAGGAAGCGGAAAGTAAAACTAAAGTGCGGGAAGCTATTGCAGAAGCTGAACTTAAGAAATTGGGTGCGGTTGAAAAAGAACAAAACAATGATTTACTGGCCAACCATGCACGCGTGATTGGAGAGCACGTTCCAATCACAGTGTCATCAAGGAATAAGGAATATTTGCGAGAAGCTCAGGTGGAAAAATGGGAAGTTTTTCCAGAAAAGTTCTTGAGCGTGGGGTCAGAGCTACCAGAGGGAGTACGAGATTGCATTAAAATGACACTCAAAAATTTCAGCAAGGCCTTTGCATGGTCATACAGTGATCTGAGAGGAATTGATCCCCGAATCTGCCAACATTATATAGACTTGGAAGAAGGCACCCGACCAAATGATGTCAACGACTCAGGCGAACGAATCCAGTCTACTCGGAATTGATCAAGCTGGAATTGACTAAGTTATTGGAATCAGGATTCATATATCCCATCGCGTCCAGCGAATGGGTATCACCAATTGTAGTTGTTCCGAAGAAAAATAAGAAAATCCGTATTTGCATAGATTATCGAAAGTTGAACGAGCGCACGAAAAAGGATCACTTCCCTTTGCCGTTTACTGATCAGATCTTGGACAGAGTGGCTGGCCATAAATTGTACTCATTTTTGGATGGTTTCAGTGGATACAATCAGATCCAAATCCATGAAGAGGATCAATCAAAAACTACTTTCACGACAGAATGGGGTACGTATGCATATCGTGTGATGCCATTTGGATTATGCAATGCACCGGCCACATTCCAGAGGGCAATGATAGCTGCATATCAAGACTACTTGCAGGATTGGATGGAGATATTTCTCGATGACTTTGCGATAAGAAGCGACGATGAAAACATGATGGAGAGGATCGAAGCGATTTTAAGGAGAAGCATCGAAAAAGGCATCGCATTAAATCCGGACAAGTGTACATTTGGAGTACGAAGAGGATTGCTTTTGGGACATGTTATTTCCGAAAAAGGGATTGCGGTTGACAAGGATAAAGTGGAAAAGATCGGACAACTTCCACCTCCTCAAAACTTGCGGCAACTCAGAGGATTCTTGGGGCATGCAAATTATTATCGACGTTTTATATTAAATTTTGCATCAATAGCGGCGCCACTGACGAATCTCTTGAGGAAAGACCAACAATACCAATGGACTGAAGAGTGTCAAGTTGCATTCGACTCGATCAAAGAGAGATTGATAAATGCACCGATTTTGGTAGCACCCGACTGGACGAGAGAATTTCATGTGCACACCGACGCTTCTCATACTGCGGTTGGAGCAGTACTATGCCAAGCCGATGAAAAGAAGTTGGACCACCCTATTTATTACGCAAGTCGCAATTTGAATAGCACTGAGAGGAACTACACGACTACGGAGAAGGAATGCCTATCGATGATCTTTGCGGTGAACAAGTATCGGCATTACTTGATAGGAAAGCATTTCACTTTTTATGTGGATCATGAAGCCCTTAAGTATATCATTAATAAACCCGAGCTATCAGGGCGATTGATGAGGTGGATGCTACTTCTCCAAGAATTTCAGTTCATAGTGATAACCAGACCAGGCAAAGCGCATATATTGGCCGACCATTTATCTCGAATTGTTAATGAGGAGCCAATCTCTGGTGTGCTCGACGATGCTCCTGATGGGCATCTATTCCAGGTTGATGCTAAAGTACCTTGGTATGCCGACTTGGTGAACTTCTTATGCACTACTAAATATCCGCCAGGAGCAAGCAAGAGAGAGAAGCAAAAACTGTTAGCATTGGCGAAGCACCATAGCATCATTGGAGGGCAACTCTATCGATATTTTGTTCATGAGAGCATTTATCGGAGGTGTCTCGAGGAAGAAGAAGCAAATCTAGTGTTGAGGGCTTTGCATGACGAACCTTGCGGTGGGCATTTTGCTGGTGAACTGACGGCAAGAAAGATTTTATTGGCTGGGTATTGGTGGCCAACGCTGTTCAAAGATTCGCATACATACTGTAAGAAATGTGACAGATGCCAACGAATGGGCAAACCCACATTAGCACATGCTTCTCCTCTTACGCCGGTGTTGGCTCTTAAGCCGTTTGAGAAGTGGGGAATTGATTTTGTGGGGCCTATTGATCCTCCCTCACGACGAAGGTCCAATAGGTATATCTTGGTCTGTATTGACTATGTTACCAAGTGGGTGGAAGCCAAAGCTCTGAAGACTGACCGAGCCGTTGATGTTGCTAAATTTTTGTACGAACAAATCATCACCCGATTCGGATGCCCGTTGGAAATAGTGAGTGATAGAGGAACACATTTTGTCAACGAATTGATCGAGGAGTTAATGGAATTATATAAGATCAAACATAGAAAAAGCACTCCATATTATCCGAGGGCAAATGGACAAGTGGAGGTCACCAACAAGGTGCTAGAACAGATTCTGACAAAGACAGTAGCTGTGCATAGGAGTGATTGGGATGAGAGACTTTTTGAAGCCTTGTGGGCATATCGAACATCCTACCGAGTGACGACTAAGAGCACTCCGTTCTCCCTAGTATACGGCGAGGAAGCCATCTTTCCCATCGAAAAAGAAGTTCCAACATTAAGAGTGGCCATCGAGGCTAGGATGGGAGAGGAAGAGTCATTGAAGGAAAGGTACGTACAACTGGTCAAACTAGAAGAAAAGAGACTCATCGCATAGCAAAGTTTGGAAGCTATTCAGAAGAGACGAAAGGAGAGGCATGATAAGAATCTCAAGACCTATGTGATTCAAGAAGGGGATTTGGTACTAGTTTATGATAGTAAATATTATAAATTCCCGGGGAAGTTACAGACAAGATGGGCCGGACTGTTTAAGGTGGTGGAACTCAATTCCAATGGTTCCATGCAAATTCAAGATGTAGGGAAAGAATATGCTCCCGTGAAGGTTAACGCGCTTAGAGTTAAACCATATTTCACGTGACATTAGGACGTGAGAAGCCAGACGAGATTCAAGCAGAAGGACGAAGTAGACTCCTTGTACATAGACGTATAGTTATAGATAGATATATATATGCGCATATGTTAATTATGATTTTTGTTGTCATAAATATTATCCTGTGCTAGCTCAAGAATTTTGGACTTCTAATATTTTTTGTGTTATGCAGAGACTGTTAGGAGCTAAGTAACAAAAAGGCAGACCAAATAACACAGCTCTACTTGTACGAGCTAAGGATATATTTCTCGGACCAAACATTCGCCCGCATGGACATAGATGTCGACGACTTTGAGACGGAATACGATGTTGAGGAAGCGCATTGGCTGGTATGCTTTATAAACCAGGGTTTGGGTGTTGCATTTTACATTGAGTGTTTTGAGGAATACCTGACTCGACATGTAGGATGGGCAGGAGATCGATATTACTATTTCGATCCTTCGAGGGAAATGCCTAACGAGGAAAACGATATCACATGGGCTTGGGCAGATATGCTAACGATAGGAAGTGATGACGGAGCTCCTGAAGCTGAGCCTGACTTGCCCTAGGGAAGTTGTCGGGATGCGAGTACGATGTGAGGCTACATGAGACATCCCGGAGACCCACATTCTAGATCATCTAAGGATAGGTATACGAGGGACTAAGGCATAGCCGGCTGTAGTTACTTAGTGAAAAGTCAACTCGATGAATACATATGTAGTGTCTGTAATTGAGAGAATGGAGTGAAGAGGTGGTTGATCTGTCAAAGGCTAGAGTGTATATGTTGCATGCATGTGCGGGAAAAGTGGGAAAGTCCCTTTCTTCCTCTCCCTAATTCTCAAGACTTGGGTGAACTAATTAACTGTGAAAAAACGAAGAAAAAAAAAAAGAAAAAAAGAAAAAGAAAAAATATTGTGTTGTTGTGATCGTACCAATGCGCTATGGTGGGCTAGTAGGTGGGTGGATTTATCTTAGCCGGGTGGTTAGGACCACGAGCCGCAGCTAGTTTCACCATAGGCTTGGGATATATATGTTTGTGTCTTAGCTACGCGCCATAACGGGTTGGTAGGTAAGTGGAGCCATCGTGGCTAGGTAGTCACGACCACGAGCCGTATCCAGCTTCGTTATGGGCTAGCTGATATATGTTATGTGTTATCATTGTGTGTTTGTGTGTTGTGCGCTACATTGCATTGGTAGATGGGTGGAATCAACCTGATCGGGTGGTCAGGTCCACGAATCGCATCCAGTGACAATGTAGGCCAACGTGTGATTAAAATAAAATTTACCGATGAAGTTATTCCCCACTCCTGAGGGGGGGAGAGAGAGAGGAGAGGGCGACGATCGCCTGGAAGGGAACGTTATTTGCTTGTGTGATTGGTATGTGATGGCTTGTGACAGATCAGCTCACTTTGAATCAACATTCTAGAAGGCACGGAGACTCTATATGTACTTATGGATGAGGCTTTAGCGAGGTAATGCAACCGGTTTGCTTTACAACTTGTGTGCTCTATCCGAGGGTTTTCAAGAGTGTGGGACACTCCAAGGTGTTTTATACCGGTCTCGACTTGTACTCGAATCTCGATGGTTTTTATGGGACGACGATGGGGATTCTTCGCGAGTGTCTAGTCATGGAATAATTGTACATAGCGAATAGTAGGTGCAATAATGGGGTATGCATTTTGGGCATGTTGCATCTCCGATTGAATTCATTTCAGTTGTTGTTGTTATTTCGGTATTTCCATTTCTGTTTTTCGCAATGACAGTGCATGTGTAATTCATGGAAAGGTGTGCATGTGTTATTTTGGTTGAGACCATTTTTCATAATGGAATGTATGAGCAAATTGATGCATGGCTGAAATGGAATTGCATATATGTGCATGTTCTTGGATCATTTTGGAAGTGACTGATTTGTATGTATTCATGAGTGATTTTTTGAGCACTAATAGCTTCGATGAGTGCAGGTTCAGTGGAAGTGACGGCTCGATGAAAAGGTATGCAACCAAGTTATAAATTGACATGTTCATGGTTGTTTGGATTTTATTGCAGCATGTAGTGGCTCGTCGAGGACGACTTCGCCAATAAGAAGAGGGGAGTATGTTAGCTCACAAAATGGTTGGTTTTTATGCACTGATGTGGGTCTATTTGGTAGGAAAATACGTTTGATTTCAGGTACTTGAAGAGTGGATTTGATGATTGATGAGAAGTAATTGGAGTGTGTAGAGCCCCTCCTATGGACATGAGGCCTGGGAACCCTTTGGTGACACAAGAGGAGCTTTTGGTGACAACCAGTTCCGACTCACATTACCGTACCATGCTGCATGTGAAGCACCTCTAGTGTTACCCCTTGTAGGCTGGCACTGCATTGGCTATGATGTATGCCAACTGTTACATGGTTCAAGAAGCTCGAGGAATGTTTAATGGTTTGCCGATGGTGGACATGATCTCATGGAGTGGTCTAAAGTCATAGGGAAAAACATTGAGTCTGATCGCATTATGACAACCATTGTTTTAAACTTGTGCAATCATAGAGGCCTACTAGAGGTGGCCCAAGGTACAACTTACAAAATGGCAGACTGAGTTGTTTCAAATCTTGACAAAAAAAAAAAAAAAATGCAGATTTCCTTATTGATTTGGGGGCCATCCCCTCTGAATAAATTGGTTGTTAATGTTCTGAAAAAAAAAAACAGAAAAGGGTTGGAAGTTATTTGCTGTCAGGGCCCCCTCTCTCCATATTTTGTTCGCCAGCTCAAGAAAAATGGGGGCCAAGTGAGCGGGAGCCGATAAGGAGGAGTTGGGAGCAGAGAAAAAGGGGGGGGCAATTGTTTCTTTTCGGGGGGGTTTTGTTTTTTTTCTTCCCCGTGGTTCTGACAAAAGAAACGGAAAAAGGGAGGCGGCGTTCTGTTGTAGCAGACACAGCAGGAAGTAACCATAAAAGAGGAAGGTATGAACAGAGAGAGACCCCCTCCGCTGCTGATATGCCCATGCAGAGTATTTATTGCCTTGCTGAAAACAAGAGGTTGATGATCTCTTTTTCTGTTCATGAGAGAGCTTGAGGAGGCGCTGATTGTGAGAGTATAAAAGGGAAGCCTCGGTTTTGAGAAAGGAGACGGGGGTTTTCTTGGAAGGGCATCTGCAGATTGAAAAAAAAAGGCGTGCGCTCCTGGACATGCTGTACCCAGGTTTTCTCTTGTTTTGCATCAAGATGGGGACTGTTGTAGGAGGTGCATCGAAATATCAATGAAGGGCGTTTTTAGCTTTGCTGGAATCATTTGTTAGGATGTGGATTGCTAATTCGGAATCGGATTTGTAGGACGCAACTTTCCCATCTCCAACAGAGTCTATTCATCGTCAAAGGAACCCACAAAACTGAGATGAATCCTATGTCTTTTGCTGGGGATGCTGGAACGAACCCACCAGTGGAAGACATAGGATTTCATATATAGAAGGAGAATTTTCTAAAAGCGCTTGAAGGGTTCTGGACTTATACAGGACAATGTCTGAATCGAGTTCAAGTTGAAAGATTTTGAGTTGGTTCGAATCCTTGATGCCAACAATGATACTTGAGATGATAGATTGTATGGTAAAGAAGAAGGAGAAGGCAACTGAGTGGCTAATCAGTCCATTATTGGAGACCCCAAATTTCTGAGATCTTACTGAAGATGAAAGCTCGAAGACATTATCAGAACAAAACAGATTGACATGAGGATCTTGAAGAGATGACACTCTTGCGGTAATTCGATAAGTGAAGGCGAACCCAATTGACTACCAAACAAAGGTGATTCACAGCAATGAAGATCTGTAAGTTTATTCCAAAAACCTATGTTTACTGATAGGCTGTACATTTCCTTCTTAAAGTCTCTGTCTAATTTCAAATGTGTGCAGATGTCTGAACATAAAATCCCTTTGTATACGCGAGCAAATTAAAATATTGTATGATCTAGCACAGTGTTGAAATTCTTGCCCTGTGTATGTAATGTCTCACTTCGATGTAAAAGCCTGCAAAGGTCGATATCTAAATTTTGTCATGATATATGATAAAGGGTGCTGTAGGCGACAAAAAGGCTTTGCAATAGTTGATGGACATTGTTGTGCTATTCATGTGACCTTGCGGAATTTGAGTGAGCATTCACAGTAATTCTAATCGAAAGTGAGCCTTAAGGATCATTGCTGAAACTGATAGAATAAACCCTTCCCCGAAAAGGGATTAAGCATAATCTACTTGTACTCTCTATCACAGCGTGTGTGAATATAAACTTAGATCCTAAGTCTGAGTGAACTGTTGTTTTATTTCTTTCTGAGTAGAATTACTGTTAAGATTTAACTTGCGAATGAGGTGAAGCATGCCGCGGTTCAACTTTATCTCATGAAACTATTCTCTAGTGAAATAAGTCGCTCTTTGTAATTGTCTCTTCAATAGAAATGTCTCTTCAATAGAAACTAACTTAATTTCGGTTCTCCTTTGTCATCAAAGACACCTAAAACAATAGGCGTTGAGTTAAAAAATGTTGAGTCTTTGTTTTGATGATGTTCTTTAGGAAAGGAAACTGTCTGTGGATTAATTAACGCTACGATTTATTTCTTACTAAGGTCAATGGGCATGTGTAGCTTCTTGGTGAAGTTTCAAGGGTGCCTTATTTTATTAATATATACTCCTTAAGAAACCGAAGTACTCTTCTTTGTGTTCTAAGCAACATAATCTCTTTTCCTAAGCCAATCAATTCATAAACCTTTGCAATAAGAGTTAAATAACTATCCAAAACCCTTGCTACTAGCTGTATGAACTTGAACTCGATCCATATTTCTTGCTTAAAAAAATATTGAGGATTTCTTGAACATGAAATCATCAAGCTTCATCTTGAGGAACCCTCTTCTCGATAAGATAGTTTTTCATTAAATTCTCTCCAGTAAGGGAAGTTTATTTATTAAGCCTTTCAAATCCAGCCATAGTTGATGCTTCTTAGCTTTGGTACTTGAAGAAAAGAAAGCTTCAAGAGTAAAATACTTAGCATACTTTCCACCCTCCTTTTTTATGAACATTTCGACATACCTGGTGAACCCGACGTGAAAGGAGGGGGTTGAGTAAAAAAAGGGAGATTACAGGAAGTGACCACTGGAGATGGATATCCAATTGCGCATGCGTTTTTTTGCCTCCTCCATCAATACTTTGGAGTGAAATGGTGGACTAAGTGAGACCAAAATTGAACTAGTCTCAGAAGGTTTGGGGCAAAATATCATTGTGTGTACGCACCTTCCTTTGGACAGAGAGTGTTTCATTTTGGTGCGTTTGCCGAGAAGCATATGAACTAGTACATATACAAAGGAAGGATTCCTCGAGGGATAATTATGGGCTCCAGGTAATCCAATTGGACCGATTCCGAGGGATTCGAACAAAATAAAGTCTCGTAGAATCACTTTTTCCTGGGCGTTAGAACTAAACACTCATGTATATCTTGGTTGAGCAAGAAGTAGCCTACTATGGCCACTTCCAGTTGTGAGGCTAAGTATAGGGTAGCTTTCACAACGACTGTTGACTATGTGTGGCTCAGATGCCTTAGGGCTGATTTGGGTGTTGGTGAGTCTTCTACCACCACCATCTTCACATCAGAGCGCATTGGCAATTGCAAGGAACCCTGTGTTCCATGATCGCACTAAGCACATTGAGGTGCATTATCGTTATGTTAGGGAGAGGTTCTCTGCTAGGGAGATCATCTTGGCATATGTGCCCACATAACATTGCATACCTTTTTACGAAGGCTCTGCCTAGGGAGAAGCTTGAAGCTTTCTGCAAAGCTTTGGGCTTACTTCCTTTTGTGGATTGATTCCACATAGCTTGGCACTTTCTTATACATGAGGGCCAGCTCCTTGTTCACTGCATCACTCCCAAGGGGGATTTGTTGATATATTTAGGTAGTGATGTGTGTGAACACTCTAGGATCACAAGGGCACTTTTCTCCCTCTTTAGGAGGTTTTTTTCCCCGGCTTGTATATACACATTGCCCTAATGGGCTACTTATCTTTGTACACTCTAGTGGTAATATATTCAATATTGTGTGTTGTGCTCCAAGCTTCTTCTTCTTCCTTGTGTTGTTCACGTGCTTTCGTAGACGTATAACTCTGACACACATATGCCAAGCTGATCTCTCTAATGCGAGCATGGAACATAGGGTTCCTCGCAACTGCCAATGCCAAGCTGATCTCCCTGACATAATGATAATGCACCTCAATGTGCTTAATGCGAGCATGGAACATAGGGTTCCTCACAACTACCAATGCACTCTAACTGTCTGTGAAGATGGTGGTGGCAGAAGACTGAGCAACACCCAAATCAGCCATAAGGTGTCTGAGCCACACAGACTCAACAGTAGCTATGAAAGCTTCCCTATACTTAGCCTCACAATTAGAAGTGGCCATAATAGGCTGCTTCTTGGTCAACCAAGATATACATGAGCTTCCAAGCATGAAGCAAAAGCCACTAGTGGACACATGAGTGTCATAGCAACCAACCCACTCAGAGTCAGAAAAAGCATGTAAATTTGGTGGTAGTGATCCCCCCTTGGGATAGAACAATCCAAGTAGTCGGGTGTGTACCTAAGTGACAACTTAGGGATTTGTGATGAAAGAGACTATTCCTCTATCACCAAGTACATATAGTGGGGATGGCACATTTAAATTATCAATCCGAGAAGTATCTTGAACCTAACCGAGTGTATGAAGACTTGCACTTACACAATGATCAATGAAGTGAGATAGCTACCATTGCATGCAGACGAATATTATCTCTCACATCCATCACTCACACAGGTGGAAATGGTGTCGCGATACAGCAGTAAGCACAAAAAATGGACTTTTCTCTTAGCTCCAAACTTGGAATATCGTTGGGTTCCTTTTGAAGCTCTCGACAAGATGCATCCAATGGTGGTATTCTTGTCTAAGTTTGACAAACCTACTTCAAGTTATGGGCAAAAAACTGAGCTACGCAACTCACCTAGTTTCACCACACACCTCCTCACACTTCACACACACATTAAATAGTTCGGAAAAGCAATGAATTGGATAAACAATACTTCCATGCACTAATTCCAAGCTACAATCACACATGCAAGCTCACAAGCAAGGAGATATAAGAGGAAGAAGAAGCAAATTTGAAAATCAGAGTTCTCTCTTACTCACAATGGCAAAAATTCTTTACAAAGTGTCATCAAATGACTTATATACATGTGCCCTAAAAATGGTCCTTTCACACAAGAGACCATCACTTTATTAGGGAAAGCCTAATTTCCTACTATTTTATAAAGATTATGATACAATGTTTGGGATTTATGCATCTATGGGACTCCTCTAGTGCATTTACATGGCTTCATGAGACTTTCATCAACATTTGAAGAAGAAAATTGATGCTCATATTTTGAAATTTTTTGGGGGCTCTTTTCCTGTGCTTCTTTACTCTGCAACACTCTCCCCCTCTTAGTCTCTGACGTCCCTTGATAGGCTTTGCTGTGATAATTTGGGCTGCCACACACACATCTAGTGACTAAGAATGTGATTGTCTTAGTCACGCATTTCCGCTTCTCAGCCTCTGCCTCTTTCTAACTTTTGGTCTTTGGATAAATCTTTGTTCCGACACATCTGCCCCTGTTGTATTTCTGAAGCCTGTTTACTTCTTCTCACTCCACGCACCCAGTGGCTAAGAGTGTGACTATCTTAGTCACCCTCTTCATCTTTTCAGCCTCTACCCCTTTCTAGCTTTTGGTCTTTGAATAAATTTTTGTTTTCACTCATCGAGACCTCCTTCTTTGGTGTTGTAGCCTGATGCATGCACCTATGGGGCTTTGGGCAGAGGGTGGTGCTTCCTATTGAACAATCTTTCTTTTTTATTTTCTTCTTCATCTTCTTTTGCTTGATTCTCCTATCTCTCCTTCCACACGTCCCCCTCCTGAACTCTATCATCTTCGAAAGGCTTTGGAAGTCGACGGGAGTACGTCTTGTATATCTTTTGCTCTATTTTGTTTAGTGGGTTGGCTAAATGTATCATTAATTACTTCCACTGTTCAGCCTTAACACCGTTGTGGGGTAGTTGTCAGTGATTAGCAAAAAACCTTAATTCATATGCTACTAGCCATGCATTGGGTTATACATCTTTAGGAATACTTCTGAATCAATTTCGAAGAATCTGGTGAAGAATGCTTCTTCAAAAGTCTGCATATAAGTATTGGGTGAAAACATTAACCTCCAGTAGTAGGCCACAATAGTTAATCAGCTTGGCATGACGGAAAGGCCGAATACTAAAATATCTGTTCCGTGATTAATATCAATAAAATTCGAAAATGTATGTTCTGCATGCTTTAAGTCTTTGAGTATTGTTAGAATCATGCTGAGTATTTTATTCGTTAGCTTGATTGTGAGACCAGGGACCTTTTGTTGATATATTTAGGTAGTGATGTGTGTGAACACACTAGGACCGCCGGGGCACTTTTTTCCCTCTTTAGGAGGTTTTTTTCCCCCGGCTTGTATATACGCCTATTGCCCTAATGGGCTACTTATCTTTGTACATTCTCTAGTAATACATTCAGTATTGTGTGTTTGAGCTCCAAGCTTCTTCTTCTTCCTTGTGCTGTTCGCGTGCTTCAGCAGACGCCTAACTCCAACAATTGGTATCAGAGTAGGTCGTCGCTTCATCTAGGGTGCCGTCGACACTCCTCCGTTTGCAGTCTCAGAATCGCATGAATTTTGGTGAGCATACTCAACGTGTTTTTGAGATCAAATGTGCTTCGCTTTCTGGTGCCGAAATCGCGATCTGAGCTCGTTTCGCCCTCCGAACGCACTATCGCAACGCTTGTGTAGGCTATTTCGTCTTTTTGTGCCAAAGGTATATACCAGTTTCTATTTGCCAGTTTAAGCGTCTCAAAGTCTGCTACAGGTCTAGCAGAATTTGTATGGGCAGTTCCGTTCAACGTTTTGAGATACAATCAATTTTCTGCATCAAGGTATTTTAGTCACCGGCCATGGCTGAAAGCAGTGATGTATTCCGTATGTTGGCTATTGAGGATAAGTTGGATGGTACCAACTACCCATTATGGGCTTATATGATGCGACATGTATTGGTTGCAAAAGTATTGTGGAACATTGTGCAGGGTGTTGAAAGACGTCCTATTACACCTGTAACGACAGGTACTGCAAATACAGGTGCTGGAGCTGATGAAGATGGTGTCGAAGATGATATTCTGCAGATTCCTGTTCGTGCTGCTGTTTCTGCTGCACCTACTGCAAAGCAGATTTGCTAGGATGGCAGAGATGCCCAGGCACATGCATTGATAGCTTTGTCTATCAAACGTGCCATTATTCCTCACATTCGCTCTTGCACAACAGCTAAGGATGCTTGGAATACACTTACCACATTGTACCAAGCTAGGAATGAGGCTCGTGCTGCTTACCTCCGAAAACAGTTGGAGAGTGAGCACATGAATGAAGGTGATTCTATGGACAATTTCCTAACAAAGATCAAAGACTTGAAGGAACAGTTGATTTCTGCTGATGAGGTTATACCAGATAGCTCACTTGTGTAGACCGTTCTGAATGGTTGTTGCTCTAGCACAATGGTGAGAACCACGTTAAGAAGCTCCACCTCCTTAATGTCAATCCGCGGAAGAGATAGGAGTGATAGGAAGATCGTGAATGTGAGATGAAGTGAGAGTGAAGGTGAGAAGCATAGAAATGCACACACACATACACACACACTACGAAGAGACAAGCAAGACACAATGGAAGGAGAGAAATCAACTCTATTACTCAAGAAAACTATTACAAGCTCAAAATAGCTCTAAGCTCTTCTCTACTCAAACAAGCTAACTTCAAAAATGAGCTCTCTAGCTCTTTTTATAGTTTCTAGACTAGTTTTGACCGGTTTCACATCTAGTGACCGGCATAGTTAAAAATTAGGTCCTAGATGCTATTTGGGAGGGTAAACGGTGTCTAAAAATAACGAAAATTGATACGCTCATTCTACCTAAGCTCCTCAAGCTCGAGGACTCCTCGGCTTGCACAAAATGGAGCTATGGATTACAAAATGAGGTTTTCTATGTTACATATGTTACAATAGTGATAAAAATCACTGTTGGAGGTTTTTGGAAAGTATTTGAAAACATAATTATTTGAAAAAAGATTCGACTGGCTCCCTGCTCCATCATTACATGCTTCCGCGTCTTCTATGCCTCTGGCTGCTTCCAACACCCCCCTCCCTCTCGCTTCTGTCGTCCCTGACATAACCTTGTTGTGAGGTCTGCCGGATATAGTTCTGGAGGAGGTCTTGAGCGAGGGTGTGCTCGGAGATACGAATGCCTCGGGCCAGGTCAGCCTCGAGTTTCTCCCAGTCTATTGGTTGTGGTTCTTCCGGTGGCGGGAGCTGATAGTGTGTGGAATAGACCATTCGTTCACAGGTAAATAAGTGTAATAAATGTGTAGGCCTGCTTATGAATACCTCTGAATGGTATTCCCAGAAGCCGGTTGTGAACATCTCTTCGAACGTCTGCTTGTAGCACGCCGGTAGGTACTTTATTCTGCAATGCAAGGCATAACACACCCGTAGCGATGGCGTTGTACTCATATCATATACCAGATCGAAATTGCCATGCTCAAAGCCCGGGGTGTTTACATGAGGTGCCTTGACGCGTCGGAAGAGTTTAAAAATCATTTGCATCATGTCAAAGATTTTGACAGTCATATGCGCCGCTATATCGTCCATATGCTTTAATCTAGGGAGCCAGTGGTGAATTGTAGCCATCATGTAGCCTACAGTTGGTAAGTCAATGGGTGGCTTGAAATAGGGGTAATTCAACCAGTCCTGGCACTGCTTATTGTTTTGTACCTTAATAGCAAAGGCAGTCCAGGAGCGGCGTCGTGGTACTGGTCCCCAACATGGGTTGTACTTTAAATGCAAAGGTGCCTTTACCCATGTGCTCATCATTTCTGGATACTTCTGTAGTAAGTCTTTGCGCCACTCTGGTTGATAGATCTCTCCTTGTTGCACATCAAGTGGTAGATCGTCCTCTTCGAATTGAGTCGCATGCGATGGTTTCTTACCGGTTTCTTTCTCAATGGCTAACTGGTATTCAACCATTAACATAAAATACGGTTTATACTGTAGCTCATGCCCAGATATGTATCGTCGCAGGGCCAAATGAGCAAAGAATGGAGATTGTAAAATTCTTTCTTCTATCATCGCCATGGCATGTAATTGTGTCTCTACTCTAGCTGAGTGCGTTGTCCCAAGTTCTTCAATTGTCTTCATCCACGCGGGGGTCGGGAGTTCGTAAGTCATCTGGCCTTCGGCCGTGACGCGTCCGCCTGGGATGGGTTGTGGCTCGTATGCCTCTTCAAACGTTTCCTCCACCGGGATGGTGACAGTTTCTTCCTCAGCTGGTAGCTCAGGTGGGGAATCTGGCCTTGGTGGTGCTTCATATACTGCGATCCTTGATTCAAGGTTTGATACCTGGGCCCTTAATGCGTTGAGTTCCTCTAAGACGTCAGGAGAGGGTTCCACAGGTGCTGGTATGTCTGGGTGTGCCGGTGCTCGTAACTGGAGTAATTTATGATCTTCTTTGAGTTTCTGCAACTCCTCGTTCATGCGGTCGTATTCATCTAGCAGTCTTACATGATCTTCTAGCAGCATCCTCATCGAGTCTGAGGGAATGGCTTTGAACCGACTAGGATTGAGTGGTTGGTCTGGATGGTCTAGGGCTGCTTCTAAGTTTTCTCGATTCTGATCCTGTAAGCGCTGGTTTTCTTCCTTTGCTGCTGCTAGATGTCTTCTGAGTAAGCCCATATTTCTCGTTAGCATTGCGTTGCGCATTGTCTGGGCTCTTAATAAGTTATCCAGGTCAGTAGTGGCTTCTTTGGTCTTTTCTTCGCTTTCTAGTTCCAATTTGTGATATGCCTCACGTAATTCCTGGTATCGGATGTTCAGAGAGGCATTCTCAATAGACAATAAATTAAGCTGCGACTGTAAGTCATTGGTTGTCCTCTACAGCTGCTGATAATTATCGCCAAGAGATGTGAACTCATCTCTTACTTGCGTCATACACATGAACATCTGTCGAAATGCATTATCTACAGTGGGTGATAGTATTAATGGGGTGCTAAATGAAGATGCAGTGGGTGTAGATGCAAAGGGAACGGGGAATGGGGGTGGGAAGGTGGATGCTGTGGTGATTGTGGAAAATTGTGAGGTGCCTAAATATGTTTGTGCTGTGAGTGAAGTGAGTGATGGTGCAGTGGGTGGTGAGATGTCCATGTCATTGGACGTGTCCAGTGCGGTGACTGTGAATATGGGTGTGACTGTGGGTGCTTGTGCTGGTGTAAATACGGGATTTACAAAGGTTGAGGAGTAATTTACAGGGGGACTGGCTGGTGTAGCTGGGTGGAAAGGGGAAAGAGGGGTTACAGTGGGTCGGGGAGGTTAGACATGGTCAATGCTCCACCCTCATGGAAGACTTGGCATTGGGCCAAGAAGGTAGTTCACCTTTGGGTGGACATTGAGGGGGGGTGTTAGATATGCTCAATTCCTCACCCTTATGTAACACCACCATTTTTCCATAACACTCTATTTTGTAAGGCCCCCATTATGAGGAGAAGCCATGTGAGAGTGTTGGACATTGGTAGGTTCCTGACTTTGAGGTCATATGAGGTCTAGTGTAGACCGTAGATGGATAGTTAGGAAGGTTACTTCTAAGCCATTGGATTTGGGATTGATCCGACGTGAGGATCAACCTAAATCAAGGGCTAGAAACAAAAGTAGCTTTCTTAACTTGGGGAAGGGTCTAATTGATGTGGGCCATTGGATCTAGACTTGATCCTAAGTGTGGATTAAGCAAGATCAAGGGTTACAAACAAATGGTTGTTGATCCTACCTTTGTACCATTGGATTTACCCCATAGATCAATGGTGGAGATTATTTTGGGCATGGATCAAGCTACCACGACCCTAGAACATGGGTAGGCTGACTTAGGCTTGGAGGACCTTATAAGGATGGTCCCCATCCCATGTAGGATCATCAGTTTGTGTGTTTGGAACCATTAGGGTTTCCATCTTAGTACCCATTGTGTTGGCCTATAGCCCTTCAACTAGCTTCTATCTAGATCACCATCTAAGCTCCATATAGGGAGTGCATGGGTGGATAGAACCATCTATTTATTGTTTAGTGTTTGAGTTCCATTGTATTAGAGTTATGAGTTTTAGTTGAATTGAGTTGAGTTCATCTTCTATTCATCTTGAGTCCACTTTCCATTATAACCAAATCTCTTGTGTTATTCCCATGAGTAGTGATATCTCTCTTTCTATCTAACCTTGATCTTATATGTGTGTTGTGGTGACCTCTACATGGCATTAGAGTTACACCACTAGCCCACCACTCAATCAGTCTTTATTCATTCATTTCCTTTTTTCTTACATGGTATCAGAGCTCAGGAAGGTATAGAAGATTGCAGAGATCGTGGAGGCCAAGGAATCAACTCTAGCATTTGTGGAAGGAATGCTTCAATAATCAAGCTTGTGAGAGGTAAATGCTTCAACTCGAAAGTTTGTGATAGGTAAAGGCTTCAACATTGGAGTTCTTGGGAGTCAAAGGCCTCAATGCCATAGCTTGTGGGAGGCAAAGGCTTCAATACTAGAGTTCTTGGGAGGCAAAGGCTTCAAGGCTTCAAGTTCATGGGACACAAAGGCTTCAACACTATGGAGGTGTTATTATCTAGAAGTGGAAGTGGAGTTGGTGCAATGGATTTGGAAATACAAACACTATGGGTTCATCCACCGACCTTTAGTGAAGGCAAGTTAGATGGTAAAAATTATTTTCTTTGGAAGTTCAAGATTACAGTTATCCTTGATTCTTATGATCTTTTGGAGATGGTGATGGGAAGTGAGCAAGAGCCACAACCTACCTTTGACCCATTGGATCCGAGTAAGGTGATTCTCCCAAATGCAAAGCTTCTACAAGCTTGGAAGATAAGGAATGCAAATGCACTATATTATATAGTGAACAATTGTGTGGAGTCTATTCTACCTCTTATTCAACATACATCCAAGGCCAGTGACGCATGGAGTATGTTGAGGAGTCACTATGAGGTAAGAAACCAAACATGCATTCAAAATTTAGAAAATCAATTGGAAGCAAAGATGTTTGCAGAAGGAGAGAAGGGGAATGCATCCATTACTCAGATCAAGAAGCCATGTGATGGAATGGCTTGTGAAGGGATAGAGAAGACTGGCATGGACCTAGCTCAAAGGCATCTCCAAGATTCTCCACCAAACTATGATGGAAGGGTAACTACTCTCAACACTCAGGTGACACCTCAAACTTCGATATTTGAAGAGTTCTATTCACTACCAAGGGAAGAGGATTTGGAGCTCAAAACCCAACGAAGAAGCAACAATGGAGATGCTACATTCTCCAACAATGCATCAAAAAAAGGTGGTTCCTCAACCAAAGGTGAAAGTGAAAAGAAGAGGAGGAGGAGGAGTAAGAAGAAGTTTCAAGGACAATGCTTCCATTGCAAAAGAAAGGGACATACAATTGCACATTGTCATGTCAAGAGGATAGATGAAGTGAAGGAGGAGACAATACATGGAGCCAAAGCAAAGGTGGTATGCTCCTCAACACAAGAAGAATCAATTGTGGATTCATGGGTACTAGACAATGGTGCATCTCATCAAATGACCAATGATATAGGTCAATCTAGTTCTATGCAGCCTCAGCAAGAACCCATCATGGTGACAAGAACAATATGGAAGGAGATGCAAAAGCAAGGTATTGTTCTTCATCACTTACCTACAGTGAATGGAATGAAGGAACCTTATAGAGCTTGTATGATGGGCAAGCTGCACAGAGAGACATTCCCACAAGAAAGCAAGAGTAGGTCAAAGGCTCCTCTAGTGTTGGTATATGCTAACTTGTGTGGTAAGATGTCTATACAGGCCTTGGGAGGATCTTCCTACATTGTGATCGTTGACGACTATAGCAGGAAGATGTGGATGTACTTTCTTCGTGATAAGGCTCAAGCTTTTGGTACGATTAAACGACAACCAGAACTTGTTGAAAATGAACCAGGGAAAAGTGTGAAGAAGCTTGGAATAGGAGGTGGTGGTGAGCTCAACTCAGAGGAGTTGGAAGGCTTTTGCAAGTGCAAAGGGATGAAGTGTCAATCAGTGACACCTCACACATTACAACATGATGGCATTATGGAATACAAGAGTCACACCATTGTTGAGATAACAATGTGTATGAGAGAAGGCATGGGCTTTCCTTATCAAATCACAAAGAGTCATCATGAAGTTTACATTGGTAAGAATCCATCAGTCTCACACTTTAGAATTTTTGAGAGTGTATGTTATGCTCTTGTCCCAGGTCAAAGAAAGAACAAGTTGGAACCAAAAAGCAAGAGATGCATCTTCCTAGGTCATAATGAAAAGCAAAGGGCTTTCATATTATATGACCATGAGGCAAAGAAGATAAAAGGGAGTCGTGATGTGGTGTCTATGGAGCAGCCACATGCAGTGGAGGACAAGAAAAGATCTTCCATTTTATCATCAAGCGAAGGAGTAGTTCACTATGTACCTAGCCCAAGCGTCATCCCTACCTATGAACGGGAGGAAGCATCATCATCAGATGGTGAGAAGAGAGTCTACCAACCTAAAATCACCCAAACAAATTGGTTGTCACTGCAATGGGTGAAAAAGCTCTATGGTCAGAGTAATCCTATGCCAACAACTATCAAAGAGAAGGCAGAAGGACCAAGTAGATCACAGAGAATAGAGGAGCACAAGTGGGCTTCTACTCACATAGTCAATATAGCCATGATGGTTGTGATTATGAAGCAAGTAATGAAGCCATTAATTGAAGATGAAGCACTTATAGATCCGGCATGGAAGGAGGTTGTGCAAGCCAACTATGATAGCTTAATGAACAATGAAGCATGGGAGGTCACTAGCACCAAGTGGGTCTGGCAGGTGAAGTACATGATACAAGGGATCTTGGAATGCTATCACCACACATTGATAGCACAAGGACTTTCACTGGTGAAGGGTTTTGGTTTTCAAGACTCTTTTGCTCTAATGATCACTATTTGCAGCATACTAATGTTAATAGCTCATATGAAGTGGGAAGTTTTCACGTTACATGTCAGATCAGAACATTTGAATGTTGACCTCAAAGAGGAGGTACATGTGTTGCAGCCATCAAGGTTTGAGGTTCCACATTCAAAGGACATACTATGTAAGCTGAAGAAGGCATCATATGTGATGAAACAAGCCCTAGGATCATTGTATGAGCAGATAGACATTGGGAGCTACATGAAGGTCTTTGGTAGTCTTATCTACTTATGGAGTACCATACAAGATATCAGTTTTCTAGTAAGACTTTTGAGAAGGCTTGGGAATAGAACTCATGAAGGACATTCAAGAGTTGGCAAGCAAGTACACTTGAGAAGGAAGGTGGAAACAGTCTACTATGCAACCATGAAGAATGCAACAGGTACCCTCACCAAGGTGCTTA
This sequence comes from Ceratopteris richardii, assembly GCA_020310875.1. Taxonomy (NCBI): domain Eukaryota; kingdom Viridiplantae; phylum Streptophyta; class Polypodiopsida; order Polypodiales; family Pteridaceae; genus Ceratopteris; species Ceratopteris richardii. Next base: position 20,718,793 of record CM035428.1, read on the forward strand.
CAAAGGATCTACTTCAGATACATCTTCGAAGACTTGGCATTGGGCCAAGAAGGTAGTTCACCTTTGGGTGGACATTGAGGGGGGGTGTTAGACATGGTCAATGCTCCACCCTCATGGAAGACTTGGCATTGGGCCAAGAAGGTAGTTCACCTTTGGGTGGACATTGAGGGGGGGTGTTAGATATGCTCAATGCCTCACCCTTATGTAACACCACCATTTTTCCATAACACTCTATTTTGTAAGGCCCCCATTATGAGGAGAAGCCATGTGAGAGTGTTGGACATTGGTAGGTTCCTGACTTTGAGGTCATATGAGGTCTAGTGTAGACCGTAGATGGATAGTTAGGAAGGTTACTTCTAAGCCATTGGATTTGGGATTGATCCGACGTGAGGATCAACCTAAATCAAGGGCTAGAAACAAAAGTAGCTTTCTTAACTTGGGGAAGGGTCTAATTGATGTGGGCCATTGGATCTAGACTTGATCCTAAGTGTGGATTAAGCAAGATCAAGGGTTACAAACAAATGGTTGTTGATCCTACCTTTGTACCATTGGATTTACCCCATAGATCAATGGTGGAGATTATTTTGGGCATGGATCAAGCTACCACGACCCTAGAACATGGGTAGGCCGACTTAGGCTTGGAGGACCTTATAAGGATGGTCCCCATCCCATGTAGGATCATCAGTTTGTGTGTTTGGAACCATTAGGGTTTCCATCTTAGTACCCATTGTGTTGGCCTATAGCCCTTCACCTAGCTTCTATCTAGATCACCATCTAAGCTCCATATAGGGAGTGCATGGGTGGATAGAACCATCTATTTATTGTTTAGTGTTTGAGTTCCATTGTATTAGAGTTATGAGTTTTAGTTGAATTGAGTTGAGTTCATCTTCTATTCATCTTGAGTCCACTTTCCATTATAACCAAATCTCTTGTGTTATTCCCATGAGTAGTGATATCTCTCTTTCTATTTAACCTTGATCTTATATGTGTGTTGTGGTGACCTCTACATGGCATTAGAGTTACACCACTAGCCCACCACTCAATCAATCATTATTCATTTATTTTCTTTTTCTTACAGGTGTGACTGTGGGTGCTTGTGCTGGTGTAAATACGGGATTTACAAAGGTTGAGGAGTAATTTACAGGGGGACTGGCTGGTGTAGCTGGGTGGAAAGGGGAAAGAGGGGTTACAGTGGGTCGGGGAGGTGAGACGGGGGAGAAGGTTAATGGCGGTGGGAAGGGGAAAAGGGGTCTCGGAGTTGTGGGGAAGGATGGAAAAGCTGGATGGAGGAATGGGTGGAATGGAAAGGTGGATGTGTGAGGGGGTAGACTAGGTCTAATGGGTGCGGGACTTGTGGGGTTAGTGGTCGTAAAGACAATTTCTGCTACGCCACCGGCGAATGAAGATGTTGGTCTGGGGGAAGGAGGATGAGTAGGGGAGGCTGGATGGACAGGCGGAGATGGAGGAGCGGTTGGGGTGGTCGGTACTTCAGTGACTACTGAGGTATGTACAGTTGTAGCACGGGGTGGGGAATCTACAAGGATGGTTTCTACTGCCAACGAACTTTCGGGGACAAGGCGTGCCTCCCTGGCTTGTTCTGAAGACTGTGCTCCTGTTGGTACACGAATGTATTCGCCGGGCTTTGAAAGTAGTCGTACTCTGCGGGGGTCAAACTGTGGTAAAGGCTTTCTTTGCAAGTACCTGAGTGCTTCGTTGGAGCCTACTGATTTGACTAACTCTCTGAATCCTTTGATGTATGCATCTTCAAATCCGCCTGTGACAAGTTCCTGTTCTATTATGGCTTGACTCTCTTCCTCGGTCAGCTTTTTGCATGCCCAAACTTTTTCCATAGTTCTATACAGCTTCTTAATAGCCAGTGTGTAAGCTGCTGCTTCACAAGTTTCATCTTCATGGGTACTTGTATCACCATGTGTGTCTGTTTGTTGTCCTTGGCCATCTGTCTATTCATGCTCTTGAGATTTGATAGTGCCCTGGCTGGCTTCGTCATCGCCTTCGTCATCATCGGTTGCTGTTCTTTCGTCATCAGAGCTGGACACGATCTGTCCTTGTGGCTGATCCTGGGGTGTGGTGGGATAGCTGGGCCTTTCATATTCTTGAGAAAATTGTTGTCCTTCTGAAAATTGGAACTCATTGGAGAATGCATCGGGCATCTCAAAATCGAACGTTGTGTTCAGTGGCTCTGCTTGTTCTGCTTCTAAATGGGGTATTGGAAAAGAGAACGCCTCCGCACCAATAGTGGTCGGAAGTTCTGCTGCCGTGGTGATAGGTTCTGTGGTTGTGGCTGCTTGGGGTGCAACAGTACTGGTGGTGCCCTCCGGCGTAACTGGTCTTGATAACCGTATACGAATTGGTGGTACCGTGGGAGTGGCTGCGATCGGTGAATGCTCTGGAGATGGTTGTGGCGAGGGTGATTCTGGCACCTGAAGGCAGGGTATGGTTCCTCTCATGCGTTTTCCGGCTCTGCCTTTGCTAGACTTTCTAGCCTTCTTAGTGGTCCCTTTGAATGCTTTTAATTCCTCACTCGTCATGGCGCGCTCTATGGGTAAATCATATGCCAAACACATATATATAATCCTTGTAAGTGCACAACATCCATTGATGACCTTCTTTCGCTCCCACCTATGTTGTGCCAAATAGAGCTAATCAATTATCCAGCTGGCTAGATCAACCGTTTGAGGTCCAGTACATGCTAAGTATAATCCAAACCAGATTCTTTTGTGGGGCATGGTAAAACGATCCTGAGCTGGGAAAGCAAAATGCTGCATGCATATCCGTAATGGCTTGGAGAGCTCAGGTGTTATAGCAGAAATATCCTCCCACTTAGTTACGTCACCACGTTTCATCTGCTCTGGGACTAGTCGTTCTCGCTCCATCGGAGTGTGTGTTCCATGTATTTTCAGAGCTGCACGAATTAAATCTTTAGACAAATAAAACCTTCTTAATGGAGGATCATTTACCAAGGATGGTAACATGAATGTGCCGGGTAGATCCTTGTTCTCTGAAGCTGTCAAGGTGGTTACTAGGTAAAAACATCTGTAAAAATCGGGCTTAGGCAGAGGGTCGCTAAAATACTCTGTAAATCCCGCTCGTGCCCAAACGTGCGTTAGATCTTGTGTATTCTGTAGTCCTTCAAATTCTCTTGAAAAGAACTGGTACTTGGCCCATGTGTGAAGATCAAATGCCAAATTGGCCTCAAATATGAAATCAGCGTCTGCTAAGGGTCCTGCTAGGCCTTGAAACCAGTGAGAGTTACGATGGATCTTCTCCGTATATCCTCTAGGAGGATCGTCGATTGGCATGGGTCCTGGAAAGCCTTGAAACTGTGGTGGTTGCATCGTTGGATAAGATTCCGCTAGTAATTCTCCAATATTGGCCATTGGTGTGCTTGGGCCAGCTTTTGATGGTCCTGCTTCGGTTTGCATGATGACTGACGAGCAAATGGAAAAGATCTGCTACAAAAGATTAGCACATTAGTATGGAAATTAATTATGATCCCATTAAGGTGAGACCGCAATCCCTTTCCATAACCGATGTGTAACCCGTGTAGCCAGGTGTTGTGAAGTGATTGATGCTATGATTTTTTGCAAAACTAATGCAGGTCTCTAGACGCCTACATGGTCAGATTATGCATACATTTCTTGATGAGCTTTTATTATGCGGGACGTGGGGTTATGGTGTGTGAATTCATACAAGGTTTAGTTGAGGGTGAATTATTACAAGGGTGGTGTTTAAGCGGGGTGGGAGAATTGTTAGATAAGGGGATATAAGAAGACGTCTGGATACGTTTCGGTATCCATTTCCTAAGAGTCTTGGAGTGGGTGGTGAGTTTCTGCTGAGGGACAAAAAGTAGTATCGGGTTTGGTGGTATTGAGGGATGGAAAGATTTCTGAGGGATATATATTACATGGCTAGAGGATTGAGCTATGATACATGGTTTGGGTACCCAAATTTGCGTGGGGGTGGGTCTATGGATAAGGTATTTCTTGGCGATCCAAATCTGTCGAGTATTTGTACTTGTAGAAGAAGATCGAGGGGACTTTGGATGCTGACTCTGCTTCTTTTGAAACTTTGTCCTGTTCTCGTCTGCAGTGTTGCCAATAGCCTGTGTTTGCTGTCCTTTTGGCACCCATATTTGTTTCGTGCCACTTGTTCTGTGATGTTGATACTGCTGCTTTCCTTGCCTTATCTGGTGGTGTCGTCGATCTGGGTTCCTCTGTTGTGGTTGACTCCTTCGTGGTTGGGTTTGAGGGGTCCATTGGATGCTCTGCTTTGGAAAAGAAGGGAGATCCAACACTTGCGTGACCTGCCCATTAGGAAGTGATTCATTCGTTATCTTTAATCTAGGCCAGTCCGCAGCAAGTTTGGAAGGATGAGCACCAAAGGGTGTTGTGCTCATTTGGCCGCTGATGCAACCCACCTGACCGCTGATTGTGTCCATCTGCCCTAGCGGTTGGGTAGCTGCCCCTTCTAGTTTGCAGGAAGCCCCAGGGAAGATCTCTTGTCGTCCTTCTGATTGACAACTGTCTATAGCCAAGCCCGAGTGGGTTGGTGTAGACTTAACATGACTGATCTGACCAAAGATCTTCCGGTCTTCCGTCGCATGTATTTCATAGGGTCTAGGGTTACAAACCTCAATTGGAATGCCGTTAGGGAAGTCAAGCGGTATCACTCGCTTCTGTTCTAAGGTTCCAATCTGTAAGGAGCCTTGTCTAAGATTTAGGTCCACTGAGTGATCGTATAGCCAATCTTGGCCAAGGATTAGGGGTTCTATCAGGTCGTCATCATGGCACACTAGTAGCTTCGCTGTCATGGTCACATCCTTAATGAGGATAGGAAGGTCCACCTCGCCCATGCAAGGGGTTTCCATGCCTCCTAGGCCTATGAGGTATGCCTCAATTGGCCGCATTTCTATTCCTGAATCCTTATAGTGGGACCATCCAATCGCACTAGTCGTAGCACCTGAGTCAATTAAAGCCTTGAGCTCTTGGCAAGGGTTGCCGTGCTCTAGCCTGACTGTAATGAATGGTCTCTTGTCCACTATACTAGGATGAGTGGTTGACTTTACTTGACACATGGCCATGGGATATCTGGGTGTAGTTTCCAGATGGTTATAATGTTCTCTCCCTAGTCCTTGTCTTCTTAACTTCATGCGCTTAATGCGTTCTATTGCTTCTGCCTGAGCTTCCGCTCGTATTCTATTTTCTTCCTCCTTACGCTTCTTTGCCAACGTGAGTCGTCTAAGCATATCCTCAGTAAGAGGTTCCTGATATAACTTGACTCTACAGCCACTAATGTAATTAGGCATTATGTCTCCTTCTAAGGTGGCTAACTGTACTGCTCCACTTGTCGAGAGTCTGTTAATGATCATAGGTCCATAACCTCGCTTTTCTAATTTCCGTGCGTGCTGTTTCAACGTATACACTAGAACTAAATCTCCTTCTTTTAGGCCTTTATCTTTCACATGTGCATCAAAATAGGCTTTCTGTCGTTTCTTTGTTGCATATATTCTTGCTGCCGCCTTTAGCCTGGTTTCACCTAATCGTTCCAAGTCCATTATTCTAGCTGATAATTCATGGCCGGTCCACTGATGTTCTTGTGCAACCTTAAGGGTCGGTATCAAGAAGTCCAAAGGAAGCACAACATTCTGACCAAAAACCATCTGAAAGGGGGTTGCATTGAGTACGGTCTTGTAGGCCACTCGATATGCCCAAACAGCGTGGTGTAACTGTTTGTCCCAATCTGAACGTTTGTTGTTCACGAGTTTCGTCAGCACGTTACAAAGGATCTTATTAGTGCTTTCAGCCTGACCATTGGCCTTAGGATGATATGGTGCAGATTTCTTGTGAATCACCATAAAATCCTGTAACAAATATTCAATGACTTGGTTTAGAAAGTGAGTTCCGCGATCGCTCACTAACTCTATAGGCAATCCATATCTCATAAAGACATTTTCAAATAAGAATTTTGCAGTTGTGTGTGCATCATTCTATTTTGTGGCTTTTGCCTCTACCCATTTGGTAAGATAATCCGTCGCGACAATAATGTATTCAGCATGTGTACCTTTTGCAAGGGGGTTAATGGGTCCTACAAAGTCTATACCCCACTTTGAAAATGCACGTCCTCCCATCATGGGTTTCAATGGCATTTCATCTCTGCGAGTAGGAAACTGAGTTCTTTGGCACACATCACATCTCTTAACATAGGTATGAGCATCCATGTGAAGAGTGGGCCACCATAATCCTGCAAAGAGGATGGCTTTGATTATCCTTTCAGGTCCAAAATGACCTCCTGCAACACCTTGGTGTGCAGTCTCTAATATGCTCAGATAATCGCTTTCATGAACACATTGTCTTAGATATCCATCTCGTCCTCTTTTGTATAGATTATCGCCGATAAGTGAATAGTCTTGAGCTTCCTGCTCTAGACTGCGTTGTCGTGCTAAGGTCATTCCTTGAGGGAAGGTCTTCGTCCTCAAGTATGTCACTAAAGGTTCACTCCAGTCTGGTGTGAGAGACACGTGGTATAATGTAGCATGTTCTACTGGTGGTCTTTCACAACAAACATGGCATTCTTTACACAATTTGTAGACATCTGCTTCCATCAAAGACCAATATACTCCTAGTCTATGCAGAGTCTGTAATGTTCGATGTTTTGAATGATGTTGCTTTAATGCACCTATGTGTGCTAATTGTAACCAATTCACATGTTCTGATTCATCCACACAACAAGCAAGAATCTTTTGATTATCCTGTTTATATATGCTTCCTGCTATGATTTGATATCTCTGAGACTTGGTAATCTCTCCTTCTTTGATCTTTATCCTAGGATTCTTGGGTCCATACGTGAGAATAGGGACTGGTTTAGCCCATTCTGGTGCTATCTCAAGGTTAAACAAGTATGCATCTGGTAATTCATCCGCTATTCCTTGAGGAGCTTCTCCTGAGGTTAGTCTCGAGAGGTGGTCAGCTCTAAGATGTGTCTTCCCTTTCCTGACTACTACTTCAAAGTCATACTCCATGAGTAATAGAAAGCAACGTATTAGTCGTCCTGTGTTACAAGGTTTGTTGACTAGGTACAATAGGGCTTGATGATCTGTAAAGAACTTGAATTTGTTGGCCAACAAGTAGTGCCTAAACTTCTTTACTGCGTAGATCATCCCTAATCCTTCTCGTTCCGTCGTGGTGTAATTTCTTTCTGCTGCGTTCAATTGTCTGCTCGCGTAAGCTATGGGGAGATCTATATTACCTTCATTCGTGGGTTGTGCTAACACACATCCTATGGCGTAATTGGATGCATCCACATGTACATGGAATGGCTTACTCCAATCTGGGGTAGTCAATATAGGTGCTGAGCACAAGCGTCGTTTAAGTTCATTGAATGAATTTTCACATTCATCTGTCCATTCAAAGTTGGTTAAAAGAGAGTACAAAGGTTTGGCTATGATTGCATACATGTGTATGAATCTCCTATAATAACCGCAATGGCCCATAAATGCTTGTACCTCTTTCACATTAGTTGGTCTAGGTAATTCTGCAATTACTTTTACCTTTTCTTTCATCTGTAGAAATTCCATTTTTTGACACAATGTGTCCTAGAATTTTGCCTTGTCTGACCATGAAAACACATTTTTTTGGGTTCAAACAAACCTGATATTCTCGACATTTGTCAAATATTTGTCTTAACTCAGGGATATGTGTTTGTCTTACATTTGAATGAGCACATATGTCATCGACATATACTTCCAAACTCTTGCATAAGAATTCCTTAAAAACATGACACATGAGTCGCTGGAAAGTGGCGGGTGCATTTGTTAAGCCAAATGGCATCACACGAAATGCAAATATGCCCCATTCAGTGGCAAATGCCATCTTGTGTTGATCTTCTGGAGCAATGGCTACTTGATTATAGCCTGAAAAACCATCAAGAAAGCTGTAAACTTCCTTGCCTGCAACTCTTTCTAATAGATGTTCAGTGATAGGAAGAGGATAACTGTCTCTAATCGTGGCGGCATTAACTTTTTTAAGGTTAATACACACACGCAATTTTCCGTTCTTCTTAGGCACAACCACAATGGGGGATACCCATTCGGTATGCTCAATTTCATAAATGAATCCTGCTTCTATCAAACGATCTATTTCTTCTTTAATCTTCGCAGCGTAGTTATCATTGTACGTGTAAGGTTTCTGTTTCGTCGGTTTTGCATCTGGAGTCATAGGGATTCTATGAGAACATATATCTGGATCTACTCCTTTTAAATCTTTGTAACTCCATGCGAACACATCTCTATATTCGCGCAATAGGGCAACTAGCTCTTGTTCTTCTTCCTTCATCAAATCATGCCCTATGTATGTACATTTTTCTTCTTCTCCTTCTATGGTAACTATTACTTTCTTGGTTTTCTCTCGGTTATCATATACTTGTCCGTCATTCGCCTTTCTATTAGGCATTCGTACCATGATTCTTCTATCTTCGATTTCATATTTCTTGAAGTTCTCGGGTACTTCAAAAAAAGATTCTTCTTTTTCTGTCATGGTTTCTTTCTTCTTTCTTTTCTTGCCTTCACGCTTAGTAGTCACTTCTGTGGCTAACCTCACCTCATTCGTAATTTCTTCGTGTCTCTGAGGGTGAGTCTCTACTTCGTAGAAATATTCTTCCTCTGATGCAAAGGGTGGGTCCATGATAATTGATTCTAAATCAAAATCACTTGCATCCTCAAATGCATTAGTGTTAGGTTCACATTCTTCTAAGAGTGCATCGCACATGATTGGCTCTATCGTGAAAACTGAAATGTCATAGCCATCCTCGTCACAGTGGGGTGTCCATTGTTCTTCATTGATGGCTACATCCATGGTTGCTAGGATTTCTGTCCAACCATGGGGTTCAAACTCTTCGTCAGGGAATACTACAGGTGCGTAGGCTGGATCTTGGAGGGTTCGTGGATGTTGTTCTGCACCTAAGGTCCTTGCTTCTAATCTTTCTTCCTCTTGTTTTGCAACTTTACACATCCATAAATGAGTGTCCTCGTGTAACCATGAGGGGTCTGACTCCAAAGAGTGCACTGATTCTGTTTCTACTGGTGTCTTATGGATGGTATTCCATTGTATTGGGGTTACATCTCGATGTGAATAGTCTTTAAGATTGACTTTGTTAGTCACTCCTAAATGTTGCAAGTACAAAGAATTAGTTCCTCAATCTTGTACAATTTGCAACTGACGCATGAATGGTTGTCCCAATATCATCTCATAAGCATGATTTTTCGCAAAGTCACAAATGGCAAAGGTATGCTCAAGTTCTACACCACAAGTGGTGAGAGATATTCCTTCTAGTAAGCCTAATGGTTTTTCCATGTGGCCATCAGCCATTTTTAGCTTCATCCTGGTGGGTCTCAATGCTGGCTTACCCCAACGTTTCCATAAAGCGGTGGTAGCGATGGCTACGCCGGCTCCTGAATCTAAGATGGCTTTCGTGGTGTAGCCCTGATGGGTTATCGGAAGATAAGTGCTACCTTCCTCTCCTTCGCTTACATCTCCAATCTTTTCTACAGGTATCTCTGGTACCTTATTTTGTGATCCTAATTGTGAGGGAGTAGTAGCAAGCTCGGGGAATTGATTTGCTACATGTTTCCACAGTTCTGGTTTTATCTTCAACAACTCCTCTAGAGTGAGATTACATTGTACTTTGGTATTCTTGATCACTTCCGTGTTTCTAGGGATTACTGATTCTTCGTTCCTCACTATTATCGTGGGTGCTCTCATACTGATAGACTTTGCTTCCCAAGGTCCTGTGAACTGAGGTAATTCTTGTAAAGAATTAGATTCAAAAGCTGTGTGTTCACTCAGTTGTTCCTCCTCTACACCATCGTAAATCGAGGGAATGTCTTGGGGAAATTGTTCCTGCAAGTCATCTATTTCTTGAATAGGAGGATGGGTTCCTTGTTCTTTTCTCCACTTCTCTTCTTGTATTTCTCTCAAAAATTCATGTGAGTACCTATGTATGGAAGACAGGTCGTCTTGACTTTCTGTATTCGGTACTTGAGATAGGGATGGTGCATTCCTTTCCTGTGTCTCTGGGACACTAAGATTCCTATGTTGATCCTTTTTCTCTTTGCTATCAATCAAATATTCTAGCCTCTCCATCAGTCCTTGAAAGTGTAGTTCGGGTTTTGCCATGTTATTCCAATTAAGATATCTAGAGGCTTCGAACAAAGCTTGTGCTAACTCTACCATCTTCATACAAAGTTTAGTCCTCTCAATTTCTAGATCTGCTCGTGGGTAGTTCTTGCTCATTTCAGCTTCTTGAGGTCCCTCTTTTATCCTAGCTTGATATGCATGAAACATCATGTCTAGATTTTCTGGTATGGGTTCCGCTAAAACTGATCCTGATTTCTGAGCTGGATTCTCTTGATTTAATTCCTGCGAAGTCAATTCTAGAATTTTGGCTCTAGATTCCTTTAAACTTCCTTCCAACTCAATTATCTTTTTACTCCATTTTCTCTTAATTCTTTCTCTAGAATCTTTCCAAGATTTTGTCTTTTTACTGCTAGATTCTGCAACTTCACTGGTTCCAGCTACTTTCTCCTGATTAAGCTGTTGGTTCTGTAAGAGTGCCTGGGCTCTTGTGATAGCTTGGATAGGCACGTATGTAGGGTTGGATCCATCTGCATTGTTTACAATACCTATCACGTTGATTGCTGTCATATTAGAAGCGTTAACTGGGTTCTTAGGACAATCTTTGATTATGTGCTCTTTGCCACAATCGGCACAAAAGCCTTGGATGTTATAGTACTGTGATTGCCCTGCTATCGGGGGATGTGGACAATCCTTTATGAAGTGATCTCCTTGGCACCTAAAGCATGATCCTCTAGGGCCCTGTGGTCTTTGTTGTCTTAATTGGGGCCGTGGATTTGGGTTTGTGTACATCACATTAGCATAGTCTGGCTCCCAACTAGGTTCCACTGGTGGACTATCGTAATGATATGTCTCCACATGTTCTGGTGACTCCGTGTAATAAGCGGGTGGACTATCTACATGCGTAGAGTCAAAACTGTTTGAGTTCGGGTCACTCTCTGTGATCAAAGGTGAAGAAGGCACTAAGGCCCTACTTAGGTTCTCTTCCGCAGCAGCGTATTTGACTGAGATGACATTCGCTGGTGGGGGTGGCTGCTGAGCTAAGACAGGTTGAGGTCTCTGTTGAGCCTGGTATGGGTAGTTCTGAGGAGGCCTATAGTAATAAGGCTGAGCATTGTATTGGCCTTGATACCTACCTGGCTGTGCGTATGCTTGCGGGTAGTTCTGTCTCACGGTCTGTTTGTTGTATGGGCAGTCCTGAGCCGTATGATTCATGTATCTTCTCTCAATTGTACAGTATTGGCCACTAGGGTTGGCTTGTGTTTGTGGTGCATTGGGACACACATTTGCCATATGATCACCACCACAGGTGTAACAACGCTTGTTCATTAGTATCCTAGGTTTACTAGAAACTCCTAGTTTCTGGGCCACTTTTTCTGCGAGGTCTTCTATCGAGTTAGACAATTTTGTGGATGCTAGAGATGAACAGTCTGAGTCCTTATAGACCTTTGAGAGTTCCAACTCATCTCCTAAGTTGTCCTCAATGTCTATACATATTCTTACACATTGCTCTAGCGTTCTGGGTTCTTTTAGGTACACATAGGAGCGTAGTTTAGAGTTCAACAAGCCATCTAGAAACAATGACACTTGCTTGGCTTGTGAGGGTAGCTCTTGCATTGGACATCGTTCAACATATTGTCTAAACCTACGTCCTGCCAGTCTAACTGTCTCCTGAGGGGTCTGTTTAAAGCTATGAATCAACGAAGACGTGTCATGTCTAATCCCACTTTTAGAGAATTCAGTGATGAATGACTCTAAAAAGTGATGGATGTCTCTAAATTGCCTTTGTTGCAATGGTTGGAACCAAGTTAAAGCTGTATTCTTTAACGTAGTCCAAATGTGTTGTATTGCATGAACATGTCTTCCACTTGTTCTGCTCTTAGTACTTGCTTGAATTCTGCAACATGGTCATAGGGATCTCTTGTCCCATCAAAATAATTTTTCATGGATTTCACTAATTGAGTGGGTCTCAATATTCTTGCATGTTCACCTGGTCTAGGTAGAGGAAAATCATCTCTACCACCTGGTATTCCATGATCTCTTTGTCTATCCGCTCTATTAGTGTCCGTGGTTGTTCTATCTCTCCCTACGGGATGAGTGAAGCTTACTTCGGGTCTTTCTTTATTTTTCTCTCTTTGATTTCCATGGGCTGAGGATGTTCCTGCCCCTTGTTGACTTGTATTCATGTTCGTTCTAGATGGAGGAAATACCAATTCACCTCTCCATGTGTATGTGTTTTTAGCGTGGTCAGGCACCACAAAGACTCTTTCTGAAGTCTCATCCAGGTATACAACCTTTCCAGGTGTATCCGGGTCCTTGAACTCGTATATCGTGATGATACCTACCTCACTAACTAGTTCTGTCTTGTATCTCCAAAAGGCTTCATCAGTTTCTTTATTTACAAACAGCTCTATGCTTCTGTTGTCCTGAGGGATCCATTCTGGGATTAGTACTCGTGTCAGCACAGATTTCCCTCTAGGTGTTCTAGGCTCTTCTAATGGTTCTTTTCCTTGAGATTTAGTTTCCGTCTCCAGCTGAATTACGCCAAACTCGTTGGTATTGTTTGGCTGCGTACTTAAGATGTACCTTGTTCCTTCTTTGTCTATGTACGCGTCTCTCTCGAATTTCACCACTGGACGTTCCAATCCAATGGGTTGATCGGGGTTGTGCATTTGCACCACTTGCCTTCGCAAACCATCCTCATAGATGCGAGCACCTAATCGGTTGGTTCGGAGAAACTCTAGTTGCGTCCTATAGGGTCCTTCTGGTTTTTCTAAATGTGCTACATTCGACCCTCCTTCTGGTCTTCCTGTGCTAAATGTCATTTCTGATTCACTCGTGTCTGAGTTCTCGTAGGAATAACTAGTGTTCAATTGTTGAGCCCACGATCATGAAGTAGTTCTCACACTTGCCTCTGATGATCTAAGGCTTCGTCCGTCTGACTTACCTATATGTTTGCCTGATCTAAGGTTCATTAATTTTCTTCCTTACACACTCAGTACACGCTCAGATCGTCAATGATTCTTTGTTCTTACTTTCTTGATTCTTTTTAGATTTCTTTAGATTTTTGTCTTAATGTATGCGTCAGGAATTCGACTTTCTGTGGTACTTTCGAGTTCTCGTTCCGTCAGACTTATGTTCTTTCCTTTAGGTTTTCGTGTCACACACCTTTATCTTTAGTCTTGGACTTGATAAATTTAATTTTTTGAACTTGAGGCATTCTTGTCGTCTTTAATCCACAATGCTAACGTTTATCCTAAGCTAAGAATTGACTGAGGGGGCTGAGTAATCTTCCAACCTCGAGTCAGCTTTTCTGGTTGCTCTGATGCCCAAGAAGCCGCGCTTCCCAAGCTTTATGCCCTTCACTGCCTTGCCTTGGTTGCCTTTGATTGCCTTTGCTAGACCTGGAAAAACCCAATATTAGAACAATTCACGGTTGGATGATCAAGCACTTGAGTATATACACCTTTTAAGTCCCTTCCCTTTTGCCCAACTTTTAAATGCTTGCCCCCTAGCTTTCTAGTCCCAAACTAGGTCAAGAGCTTTCTAACGAGCTATTAAGCTCAAAAAACGGACTTTGGATGAAAAAGTTATGACCGTTCAGGCCCTGGGGGGTAAAAACTGACAAACAGGTTTTTCTCCAAATATGAGCTAAGGGGTCTCCTATGAGTCTAATCACCCAAAAATTTCCCAAAAATAGCCCCAAAATTGGCCAAAAAATGAAACCCTAAAATTTGCGATGGGGGTGCACAATCGCGATGGCGTGAGACAATCGCGATGGTCTGGGATCATCGCGATGGCGTGAAAGTGAACAATCGCGATGGTCTGAAGTGCACGGTCACGATGGTCCAAAAGTGAGCAATTGCGATGGCTCGATCAGGCGGACAATCGCGATGGCGTCAGTCAATGGTCAACGTGAACAATCGCGATGGTCCAAAGTGAACCGTCGCGATGGTCACCGATGCGATGGCTTGAGCCAATCGCGATGGTCAGGGCGCGATGGCGTGAGCCAATCGCGATGGTCCAAAATTTGAGTTGTCGTGATGGTCTGAGGGTATCGTCGCGATGGTCCAACTTGCCACGTGGCACCGTCGGCGCGATGGTGTGAGCCAATCGCGATGGTGTGGGGTCAACCGAACAGTCGCGATGGTCCGCGAATCGTCGCGATGGTCCAAATGAACCGTCACGATGGCGTGAGCCCGTCGCGATGGTCCGGCCGAGCCGTCGCGATGGCGTGAGCCAATCGCGATGGTGTGACACAATCGCGATGGTCTGAGACCGTCGCGATGGTCCACCAAACTGAGAATTTTGCAGATGCGTCTGTGGATTCCTATACATGCAAGGGTCGCCTACACGGTGGTGAACTCGCCTTCCTCAAAATCCGAACTTTGTAGACCATCGCGATGGTCTGACACAGTCGGAAATTTCTGACAGAAACTGAAAATTTTACCTTTTCCAAGCTTTCCTGATGCACTGGAGCTCTGTACCTGCAAGAAAACTCAAGAAAACAAAAGCACACACAAGCACCAAAGCTCTCTCTCACTCTCTCGCATGCACAAATGAGGGGAAATGAGGAGAATGGGTGGATATGGTGAATTTTCTGATTTTCTTTTGGAGATGAAGATGATGATGCGGTGACGAAGATGGAGTGTGGGGGAGGTGAAAAACACTAAAAACTAAGTAAAAACAACAACAAAAAACTGAAATTTTTACCTTCCAACGCCACTTCTTGCTATACTCTTACCATCACACATTCGTCCTAGACTCGATCCCCGACAACGGCGCCAAATTTGGTGTTGCTCTAGCACAATGGTGAGAACCATGTTAAGAAGCTCCACCTCCTTAATGTCAATCCGCGGAAGAGATAGGAGTGATATGAAGATCGTGAATGTGAGATGAAGTGAGAGTGAAGGTGAGAAGCATAGAAATGCACACACACATACACACACACTACGAAGAGACAAGCAAGATACAATGGAAGGAGAGAAGTCAACTCTATTACTCAAGAAAACTATTACAAGCTCAAAATAGCTCTAAGCTCTTCTCTACTCAAACAAGCTAACTTCAAAAATGAGCTCTCTAGCTCTTTTTATAGTTTCTAGACTAGTTTTGACCGGTTTCACATCTAGTGACCGGCATAGTTAAAAATTAGGTCCTAGATGCTATTTGGGAGGGTAAACGGTGTCTAAAAATAACAAAAATTGATACGCTCATTCTACCTAAGCTCCTCAAGCTCGAGGACTCCTCGGCTTGCACAAAATGGAGCTATGGATTAAAAAATGGGGTTTTCTATGTTACATATGTTACAATAGTGATAAAAATCACTGTTGGAGGTTTTTGGAAAGTATTTGAAAACATAATTATTTGAAAAAAGATTCGACTGGCTCCCTGCTCTGTCATTACATGCTTCCGCGTCTTCTATGCCTCTGGCTGCTTCCAACAATGGTCTTCCTGACTCATATCAGAGTTTTGCTTCTACTCTTCGGTTGATGATGAAAGGCAATCCGAATGCCTTATCATTTGAGGATTTAGTCTCTGTTCTGTTGCAGGAAGATCAGTCCAGGCAAAAAAGTTCCATTATGCAAGTTGCAGATCAAGCTTTCCTGGCTAGTTAGAAGGGCAAAGGAAAATGGAGCTCTTCAACTAGTAAGCAGAAATCTGCTAATTCTGCATATTCGAAGAAGGAAGATAGAGATGAGAAGAAATCAGAAAAGCAGAAATTGTTTTGTAAGTATTGTAAAGGGAATGATCATATCATAAAGAAATGTCCAAAATTGGCTGCTAAAGAGGCAAAGAAGAAAGAGGCTGGCATGGTTGTTGCAGAGGCCTCTACACCAAAAACAGAGTCTGCAAATCTTGTGCAGGAAGAAGAATGGGCATTTACTACTGTCTGCCATTTTGGCCCATCTTCTCATGAACAGTGCATGTCTGCAGTAGACTCAGATGTTTGGTATTTTGACAGTGGGGCGACCAAACATATTACCTCGCAGCACAGTTTCTTCTCTTCACTCGAGCCTACCCCTACAGGGAATACTGTTACATGCACCAACAACTCCTCTTATCCTGTTATGGGAGTTGGTAAGATCATTTTGACTACTACTGATGGTAGTTCTTTCACTTTGTTAGATGCTTTATTTGTGCCAGGGATCAAAAAGAACCTGTTATCACTTTCTGCATTAGCCAAGATTGGCTTGGTTGTGAAATTTGTTGATGACAGGTGTACAGTTCATGATGTGTCAAATGGCGATGTGATTATTGCTTCTGGCATTTTATGTCGTGGGCTGTATAAGCTCATAGACTATGAAAGATCTAAAAATGATTTGGCATGTGCAGTAAATGATTCTCAGGCTATGTCAGATGCAAAGCTTTGGCATGCACGCTTTGGTCATCTGAATCTTGCTAGTTTGCTACGCCTACAGAAATCTGAAATGGTGTCCTCTTTGCCCAAACTTGAGGCACTTGGAAAAAATGTTTCTGAAGGTTGTATTTTGGGCAAAATGCAGCGTTCCTCCTTTCCAAAAGATGGTTCAATTTGGGCTACACAGAAACTGCAGCTTGTCCATAGTGATGTTTGTGGTCCTATGCAGATACCCTCTTTTGGAAATTACCTTTACTCCGTGACTTTCATTGGTGATTTTTCCAGGCATGCATGGGTATATCCCCTCAAAGCAAAGTCCGAAGTGTTCATGTGCTTTGAACAGTTTTTGGTTTTGGCTGAAAATCTCTCCGCATGTAAAATGGGCACCCTCCGTTCTGATCGAGGGGGGGAATATATGTCTTCTGATTTTAATGCATTTCTAGCTGAACGTGGGATAAAACACCAGTGTACAGTGTCATATACACCTCAACAGAATGGAGTTGCTGAACGGAAGAACAGGTCTCTCATGGAGATGGCGAGGTGTATGGTCAAGAGTCAGGCTTTACCTCATAGTTTCTGGCTTGAGGCTGTCATGTGTGCAACATATGTATTGAACAGGTGTCCCACTAAAGCACTGCAGTCTATCACGCCATATGAGGCTTGGCATGACCGCAAGCCATTTGTTGCTCATCTACGTGTTTTTGGTTGTTTGGCATGTGCACTAGTGCCTGAACAACATCGCATAAAATTGGATGATAAGGCAGTAAAATGTATTTTTGTTGGGTACAGTTCTGAAAGTAAAGGCTATCGTCTATATCATCCACAGACTAAACGCATTCTGGTTAGCCGTGATGTTGTCTTTGTGGAAGATGCTATTCAGCCATTGCTTTCATGTACTAAGGAGACATCTGTTAGCTCTAAAGACATGTATGATACTTTGATGCCTCTTTTTATAGGTGGACAGTCTAGTGATGGTCCTAATGAGGCAACTTCTCAGCCTTTGCAGGTTTCATATGATGATGCAAATCATTCCATTTCTGATGCAGATTTACATGATGCACTTGTTCATGAGAGAGCTGATATTGAGCAGGCAAAAACTATGCCAAAATGGCTAGTGCAGACTTTGCGTGACAGCAAATTAGATGCACCTTTGTCATATCGTACTCGTTCAGGCTCTCATAGTGCCTCCTTTGCATCAGATTGCTATGCTATGGCTGTGTCTAGTCTCTGTGATGAGAATGAGCCTGTTTCTTTTGATGAAGCATAGAATTCAAAAAGTTGGATGGCTGCTATGCAATCTGAATATGATGCTATAATGAAGAATGGTACATGGTCTTTATGTGACTTGCCTCCTGGCAAGAAGGCCATTGGCACTAAGTGGGTATACAACCTGAAGCGTAAACCTGATGGTACAGTTGACAGGTATAAGGCTAGGCTTGTTGCAAAGGGTTATGCACAGGAAAGAGGCATTGATTTTGATGAGACCTTTGCACCTACATGCCATATGACTACTGTTTGGAGCATTTGTGCACTTGCAGCCCATCATGGTTGGAATGTACATTAGTTGGACATTAAAACAACATTTCTGAATGGTGACTTGCATGAAGAAGTGTATGTTTTTTAGCCTCGTGGCTTTGTGCAGAAAGGGCATGAAAACCAGGTGTGCAGGTTAAAGAAGGCATTATATGGTTTAAAGCAAGCACCATGTGCTTGGTATGAGAAGATACATGCGTATCTGGTTGCACATGGTTTTGAGAACAGTCCAACTGAAAGCACCTTATATGTTAAACGTGCTAATGATGTGCTTCTGATCATTGTTGTCTATGTTGACGACATGCTGCTCACTTGTCCTATTGAGAAGCATATTGCTGATTTCAAGGCTGATTTGCATGCCACATTTGAGATGTCTGATTTTGGGCATTTGCATCATTGTTTGGGCATTCAATTTATGCAAGTTGATGGTGGAATGGCTTTGTATCACACGAAATATATTGACACATTATTGCAGTGTTTTGGCCTTGAAGACTGTAAGCCTATTGCCACTCCTATGGAGACAGGTTTACGATTGAGTCTTCATGGTGCTAGAGATGCATTTGATGCTGTTCTCTATCAGCCGGCTGTTGGATGCTTGATTTACTTATGCATTACTCGACCAGAGATTCAGTTTGCTGTCTCACAGATGAGCAGGTTTATGCATTGCCCAGGAGTCACACATTGGAAGGCGGTTAAGCACATCTTTCTCTACTTGAGTGGTACTCGGCTACTTGGGTTGTTTTATCCCAAGGGGGGGATCACTACCGCCAGATTTGCATGCTTTTTCTGACTCAGATTGGGCTGGTTGCTATGACACTCGTGTGTCCACTAGTGGTTTTTGCTTCATGCTTGGTAGCTCATGTATATCTTGGTTGAGCAAGAAGCAGCCTACTGTGGCCACTTCTAGTTGTGAGGCTGAGTATAGGGCAGCTTTCACAGCGATTGTTGAGTGTGTGTGGGTCAGATGCCCTATGGCTGATTTGGGTGTTGGCCAGTCTTCTGCCACCACCATCTTCACTGACAGTTAGAGCACATTGGCAGTTGCGAGGAACCCTGTGTTCCATGCTCACACTAAGCACATTGAGGTGCATTATCACCATGTCAGGGAGAGGTTCTCTGCTGGGGAGATCAGCTTGGCATATGTGCCCACACAGGAGAACATTGCAGACCTTTTCACGAAGGCTCTACCTAGGGAGAAGTTTGAAGCTTTCCGCAAAGCTTTGGGCTTACTTCCTTTTGTGGAGTGATTTCCACATAGCTTGGCACTTCCTTATACATGAGTGCCAGCTCCTTGTTCACCGCATCACTCTCAGGGGGGATTTGTTGATATATTTAGGTAGTGATGTGTGTGAATACACTAGGACCGTCGGGGCACTTTTTTCCCTCTTTAGGAGGTTTTTTTCCCCCGGCTTGTATATACGCCTATTGCCCTAATGGGCTACTTATCTTTGTACATTCTCTAGTAATACATTCAGTATTGTGTGTTTGAGCTCCAAGCTTCTTCTTCTTCCTTGTGTTGTTCGTGTGCTTCAGCAGACGTCTAACTCGAGCACCTTTGCAGATGGTTCTAAACAAAATTCGATGGTTCTAACCATGCACTCTTCAGTCGGCAGATAGTTATGCGATAGGCTCGGGAGTAAGGGCAAATTGAGCCACTTTTTATTTATTTTACCTTAACTTTGCAAGTCCCAAAATTCTGCCCAGTATCGTTGACGTGGCACAAGACAAAAAGCTGGATTAACTTGAAGTAAATATGGTGCTTCCTACCAATGCACCTACAATTTTGGATTTTTCTCCAAAAACTTTCTCCTCTAGATGGGATCGGCAGTTTCGAACTTCTGTTGAGTATAATTAAAAGTGGTTGCTTTGAAATTGAGCTACTTGTCCGGATCCTTTCCCATGGTCTTCTTGATATATCTTTGGGTTTGCTCTTTCATGATTCCATACGGGAGGTTGAAGGGCTTTATTATCACATCTAGATCGTTGCTTTTGATGCGAGCCTCTTTCATGACTTTCACTACTTCATTTTCAAAGTTTTTTGTGAGATGAGACACTAGTAGCGCCCGCTCTTTTTGACTTAGTTATGTAGTATATGGCATTGGATGGTCATCATTTTCGTCTATAGCTATCTCGCTTATTGGTGAGTGAACGATTAGGGGAGAAAGAGGGTGTACCTCAGTCTCGTCAGTAGCCATCTTGGATGGTTGCACTACTGGTGTCCCCAAGTTCTTCGTCTATTCTATCTGTGCTTTGAGCTCTGCTATGATTTTGTCTTTCTCATCGTGTTGTCCCTAGCCTTGAGCTCGTCTTCAACTTTTGCCTTGGCTTTGCAAATGGTTCTTACTTGATCCGCATCCTCATTGCATTGCTCCATGTATTTTTGCATTGCTTCATTCCACTTAAGTTCCCATGTTTTGTTTTTCGCTTTATATTTGATTTCTAACTTGGCCTGCTTCATTTGCTCTTGTTTAAGCTGATCTTTGATTGCTAACAATTTTGCCTTCAATTCTTGTAATCTTGTTTATTCACTGATGGTGCTTTCCAAAGGCTGTTTTAACAGAATATAATTCATTAAATCTTTATTCCTTGCACGTAGATTGTCTGCTTCATCCATATACACTTTCATCTAATTTTCTAACAGTTTTCTTTGATTGATCATCCTTATTTTTTATGCTTCATACATTTCTTGTTGCTTTTTCAATGTCCCTACTTCCACTTGAAGTTCTGAAACAGATGTAGCGAATAGTCCGTGATTCCCCATTGCGATCTAATAACATAGCTTCAGGGACGGATGGCTTATCAAGCGTGGGATGCAGAATATTCGTG
Organism: Ceratopteris richardii; assembly: GCA_020310875.1. Lineage (NCBI taxonomy): Eukaryota > Viridiplantae > Streptophyta > Polypodiopsida > Polypodiales > Pteridaceae > Ceratopteris > Ceratopteris richardii. The sequence goes on from CM035428.1 coordinate 20,739,658, forward strand.
ACTTGGGTGCACCTTTGAAAGTCAGTTTGTAGATAGGAAGCTTCAAATAGGCCTCAATTCCTACTTGTGTCCACACATCCACTATGCTTGGCATTTCATGCAAGATTCTAAAGTCTTGAGTCATCATCGAGAATTGATGCTCTCTATCCATGATCTTAATAGTGATGAGGAACAAATGCTCGTTGGCGGGATTGTCATCTCTGAACCATTGTACTCAAACTTTAATAACCCATTTAGAGGAAACTCTAATATTTCATCCTTGTGAGTGGCTTCAGAATCAAAGGATGCTTCTTGTGTAGCTTCAGAGTTACAGGAAGCCATCTGCAATTGAAGGATTTAATGATTAGTGTCAAACTTGAAGTAAGTTTTCTTGGTGTTTCAATGGTTGTGTCCCCACTCACAGAGTGTATAAGGAATGTAGTAGCTGATCTTTTTATAAACTTATATTTGTTTATTAAGCTGCAATGGAAATAGAAACATTAGTGACATAGCCGAGGCAATTTATTTATTATTTTATTATACATGGTGTTTCCTATTCCCCCCTGAGAAAAATATGCTCACTTAGTAGTACAAAGACATTGCTGTGTCAAATGCATGGCCTTGTATTGTGGCCCTATTATGCTTACTCGAGGTGCATAGGAGTCATCATGAGTGCAAGAGGAATTTCTTGCTCTAATCATCTTTGATGCTATTCTTGACTTTGGAATCCACATTTTCCTAGGTTTGGTGCTTTGAATATCCTTCTAGAATCTCCTTATGTTTACTGGAGGTAGCTGGTTTTGCTGTACTTTCACTCTCCACTCATACCGTTGCTTAGTAGGAGCTTCTGCTTGTTCCATTGGTGGCATCTATTTCATGGGAGTTCTTTGTCCCCTAGAAAGTTTGATTCATTCTCTTTCTCTCATCCATTCTTTTCGCTTTTGTATGCATTCCAATGCTTCAAGCCTCGCTTCTCGAATCCTCTCATCCTCCTCCCTTCGGTACTTTGCCTTTAGGATTCTACTCATCATCTCATTCATTAATGGTTCTAAATATTTCTTCACATGATAGCCGCTTATATAATTTAGTAGAATTTCTCCATCTAGGGTGGCTAGGTTTACTGCTCCACTGGTAGAAATACAGTTGATTACCAATGGTCCATGTCCTCACTTTTGCAATTTTTTCGCGTGTTGCTTCAAAGTGTATACCAGGAATAAATCACCTTCTTTGAGTCCCTTATCTTTAATGTGGGCATCATAGTAGGCTTTTTGTCGCCTCTTGGCAGCATACATACATGCTACTGCTTGTAACCTAGTCTCATGCAATCGTTCAATTTGATCCAATTGTTGGGACAGTTCGTGTATAGTCCACTCATATTTCTAAGCTACTCAAAGAGTAGGAATCAAGAAATCAATTGGTAAGATTGCATTCTGACCATACACAAGATTGAAAGGTGTTGTGCCTATACTGTTCCTATAAGCAACTCGAAAAGCCCAAATGGCATGATGTAATTGTTTATCCCAATCTGATCATCTATTATTCACAATCTTAATTAAAATGGTACATAGTACCTTATTGGGACCTTTTTGCCTCTCCATTGGCTTGCGAGTGATAAAGGGCCAATTTTTTATGAATCACTATGAATTCATTCATCAAAGTTTCTATTACCTCATTAATGAAGTGTGTGCCTTGATCACTCACAATTTCAATGGGTAACCCGAACCTTGTAAATATATTTTCAAAGAGAAACTTGGCACTAGTTCTTGCATCGTTCTTCTTCATAGCCTTTGCTTCCACCCATTTGGTTAATGATCCATGGCTACTATTACGTACTCAACATGTGACCCTTTAGTAGATGTGCTAATTGGTCCAATGAAATCTATACCCCATTTAGTGAAAGCTCTGGCACTAATCATAGGTTGCAGTGGCATTTCATCTCTTCCGATAGGGTATTTTGTTCTTTGACACACATCACACCTCTGAACATACATCATCGCATCCTGATATAAAGTTGGCCACCATAATCCGGCAAAGAGAATATTTTTTGCGGTCTTGTCAGCAAAAAAAATGACCTCCTGCTGCTCCGGTATGGGCCATATCCAAAACATAGATATACTCATCCTCATGTATGCATAATCGTAGTTGGTTGTCTTGGCCATGTTTAAACAGTTGTCTCCCTATAAGGGTATAATCTTTACTTTGCTCCTCTAAAGCTCATTTTCTTGCTAGTCTTGCCCCTTTTGGGTATTCATGTGTCTTCAAAAAATTCACTAAAGATAAACTCCATCTAGGTGCTATTGTGGAATAGCATAGCGTAGAGCTCTCCTCAGGTCTTTCTTCTTGGCAGGTGGGACAATTCGTTACACGAGTGAACATATCTATGCATTCCTAGCCAATATGTTGAAGAATCACTCACAAATTTGACATACAGATAGACATAAAGACGAAGAAAGACAAAGAGAAGCAGAAACAAAGCGTTCAGAAAATCAAGCCTTAGTGAATGGACAAATTCACGATTGTAATATAGTTCATAGAAACTTCCAAAAATACGAGTTTTGAATCTCGGAACAAAATGTTTATATATGAGGTAGAAGATCATAAGAGAAAGAGAGAGAGAGAGTGGAATGCAGAAAAAAAAAGAGCGAAGGAGAAAAAGAAGAGAGTGCATAGATATAGAAGACGCTAGAGATTGCGTATGTAGAGATGAATGTAGAACCTGAAATGTCGGGTATTCATCTGAGAGAGATGGTAAGGAATAACTACTCATAGTAGGAGAGTTTTCCATAGCTATGAGCAAAGTGAGGCCAAGCTATTTTGTACACATCTTCTCTAATAGAAAACACGTTTATGTGGAAGTTTGAGCAAATTCTTCGTATGTGAAGAAATCTGAGTGATTTCATGTTACTGTGAAAGTTAGTTAACAGTTAAAGTTTTCTCAGTAAACATTTCCCGGTACTTCTGAAAGTTAGATCTCGCAACATAGTGTAAAGGTTTTCATGAGAGATAGCTCATCTTGAAGCTAGTAGTCTCAACTACAAATTGATCAAAGAATCTTGTGAAACGAGACATGTATACACAATACAAAATCTGACCGTAAAGACATCCAGAACTGGTAAAAATTTTTCTCAAACTTCAGATAGAGTTCATTTACTGAAGGAAGCTCAGGTATTACTTCCTTACTTCATCAATAATCATTTGAAGTAACTACAATCAAAATTGCAGTTGATTCCGATAAAATTCCGATAAGATTACGGTGACAGTCCGGTGGAGTTCCGGTGAAATTTCGGTGAGTTCAAAACACAGTTTTTACACAGTTAAGTGACAGAGAGACTATCTAACTGTAAGCAAACACAGTAGTGTAAAGTTTGAAGTAAATCAGTTCAGAATTAAAGCTTGAAGGAAACGTGATGCTTTCTGTAAAGTGAATTTTTCAGTTTTCACTAAAAACAGTTATAAAGCTTTCAATTTCAGAAGGTTGCTAAGCTACTGATGATTATAGAGGTGTTCTAATATCACTCTAGCTTAGTTCTTGTGGCGTGGTGAATTCCGCAGTTGAGCTTTAGCTAGTTAAGCTCACTCGCTGCGTCAAGTAGTACAAGAGCTCAACAATTAATGATAAGATCTTAGAACTCAACACAATACACTCCTAATCTTTTTAATTCTTGTACTTTACCACTGATACTTCTATGTTTATTCCATGGATTTATGTGGGCGTGTCTCAACCAAGTTTCTTGTTCATCCTTGTCTACACACCTCAGTAGAAGTCCACTACAATCTTGATTTTATAGACTTCCTACTATAATGTGAAGATTCCTAGTTTTCCACAATTGTTGGGTTTTATGTGAATTAATCCCATGACCCGGTCCATGGGTGAGTATAGGTATCAATGTTTCAGCCCACTGTGGACAAACTTCTAAGTTAAAAAGATAGGTGTCAGGCAAGTCATCTGCTATTCTAGTTGGGAGTTCTCCATGCGTCATTCGAGATAGATGATCAACTCTAACATGCATGTTTCCTTTCTTGACTACTACTTCAAAATCAAACTCCATTAATAGAAGAAACCATCTCACTAGTCTTCCAGTGTTACAAGGTTTACTGACTAGGTATAGTAGGGCTTGATCATCAATAAAGAATTTGAATTTGTTTTCCAATAATTAATGTCAGAATTTCTTTACCACGTATACCATTCCTAATCCTTCTCATTCGGTGGTAGTGTAATTGCATTCAGCTTGGTTGAGCTACTTGCTAGCATAGGCTATAGGGTGATTGAGTTTTCCTTCATCTGCAGGCTGTGCTAAGATGCATCCTATGGCAAATTTGGAAGCATCCACATGGATATGAAATGGCTTATTCCAATTTGGTACTTTTAGAATAGGCTCTCAACTTAGTCTACTTTTCAACTCATTGAATGTTTTCTCACAATCCTTAGTCCAATTGAACTGAGTCAGTAAGCCGTATATAGGTTGAGCAATTATGGCGTACATGTGGATAAATCTACGATAGTATTCGCAATGTCCCATAAATGCTTGTACTTCTTTTGAAGTCTTTGGTTGGGGTAGTTCTATAATAACTTTGATCTTGTCTTCATCTATGGATATTCCGTTCTTAGATACTATATGCCCTAAGATTTTTCCTTGTCTCACCATGAAAACACTTTTTCTGGGTTTAGATAGACTTTGTATTGTCCACACTTTTCAAAATACGTATACTTCCATGCTTTTCCTAAGGAATTCCTTAAAGGCATGAGACATTAATCTCAAGAAGGTGGCTGGTGCATTGGTTAGGCCAAATGGTATAACCCTAAAAGCATATACTCCCCATTCTGTGGCAAATTCCATCTTGTGTTGATCCTCCGGAGCAATTGCAACTTGTTTGTAACCAGAGAATCCATCAAGGAAGCTATAAACTTCCTTGCCTACCACTCTCTCTAAGAGGTGATCTGTAATGGGTGAAGGGTAACTATCTCGAATGGTGGCTGCATTAACTTTCTTAAGGTTGATGCACACCCTAAGTTTGCCATTTTTCTTGGGTACTACTACCAAGGGTGACACCCATTCTGTGTGTTCGATTTCATAAATGAATCCTGCTACCAATAACTTATCTATTTCTTCCTTAATTTTGGCAGAGTATACATCATTGTATGTGTATGGTCATTATTTGGACGGTTTAGCGTCAGGAGTCATGGGAATATGGTGTGAACAAATAGAGGGGTCCACTCCTTCTAAATCCTTATGTGTCCAAGCAAATACATCTATATATTTTGAATCAACTCTATAAGATCTCGTTCTTTGCTTTTTGACACATCTTTCCCTATGTAGGTGCATCTTTCCTCCTCTCCTTCTATAGTCACAGTGACTTTTTTAGTATGTTCTTTATAATCATATGCTATTCCTTCTTGTGCTTATCATTTAGGCATTTGGATGGCAATTTTCCTTTCCTCCACTTCATAGTTTTTAAAATGTTCCAAAACTTTGAACCGTTCTTGTGGTATATTTTCTTTCTTACTAGTCTCTTCTGAATTGATGTTCTCTTGACTTCCCCTTTGTTCTAGGGTGGAAATGCTCCCAACATAAGTTTCTTTCTGTTCTCCCTCTAAATGAAGTCCTTCTTCCTGAATCTCAGGTTCCATTTCTATACTTTCATAATCTTCTATCCACTCTTTCTCTATCCACCCTCCTTCCTCTGTCTCTTGTAGTACAACCATGTATAGACTTACATCGTACCCATCCTCGTCTATGCACTCATTTAGGGTTATGACTTCTTCATTGACACACATGTATGACAGAGGTGCATCTAATTTTGTGTCACACAAAGTCTGCACTAGCCATTTTGGCATAGTTTTTGCCTCCTCAATATCAACTCTTTCATCAACAAGTGCATCATGCAAATCTGCATAAAAAATGGAATGATCTACATCATCACATGAAATGTGTAAAGGCTAAAATGTTGCCTCCATAGGACTAGCACTAGACTGTCCACCATTAAAAAGAGGTAGCAAACTATCATACATGTCTTTCAAACTAACAGATGTCTCCTTGGTACATGAAAGTAAAGGCTGAATAGCATCTTCCAAAAAAACAACATCACATCTAACCAAAATGTGTTTAGTATGTGGATGATATATACGATAGCCTTTGCTTTCAAAATTGTACGCAACAAAAATACACTTTAATGCTTTATCATCCAATTCAATACGATGTTATTCAGGCACTAATGCATATGCGAGACAACCAAAAACACACAGATGAGCAACAAATGGCTTGGGACCATGCCAAGACTCATATGCAGTGATAGAATATGGTGCTTTAGTGGGACACCTATTAAGTACATATGTTCCACACATGACAGCCTCAAGCCAAAAACTATGTGGTAAAGCCTAACTCTTGACCATACACCTCGCCATCTCCATGAGTGACCTGTTCTTCCATTCAAAAATCCATTCCATTGAGGTGTATATAGCATTGTACCCTGATGTTTTATCTAAGGTTCAGCGAGAAATGCATTAAAGTCAGAAGACATATATTCCCCCCCTCGATCAACATGGAGGGTGCCCATTTTACGTGCTGACAGATTTTTAGCCAAAACCAAAAACTGTTTGAAGCACATGAACACTTTGGACTTTGCTTTCAATGGATATACCCATGCATGCTTGGAAAAATCATCAATGAAAGTTATGAAGTAAACATAGTTTCCAAAAGAGGGTGTCTGCATAAGACCACATACGTCACTATGAAAAAGTTGCAAGTTCTGAGTAGCTTGAACTAAAACATCTTTGGGAAAGGAGGAACTCTTCATTTTGCCCAAAATACAGCCTTCACAGACATGTTTTTAGGGTGCCTCAAGTTTGGGCAAAGAGGACACTATTTCAGATTTTTGCAGGCATAGCAAACTAGCAAAATTCACATGAAGAAAGTGTGAATGCCAAAGCTTTGCATCTGACATAGCCTGAGAATCATGTACTGCACATGTTGAATTATTCATAGATTTTTCATAGTATACGAGCTTATACAACCCACGATGTAAAATGCTAGAAGCAATAATCATGTTGCCATTTAACAGATCATGAACCGTACATCTGTCAGAATGATCTTACCAACTCCCATGATAGGATAAGAGGAGTTGTTGGTGCATGCGAGTGAAGTGAAGAAATTGCGCTGCGAGGTAATATGTTTGGTTGCCCCACTATCAAAGTACCAAACATGTGAGTCTACTACAAACATAAACTGTTCAAGAGAAGATGGATCAAAATTGCACACAGTAGTAAATGCCCATTCTTCATTCTACATTAGCAAACTCTATTTTTGGTGTAGAGGCCTCTACAACAACCATTCCAGCCTCTTTTTTTTTTGCCTCTTTTGCAACCAGTTTTGGACATTTCTTTATGACATGATTGTTTCCTTTACAATACTTACAAAAGAATTTTAGCTTTTTTTATTTCTTCTCATCTTTGTTTTCCTTCTTCAAATGTGCAGCATTTGCATATTTTTGCTTACTAGCAGATGAGCTCCATTTACCATTGCCCTTCTAATGAGCCAAGAAAGCTTGATCTGCAACACACATAATGGACCTGTTCTACCTAGACTGATCTTCTTGCAACAAAACAGAGACTAACTCCTCAAATGAGGCATTTGGATTGCCTTGCATCATCAAATGAAGAGTAGAAGAAAAAAATCTAATATGAATCAGGAAGACCATTCAGAATGGTCTACACAAGTGAGCTATCTCGTATGAATTCATCAATAGAAATCAAGTGTTCCTTCAAGTCTTTGATCTTTGTTAGAAAAATGTCAATAGAATCACCTTCATTCATATGCTCACTCTCCAACTCTTTTTGGAGGTAAGCACCATGAGCCTCATTCCTAGCCTAATACAATGTGGTAAGTGTATCCCAAGCATCCTTAGCTGTCTACAAGAGTGAATGTGAGGAATAATGGCACATTTGACAAAAAAGGCCATCAATGCATGTGCCTAAGCATCTCTACCATCCCAATAAATTTGTTCTATAGTAGGTGCAACAAAAACCATAGCACGAATAGGAATCTGAAGAATATCAACATCTTCAACACCATACTACATCAACTTAAATACTTGTATTTGCAGGTGTAATAGGACGTTTTTCAACACCCTACACAATGTTCCACAATATTTTTGCAATCAATACACGTTGCTTAATATAATCCCACAATGGGTAATTGGTACCATGCAACTTATCCTCAATAACCAACATACGGAATACATCACTACTTTTAGCCATGGCGACCACTAAAATACCCTGATACAAAAAAATGATTGTATCTGAAAAAGTTGAACAGAACTACCCTGACAAGTTCTATTAAACCTATAGCAGACTTTGAGATGTGTTGGGGGATTCTTGGACAAGAAGGGATTTGAGTGTTTGTAGGAGAAAAAGGGAAAGACAAGAAGAAAGATACACACTGGAAGCCTCTGTCGATTAATTGTAAGAAGACAAATACAATGGTGATGCACAATACAATCCAATGCTTTTGTGAAAAATCCCACAGAGTGCTCAATTACAAAATACCAAATACCCAAGGTCTTGTTGCTGCCGGCCTCCTTTGCACCAGACCTCCACCTTCTCCAAGCCTGCACTTGTGCACACCTTGCACCAAGCTTCCAATAAGGGGGAGGGATGGACACCTTCTGTCGACACGCGCACACTGCAATGAGACCTTGGGATCCTTGGGAAACTAGCTTAGCACTTCTCTGCACACTTCCTTAGTCACTCTTCATGCACACTTTGCTCAGACTATGCTCCCTTGCTTAGTTTTGCTTAGTTTTGCTTAGTCCAAGAATAGTCCTTGCCTTGATTTGAGTGTCAATTCATGTACGCTCCTAACTGCAAGAGTATCTTGGTGCTCACTTTGATGTCCCAAGATTGTCTCCACAAGTGGGTAGCCAATGAATCCCTATTTTGTCCTATAGTGACTTTAGACTAAAACAAAAATTTTAATTGGGGGGCCATACTTTCACCTCTACGTACGCTGCCGCTTCATATACCTTCACATTTTGCCTTTTAATTCTTCAAATGTGCACATAAGAGAGGGTTCACCTGAACCTTCCAGAACACTTTAAAAAAGATTAGAGAAATACCTCTGCAACCTGCAACCAACTCTCTCCAATTTACCCTTTGTGGACAATTAATTGTGCACTACATGTGTAGTTTGACACCTGAACTTCAAAGACTTTGACTTTGCCCATGTTGACTTTGACCTTGACCATGTTGACTTTGATTGGTTTGACCTTGACTATAGTTGACTTTGACCAATATGACTTTTATGGGCTCAACAATTGCCCACCACCTAATGTGCTCTCCGTCCCGGAGAGCTACAGCCAAAACTCTGAGCAGATATGACACCATGATTCTTATGCTGCAAAATCTTCAAAAAGGACACCTGAGCAGCTACCAAATCCACCAGAATCAGGAGAGAACAAGCACCAAAGAAGAACCCAAAATTGGAAATTTTGCAGGTAAAAGCAAATGACGGCAATGGGAGGGTAGAAATGAGGGGAAAGTGAGGGCTGAGGGGGCTGAGGGGGCTGAGGTGGATAGGGCAGGGAGAGGTAAGGATGGGGCTGGGCAAAAGGGTAAAGGGAGGGTGAGGGATTAGGATTAAGGGTTTTGAAGAGGGCTAAAAATGATCAAACAGTAGAGCTACAGAGGGTGCATATGGGAAAATGTGCAATATATGGTGAAATGAGGTGAGAATAGACAATGTGGACCATGTATTTAAATAAAAACATGTGATAAATGTGCTCAAAATATGTGGGTTGTGACCAAAACTCAGAGAAAAGTTGGGAATTTGGAAAAAATAATGCAAAAAATGAATCCAGAGGTGCCAAAATACATGAAAATGACCCCACTTTTGAAGAAAATGACCATCTGAGACACAATCCTCAGCCAAAAGTTTTGAATCATAAAAATTAAAAGAACTATATATATATTTTTAATTTAATGCAAATAATATGTTACCTTTTTAAAAAAAATTATAATAAACTCACATGGGGAAAATAAAAGGAAAATAAAATAAATCATGGAAAAGAAAATAAATAAATAAAAATAAAATAAATAAATAATATTAAAATAAAGAAATAAAAATAAAATAAAAGAAAAATCAAACTAGATAAAATAAAACTTAAAAAAAAGAAAATAATGGGCCGGGGAGGGCGGGGGGGTGGGGGGAGAGAGAGAGAGAGAGGGAGAGAGAGAGAGAGAGAGAGAGGTCTTTTTTTGGTAAAAAATCTGTAGGGGGCCTTTTTTTTTCCCAAAAAAATCATAAGGGGTTTTTTTTTGAAAATATCCAAAAAATAGTTAAAAATATAGAAAAAATGCAAAAAAATCCAAAAAATCCAAAAAAATTTCAAAAAAAATCTCAAAAAATTCCCTACAGTTCTAGGCCAATTTCCTCACTCAAAACCATATAGAGCTTCCTTTATTCCACTAATTTTGGCAAGAAAATGACATTTGAAAAAGATAAAAAATTGATAGAAAAATGCTAAAAAATGCTTGAAAAATTCCCAAAAATTCCCAAAAATTTCCAAAAATTGTGCTTTTGCAAAGATTATGAAATGGTTGCTAAATTTTCTAAAAACACAAGGAACAAGCATAAAAAAAGGATAAAAACTACTAAAACGTGAACAAAAATGACATGAGAAGGCTATGTACAACCTGGACAAACTTTGCAGGTTCTAGGTGATCCATAAATCTCCACTTTTGTTGATGATAGGCCTTGAGCCTTGATATGTTGACTCAGAAAAACTCTTCCATAATCTCCAATTGTATTGCACTTCATTGCTTTTGTCTTCTTGTTGGGCACACCGGTCATCTAATAGGGGTACCCTAAATCCTTCAGTAAAATATTGTCTCCTCCATACTGCAACTTTTGTATCTTTGTGTCAGCAACTTTATAGCTTAATCTGCAAAATTTCATTTTCACTATTCCAGCTTCTTCATCAAATGGAACCCTCTGTTTCCAAAGACTTGCAGGTACTCCTTCCACATTCTTGTAAAGCCCTGCACTTGCTATCATTAAAATTGACATAACAGATGATATCCATACCATTATCCATAAAAAAGTGGCCATTGACATATGATTTGAAGTATCTTCATCATTGTTGCACTTAAGGGCTTTTCTTTTCTTCTCTCTTATATGGCCTTTGACTGAGACTGTCTCACTCGAATCAGTAACCTGAATGATATCCTCTTTTTCTTCATATGCTTCCTCTCTACTTGAGTTTGGAAAAATTCCATAGCAGGAAGATGGGTCTTTTGCATGGAGCCAAGCCAACATATTTTTATCTTCATATAAATTTGCTCCTTCAAATAGTGCTTCTGGGTTGTCCAATAATTCTTCTTCCATACAAATACCAATTGTCTGCATCATGTTAGTATGTCTCCGATTGTCTGGTCATTCTTCTAAAATTATTTGCTACAATTCTTTTCCCTCTTGCTTTACCCACATTGTGTCCTTGCCCCAATCATGTAGTACATTGGCATGCCTTAACCAAGGTCTCCCAATTAACAGAGGGAAACTTCCTTCTATCTGTGGCAGCCTTAAAACAACAAAATCCAAGTTAAAGATGGTACCTTGTATCTTGACTGGGACTCTAGGGACCACTCCCATAGGCTTTACTATGCTTTGGTCTGCCAGTGTTACAGTGAAGTTTGTAGGTCTTGAAGGGTATAGTCCAATCTTTTTCATGGTATGTTCAAGCATCAAGTTAATGCCATAACCACCATCCACAATAACTCCTTGAAACTCATGACCTTTGATAGATCTTGTTAGCCAAGGGCTCTTATAATCTGTGAGGGGTGCCTCCCCTACAATTTTATCCTTATGCATAACAACAGCCTTTGCCACTAAACTTTTTGTGGACACTTCATCAATTAGCTGCAAGAGTTCTGACCTGAATTTCCCATCCATTTTTATTAAATCATAAATACTAACCTCCTTTTTCATGGACTTGAGTAGTCTAGAAGCTTCTGATTCCTTAAGAGCATGGGCTCCTATTGACTTATCAAACTCCTCATGAGCCTTGTTGAATGCATGTCCAATGGCATCACTAGTACATATGAAGTTTTCTTTTTGCCTTGTATCTGCACATGTGGTGGCTTTGTCTTTAGATGCAACCTTGTCTTTGTTCAATCCATTAATCATTGATTCTTGACCTATTTCCACTTGAGCTTTCCCCTTGCTTCTTGTCTGCACTGTAAAAGATTCAATTTCTTCTAACTGCACCACCATGGTAGATGGTGATGGCACCTTGGCTTGATCTACCATCTCTTCTTTGCACACAGAAATCATTTGAATGTGGGGCCCAGATGAAGATGCTTGGTTCTTAGGATAACAATTAGTATAGTGGTCTCTAGCCTCTGGGCAGTTTCTGCAAGGAGGGACATTTTTTGGTAGAGTGCATCTACTTTGATAATGCCCACATTCTCCACATCTGAAACAAATAATTGGCCTCCTTAGCCCATTTCCAAAGTTATCCCTCTATCTAGGGTTATAAGTGTTACCTTGGTTGGGTGCAACCGCCATCACATTTTCTGGTGGTAGGGGTCCTCCTTGTGTCTAATATGTTGTTGGAGGCATTCCTCTTGATTGGCATTCTTGGGCCTCATGAACAACTTTCTTGCATAGTTGGCAAGTCACACTTACTAGAGGATATTCACTTACTATATGACCTTGCTTGCTACACATGGTACACCAAAGTCCACTCTTGATGCCACCCCCTTTAAGTTCCAGCAACTCTTGTCGCAGCTGAGCCAATTCCTCTACTTGGGCTTCCTCCTCCTTTTGGAGCTTTAATGCCTCAATCTCCCTCCTCAACTGAGTAACAACATTCTCCTCCTCTTTGTGGGGCTTATTCCTTTCTAAGCCCTCCAGCTCTTTCCTTAGCTAGATTTCTGGATCCTCCATTTCTGTAGAATAGGGTAGTTGAGAAGAAATGGCTCCATACTGTTGCCTTATCTACTCCAGTCGTGTATCTGTGTTGATGAACTCCTCTATGGAGGTTGTGGGCAACACTAATTCCTTGATTTTACATTGTGTGGTTACTGGAAGTGGCTTAGCTAACCATTTCTTAACAAAAAAATCATGTGGGGGATCTGGCAACTTAGCCATTAGTGCCTTGGCCCTAGTCACAAACTCTGGAGATTTTTCACCTGGACCCAGTCTCAAGTTTTCTAATTCTTCTATGATGATTTTTGTGGTATTTCCATGCTGGAATTGATTTTTAAATGCATCTTTCAGTAAGTCCCAAGTTGTAAAATGGTTCTCAGCAAACTGGCTGAACCATTTATCTGCTAATCCTTCTAATGTGGCAGGGAAGAGTATAAAAAAGGCATCCCCTCTTCCCATTAAGCCTCTAGTTTTGCATAGTGCTAAAAACCTTCTAATATGCTCGTCCGGATCTTCCTGAGCTAGGCCTTTTAAAGAAGGAAATTTTATATTTAATCTTGATAGTAGGGTTTCTAAGTCTACCTGACCTGCCATGCTCTTTACTGATGAAGTTGACAAAAGTAGACTAGATGATCTTCTAACAACCTTCCTTCTTGTTTGCTTGCAGGTGACCCTCAATGTTTGGGACCGAGTTGCGGTCATGAGCTGTTTTGTCTGTCAAACATGCCATTATTCCTCACATTCGCTCTTGCAGAACAGCTAAGGATGCTTGGGATACACTTACCACATTGTACCAAGCTAGGAATGAGGCTCGTGTTGCTTACCTTCGAAAACAGTTGGAGAGTGAGCACATGAATGAAGGTGATTCTATGGACAGTTTCCTGACTCATATCAGAGTTTTGCTTCTACTCTTCGGTTGATGATGAAAGGTAATTCAAATGCCTTATCATTTGAGGAGTTAGTCTCCGTTCTATTGCAGGAAGATCAGTCCAGGCAAAACAGGTCCATTATGCGAGTTCAGATCAAGCTTTCCTGGCTAGTCAGAAGCGCAAAGGAAAATGGGGCTCTTCAACTAGTAAGCAGAAATTTGCTAATTCTGCATATTCTAAGAAGGAAGATAAAGATGAGAAGAAATCAGAAAAGCAGAAATTGTTTTGTAAGTACTGTAAAGGGAATGATCATATCATAAAGAACTGTCCAAAACTGGTTGCTAAAGAGGCAAAGAAGAAAGAGGCTGGAATGGTTGTTGCAAAGGCCTCTACACCGAAAACAGAGTCAGCAAATCTTGTGCAGGAAGAAGAATGGGCGTTTACTACTGTCTGTAGTTTTGACCCATCTTCTCATGATCAGTGCATGTCTGCTGTAGACTCAGATGTTTGGTATTTTGACAGTGGGGCAACCAAACATATTACCTTGCAGCGCAGTTTCTTTTCTTCACTTGAGCCTGCCCCTATAGGGAATACTGTTACATGCGCCAACAACTCCTCTTATCCTGTTATGGGAGTTGGTAAGATCAATTTGACTACTACTGATGGTAGTTCTTTCACTTTGTCAGATGCTTTATTTGTGCCAGGGATCAAAAAGAACCTGTTATCAGTTTCTGCATTAGCCAACATTGGCTTGGTTGTGAAATTTGTTGATGACAAGTGTATAGTTCATGATCTGTCAATGGCGATGTGATTATTGCTTCAGGCTTTTTATGTCGTGGGCTATATAAGCTCATAGACTATGAAAGATCTAAAAATGATTTGGCATATGCAGTAAATGATTCTCAGGTTATGTCAGATGCAAAGCTTTGGCATGCACTCTTTGGTCATCTGAATTTTGCTAGTTTGCTACGCCTGCAGAAATTTGAAATGGTGTCCTCTTTGCCCAAACTTGAGGCACCTGGAAAACATGTTTGTGAAGGCTCTATTTTGGGCAAAATGCAGCGTTCCTCCTTTCCAAAAGATGGTTCAGTTCGGGCTACATAGAAATTGCAACTTGTACATAGTGATGTCTATGGTCCTATGCAGACAGCCTCTTTTGGAAATTACCTTTACTTCGTGATATTCATTGATGATTTTTCCAGGCATGCATGGGTATATCCACTCAAAGCAAAGTCCGAAGTGTTCATGTGCTTTAAACAGTTTTTGGTTTTGGCTGAAAATCTGTCAGCATGTAAAATGGGCACCCTCCGTTCTGATCAAGGGGGGAATATATGTCTTTTGCTTTTAATGCATTTCTGGCTGAACGTGGGATAAAACACCAGTGTATAGTGCCTTATACACCTCAACAGAATGGATTTGCTGAATGAAAGAACAAGTCACTCATGGAGATGGCAAGGTGCATGGTCAAAAGTCAGGCTTTACCACATAGTTTCTCGCTTGAGGTTGTTATGTGTGCAGCATATGTACTGAACAGGTGTCCCACTAAAGCGTTGGAGTCTATCACTCCATATGAGGCTTGGCATGACCGGAAGCCATCTGTTGCTCATCTGCGTGTTTTTGGTTGTTTGGCATATGCACTAGTGCCTGAACAACATCGCAAAAAATTGGATGATAAGGAAGTAAAATGTATTTTTGTTGGGTACAGTTCTGAAAGTAAAGGCTATCATCTGTATCATCCACAGAGTAAACACATTCTGGTTAGCTGTGATGTTGTCTTTGTGGAAGATGCTATTCAGCCATTGCTTTCATGTACTAAGGAGACATCTATTAGCTCCAGAGACATGTATGACACTTTGATGCCTCTTTTTACAGGTGGACAGTCTAGTGCTGGTCCTAATGAGGCAACTTCTCAGCCTTTGCAGGTTTCATATGATGATGTAGATCATTCCATTTCTTATGCAGATTTACATGATGCACTTGTTGATGAGAGAGCTAATATTGAGCAGGCAAAAACTATGCCAAAATGGCTGGTGCAAACTTTGCGTGACAGCAAATTAGATGCACCTTTGTCATATCGTATTTGTTCAGGCTCTCATAGTGCCTCCTTTGCATCAGATTGCTATGCTATGGCTGCGTCTAGTCTTTGTGATGAGAATGAGCTTGTTTCTTTTGATGAAGCACAGAATTCAAAAAATTGGATGGCTGCTATGCAATCTGAATATGATGCTATAATGAAGAATGGTACATGGTCTTTATGTGACTTGCCTCCTGGCAAGAAGGCCATTGGCACTAAGTGGGTATACAAGCTGAAGCGTGAACCTGATGGTACAGTTGATAGGTATAAGGCTAGGCTTGTTGCAAAGGGTTATGCGCAGGAAAGAGGCATTGATTTTGATGGAACCTTTGCACCTACATGCCGTATGACTACTGTTCGGAGCATTTGTGCACTTGCAGCCCATCATGGTTGGAATGTACATCAGTTGGACATTAAAACGGCAATTCTGAATGGTGACTTGCATGAAGAAGTGTATGTCTTTCATCCCCGTGGCTTTGTGCAGAAAGGGCATGAAAACCAGGTGTGCACGTTAAAGAAGGCATTATATGGTTTAAAGCAAGCACCACGTGCTTGGTATGAGAAGATACATGCCTATTTGGTTGTACATGGTTTTGAGAACAGTCCGACTGAAAGCACCTTATATGTTAAGCGTGCTAATGATGTGCTTCTGATCATTGTTGTCTATGTTGATGACATGCTGCTCACTGGTCCTATTGAGAAGCATATTGCTGATTTCAAGGCTGATTTGCATGCCTCATTTGAGATGTCTGATTTGGGGCATTTGCATCACTATTTGGGCATTCAATTTATGCAAGTTGATGGTGGAACGGCTTTGTGTCAAAGGAAATATATTGACACATTATTGCAGTGTTTTGGCCTTGAAGACTGTAAGCCTATTGCCACTCCTATGGAGACAGGTTTACGATTGAGTCTTCATGATGTTGGAGATGCATTTGATGTTGTTCTCTATCAGCAGGCTGTTGGATGCTTGATTTACTTATGCATTACTCGGCCAGATATTCAATTTGCTGTCTCACAGATGAGCAGGTTTATGCATTGCCCAGCAGCCACGCATTGGAAGGCGGTTAAGCGTATCTTTCGCTACTTGGGTTGTTTTATCCCAAGGGGGGATCACTACCACTAGATTTGCATGCTTTTTCTGACTCAGATTGGGCTGGTTGCTATGACACTCGTGTGTCCACTAGTGGCTTTTGCTTCATGCTTGGTAGCTCATGTATATCTTGGTTGAGCAAGAAGCAGCCTACTGTGGCCACTTCCGATTGTGAGGCTGAGTATAGGGCAGCTTTCACAACTACTGTTGAGTGTGTGTGGCTCAGACGCCTTATGGCTGATTTGGGTGTTGGCCAGTCTTCTGCCACCACCATCTTCACTGACAGTGAGAGCGCATTGGCAGTTGCAAGGAACCCTGTGTTCCATGCTCGCACTAAGCACATTGAGGTGCATTATCACTATGTCAGGAGAGGTTCTCTGCTGGGGAGATCAGCTTGGCATATGTGCCCACACAGGAGAACATTGCATACCTTTTCACGAAGGCTCTGCCTAGGGAGAAGTTTGAAGCTTTCGGCAAAGCTTTGGGCTTACTTCCTTTTGTGGAGTGATTTCCACATAGCTTGGCACTTCCTTATACATGAGTGTCGGCTCCTTGTTCACCGCATCACTCCCAGGGGGGATTTGTTGATATATTTAGGTAGTGATGTGTGTGAACAAACCAGGACCGCCGGGGCACTTTTTTCCCTCTTTAGGAGGTTTTTTTCCCCCGCTTGTATATACGCCTATTGCCCTAATGGGCTACTTATCTTTGTACATTCTCTAGTAATACATTCAGTATTGTGTGTTTGTGCTCCAAGCTTCTTCTCCTTCCTTGTGCTATTTTGCGTGCTTCCACAGACGTCTATCTCCAACAGATTTTAAAGAGGATAAGGTCAGATGGAGGAGGTGAGTACTTCTCCAATGAGTTTAATGCATTTTTGCAGGACAGAGGTATCAAGAGAGAGATCAACTAGATATACTCTTGAGCAAAGAGAGGAGGAACATATTGATTGTGGAAGCAGCTAGATCTATGCTAAATGAAAAGAAGTTGCCTAATTACTTGTGGGCAGAGGCTGTTTCTACTACCACTTATCTTATTAACAGGTTACCTTATAAGTCCCTTGATGGGATGACCCCCTATGAGGCGTGGAATGGTAGGAGACCATCACTTGAACATTGCAGAATATTTGGTTGTGTTGCTTATGTGCATGTTCCATCTCAAATCAGAGGTAAGTTAGACCCTAAGGTAGAGAAATGCATCTTCATAGGGTATGATATAAATCAAAAGGGGTACAGGCTTTATAGTCCATCCAGCAAAGGATTTATGGTCAGTAGAGATCTATCTATCTATCTATCTATCTACCTATCTATCTATTTATCTATCTATCTATCTATCTATCTATCTATCTATCTATCTATCTATCTATCTATCTATCTATCTATCTATCTATCTATCTATCTATCTATCTATCTATCTATCTATCTATATATCTATGTATCTATCTATCTATCTATTCATCTATCTATCTATTTATCCTATATATATATATATATATATATATATATATATATAGCCTATAGTGACTCAGACTGGGAAGGTAATCAAGATGACAGAAGATCAACTCATGGCTACATGATATACATTGGTGATAAGCTTGTAAGTTGGTGTTCAAAGAAACAACATACATTAGCATTATCATCAACTGAAGCTGAGAATGACTCTTTGGTTGAAAGTGAATGCAGGAAGGTAAAATTGCCATATGACTTGGAACAATAATTTCCAAGCCTCACCAAGGAGGAGCCAAGCACAATTCAAGACATCAAATCGGATGATGAGGACACCATCAACTTGGAAGAGTTTAGAACATGGAAATAAAAAGGCAAGGTCAAGATGAAGAGGTTGGAGGACATACCTTAGTCATCCAACCAAGCCTTAAGGAGATCACAAAGAGAGAGTAAGAAGCCAATCAGATATGGGTATGATACTTCATTAATTACTAAGTGAAGTATTTCGATGGTGTGCACCACACTGTACTCTCCTTCTCGAGAGCTCCAAGATGATATGCTCGGAGTAGAAAACCGAGCTCCTGACGCCACACACAGTACTCCGCACAGATGTTGTAGAATACGTAGAAAACGCAGTACACAGGGAGCACGAAGACAGACTTCTTAGGTCTTACAAATGCGGTCGAACTTACAGTCTGTGACTGACCAGGCCACTATATGTTTTATTAAAGAACATATACAAAGAAGTGTCCGGTGGCCATTTGGCCTTTCACATGGACACTAACGGTAACAATCTCCCACTAAAGGCCAATATGGCTAGAGTAACTATGGGAGAAAAAAGAAAGAATGATAAAGAATACCTGAGTGTAAGTATACAAACTATACCTCCCACCTGATGGGCATGTTACACAGTATACAAGTGATTGCGTAAGATCAAGAATCAAGTAACCCCCATCAAGTGACAACAGTGTCGAAAGCTATCCTGTGGTAGAGCTTTAGTCAAAGCATCTGCAGCATTATCTCGAGTGTGAACCTTCTCAAGAATAATGCTCTCAGTGGCTAAGCAATCTCTAATGAAGTGATACCTCACCTCAATGTGCTTGGTCTTTGCATGATAGACCGGATTCTTAGCCAAAGCAATGGCACTCTGACTATCACTGAGCAAGTGAGGTACATGCTGAGGCAAACCCATATCACAAGCAAGACGAGAAATCCACAATGCTTCCTTACATGCCTCACTTGCTGCAACATACTCTGCTTCTGTGGTGGAAACAGCTGTACATTCTTGAAGACGAGATCTCCAAGAGATAGCACCTCCAGCAAAATGAAAAATGTACCCTGATGTAGACTTACGATTGTCTACACAACCAGCATAGTCAGAATCTGTGTAACCAATAATGGATGCTTTCCCTCTACCTAAGCATAGACACTTGTCCTTAGTGCCACTCAGATATCTCAAAATCATTTTGACCGCTTCCCAATGTTTCTTGCCAGGATTAGACATATATCTGCTCACAACTCCCACTGCAAATGCAATGTCTGGTCTCGTAGCTACCATAGCATACATGAGACTACCAACAGCAGACTGATAGGGAAGTTTGGTCATGAATTCCTTTTCCTCATCTGATTTGGGGCAGTCATCCTTGCTCAATTTCACATATGTGGGTAAAGGTGTACTCAATGCCTTTCCACCCTGCATATTGAATCGATGAAGTACTTTGGATATGTACTCACTTTGAGACAAGTATATGCATCTTTTACTCCTATCACGAGGAATGCGCATGCCAAGAATATGTTTGGCATCCCCCAAATCCTTCATATCAAATGTCTGACTCAACTTCTTTTTGAGAATTGACAAATCATAAGAGGACTTCCCAGCAATCAACATATCATCGACGTAAAGTATCAAGCATATCAAGCTGCCATCAGAACATCTCTTTGTGTAGAGACAATGATCCTCATTGCTCCGAGAATAGCCTTGGGACTTCATAAAAGCATCAAACTTTTGGTGCCATTGTCTAGGAGACTGTTTAAGTCCATACAAGCTCTTCTTGAGCTTACAAACTAGACTTTCCTTGCCAGGAACTACATAACCCTCTGGTTGTTCCATATAGATCTCATCTGTAAGATCTCCATGCAAGAAAGCTGTTTTCACATCCATTTGGACTAGCTCTAAGTCCTCCATTGCAACGAATCCAAGCAACATGCGCAAAGTAGTCATCTTGACCACTGGAGAGAAGATTTCCTCAAAATCAACACCATGTTGTTGCTTAAAACCCTTTGCAACAAGTCGTGCTTTATATTTTGGAGAAGCACTATCTGATGTGAATTTCAGCTTATATACCCATTTACATGGTAAAGCTTTCCTGCCCTTTGGCAAAGGTACTAAGTCCCAAGTACCATTCTTGTGAATAGAATCCAATCCAACTCATGGCACGCTCCCACTTGACATGATCCTCTGTCTGCATAGCCTCTTTGTAGCAAGAGGGCTCACCGGCATCTGTTAGCATAACAAAATCTAAACCTGGAACATATCTATCAGGTGGATATGAGACACGTGCAGAACGTCTCAATGGTTGCTGAACAGGAACATGTGCAGACTGATCTGAATGGACATCCTCTTGAACATCCCTATGTGCAGCATTTTTATGCATGCTAACCGGAGGACTAGTATCCTCAAACACCACTCTTCTCACTTCAACCTCCTTAATCGGCTGTTTATGCATCTTAGACTCATTAAAAATGAAATCACTACTTCTGATCATTGACCATGTTTCAGGATCCCATAAGCGATATCCAAATTGTCCTTCTCGACCATATCCAAGAAAAATGCATTTCTTTGACTTATGGTCCAACTTCTGTCTAAGATTCTTGGGTATATGAACATATGCTTCACACCCAAAAACTCGAAGATGATCATAATATGGTGGTTTCCCTGTCCATAACTCTTGTGCCACTTTCAGACCTTTGGCAGTACTAGGTGAAAGGTTAATCACATGAACTGCAGTCAATACTGCTTCTGCCCAAAAACCTTGTGAGAGGTTTGCATGATGCAACATAGAGACTACTCTATCTTGAATAGTTTTCCTTCCTTTTGCAATAACCATATTGCCCTTTGATATACGAAAGGACTGAGCATAGAAGACCACCTTGTGACCAAGGTCATCAAGTTGACCAACTGACATCAAACTGCGTGATAACTGAGGTACATGGCGTACATTATGCATAGTAAATTTTGAACCGTCAATGAACTGCACAACCACATCTCCAATCCCCACAACATCACACTGGTAAGAGTCACCAAGTCTCACAGTACCAAGAGACTTTGCTGCATAATTAGAGAACCATTATCTATGTGGTGTCACATGGAAAGAAGCATCAGAATCTAGAAGCCAGGTGTGGGAAAGAGAATCAGCCATAAGTGCCTCAGATGGCACAGTACTATCAAGTGTCAACACATCAGCATCATTAGAAATAGCATTAATTTCTTCAATCTTCACAGTCGAAGTAGATGGTGCAGGTAACTGTTTAACATGCCCATCAACATTCTATCCTTTGCCTTTAGCATTCTTTAATGCATAATAGTCTTTCTTCATGTGTCCTTTCTTATGACAATAATGGCATTCAATATCCCTCTTCCTTGATTTACTTCTGCTCTTATTCCGTTGACCATTCTTTTCCTTGTTCTTGCTCCTGCCACGTTGTTGATTCTTTCCTTGGTAAGAATCACAAACATTATATGCATCTCCACTCTGAGTGCCAACCATAGATTTTCTACGAATCTCCTGACTCAAGAGTGCTCCACATATGTCATCATAGACGAGTTTACCACCTGGTGCACTATTGCTAATAGCTGTGCAAAATGTATCCCATGATGATGGTAGGGTGCATAATAGCAATACTGCTTTCATTTCATTGTCCATATCCATTTTTTGAGCCTGTAACTAGGAGAATATGGCATCAAACTCATTTAGATGAGCAGCAACACTATCTGTGTCCTTCATACGAAGGTCGTATAATTTTCTCATCAGATATACTTTATTTGATGCCGTCTCTTTTTCATATGTATTGCATAACTTCTTCCAAAGCTCCTCTGCACTTTCACAGTCTAATACTGTAAAGTAAACATTATCTGCTAGGTGCCAGCGAATGGTAGACCTGGCCATTTCATCTAACTCATCCCAATCATCTTCATCCATGTCAGCAGGCTTCTTTGAAATCCCATTTACTGGCTTCCATTGCCTTCTTTGAATCAGCACATCTTTAATCTGATTCTTCCATAGAGCAAAGTTTGTGCCATCAAATTTTTGGATCTCAAAATGGTCTTTGCCCTGCAAGTTATAGCTCCTCCTCGGAACGCTAGCACTAGACCCTGATCCACCGGATGTGCCTGAGACCTATGATGCCATGATCGTAGAGAACTGAATAGAATGATAATGGAGCTAGAAGAGTCCAAACACCAACAAATAAGTGTATCAAGGAGTAAATCGACCACTATATAGTTGACTAAACTAGAAATCTGGAAAAATTTTGCCAGAGTATCCTCTGCAAAATTAGCATATGACCAGTGTCAAAGTATCATAAAACTGCAAGTACTAACATGTCTACCTGCATAGTGAATCACTGACTCCACTGCATATAATCAGTTACCCAATAGAAGCCAACTAGGCTTATCGAGCACCTATGAACAACTATCATACATCTCCTATGGCGAGGCTGGGTAAGTCTTCCACCTGCATCACCGAAGAGACCCCGACATCTGGGTGTCTCCCAGTTAAGAAAACCTCACCACGACCCTCTTTATCAAAACGTAAAAGGCTTTATGCAAAGAACGTAACCGCTATATCAATGCCCACATGGACGTACATAAGCGGTATCCACAGAAGCGTATATGGTGTGTATGTGCTCAATATATGCAGTAAAATGACACTGAAAGGCTGAATACACAACCCAAAAAACTAGCCAATAACACCTGCAAGTGTCTGTCAACTCTGATGTTTTAGGCTTTAAAAACCTGCATAAATTTGCAGCGACTGCTCCCACCAAAACTGAAAACCCGTCGAGAAACCTGTAGTTTTACGAGTGTGGCTGAAAATACAGCCCCAAAGGTTGATATTTATTGTCTGAGAAGTACAAGGAACACTCTTCTTGATGTTCTTGGACCTGTGTGAAGAGAACTACGTGCGAAAGTACTCCGAAATGGCTCCAAAAACACCCCAAAATTGCTTTAGAAATAGGCTTTAAAAGCAAAAATGAAGCTTTGAGGGACCAAAACTTGTTCAAGGTAATGTCAACCTTAGTCTTTCCCCTTCTTCAAACACCACAAGAGTGTAGCTTAGTGGCAAGAGATTGCCACTGTTAAGCGAGCTCTGGGGGGAACAGTACTGGGATGGGTGACCTCCCGGGAAGTATCGGGAACCTCTATATTCCTTGATCGTTGAGGTCCTCCCTCGCGCGCAGCCAACGGCGCCAACGGTGACTTCGGTGACTCGGATGACAAGGTATGCCAAGGTCTATGCCTTGGTCGCCGCCTTGGTCGCCGCCTTGGAGAAAGCCTGGGGGGGGGGGATGCTCGCTTCGCTCGCACAAAAAGGAACAAAGCTTTTTGCCTCGAACTGCTCTGATACCAGTGAAGTATTTCGATATCGTGCACCACACTGTACTCTCCTTCTCTAAAGCTCCAAGACGATATGCTCGGAGTAGAAAACCGAGCTCCTGACACCACACACAGTACTCCGCACAGATGTTGTAGAATATGCAGAAAACGCAGTACACAGGGAGCACGAAGACAGACTTCTTAGGTCTTACAAATGCGGTCGAACTTACAGTCTGTGACTGACCAGGCCACTATATGTTTTATTAAATAACATATACAAAGAAGTGTCCGGTGGCCATTTGGCCTTTCACATGGACACTAACGGTAACACTAAGCAGTCTATTTATCTTGCTAAGGATTCATCACTTGAAGAACCTTCTTCATATGAAGAAGCAAGTACCAAAGCAGAATGGAAGGAGGCTATGGATGAAGAAATAGAAGCACTCCAAGAGAATGACACTTGGGAGCTAGTACCCAAGAAAGCATCAATGAAGGTAATTAGTTCTAGGTGGATTTACAAAATCAAAAGCAACTTAGATGGATCCATAAATAGGTACAAAGCTAGGCTTGTGGCTAAGGGCTTTGCACAAACCCATGGAATACACTATGAAGAAACCTTTTCACTAGTGGCTAAGATGCCTATCATTAGAGTATTGGTAAGTGTAGCTGCATCTAGAAATTGGAATATGTATCAACTAGATGTGAAAAATGATTTTCTCAATGGGTGGATTTCAGAGGAGATTTACATGGCTCAACCTCCTGGCTATGAAGATCCAAGCAAGCTAAATCATGTATGCAAATTAAAGAAAGGTCTTTATGGTTTGAAGCAGGCACCTAGGGCATGGAACCATAGGCTATCAACCTATCTTCAAGACCAAGGATTCATGTTGAGCAAGGCAGATTTGTCTCTGTTTATCAAGAGGAGTAACTCAGAAGTGATATTTTTATTTATATATGTGGATGACATCATTCTTATAGGTAGTGATGCAAATGGCATCAAACAAATCAAAAACCAGATGATGCAGGAGTTTAAGATCAGTGACCTAGGGCTTCTGAAATACTTTCTTGGACTTGAGTTGGTATACACTAACTCTCGAATCTACATCACTCAAAGGAAATATGTATAGGACATGTTGAAGAAGTTCCACTTGGAGGATGCAAAAGTAGCTAGCATCCCTATGGAGGTGAATCATAAATTGAGTGCTCATGAAGGTGATTTGCTTGAAGACATTGCAGGTTATCAATGCATAGTTGGGATTCTAAACTATGCAACATTAACAAGGATCGACATATGTTATGGAGTAAGTGTTCAGGGCTCATTCATGCATAAACCTAGAGCACCTCACTTGGAAGTTGCTAAAAGAGTTTTGACGTACCTCAAAGCTGCTCAAAATCAACGTCTTTACGTCCCATACACATTAGATTTGGACATAAAGTTGTACTCAGATGTAGATTGGGCAGGATGTAAGGATGATAGAAGAAGTACTTTTGGCTATTTATCTTTTGCAGGTGATAAACCCATCTCATGGTCTTCTAAGAAGCAACCAACTATTGCTCTATCTTCAACAAAGGCTGAATACAGGGGATTAGCAAATGCTACACAAGAAGCTATTTGGATTAGGTTGCTCTACTCAAATTTGGGACTTCACACTCATTCACCAATGATCTTTGGTGATAACACTAGTTCTTTGCATCTTGCACCCAACCCTATTTATCATGCAAGAACTAAGCATATAGAAGTGCACTATCACTATGTTAGAGAAAAACCCTTGGGCAAAGAGATTCAACTAGCATATGTATCTACAAATATGCAGTGTGCTGATTTGTTAACCAGAGGTACAAGATCAGAGCATAGTTGATCATTTTAAATTATTCCACCTATAATCATTATCTATCTAAGCTAATTGAATTCCCCCAAAAGGAATTTTGCCAATTTTTACTGTATTGTGAGCTCTGAGTAAAAAACCAACAGGTGCATGGACTAAAATAGCAAGTTTTTCAACACTAGTTATTCTTGAACTAGTTTGTTTTGGATTAATTGTTTCAAGTATCAATTCCAAAGTACATAGGTACTTTCTTGGTGTCATTTTCAAGTTAAAAGGGCCTACTTTATAACTCTAAAGTGCATTAGGGCTGGTACAAAGCACGTTTTAGCAGTACCACCTCACTTCCTTGAGGTATCCATCCATCTCTTCCAACACCATTGATGTCGAGAAATTTGAAGCCATTAGGATAGCTAAAGCTCTGACAAATGTAAATGAAGTAATGAAGTTTGTTGCATCAAAAAAAACCTCATCAAATCTTTTACATTCGCATGTGCAACTTGCCGATCCTGTTGTTGCTGCTGCCCTTGCTAGTTATTCTGATTATAACGAACAACCGGTATACCACTTTCCTCTTTGTGCTTAACCCATAAAGGAAAATTAGGCCCAATCCAATGGTCTGGTGACAAGAAATATCCACATGGCATCACTCTAGGTGGTTTGCCCTGTTGATTCCCTTGTTGATTACCCTAATAATTTCATTTTTGGTTCGCCTGATCTCCCCAAGGAGGTCTTCCTTGCTGTTGCCTCTTAAAACCACCACGTCCTTAAATTGGAATGGCCTGGTTTGCTGCAACTTCATTATTATTCCTATTATCCTACCTTTATCCTTGATGCTTTGGGTTATACCAACACTAACTTGTGGTATGTCCTTCTTTATCACAAATTTCACAGAACCTTTTCTCCTTTGGAGCAGTTATGGAATATCCATGTTTCTTTAATCTACTAATTAAAGCTTCCTCTTTACTTTGCTTACCTTTGTGTTTGCAATGTCTTCTTACCACAACTTCTTCATCTTCACTCTCTGATTCTGAATCATTTGTTGCTTTTTTTTTACTCCAATTCTGAATTGGTTTCAACATCTAAATTGGAGTCACTGTGCTTCTTCTTAGATCTACCAAATCTTATTTCTACTCTTGCTGCTGCTAACACTAATACATCAAAACCATTAGCTATATCCAAACTTGCCACTACATGCTTGATGCTATTCCTTAATCCTTTTAGGAAATAACCCGCCAACATCTCGTCAGTCGATCTCTTGTTGCCCTGTAATCTTTCCATTAAAGTTCTAAATTTCTAAGCATAGTCTTCTACTAACATGTTCTTTTGTCTAATTGCTCTCAACTTCCTCAAAACATCAGAGGGAGTTTTTCCTTTCCTAAATCTTTGTAAAAATGTTGTTTTTAATGCATCATATGTAGCAAAATGAGTGATACCGTATTGACTAAACCAGCTCATTGCTCTCCCTTCGAGTGTAGCTGCGAATTGTTGGAGTTTTACTACATCGTTGTATATTGTGTCATATCCATTTCATGTCCACTTTATTTCAAATTGAGCGATGTGGCAGTCTACATCTTCCTTTGAACCTCCTCTAAATGCACTGCTTTCACTTTGGGATTTGGAGGTGGTTGCGCCATGGGCACTGGTTGAGGTGTACACCTATTTCTTTGACTGGTCACTCCTCCAAGTGGGTCAAATTGGAGTCGTCTCTTTACTCCTGCAACTCCTTTTGTTAGGAGCAACGCTCCTAGTATTCTACCCACCATCCTTACCTTTGTTGCACCTGTTCCTCCTTCCTCCTCTTTAGTTTCAAGATTAGAATCCTCTTGTGCTTCGTACCAAATATAAAAATCAAAAGATGACTCCATGTTAGCCGCTTGTGCTTGCACTCTTGTATAGTAAACTTTACTAAATCTTCCTCTTCTTCCCGTCATGCATTTCTTGCTTCTTTAGAAAATGTAGTAGGATGTTTGGGTTCAAGAACACATAGCTACTGACATCAAACAAATTCACTCACGTGAATGAACCTTAGTACCAAAACCTTCTCACACATGCAACTCATTTGTGCAAATATAGAATTCCCCAATTTAACACACTTGACATAACAATACTACATGGATAGATTTAGTTATGATTGAAACAGACAACAATACATGCTTGCGCAGCAAAATTAAATGAAATACTCCCCAAAATAGCTTCAGAATATAGAAAACAGAATTGTGAAAACATCAATCAGGATTCCTCTACATCAAACATGTCAGGTTTGATCATTGTCAACCTGCACATAACAAGAATAGAGTCTTTTTACCTTCTCTAAGCTTTTCATATCCTGTAGATGCTTCTTCTTCCCTTAGATATTAGCAGACACAAAATTACAACAATAATATCCCATGGCATTCTTTGTAACTAACTTATAACTGTTTCTTTTTAAAATATCTGATTGACCAAAATACCGGCTCAGCAACATCCGAGTTTGCAACATTCCGAGTTAGCAACCTTCAAAATCTGACTTACTGCTTATCTCTACCTTTCTCTCCCCTCAACATGTATTGTGTCATGTCTTGTGAGTGCTCACCTAGTTTTTTGAGGATTGTAAAATGAAGTTCTCACCTCTAACAATAGTCCCTCACGTGCTTACACCCAGAAGTTTGCGATTCCCTGTGCTCCCCATGATACTCACTCTGTGATACCGATCGCTACTGCTCCACGATACTTGTGTCCACACAAGTGATTTGCAACTGAAATATTTTGTGTATTTTAGGTTTTGGTGGTGACCAAGGCCTGTTGGTGCAATTAATCCAAGACTAAATTCTTGTTCATTTATCCTAAGGCTCATATGTGCATTCATGTATTAGCACATGAATGATCTCTTGTAAAAGATTGATTTTTACTCCTTGTAAAAGTGCATATATGGAATCACTTCAATCACGAGTTCTAAGGAGAATCTTTCCATGAATTCTTTGGTGAGGACTTATGGCAAATCAAGTACTAAAACTTTGGAACACTTTTAGGTAAAGACTTGAATTTAAATTTGAATCTTGGCTCCAACAAAAGGCTATAAAAGAGGACTATCTAGTCACGTGGAAGGCAACCAGATATAGTAGAGATTTCAGAGGAATTTGTGTGGCATATTGAGCTCATATTATAGCTCTAATATTTCCCTCACATTGTAAAAATCATTCATTTCCAATTTCAATGTAATCTATGTGCATTAATACATATTAGTTTTCTCATATCTCATATATTCTTCTCTCTCATGTATCACTCAAAAAAATGGACTTCATTGATCCATTTCTCAGTGTGTACTTGATCATTTGCAGTGCTTGAAGTTGTTACTTAGACTATCTACTTTCTTGCTACAAAGTTTCATACTTATTGCCTCATCCAGTCTCGAGTTATGTGCAAAACATTACCCTCTGGTCTACATACTATCAACACCCAAAAATATCAGGATGCATCTCTAACTTTCTAAACATCATTCTGTGTGCATAGTCTATCGTTTCAAGTGAAATAACTTGCAAAAGTTAGCTCCCCAAGATAAATAGATATGCCCAAAAGGATTTTGTTCAATTGTTATCAGAGAAGGAGTACCATTCATTTTTTTGAGCAAGTGTAGTGACCAAAATAACATGTTTTTGGTTCACAATAAAACTCCAACTTATCTATTTTGATCCAATGATTTGAGGATCATCTTCCAAAGTACTTGGGTGATTATTTGTGCTTCTTGGAAAGTTCAAGAGGCTTACTTTGTAGTCCTTAGCTCAGTTTTGGCTGGTGTGAAGTAGGAATTTGCAGCACCATCTCATCTCTAGAAGGTGTCCAACATCTCCTCCAACAGTGGTGTCACAACAACATCAAGGTAAAATGGGAGATGGATTTCCATCATTCATTGATAAATTGGAGAGGGGCAATTATCTAGCTTGGTCCCTAAGGGTGAAGGCTTACCTCCAAGGAAGAAGCTTGTATATATACATATGTGGAGATGAAGAAATGCCAACCCTTAGAAGCAAACATCAACATACAGGAGAGGAGCAAGAGAGACTAGCTGCATGGTGTGCAAAGGATGCTCTAGCCAAGTCTTATATACTCAGTTCAAATCTGATTTTTTATTACCTCATATAAGGAATTGCAAGACTTCCCAATAGGCTTGGGAAGTACTATCTTCATACTTCTCATCAAATACAAGGGCCAGGAAGAACCAACTTTGGATGGAGTTCACAACCTTGAAGAACCAAAGCAAAGTGTGGCTGACTATGTGACCAAGATGAAAGATGTAGCTGATCAACTTAGGAGTATTGGAGAAGAAATAGAAGAGGAGCATATAGTAAGGCATATCATAAATGGCATCAATGCTGATGACAAGTGGGAGTCCTTTAGCACATCAATGGACCTATATATGGACATGCAGATACTTGACCTCAATACATTGATGGGGCAACTCTTCACACATGAGACAAAGCTCAACAAGAATGTAGATACTTCTAGAGGTAATCAATCTTCTTCCCTTTACACAGATAAAAATAAGAGTAAAGACAAAGGCAAAGGTAAGAGAAATGAAGAAAAGGCAAGTACCTATCAAGTGAATTTTTTCCACAGGTAGAGGAAGAGGTACTAGAGGAAGGGGCAGAGGAGGAAAGCAAGGCAGAGGGAGACCATAAAAATGTTCACCTTGCAACATTTATGACTTAACCAATCATATCACAGATGAATGCTTCAGGAATACAAAGAATCAAAGAGGAAGAGGCTTCCATAGAGGAAGTTGTGGACAATCAAGACGAAGGTTCAATAATGGAGGAAACAACTACCATCACAATTACAACCAAGGCTACAACAACAACTATCAAGGAGGCTTTAGAGGAAGAAGAGACTACAACAACTATATAGATAATCAAGAGGATTCTCTATTACTCATGAATATGACAACCAAGCAAGGTAAAGATGATGAGTACCTATTCTATATTGATTCTGGTTGTTCCAATCATGTAGGAGGCAATGTAGGATTATTGTTTGACCTTGAAGAACCCAAAGGAAAGCATGAAGTTCAGATAGGTGATGACACTAGGCACTCAATAAAGAAGATTGGAAATGTTAAAGAATCTGATGATAACATAACTCTTCTAAGAAGGGTATTGTATGTGCCAACAATAACCAAGAATCTAATTAGTGTTGGAAAGATTGTTGAGAAGGGTTCACAGGTTAGATTCACAAGGTATGGAGCATAAGTGGAGGACCCTCAACAAGGCTTTAAGATTATTGCAAAAGGTGAGAAATGTGGTAGAATTTTTACCTTTGAAGTTGAAGATATAAGAAATATTGCTCTCTTCAGTTATAAGAACCAAACCTTATCTGAATTGGAGATATGGCATAAGAGACTAGGTCATATAGGTGAAAGGACATTGAAGCAAATATGCAAGGATCAGAGTGTGCTTGGCATCCCAAATGTGTCCAAGCAACACATGATTTACAAATGTGGAGCATGCCAATTTGGCAACTCACATAGGTAGCCATTCAACAAAAGAGGATACATGTATGAAGACTACTTGGAGCTTGTACACACAGATGTGTGGGGTCCTAGTAGAGACCCATCAATTTCAGGGTCAAGATATTATGTTTCATTCATATATTACTATAGTATATGGACAATATTTTATTTTATGAAGCATAAAGATAAAGTCTTCACTTGTTTCAAGAAGTATTTGGCATTGGTTGAGAATCAAACAGGTAGAAGTTTGAAGAGGCTCATATCTAATTGGGTGGTGAGTATTTCTCACATGAGTTTGAATCCTTCTTATAGGATAGAGGCATAAAGAGAGAGATTACAAGGTACACTCCTGAACAGAATGGAGTGGCAAAGAGAATAAATAGATTAATAGTAGAGGCTACAAGATCAATGTTGAATGAAAAAAAGCTTCTGAACTATTTATGGGTAGAGGCTCTTTCCAGCCATTTACCTAATCAATAGGCTTCCATCCAAGTCTCTCAATGGGATGACACCTTATGAGGCATGGAATGGTAGGAGACCCTCTTTAGATCATTGTAGGATCTTTGGGTGCATTGCTTATGCACACATACCCTCACAGAATAGAGGAAAACTTGATCCAAAAGCTGAAAGATGCATATTCATTGGCTATGATCAGAATCAGAAAGGATATATGTTATATGGTCCCACTAACAAAGCATTATAGTTAGTAGGGATGTAGTATTTGATGAAAATAACTCCTGGTTTGAAGATGATTGTAGGAAAATAAAGTTACCCTATGATTTGGAGAACAATTTTCCAAATGTGATTCAAGAAGAACCACATACATCAGAGGAAGTAAACTAAGAGGACAAAGAATGAATAGACTTCAAAGCTCGGAAGTCCAAGGACAAAGAAAAGTTCAAAAAATTAGAAGACATTCTAGAGTCATCCAATCAAGCACTTAGAAGATCTCAAAGGGAAAGCAAGAAACCTATACGACACATCATTTGTCACCAATCATTCTATATACATGGCTAAAGATTCTATGTCAGAAGAACCTTCTCCATTTGAAGAAGCCAACAAGAAAGAAGAATGGAGAAAAGCTATGTAGGAGGAAATTGAAGCACTTCAAGAGAATAGTACTTGGGATTTGGTTCCCTGAAAACCACTCATGAAGGTAATAGGATCCATGTGGATTTACAAAGTGAAAAGGAATTCAGATGGCACAATAAACATGTATAAAGCAAGGCTATTAGCAAAAGAGTTTGCTCAAACCCATGGAGTGGATTATGAGGAGACCTTCTCACCTGTAGCTAAGGTGCCAACTATCAGAGTTTTAGTAAGTATTGCTACTTCAAAGAATTGGAACCTATACTAATTAGATGTTAAAAATGCATTCCTTAATGGGTGGATCTCTGAAGAGGTCTACATGGCTCAACCACCAAGGTATGAAGACAAAGACAAAACTGATTATGTATGTAAATTAAGGAAGGCATTGTATGGTTTAAAGCAAGCTCTGCTTGGAAGCATAGGCTAGTCACATACTTGCAGGACCAAAGCTTTGTTGAAACTTGTAAGCAAGTCATAGACTAATTCAAAAGTTATTTATCTATGTGTTTATGTGGATGACATTATCATGACGGGAAATGATGCCAATGGCATCAAGAAGATCAAATCCTAGATGGAGGAGTTCAAGATCAATGATCTTGGATTGCTTACATATTTTCTTGGCTTATAGATTGTACACAGAGTCTAGTGTTTTCATTACTCAGAGAACGTATATCCATGATATATTAGTTAAGTTCAAAATGGAAAATGCAAAAATTTGGTTAATAAGTCTACACATTGCATATTTGTGGATACATATGCAAGTTGAATCTCCTTGCTCAAGAGTTTCTCTCTCACATAATGATAGTGAACTTCTATATGCTTGGTCCTTGCATGGTAGATAGGATTTGCTGCAAGATGTAAAGAACTTGTATTGTCACCAAAGATCATAGGTGAGTGAGTATGAAGTCCCAAATCTGAATATAGCAATCTAATCCATATGGATTCTTGAGTAGCATTGGCTAATCCCCTGTATTCAGCCTCTGTTGAGGATAAAACAACAATAGGTTTCTTCTTGGAAGACCATGAAATGGGCTTATCACCTGCAAAAGAGAGATAAACAGAGGTACTCATCTTGTCATCCTTACAACCTACCCAATCTGCATCTGAGTAGAGTTTGATGTCCAAATCTGATGTGTATGGAAAATATAAACCTTCATTTTGAGTACCCTTGAGATACTTCAAAATCCTCTTGGCAGCTTCCAAGTGAGGTGCTCTAGCTTTGTGCATGAATTGACTTAAGACACTTACTCCATAAACAATATCAATCCTTGTCAATGTTGCATAGTTTAGGCTTCCTACTATGCTTTGATATCCTACAATGTCATCAAGAAAATCACCTTCATGAACACTCAATTTATGATTTACCTCCATAGGGGTGCTAGCTATCTTGGCATTCTCCAAGTGGAATTTCTTCAACATGTCCTGCACATACTTCCTTTGAGTAATGTAAATACTAGAATTTGTGTAGACCAATTCAAGTCCAAGAAAATCCTTTAGTGACCCGAGGTCACTGATTTTGAACTCTTGCATCATTTGATTCTTGATGTGTTTGATGCCATTGGCATCACTTCCTATAAGCATGATGTCATCAACATACACACATAAATATATCAACTCTGCGTTGCTTCTCTTGACAGATAGAGAAGAGTTTGCTTTGCTCATGATGAATCCTTGATCTTGAAGATAGGTAGTCAACCTATGATTCCATGCCCTAGGTGCCTACTTCAATCCATAAAGAGATTTGTTCAATTTGCACACATAATTTACCTTGCTTGGGTCTTCATAGCCAGGAGGTTGAGCCATGTAAACCTCCTTTGAAATCCAACCATTAAGAAAAGCATTTTTCACATCCAATTGGTACATGTTCCAATTCCTTGATGCAGCTAGACTTACCAATACCCTAATGGTTGACATTTTGGCCATAGGTGTGAAAGTCTCTCTTGGAGTTAGACGTCTATAGAAGTACATGAACAACACAAGGAAGAAAAAGAAGCTTGGAGCTCAACACACAATACTGAATGTATTACCACTAGAATGTACAAAGATGAGTAGCCCATTAGGGAAATAGGCATATATACAAGCCGAGAGAAACAACCTCCTAAAGAGGGAAAAAAGTGCCCCGACAGTCCTAGTGTGTTCAAACACATCACTACCTACCAAATCCCCCCTAGGAGTGATGCGGTGAACAAGGAGCTTGCACTCATGGATAAGGAAGTGCCAAGCTATGTGGAAATCACTCCACAAAAGGAAGTAAGCCCAAAGCTTTGTGAAAATCTTCAAAAGTCTCCCTAGGTAGAGCTTTTGTAAAAAGGTCTGCAATGTTCTTCTGCGTGGGCAGATATGCCAAGTTGATCTCCCCAACAGAGAACCTCTCCCTGACATAATGCTAATGCACCTCAATGTGCTTAGTGCGAGCATGGAACACAGGGTTCCTCGCAATTGCCAATGTGCTCTGAGTGTCAGTAAAGATGGTGGTGGCAGAAGACTGACTGGCACCCAAATCAACCATAAGGCGTCTGAGCCACACACACTCAACAGTCGCTGTGAAAGCTGCCCTATACTCAACCTCACAACTGGAAGTGGCCACAGTAGGCTGCTTCTTGCTCAACAAAGATATACATGAGCTACCAAGCATGAAGCAAAAGCCACTAGTGGACACACGAGTGTCATAGCAACTAGCCCAATCAGAGTTAGAAAAAGCATGCAAATCTGGCGGTAGTGATCCCACCTTGCAAGTAGCGGAGTACCACTCAAGTAGCGAAAGATGCCTTTAACTGCCTGTGAATGCTTGACTCCTGGACAATGCATAAATGTGCTCATCTGTGAGACAGCAAACTGAATATCTGTCCGAGTAATGCATAAGTAAATCAAGCATCCAACAGCCTATTGATAGAGAACAACATCAAATGCATCTCCACCATCATGAAGACTCAGTCGTTAACCTGTCTCCATAGGAGTGCCAATAGGTTTACAATCTTCAAGGACAATACACTGCAATAATGTGTCAATATATTTCGTTTGACACAAAGCCATTCCACCATCAACGTGCATAAATTGAATGCCCAAATAGTGATGCAAATGCCCCAAATCAGACATCTCAAATGAGGCATGTAAATCAGCCTTAAGATCAGCAATATGCCTCTCATGAGGACCAGTGAGAAGGTGCTTTCAGTTGGATTGTTCTCAAAACCATGTGCAATCAGATAAGCATGTATCTTTTCATACCAAGCATGTGGTGCTTGCTTTAAACCATATAATGCCTTCTTTAACCTGCACACCTGGTTTTCATGTTCTTTCTACACAAGGCCATGGGGCTGAAAAACATACACTTCTTCATGCAAGTCACCATTCATAAATGTTATTTTAATGTCTCGCTGATGTACATTCCAACCATGATGAGCTGCAGGTGTACAGATGCTACGAACAGTAGTCATACGACAAGTAGGAGCAAAATTTTCATCAAAATCAATGCCTTTTTCCTACGCATAACGCTTTGCAACAAGCCTAGCCTTATACCTGTCAACTGTACCATCAGGCTTATGCTTCAGCTTGTATACCCACTTAGTACCAATGGCCTTCTTGCCAGGACGCAAGTCACATAAAGACCAAGTACTTATAGCATCATATTCAGATTGCATAGCAGCCATCCAATTTTCTGAATTTTGTGCTTCATCAAATGCAACAAGCTCATTCTCATCACAGAGACCAGATGCAATCATAACACAACAATCTGATGCAAAAGAGGCACTATTAGAGCCTGATCGAGTATGATATGACAGAGGTGCATCTAATTTGCTGTCTTGCAAAGTTTTCACTAGCCATTTCGGCATAGCTTTTGCCTCCTCAATATCACCTCTCTCATCAACAAGTGCATCATGTAAATTTGCATAAAAAATGGGATGATCTACATCATCATATGAAACCTGCAAAGACGGAGAAGTTGCCTCATTAGGACCAACACTAGACTGTCCACCTATAAAAAGAGACAGCAAAGTATCGTACATGTCTTTGGAGCTAACAGATGTCTCCTTAGTACAGGAAAGCAATGGCTGAATAGCATCTTCCACAAAAACAACATCATGGCTAACCAGAATGCATTTAATCTGTGGATGGTACAAATGATAGCCTTTACTTTCAGAACTGTACCCAGCAAAAATACATTTGACTGCTTTATCATCCAATTTTCTGCGATGTTCAGGCACTAATGCATATGCCAAACAACCAAAAACACGCAGATGAGCAACATATGGCTTGCGATCATGCCAAGCCTCATATGGAGTGATAGAGCGTAGTGCTTTAGTGGGACACCTGTTAAGTACATATGTTGCACACATAACAACTTTAAGCCAAAAACTATTTTCTAAGACCTGACTCTTGACCATATGCATCACCATCTCCATGAGTGACCTATTCTTCCGTTTAGCAACTCCATTCTATTGAGGTGTATACGACACTGTACACTGGTGTTTTATCCCACGTTCAGCTAGAAATGCATTAAAATCAGAAGACATATATTCCCCCCCTCGATCAGAATGGAGGGTGCCCATTTTACATGTTGACATATTTTCAGCCAGAACCAAAAACTATTTGAAGCACATAAACACTTCTGACTTTGCTTCAATGGATATACCCATGCATACCTGGAAAACTCATCGATGAAAGTCACAAAGTAAAGATACTTTCCAAAAGAGGGTGTTTGCATAGGACCACAAACATCACTATGTACAAGCTACAATTTTTTAGTAGCCCAAACTGAACCATCTTTTGGAAAGGAAGAATGCTGCATTTTGCCCAAAATACAGCCTTCACATACATGTTTACCAGGTGCCTGAAGTTTGGGCAAAGAGGACACCATTTTATATTTGTGCAGGCGTAACAAACTAGCAAAATTCAGATGACCAAAGCGTGCATGCCAAAGCTTTGCATCTGACATAGCCTCATAATCATGTACTGCACATGCCAAATCATTTACAGATCTTTCATAGTCTATGAGCTTATACAGCCCACGACATAAAATTCCAGAAGCAATAATCACATTGCCATTCAAAAGATCATGAACTGTACATCTGTCACCAACAAATTTCACAACCAAGCCAATATTGGCTAATGTAGAAACTGATAACAAATTTTTCTTGATCCCTGGAACAAACAAAGCATCTGACAAAGTGAAACAACGACCATCAGCAGTAGTCAAAATGATCTTACCAACTCCC
Source organism: Ceratopteris richardii (assembly GCA_020310875.1). Lineage (NCBI taxonomy): Eukaryota > Viridiplantae > Streptophyta > Polypodiopsida > Polypodiales > Pteridaceae > Ceratopteris > Ceratopteris richardii. The sequence continues at coordinate 20,777,241 of CM035428.1, forward strand.
ATAATAGGATAAGAGGATTTGTTGGTGCATGCAACAATATTCCCTATAAGGGCAGGCTCGAGTCAAGAGAAGAAACTGCACTGTGAGGTAATATGTTTGGTCTTCCCATTGTCAAAGTACAAAACATCTGAGTCTACTACAGACATGCAATGCTCATGAGAAGATGGTTCAAAACTACAAACATCATTAAACGCCCATTCTTCTTCTTGCACAAGATTAGTAGACTTTGTTTTTGGTGTAGAGGCCTCTGCAACAACCATTACAACCTCTTTCTTCTTTGCCTCTTTAGCAGCTAGTTTTGGATAGTTCTCCATGATACGATCATTTCCTTTACAGTACTTGCAAAACAATTTCTGTTTTTTTAATTTGTTTTCATCTTTGTCTTCCCTCTTAGATTGTGCAAAATTAGCAGATTTTTGCTTACTAGTTGAAGAGCTCCATTTTCCTTTGCCCTTCTCACTAGCCAAGAAAGCTTGATCCGCAACACGCATAATGGACCTGTTCTGCCTAGATTGATCTTCCTGCAACAGAACAGAGACTAACTCCTCAAATGAAAAGGCATTAGGATTGCCTTTCATCATCAACCTAAGAGTAGAAGCAAAACTCTAATATGAATCAGGAAGACTATTCAGAATGGTTTGCACAAGTGAGCTATCTGGTATAACCTCATCAGCAAAAATCAACTGTTCTTTCAAATCCTTAATCTTTGCCAAAAAATTGTCCATAGAATCACCTTCATTCATGTTCTCACTCTCCAACTGTTTTCGGAGGTAAGCAACACGAGCCTCATTCCTAGCTTGGTACAATGTGGAAACTGTATTCCAAGCATCCTTAGTTGTTTTGCAAGAGCGTGTGTGAGGAATAATGGCACTTTTGACAGACAAAGCTATCAATGCATGCGCTTGGGCATCCCTACCATCCCAACAAATTTTCTCTGCATTAGGTGCAGCAGAAACCGAGCACGAACAGGAATATGCAGAATATCATCATCTTCGACACCTTCTGCATCAACTTCATTACCTGCAGTTGTAACAGTTGCAGGTGTGATGGGACGTTTTTCAACACCCTACACAATGTTCCATAGTCCTTTTGCAACCAATACATGTGGCATCATATAAGCCCATAATGGGTAGTTGGTACCATCCAACTTATCCTCAACAACCAACATACGGAATACATCACTGCTTTCAGCCATGGCCGGTGACTAAAATACCTTGATGCAAAAAATTGATTGTATCTCAAAAAGTTGAACAGAATTGCCCAGATGAATTTTGCTAGACCTCTAGCAGACTTTGAGATGCTTATACTGGCGAATCAAAATTGGTATATACCTTTGGCACAAAAAGATAAAATAGCTTGCACAAGCACTGTGATAGTGCACTCAGAGGCCGAAACGAGCTCAGATCGTAATTTCAACACCACACATTGAAGCTATTTTGATCTTGAAAACACACTGAGTATGCTCACCAAAAAAGATGCACTCCTCTACCTTAGGGTCTCGCTTACCTCTGATTTGAGATGGAACATGCACATAAGCAACACATCCAAAGATTCTGCAATGATCAAGTGGTGGCCTTCTACCATGCCATGCTTCATATGGGGTCATTCCATCAAGTGATTTGGATGGAAACCTGCTTAATAAGATAGGTGGCAGGGGATACACTCTCTGCCCATAAATAATTAGGTAACCTTTTTTCATTAAGCATTGATCTAGCTATTTCCACAATTAACCTATTTCTCCTCGCTACTACCCCATTTTGTTCAGGGATATACCTTGTTGTAATTTCTCTTTTGATACCTCTGTCCTGCAAGAATGCATCAAATTCATTTGAGAAGTACTCACCTCCTCCATTTGACCTTAGTCTCTTTAGGCTTCTTCCTGTTTGGTTTTCTATAAGTGCAAGACACTTCTTAAAGAAAATGAACACTTCATCTTTGTGCTTCATAAAAAACAAGATACTCCACCTACTGAAATCATCCATGAAAGATACATAGTACCTTGAGCCTAAAACTGAAGGATCCTTGCTTGGTTCCCACACACCTTGTTGTAATTTCTCTTTTGATACCTCTGTCCTGCAAGAATGCATCAAATTCATTTGAGAAGTACTCACCTCCTCCATTTGACCTTAGTCTCTTTAGGCTTCTTCCTGTTTGGTTTTCTATAAGTGCAAGACACTTCTTAAAGAAAATGAACACTTCATCTTTGTGCTTCATAAAAAACAAGATACTCCACCTACTGAAATCATCCATGAAAGATACATAGTACCTTGAGCCTAAAACTGAAGGATCCTTGCTTGGTTCCCACACATCTGTGTGGACAAGTTCCAAGTAATCCTCATGCATGTAGCCTTTCTTTATGAAGGGTAACCTGTGTGATTTACCAAACTTACATGTACCACATTTATAGATCATGTGTTTCTTGGATACATTAGGTATCCCAAGCACACATTAATCTCTACATATTTTCTTCAAGGTTCTTTCACCAATATGCCCTAAACTCTTATGCCAAATCTCAAGCTCTAACAATGTTTGATCCTTGTAATTGTAAAGTGCAATATTTTTAGTATCCTCAAGTTCAAATGTAAATAGTCTACCTACTTTTTCTCCCTTGGCAATTCTCTTGAATCCATGTTGGGGATCCTCCACAAATGCTCCATATTTTTTGAACCTAACCTACGAACCCTTTTCCACAATCTGTCCAACACTCATCAAATTCTTGGTGATTGTAGGTACATAAAGAACCTTGCTCAATAGATTTCTATTCCCATAAGAGGTTTTGACATTTCCTACCTTGACCACTGAATGCTTGGTGTCATCACCTGTTTGTACTTGGTGCTTTCCCTTGGGTTCCTCAAGGTTAGAGAGAAGAGCTACATTGCCTGCTACATGGTTTGAACAACCTGAGTCAATATAGAAGAGATGTTCATCATTCATACATTGCTTTGATGTCATATTCATAATCAAAAGAGAATCCTCTTGATCTTCTGTGTGATTGCTGAAGTCCTTTCTTGATTTGTATCCTCCTTGGTAGTTGTTATTGTAATTGTTGTTGTAGCCTTGATTGTGGTTAAATCTTCCTCTTGATCGTGTGTGGCCACCTCTTTGATATCATCTTCCTCTCTGATTCTTGAAGTTCCTATAGCGTTCATCTGTAGTGTGATTAGAAAATCCACATATGTTGCATGGGAAGAGTTGAAAGGTCTCCCCCTACCTTGCTTACCTCCTCTGCCCCTACCTCTTGAGTTCCTACCTCTCCCTGCATAGTTAGCTTGAGAAGTAGTACCTTCATCCTCTACTTTTTTGTTCTTCCCTATTAGGAAACTTCCTTTTGGTTGAATCAAATTAGCTTAGAGAGCTAATTATTCCAAGTGGAATTACTCAAAATGATTGACTATACAACTGAGCAATGTCTTTAGCAAGTAGAAGCTTACCCACGACTTTTTAGGGAATGTGCAAAGAATGACTAGAGACCACTTTGACGACAATTTCTCCAACTTTGTAGAATCAAATCTGTTGGAACTTTGACAGCTTGTAGTAGACTTTGAACGGGTTCCAACAAGCTATAGAACTTGAAAAATCATGGAGAAATGACTAAGATATGAGCATTCAAAATATACTGTTCTGAGTGAACATAGCAAAGAAATCAACAAATATACTCAATGATGTATATGTATTATGGAACATGATTTTACAAAATCATTGGCAAAGAAATGATGCCAAATGATTGAGGGATGAGTGAGATATAGAGGGAGCTACTCAATCCCCGCTAATGATGAATTATAGGCTCTCAAATGGAGTGTATCTGGTCGCAAGATTTCCAAGCCTTTATAAGTGCTTTCTTCAAATTTGAATTTGAATTCAAATTTGGCTCTCACTAAAAAGTGATCCCCTTAATCTAGGAGATATTCTCTCAAACCTTTTACAATTGTAAATCATTAAGCTAGTACAAGGTATGGTTCATATGAACCATCAAAATCTTCTTCAAGTTCTAGCCAAATGTGAAGGCTTGGATTCGCACCAACAGGAGAACCAGGAACATAGCTCTAATGACTTTTGAGTCTCAAACCCTAAGTGAGCTTGAAGTGTGGTGTAAGAGACTTTCTCATGTGAATGAAAGAACCTTGAAGGATATATGCAGAGAGCAAAGTGTTCTAGGGCTACCAAACATATCAAAGCAACACATGATAAGCAAATGTGATGCATGTCAGATTGGGAAGAAACAAAGAAAACCATTCAACAACAAAGGATACATCCACAACAACTTATTTGACTTAGTACATATAGATGTATGGGGGCCAAGTCAAGAACCTTCATTTGTAGGATCAAGGTATTATGTCTCATTTATTGATGATCATAGTAGATGGACTATTATTTGTTGATGACATGATTGCTCCTACATCATCTACATTTGTATACGCATGAGCGCATCTCCATTTTTTATCTAGGAGGCACTCCATTTCTAGTTTATTTCCATTTTATATTGTATTTCCTTTGTATTTGGGTGCCTTGCCATTTGTTTCTACCATTGTATTCATTCTTCTTTTAGGGGAATTATCCCACATGAGATGTACTTTGGAGAGCCCCTCCAAAATCTATATAAAGAGGGCCTCTCCCCTCATTTGCACTTGGTTAGAAGCTTGAGGAGCCTATTGCATGCTCTTGGGAAGCTCATTTCTAATCCACATGCATTTACCCATTTCATGGTCTACTCATTTTGAGTCTCACACACTCTTTCTTTTGTGAGTACACTCTTCTTTTCATTTTGCTTCTGCATGTGTACTCTCTACATGGTATGAGAGCATTAGGTGGAGGTCTTGATGGTGCCATTTTCGTGGTGGTGTTGCTTGAGTTTGGTGTTGTTACTCTCCACTCATTTGGAGAAGCATTTTTCCATGATTTTACTCTTTGAGTCTTCATTTTGCCCATTTTCCCACCCTCCCACCCTTCTTCATCATCAACTTTATACTCATTTTACCCCATTTTTCCTCCCTCCCACCCTTGCCTCGCATTTGGTGGTATTTAGTGCTCATTTCTTGGTTCATTATTGCAACCTTTATGTGGAGACTCTATTGTGTTCACTATGCAACTCTATAATCTATATTATTTTATCATGTGACATGGCATTATATTAATGCTAACAGCATGTATCTCTAATTTTATAGTGTTTATCAACACTAGTTTCATTCTATTTTATGATATGCCTTATGTATGCTTCATTCAATGTTGATAGACTTCAATCACACCTCAGGAATTGATATGTCTTATGTATACTTCATTGTTGTGAATTGATAGCAAGGAGAGAGAGACTATATGACAGGCTGCCTCTGCTCCTATCTACGCTACATTCTCTGCTCTTATAACTTGTCAGATAGCGAGAAAAACGACCAATCAATAGAACTACCAGATTCAATGTGAAGCACACCTCTGCTTGAATTGGTGGTGAAGACAGAGCTGTGCATTAGCCTTCGCTCTGCTCATTTTATTTGCTCATCATTTTTCATTGTGGCTAAATCATGAATCTTTGTTAGTGCACCAGTCAACACATTTGATCATCGACAACAACAAGTGAAGCAACCTCTCGATCTCTATAGCAGCTCAAAGAGTTCCAAGGTGCTTCAGAATCTTCCTCTCAGAGGAATAGACAAGTGGGAGAGAGCCCATTGGTCAGGACACACACACAGACATACTATGCAACACAACATCATGACAACCTCTCTCATGGAGAAAGATAGATAGATAGATAGATAGATAGATAGATAGATAGATAGATAGATAGATAGATAGATAGAGGGAGAGAGGGAGAGAGAGAGAGAGAGAGAGAGAGAAAGCATCCTCTAGCACTTCCTTGCTTTCATCTTCTCCTACACTAGTCTCTTGCATCCTGCCGATGGCAACGATGTTTTCAAGACTTGTTCATTGCAATGGTCGCATAGAGGATTTTTACTGGGCAGTTAAGGTTTGTGAGCTCTCGGACCACTATGCTCACCATTCCATTTCTGAGTTTGATGATGTAAAATAGTTTTGTAATGGTTCTCTTTGCAAATCATCTGAGGAGGAGAGTATGCAGCTTGGCTAGATCTAATTCTTACTTCCTAGAAAGGCTGTTGAGCTACCTTTGATAGACATATATGTGAAGGCTCATTCGAGGTGCTCTCTGATGCAAAGACACATTCTTGCTCAGTAAATCATGCAGCTCTTGACTCTATCCAAGTATTCTCTCTCTAACAAACCACAACGAGCTTCCAACACTTTAGCACTCCTCCTCCCATAGATTTACCAGTTGGATATCAAAAGTGCATTCCTCAACGAAGATCTTCAAGAAGAAGTATACATTGACCAACCTGAAGGATTCAAGATCAAAGGAAAGGAAGACCAAGTATACAAACTTCACAAAGCACTTTATGGACTCAAGAAAGCTCCCAGGGCCTGGTATGAAAAGATTCACAAGTTCTTTGAAGCTAAAAGATTCCACAGAAGCAATGGTGATGCTAACCTCTACATCTATCAAAAGGAGTCCTTACTTGTCATCATCATCGTCTATGTAGATGACTTGATATTGACAGGTTCAGATGACGAACGCATCCATTTCATCATCACACAACTTGATCTTGAGTATTCTATGATAGATCTTGGCCAGCTACTTCACTACTTCTTAGGTATGGAAGTTTGGCAAACCAAAGAAGGCATATTCCTATCACAGAAGAAGTATTGCTATGGTCTTCTTTCCAAATACAACATGGACCAGTGTTGCTCAGTATCTACACCACTTGATCCAAACATCAAATTCACACGGGAGGATACATCATCACCTGTAGATGTGCATACCTATAGATAGCTTGTTGGCTCTCTACTTTAACTAACCAACACTAGACCAGATATTGCATATGCAGTTGGTATAGTCAGTCAGTTTGCACATCAGCCTCGTCAGAACCATTGGGATGCTACTCAGAGACTACTTTGCTACCTTGCCCTCACCCAAGATCATGGTCTTTGGTACGGAGGGTCAAACTCGGCGGATATTTAGATTTAGATTCGGCTGGTGATCCTTATTCTCGAGGATCTACTTTTGGGTTGTTGGAGATAGACATCTACGGAAGCACGCGAACAGCACAAGGAAGAAGAAGAAGCTTGGAGCACAAACACACAATACTGAATGTATTTCTAGAGAATGTACAAAGATAAGTAGCCCATTAGGGCAATAGGCGTATGTACAAGCCAGGGGAAAAAAACCTCCTAAAGAGGGAAAAAAGTGCCCCGGCGGTCCTAGAGTGTTCACACACATCACTACCTAAATATATCAACAAATCCCCCCTGGGAGTGATGCGGTGAATAAGGAGCTGGCACTCATGTATAAGGAAGTGCCAAGCAATGTGGAAATCACTCCACAAAAGGAAGTAAGCCCAAAGCTTTGCGGAAAGCTTCAAACTTCTCCCTAGACAGAGCCTTCGTGAAAAGGTGTGCAATGTTCTCCTGTGTGGGCACATATGCCAAGCTGATCTCCCCAGCAGAGAACCTCTCCCTGACATAGTGATAATGCACCTCAATGTGCTTAGTGCGAGCATGGAACACAGGGTTCCTCGCAACTGCCAATGTGCTCTGACTGCCAGTGAAGATGGTGATGGCAAAAGACTAGCCAACACCCAAATCAGCCATAAGGCGTCTGAGCCACACACACTCAACAGTCGCTATGAAAGCTGCCCTATACTAAGCCTCACAACTGGAAGTGGCCACAGTAGGCTGCTTCTTGCTCAACCAAGATATACATGAGCTACCAAGCATGAAGCAAAAACCACTGGTGGACACACGAGTGTCATAGCAACCAGCCCAATCTGAGTCAGAAAAAGCATGCAAATCTGGCGGTAGTGATCCCCCCTTGGGATAAAACAACCCAAGTAGCCGAGTACCACTCAAGTAGCGAAAGATGCGCTTAACCACTTTCCAATGCGTGACTCTTGGGCAATGCATAAACCTGCTCATCTGTGAGACAGCAAACTGAATATCTGGCTGAGTAATGCATAAGTAAATCAAGCATCCAATAGCCTGCTGATAGAGAACAGCATCAAATCCATCTCCAGCATCATGAAGACTCAATCGTAAACCTGTCTCCATAGGAGTGGCAATAGGCTTATAGTCTTCAAGGCCAAAACGCTACAATAATGTGTCAATATACTTCGTTTGACACAAAGCCATTCCACCATCAACGTGCATAAACTGAATGCCCAAATAGTGATGCAAATGCCCCAAATCAGACATCTCAAATGAGGCATGCAAATCAGCCTTAAAATCAGCGATATGTGTCTCAATAGGACCAGTGAGCAGCATGTCATCAACATAGACAACAATGATCAGAAGCACATCATTAGCACGTTTAACATATAAGGTGCTTTCAATTGGACTGTTCTCAAAACCATGTGCAATCAGATTGGCATGTATCTTCTCATACCAAGCACGTGGTGCTTGCTTTAAACCCTATAATGCCTTCTTTAACCTGCAAACCTGGTTTTCATGCCCTTTCTGCACAAAGCCACGGGGCTGAAAAACATACACTCCTTCATGCAAGTCACCATTCAGAAATGTTGTTTTAATGTCCAACTTATGTACATTCCAACCATGATGGGCTGCAAGTGCACAAATGCTCCGAACAGTAGTCATACGGCATGTAGGTGCAAAGGTCTCATCAAAATCAATGCCTCTTTCTTGAGCATAACCCTTTGCAACAAGCCAAGCCTTATACATGTCAACTGTACCATCAGGTTTACGCTTCAGCTTGTATACCCACTTAGTGCCAATGGCCTTCTTGCCAGGAGGCAAGTCACATAAAGACCATGTACCATTCTTCATTATAGCATCATATTCAGATTGCATAGCAGCCATCCAATTTTTTGAATTTTGTGCTTCATCAAAAGAAACAGGCTCATTCTCATTACAGAGACTAGATGCAGCCATAGCATAGCAATCTGATGCAAAGGAGGCACTATGAGAGCCTGAACGAGTACGATATGACAAAGGTGCATCTAATCTGATGTCACGCAAAGTCTGCACCAACCATTTTGGCATAGTTTTTGCTGCTCAATATCAGCTCTCTCATCAACAAGTGCATCATGTAAATCTGCATCAGAAATGGAATGATCTGCATCATCATAAGACCTGCAAAGGCTGAGAAGTTGCCTCATTAGGACCAGCACTAGCCTGTCCACCTGTAAAAAGAGGCATCAAAGTATCATACATGTCTTTGGAGCTAATAGATGTCTCCTTAGTACATGAAAGCAATGGCTGAATAGCATCTTCCACAAAGACAACATCACGGCTAACCAGAATGTGTTTAGTCTGTGGATGATACAGACGATAGCCTTTACTTTCAGAACTGTACCCAAAAAAAATACATTTTACTCCCTTATCATCCAATTTTCTGCGATGTTGTTCAGGCACTACTGCATATGCCAAACAACCAAAAACACGCAGATGAGCAACAGATGGCTTGCGGTCATGCCAAGCCTCATATGGAGTGATAGACTGCAACACTTTAGTGGGACACCTGTTCAGTACATATGCTGCACACATGACAGCCTCAAGCCAGAAACTATGTGGTAAAGCCTTACTTTTGACCATGCACCTCACCATCTCCATGAGTGACCTGTTCTTTCATTCAGCAACTCCATTCTGTTGACGTGTATACGGCACTGTACACTGGTGTTTTATCCCATGTTCAGCCAGAAATGCATTAAAATTTGAAGACATATATTCCCCCCCTCGATCAGAACGGAGGGTGCCCATTTTACATGCTGACAGATTTTCAGCCAAAACCAAAAACTGTTTGAAGCACATTAACACATCGGACTTTGCTTTGAGTGGATATACCCATGCATGCCTGGAAAAATCATCAATGAAAGTCACGAAGTAAAGGTAATTTCCAAAAGAGGGTATCTGCATAGGACCACAGACATCACTATGTACAAGCTGCAATTTCTGCGTAGCCCGAACTGAACCATCTTTTGGAAAGGAAGAATGCTGCATTTTGCCCAAAATACAGCCTTCACAAACATGTTTTCCAGGTGCCTCAAGTTTGGGCAAAGAGGACACCATTTCAGATTTCTGCAGGCGTAACAAACTAGCAAAATTCAGATGACCAGAGCGTGCACGCCAAAGCTTTGCATCTGACATAGCCTGAGAATCATGAACTGCACCTGCCGAATCATTCACAGATCTTTCATAGTCTATGAGCTTATACAGCCCACGACATAAAATGCCAGAAGCAATAATCACATCGCCATTTGAGAAATCATGGACTGTACACCTGTCATCAACGAATTTCACAACCAAGCCAATCTTGGCTAATGCAGAAACTGATAATAGGTTCTTTTTGATCCCTGGCACAAATAAAGCATCTGACAAAGTGAAAGAACTACCATCAGCAGTAGTCAGAATGATCTTACCAACTCCCATAATAGGATAAGAGGAGTTATTGGCGCATGTGACAGTATTCCCTGTAGGGGCAGGCTCGAGTGAAGAGAAGAAACTGCGCTGCGAGGTAATAGGTTTGGTCGCCCCACTATCAAAGTACCAAACATCTGAGTCTACTGCAGACATGCACTGATCATGAGAAGATGGGTCAAAACTGCAGACAGTAGTAAACACCCATTCTTCTTCCTGCACAAGATTTACAGACTCTGTTTTTGGTGTAGAGGCCTCTGGAACAACCATTCCAGCCTCTTTCTTCTTTGCCTCTTTAGCAACCAGTTTTGGACAGTTCTTTATAGTATGATCATTTCCTTTACAGTACTTGCAGAACAATTTCTGCTTTTCTGATTTCTTCTCATCTTTATCCTGGTTCTTCGATTGTGCAACATTTGCAGATTTCTGCTTACTAGTAGAAGAGCTCCATTTTCCTTTGCCCTTCCTGCAACAGAACAGAGACTAATTCCTCAAATGACAAGGCATTCAGATTGCCTTTCATCATCAACCGAAGAGTAGAGGCAAAACTCTGATATGAATCAGGAAGACCATTCAGAACGGTCTGCACAAGTGAGCTATCTGGTATAACCTCATCAGCAGAAATCAATTGTTCCTTCAGGTCTTTGATCTTTGTAAGAAAATTATCCATAGAATCACCTTCATTCATGTGCTCACTCTCCAACTATTTTCGGAGGTAAGCAACACGAGCCTCATTCCTAGCCTGGTACAAAGTGGTAAGTGTATCCCAAGCATCCTTTGCTGTTCTGCAAGAGCGAATGTGAGAAATAATGGCACGTTTGACAGACAAAGCTATCAATGCATGTGCCTGGGCATCTCTGCCATCCCAACGAATCTGCTCTGCAGTAGGTGCAACAGAAACAGCAGCACGAACAGGAATCTACGGAATATCATCTTCGACACCATCTTCATCAGCTCCAACACCTGTATTTGTAGTACTTGTCGTTACAGGTGTAACAGGACATCTTTCAACACCCTACACAATGTTCCACAATCCTTTTGCAACCAGTACATGTCGCATCATATAAGCCCATAATGGGTAGTTGGTACCATCCAACTTATCTTCAATAGCCAACATACGGAATACATCACTGCTTTCAGCCATGGCCGGTGACTAAAATACCTTGATGCAAAAAATTGACTGTATCTCAAAAAGTTGAACAAAACTGCCCAGATGAGTTCTGCTAGACCTGTAGCAAACTTCGAGACGCTTAAATAAGCGAACAGAAACTGGTATATACCTTTGGCACAAAAGGACGAAATAGCCTGCACAAGCGCTGTGATAGTGCGTTCGGAGGCCGAAACGAGCTCGAAGACACCCTGAGTATGCTCACCAAATTTCATGCGAATCTGAGACTGCAAATGGAGGAGTGTCGACGGCGCCCTAGAAGAAGCGACGACCTGCTCTGATACCAATTGTTGGAGATAGACGTCTGCAGAAGCACGCGAACCGCACAAGGAAGAAGAAGAAGCTTGGAGCACAAACACACAATACTGAATGTATTACTAGAGAATGTACAAAGATAAGTAGCCCATTAGGGCAATAGGCGTATGTACAAGCCAGGGAAAAAAAAACCTCCTAAAGAGGGAAAAAAGTGCCCCGACGGTCCTAGAGTGTTCACACACATCACTACCTAAATATATCAACATGGGTACATATTCTTACTTTTGGCTCACGACCTATCTCTTGGGCAAGTAAGAAGCAGCCTATAGTTGCATTGTCATCCACCGAGGCTGAGTACGGAGCATCCAACTTTGTAGTATGTGAGGCCATCTCCCTTCGATGTTTATTATCTGACATTGGTCTTTTGCACGATACTCTGACATGCATTCACATGGACATCCAGTCAACCTTGGCCATCACCAAGAATCCAGTGTTCCATGCTCGGATGAAGCACATCGAGATCTAGTACCATTTCATCTTCGAGAAGCTCGTATCGTAGGAGATCACTCTGGAGCAATGTACCTCTCAGGAGAACCTGGCGGACATGTTCACGAAGGCTCTACCTCTAGTTCTGCTCCAGCGCTTGGTGGATCTCTGCAGCATTTAGTCGCTCCAAAATGGAGCTGCTGAGGGGGTGTTGATGACGTGATTATTGCTACATCATCTAGATTTGTATCCGCATGAGTGCATCTCCATTTTGTATCTAGGAGGCACTCCATTTCTAGTTTATTTCCATTTTATATTGTATTTCCTTTGTATTTGGGTACCTTATCATTTGCTTCTACCATTGTATTCATTCTCCTTTCAAGGGAATTATCCCACATGCGATGTAGTTTGGAGAGTCCCTCCCAAATCTATATAAGGAGGGCCTCTCCCCTTATTTGTACTTGGTTAGAAGCTTGAGGAGCCTACTCCATGCTCTTGGCAAGCTCATTTCTAACACACATGAGTTTACCCATTTCATCGTCTACTCATTTTGAGTCTTACACACTCTTTCTTTTGTGAGTACACTCTTCTTTTCATTTTGCTTTCGTGCGTGAACTCTCTACATTGTGTACTTTATCAAAAGTAAGAATGAAGTGTTTGATTGCTTCAAAAAGTATCTAGCACTTGTGGATAATCATACAAGTATATCACTCAGGAAACTTAAATCTGATGGAGGGGGAGAATACTTCTCCAAAGGGTTTGATGAGTTCTTGTAGGATAAAGCTATCAAAAGGGAAGTAACTACCACGTACTCTCCTCAAATGAATGGAATTGCAGAGAGGAGAAACAAGACATTGGTTGGATCAGCTAGAACAATGCTTGAAGAAAAACATGCTTAGTAAGCTAAGCGAAAAAAGTAGTTAGACCTACACAAAATCAACCTTTTTGTGTTTATAGATTCCTATAAACTATGTGAATGTGTAAAGATAAGCTTAGAAGTTATATATTCTCATGTCCTAGACACCTAGCTATCCATTCTTCAACTTATTTTATTAGGACATACATGATCTCTATATATAAACAACTCAAGTCAAAGTACGCCATCAATCAAGATCCTAAAGGGGATCTTAAATTTCTCAAGTTGACAACTTCAGCTTGAGCGGTATGTTTGAAGTGGTATAATTTGTGCAACTCTCCTTCAATAGTATTGAAGTTCTCCAAGACTTCAAATCGTCTAAGATTGACCTTGCACTTCAGTAATGTGAAAATGTGTTTTTCTTCTTTTCAATTTACATATCCTCATCCAAGAGTTTTATCATTTTAGAATTTCATTCGAATTCCCTTTTTAAAATACACAAGGATTTGAAGGTTTTCGTTAGATACACGATAAGCGGGTACTCGTTAGCATACTCCAATCTTTGTGTGCACATGAAATCATCTTGAAAAACATCATAATATTGGGTGCATTAGTACTATCTTAGTGTCATGAATTCTTTTTTTTTGGCAAATCACGCAATAAAAGTTCTATTTTCTTCCTTGAACATTAGTCGTGATGACAGAATTAGGGCTAACATTTAATGTGATTCAAGATTACACACAGACATATCGTTTCCATCAAAGGCTCCATCAGATTTCTTTTAGATTGAAGTACAAGTACAACTTCCACAGCGTCTCCATTGCAGCTCTTAGTCAAACTGTACTTTTGACATCTTATGCGTCCTTGATTGATTAGTGGAGTACAGAAAAACAAGAAAATATAAGACACACAAATCCAGCAAAAACAAGAAAATATAAGACATCTTCTCCGTGCTGTAGTGATGTAGTAGAATGCCTGTTACTAATTTCCAGCATATTTGAAGCTAGGTGTCTTGTGAAAATTTCAGGAAAATAAATCCTGGTTGGCGATGGTGCCCGTGAAACTTTCAAGAAAATAAATACTGTAAGCTGGTGAAGAAATACCTGGGAAGAGCTTCACGGCTCACCGGGTGGGACAAAGAAAGGCTGCAGTTTCCTCCGTTGAACAATGTTCATATTCGTCAGTTTAGTACATCAACAACGACAACTGCAGTAATAAAATGTTACTCAACATTCTCGAGATCGATCATGGGACAGTAGCAGATAAAAGCAGAATACGGATAATTGTCTGTGTGGACTAGCGAGGGGGAGCAATTCGGACGTAACCATGTACGTCCTCTGAGAAATTGTAGAAGTATCAAGCTCAATGATGGATGTAATCGTCCCTGCAATGTGCATGGAAAGTGAAAGCTGAAGGGGGAGAAGACAGTATCATGAGGAAATCTGTGGTTAAAATGCAAACTGTATTATATGAAAGGCGGGACTTCGGCAGTACTTAATGTTACAGGTATATGTTTAAGCAGTCATGGCCTCCTTGGATTCCTCCTGCTATGGACAAGACTTGATGGCTTAGTAAGTGATAAGCAGGCCTTCCGCAGTTTCTCAAATGTCACGATTCACACGTATAATACGCATGCAAATACGGATCCATCCTGCTGTGGAGAAAACTTAGGGCATATGGGGAATGAAGAACGACACGGAAAGAAAGAGATGAATACGGAGCAACGGCACCAGGATGCCATTGTCTGGGCCAGCAATCTCATCGGACCTGGTGAGATGGATCAGCCGACTTCATTCATTCCTTCAGAAAGACTAGAAAGACAGAAAAGAAAGCGAGTGACTCATCAACACACGATAGTCTCTAGCAATGCAAATATCAGAAGATCTCATCTAGGGTTTTGAGATAGGGCGACAGAATCAATTCAGACTGCGAAGTCGCTTAAGCGCAACCTGATGAAACAGTATCATGCGCTTTACATGTACGCCGCCCATGCGCCTCCGTCTTAGATGTCTTCTGATCTTCTTCGGAGCAGGGGGACAGATAAAATATGTTTCCTGTGGGATATACTGTCCATCCGGTGTCATGCATCCCAGATCTGCACTCTTTCCTTCATCGTCTTCGGCAGTGGCGTCGCCATACTTCTGCGATGTCGTTATGCATCGCAACCTCTTGAAGGGTTGTTCTGCGATTGGTTCTTGGTCGGGGGAACTTGATATTCGGCCTTTGGCACCTGGAGCTATCCTCTTACAATGTTCGCCATCGCTGTGGACATTTTGATCGTGCGGCCAAGTTTCACTGCAGGCAGGGATCGCCGTGAGATCCATACTGACGACGGAAGCTTGCAGTGAGGGCAGGCGGGTATGGCGCATCTAAGATGGGATGTCAATCACGGCTAGCCTTCTCGTAATTTCTTCGTGCTTCTGTCTAGGCGCGTGCGATAGATATTCTGATCTAATGTGGGCGTATCGAGGAAGCTAGGGGATCAACGGAAGCTTCTCTGTTAAAAAAGCATCCGGTATTCTGAATGCAGACACACAGAGAGAGACGACAAAAAGAGATGGAGTGAGCGAGTATGGAAGCGAGGATTCAAACTTTTGGAGGAAAGGCTGAGTAGTAAAGCTAACTCGTCGTTTTCCAAGCAGGCAATCTCCATCGCGCCTCACAAGATGCACTGCAAAAGACCACCATGAGCCGGGGCATCTCTCTCTCTCTCTCTCTCTCTCTCTCTCTCTCTCTCTCTCTCTCTCTCTCTCTCTCTCTCTCTCTCTCTCTCTCTACCTAGCTTTTCTACGTGCATGAAGCATCTCCGACTTTGATATTGAGAGTCAGTCGTGTTGTCGCGCAGCTTTGATAATGAGAGTGAGCCGTGTTGTCATCCGATTCTGTTCGTTGGTAGTCCACGCTTTTGCTTTCTCTAAACGAGCACCTGTGCCATTTTCTGTAATTGGATCCCTTTGCAGAAACCTTTCCTCATCACAAGGTCGTCCATAGCCTCTGCATACCTCCACATGCCTTTCCATCCTTTGGCCCTTGTTAAGGAAAGAATAAAGTATATATACTCTGCGTCTGGGCAGGCCGTCTTCAGTATCCATTGATAAGTACAGAGAACCACGCCACTCCTCTACAAGATAGAACCAGACAAATCCCAAGCAACGCTCTGAGGAAAATATATCTGGAGCAAAGCATAGAAAAATTGCGCAGAAATACGATATGTACTCATGCATAATGTACTGTTTTTCCTCTATGTGTCTTTGTATAGGTATGTGTATATGTGTTTATGAAAAAATTATACATATGCGCATTAATCAGCTCTGTTAATCCGTAATTAATGCAGTCTATGTTTGGCTTTTCGGAAGATTAGAGATAATAAAGATAATCCAACAGATTTATCTTCACACACTCATGTATGTATCCTGCAGATAAATGTGCATGTATGCACGTATATATGCATTCATGTATGCATGTGTGCATGAATACTTGTACTCGTAAGCTTAACAACCTCTTTATACAATAGAGCTGTACATATTCCAAGCAACAGCCAATAATATGTTATATGGTATTGGGCTCGGAAATTAAAACAAACCTACGAAACTAGATTAAAAAATACACTCAATATGGTACTCATGTGTGAACAAATTTTTCAATCGTTCTTTTGCATGTTTCATATACCATCTTCTATTCTTTACTCTTGTCTTGGCTGCTACAAAGTAAAAAGAAAAAGTCCGTCCTCTCTTCCACCTCTTTCCATTATTTTATGAGCATAGGTTTTATATCTATATATGCTTCAAAAATCAACACAGATAATATGCAAGAATAAAAGCATTATGGCATGCCAACCTCTTAGAGAAGGTATTGAACATTTGATCAATGTCATCATGAGTTGCCCAACCAAAAGGAAATTTACCTTGACCTTCTAAAACACTTGTTTATCAACAAGCATGCATAAATATCCAAAGACTATAGAATTTCTATTCTCTCTTGCAGTATTATCAAGCTGCAAATAGAGATTTGGTGGTAAAAGACCCTCCCATGATTGCAAAATTTACCAATCACAGTAACCATAAGGTTTGGATCATTATGCATGTTGGGATATGTGAAGAAAACCTTTGACTTTACAATTCCATTATATACCAAAGCACCAACCAAATGCATTTGCACAAGGACTTCATCTCCAATGTCCTTATGAATGCATGCAAAATGGGGCAAACTTGTTTTCTTTTGATCCATACCATCAATCAACAAACACATATAACCCTCTGGATTTCTGAGTGCTTTACTTCGATGATGAATTGCTTTCTTTCTTTCTAAAGCTTGACTCTCGCGATGGCTCTTTAGAAGGCTTTAAAATTATCTTTTTCTTATGGCATTGTGGCCCCCTTTGCTATGTTTTTGAAAGTGGCACAAACTGAGCATTCACGCATTCTAACTTTATGAGGAATACTCACATTGTTAAACTCTTCTCTCCATAATCGAGTAAAATGTCGATACAGGACATACTTCTCATGTTTACTTTCCATTTCTTCTTTATAAACTTGAAATACTTCTCAATGAGTAAAGTTATCTGACAAGTGTAACCTTCTAGTTGTAGACATAACTTCACAATGCAAACTAAAATAGTTCATCATCCAACTCATTGCATGAGGACCAATAGAACCATTGGTCCCAACTCCTTGATATATATAAAAAATGAGATCTCCACATATAAGCCCTTGCTGAATCTTATGTATTATGCAATTCCCCATGCCCATCGCAATTTTAAATGTAGCCCTACAACATTGGGTCCCTTGACTAAAGTAATATTCAAAAGCAACATGTGTTATTGAAATGTTATCCTCAATCATTTGCATGTGACAAACAAGGTATAAATCTTGCCTTTCACTATCTAAATGGAAGAATTTCTCTCATAGATACTTTACTTTCTTCATTCCTGCATCGCATAAGCGACGCTTTCTTATGTCGCATAAGCGATGCTTTTTGGCGTCGCATAAACGACGCTAAAACATGTCGCTTACACGACGGTCTGTTGACGGAAAAAAATTAAAACGTTGGAAGCTCTTCGATCGGCATTCTCACGCATCTGATCGAAGAGCTCTCCAACGTTCACAATTGTGCTGCACTTACGAGTTGAAGCAAGTATATGCAGAATTGTTGTTTTGCCTAAGCTCTCTCTTATTGTCTCCCTCTGTATCTGTTTCTCTCTTTCTACATCTTTCTCTCTTTGAATTCTCTCTCTCTCTCTCTCTCACTCTCTCTCTCTCTCTCTCTTTCTCTCTCTCTCTTTCTCTCTCTCTCTCTCCTTTCTCTCTTTATTGCAGGTTATTCAAGAAGCTAACCAAGCAAAAAGTATGGCTAACTATTGTAAGTACAATTTCTATTCTTTGTATATCATATGAATTGTGTTATTTTCATTAGATAGCATACTCACACTTATTGATATGCACTTATACAATTATACATGATGAAGATGCACTTTCACACATATACACATGCACATACACACACATATATACACACAGATACATGTGCACATACACTTAGACATACAAACATATACACATGCATATGCACAAACATTTCTACAACCACATAAAAAGACTTACATGCATGCATTATTGCATATATATATATATATATATATATACATATATATATATATATATATATATCTATATATATATATATATATATATATACACATTAACATATATGCAAATACATGTATATGCACATCCACATGCATGCACATTAGCATGCATGCACATGGATGCAAATGGAAATGCATCCACATACACATGCATGTGGAATACATATACACATGCATATACATACATTATACACATATATATGCACATACGTACACACACATATACACATGCACACACACATGCACATACCTACATATACATGTATACATGCACATACACACATATACACATAGAGTTACACATATACATGCACATACATATACACACATATACACATGCACATGCACACACTCATACACACATATACACTTACACATGCACATGCACATACATACATATACACACACATACACATGCACATACATACATATACACACATACATATACACTTAGGTACACACATATGAATGAATTATATAATTAAAGTATTAAAACACATATACACATGCACACACATGCACATACCTACATATACACAAAAACATGCACATACACACATATACACATAGAGTTACACATATACATGCACATACATATACACACACATACACATGCACATACACATGCACATGCACATACTCATACACACATATACACTTACACATGCACATGCACATACATACATACATATACACACACATACACATGCACATATATACATATACACACACATACATATACACTTAGGTACACACATATGAATGAATTATATAATTAAAGTATTAAAACACATATACACATGCACACACACATGCACATACCTACATATACACATATACATGCACATACACACATATACACATAGAGTTACACATATACATGCACATACATATACATACACATGCACATGCACATACTCATACACACATATACACTTACACATGCACATGCACATACATACATATACACACATACACATGCACATACATACATATACACACACATACATATACACTTAGGTACACACATATGAATGAATTATATAATTAAAGTATTAAAACACATGCATAATATAAACAATAATAACAATCAATAGAACAAAACTCTTCATTACTTAATACCATACACACAATTCAAAACATAACTGAAATGAAAAATATATAGATAATATATATATATATATATATGTGTAAATACATATAATCCAATGCCATAATCAACTAAAATCCTAATCATCATCATCATGATCATCATCATCATGATCATCATCATCATGATCATCATCATCATCAACAGTATCATGATCATCCTGATCTTCCTCATCCTCATCGTCATGATCACCCTGTGACGATCGAGATCGTCCCTCCTTTGTCTGTCTCTCCACCTCATCCATATCTGTCTCTCCATAATACTCCTGTATTACATACACTACAACATATCGAGGGTACACCGAGGCTGCTATCGAGGAAAATGAACGGGCGTGATTTCTTCGCGACGTCGGTGTTAGAGTCGGCATATGCATCGGAAAGAAAGTGCCGGTATAGGCGCCGGTATGTGCGTCGGTATCAGCGTCGGTAATACCGACGCTCATACCGATGCCCATACTAGGTGTACCGATGCCTATACCGACGTCCATACTGGAGCTACCGATGCATATACCGACGACCGTATCTGCACAAATTTTTTTGGGCAGAGTATGTTGTCTTTTGCTACAGCATGATGATGTTTAGCAAAAGACAATACACTCTGCCCAACTGAGTACATGTGTTATGTACTCTAATGGCAACCAAAACAAACTTATATGAGCAAAAATGAACAATGAATCATGTACAGAAAGTTGTATATTCCATAAATGAAAAAAGTACAAAAGTGTGGCAAAGCACTTCTATATAGGAATCGAATACAAAATTATGGTACATCATTGCCACATAGGAGTGTAATACAAAATTGTGGCAATGTGACAAAACACCTCCATATAGGAATCAAATACAAATTTATATTGCATCATTGTCGTATGCGAGTGTGATACAAAATTGTGCCATTGATCAAAATATTTACACCTACAATCCTGCAACAAACATATGTATAAAATAAGACCAATTAACATGACATTTATAAACAACAACTAAAAACATGAAACCAAGATATAACTTTACCTAATCAAGAATATTCTCCCATGAGACAATTGCACCGCGTCCCTCTAAGTCTTGTAACAGTGCAGTCAGTCCATGTCGATATCCAGATGATTCTTCAGTTCGTGTCGGAGGACGACCCACTACCAACTCCTATAATAAATATGCAAAATGTTAGATGAACATACATAATGTGCTTATCACAAACAACTTCAATAATTAACATGATACTTACAAATTGGTAGCGCATACTGTCGTATCCGCCGCTACCTAAATGCGACATTTCAACCGTATCTAAACGTGTGGCCGCCGCATCTCTCTGTTGACGATATCGATCAGGAGTATGTTGCTGCTCATCCTGAATCGATTTCCATTCTTTGACATCTAGCCATACAAGCTTCGATAAGCTTGCTCTAAAAGCATCGCGAGCTTTCGATCGTCGATGAGATATCACCTCGCGTGCTGTATGCTGAATCCATTCGGAAATCACAATAGGATTCCCAGGTGCTTACTCTTCATATATGGATTGTGTGATATGATTTTTAGAGTCCCTATCCTCTTCGCTCCATTTTAACATTACTGAATGACCGAATTCGATGGAGCAAAGTTGTTGAATGTGCTGACGCATCGACTTTCCAGCCGCATCCATAACTGGAGCTCCATTATGGATATGATATATCTTGGAGTCTTCATGATCATGCGCTCCCCAAGGTGTACGTGGAGATCCCATTTGATGCAATGTGAAGATCTCATCTCATCCAATGTATATATATATATATGCATGCTTGTATACATATGCATGCTTATATACATATGCATTCATGCTTGTATACATATGCATTCATGTATGCATATGCATTCTTGTATGCATATGCATGTGTGTATGCATATGCATGCATGTATGCATATGCAGTCTTGTATGCATATGCAGTCTTGTATGCATATGCATTCATGTATGTATGCATATGCATGCATTTATGCATGTATACATATGTATTCTTGTATACATATGCATTCTTGTATGCATATGCATGCATGTATGCATATGCATGCATGTATGCATATGCATGCTTGTATGCATATGCATGCTTGTATGCATATGCATGCATGTATGCATATGCATGCTTGTATGCATATGCATGCATTCATGTATGCATATGCATGTATGCATATGCATGTATGCATATGCATGCATTCATGTATGCATATGAATGCATTCATGTATGCATATGAATGCATTCATGTATGCATATGCATGTATGCATAGGCATGCTTGTATGCATATGCATGCATGTATGCATATGCATGCATGTATGCATATGCATGCATGTATGCATATGCATGCTTGTATGCATATGCATGCATGTATGCATATGCATGCATGTATGCATATGCATGCTTGTATGCATATGCATGCATGTATGCATATGCATGCATGTATGCATATGCATGCATGTATGCATATGCATGCTTGTATGCATATGCATGCTTGTATGCATATGCATGCTTGTATGCATATGCATGCTTGTATGCATATGCATGCATGTATGCATATGCATGCATGTGTATGCATATGCATGCATGTGTATGCATATGCATGCATGTGTATGCATATGCATGCATGTGTATGCATATGCATGCATGTGTATGCATATGCATGCATGTGTATGCATATGCATATGCATGCTTGTTTGCATATGCATTCATGTATGCATATGCATGCTTGTATACATATGCATGCTTGTATGCATATGCATGCTTGTATGCATATGCATGCTTGTATGCATATGCATGCATTTATGTATGCATATGCTTGTATGCATATGCATGCTTGTATGCATATGCATGCTTGTATGCATATGCATGCTTGTATGCATATGCATGCTTGTATGCATATGCATGAATTCATGTATGCATATGCTTGTATACATATGCATGCATGTATGCATATGCATTCATGTATACATGCATGCATTCATGTATGCATATGCATGCATGTATGCATATGCATGCTTGTATGCATATGCATGCATTCATGTATGCATATGCATGTATGCATATGCATGCATGTATGCATATGCATGCATGTATGCATATGCATGCTTGTATGCATATGCATGCTTGTATGCATATGCATGCTTGTATGCATATGCATGCTTGTATGCATATGCATGCTTGTATGCATATGCATGTATGCATATGCATGCATGTATGCATATGCATGCTTGTATGCATATGCATGCTTGTATGCATATGCATGTATGCATGTATGCATATGCATACATGCATATGCATGTATGCATGTGCATGCATGTGCATGTATGTATGCATATGCATGCATGTATGCATATGCATTCATGTATTCATATGCATGTATGTATGCATATGCATGTATGTGTATACATATATATGCATGCATGTATGTGTATGCATATGTATTGTGTACGTGTGTATGCATATGCATTGTGTATGTGTGTATGCATATGCATGTGTATATGCATATGCATTGTGTATGTGTGTATGTGTATGCATATGCATGTGTGTATGCATATGCATGTGTGTACGCATATGCATATTTGTATGCATATGCATGTGTATATGCATATGCATGTTTGTATTCATATGCATGTGTGTATGTATATGTATATGTGTGTTTATACATATGTGAGTGTGTATGTATATGTATATATCTCTCCCTCTCTCTCTCTCTCAATCGGAAACAAAACAATCACTTACATCGATGTAATTGTTTGAATCAAGGTTGTCAAAATCCACTTGAAGTTCTCTTTCGTCGAATTTTCAAAGATTTGATCCCGAAAATCTCTTGCAAAACTAAAGAGAGAAGATATTGGAAAAGTAAAAACATAAAGAAAGAAAAAAGAGTGCTACAATATGTGCGATCTCCTTACCAAAGCGTGAGATCTATAAAAATAGAGGTGTGCTTAGAGAGAGAGAGGCAAGGAGATGGAGAGAGAGAGAGAGAGAGAATTGTTTAAATCAAGGTCGTCAAAATCCACTTGAAGTTCTCCTTCGTCGAATGTCCAAAGATTTGATCCCAAAATCTCTTGCAAAATCAAACAGAGAACATATTAGTAAAGCAAAAACATAAAGAAAGAAAAAAGAGTGCTACAATATGTGCGATCTACTTACCAAAACTTCAGATCTATAAAGATAATGGTCTGTTTAGAGAGAGAGAGGGAGGGAGAGAGAGTGAGGGAGAGAGAGGGAGAGAGAGTGAGAGAGAGGGAGGGAGAGAGAGAGAGAGAGAGAGTGTGAGAGAGAGGGAGGGAGAGAGAGAGAGAGTGAGAGAGAGGGAGGGAGAGAGAGTGACAAACAGAGATCTGTTGTTGGCACGCACAAACCTGACAAGAGAAGATCTAGATTCGAAACGCTCAGAATGACAAATTTTGGTTTCGGGCCCGGTTAAAAAGATGGCATCGATATAAGCGTCAATATAAGCGTCGGTAATTCCAGCAAATTACCGATGCATATATCGAAGCTTATACCGACGCTGTCTTTCTGAGGGTTGTAGTGATATAACAAACATAAATAAATAAAACAATTAAACCATTCATAAAAACAAAATAATTATATAAAATTTAATAATACTCACAAAGGCATCAGGATGATCTCGCATATACTCGCTCAAACACCGATATCCAAAATGTGTAGCATACTCGATCTCATGTTTCGTAGGATATCGGGCATAATCCTTCTGCTACATTGAAACAAATAAAAAAAATTAGTTGCTTGCATTTTAACTAAAATAAAAAATATACTCACAATAACACATATACTTACAAATGTAGCTACAAAACCATTATGGCCCATTTGGCCTAGGTGTGATGTGTGGCCCGACTCCTTTCTCTTCTTTGCAACAGCCTGTTTATTTAAGAAAAAAATACATAAATTAAATGTAAAAAATTACTAAAATATATAAAAATTATAAATATAAACTATTAATTTTTGTACCTTCTGCTGAGGAAATGACTCCTAAAGATGTAGCTGTCTACGAAAAAACTGCCACGTCTCAGGTGGTATGCTAGGTCGCCTCTTATTTTTTTCCAACATGCAATATCTCCTGTTAATTTAATCTCAAACAGAAAAAAAAATCAGAATACATACACATATATACACACACATACACATACACATATATACACACACATACACATACACATACCCACATACACATATACATGCAAGCATATACGCATACATATATGTATACATATACACATATACACATATACATACATATAACATAAACACACATATACATATCCACATATATACGTACATACATGCATGCATATACACTCATTCATACAAAATACATGCATTTATCCCACAATAATGTGTAGTTGCGTATATGTGAATATGTTTGTATGTGTAAATGTGTATATGTGAATATGTGTGTATGTGTAAATATGTATATGTGAATTTTTTGTGTATGTAGATAATCAGATTATTAATATCAAATACCATTATTTGTAGATTCTGATCAATCAAATGGAACTCCACCACCGTCTCCTCATCGTGCAACGACTATATACTGTAAGTATATCAAACATTTAATTTTAAATATATTTGATGGATACATAACTTTTTTTTTTTGTTTCTTATTATGTGCAGATTCTGATCAATCAGAGGGTACTCCACCACCTCCTACCCATGCAACGACTTCACATGTGTCCTCCAATAGGAATTATGATGAATTTTACTATCAAGAGCATCTTATATGTTGGTGTAACTCTTGTTATGGCACGTATCGAAGACCATAATTGGAATGTATTGAACATGAGGTAGAGTATGGTACTTTTTGTTGGAGTTTATTGATCTCCAAAGTACAGCTAGAAGTAGGTGAAACCCAACAGGACCTAGTTGACTTTTTCACAAACTTGTA
This sequence comes from Ceratopteris richardii, assembly GCA_020310875.1. Classification (NCBI taxonomy): domain Eukaryota; kingdom Viridiplantae; phylum Streptophyta; class Polypodiopsida; order Polypodiales; family Pteridaceae; genus Ceratopteris; species Ceratopteris richardii. The sequence goes on from CM035428.1 coordinate 20,803,120, forward strand.
TGCACAGACCAATTTTCTTGCAGAGCAAATTGCTCTTTACTCACTTGGAATTTTCCAAAATTGTTTCACACACATAAACTAGACTCTAAGAGATTTCCAACAAGATATAGAACACCTCAAATGGATAAATACACAATGAGCTATGACCTCTGCAATATGCAGCTTTAATGGAGACCTTGAAACAGAGATGAACCTGAGGACACACATCACTTGCAGAGACTACTGCTCTTAACTCAAAACTCCAATGACTTTGAAACTTTCCAGAATACAAGTAGCCTTAAAGAGCTTTCTAACAAGCCAAAGAACACATGATTTGGATACATACACAAGGAAATATGACCTCTGCAAGTTTGAGGTTTAATGGAGACCTTCAGCAGGGATAAAAAACAGAGAACACACACTACTTGCAGAGAGTATTGCTCTCAGCTCACAAATCCAATGATTATGAAAATTTACAGAAAGAAAGTAGACAGTAAGAGCTTTCCAATGAGCTATCAAACATGTAATTTGGATATATAATGAGGGAGATACAAGCTCTGCAATCTCTGCATACAAAACTACAGCAGTGTAGATATACACTCTTGGACATCCCACAAGATCACGACTTTTCTCCTCTTTTTATAGCATGGGAAACTAATCTAAAACCTTCCTAATACATCTAAATTCGTGGTAGACACTTGGATGGAGGTATTACATGACTCAAGTGCTCAAATAAGCAAAGTATTGATGGACTTTGAGAACTAGCCACATCGACCTTCCACTAGGACACCACTGAAGCTCCCTTGTGACTCACTAATTTGACTCACCATGTTCTAGAACTCACGTGGTATTTTTGCTACATTTTATGAATAATATGAGCCTTCTTGAAGTATTTGAAGACTTCCCAAAGGTATTTACATAATTTGAAACTTGTACCCTACATAAAACAAATGTTCGCAACATTCTCCCCCTCAAGTTTCAAAGGGTATTTCCTTCATGCCAAGAATATAGTTGAATCTTTGAAGCTTTGGTCCATCCAAGGATTTGGTGAAGATATCTGCAACTTGATCCTTTGTTCCAACAAAAGAAACCTGCACTTCATTGTTCATGGCCTTCTCTCGAACATAATGATAGTGAACCTCTATATGCTTTGTTCTAGCATGAAAAATAGGATTTGAGGTCATATGAATGCTGCTCAAGTTATCCCCATATATCAGTGGTACATCAACCTGCACATTCAAGTCATGAAACAACTTTTTAAACCACATAACCTCAGTAGTAGCCAATGCTAAACCTCTATACTCAGCCTCTGTAGAAGATAAAGCAACTGTAGGCTGTTTCTTTGAACTCCATGTTAATGTCTTGTTTCCTGCTATTACCACATATCCACTTGTGGATCTTCTGTCATCTTTGCTTCCAGCCCAATCTGCATCACTAAAGACTTTAAGAGTTAGATCAGCATCATGACTATAAAATAATCCTTCGTTCATGGTACCTTTCAAATATCTAAGCACTCTTTTCGCTGCATGCATATGAGGTACTCTAGGTTCATGCATAAACTGTGACAATACTCCCACTGCATAACATATATCAGGTCTAGTTTTTGTTGCATAAATCAAAGATCCTACCATGGATCTATATACATTCATATCATGCAACTCATCACCTTCCTTTGCGCTTAGCTTTACATTACATTCCATTGGAGTAGAAACAAATTTACATTCCTGCATACCAAACCTTTTCAGCATATCACATATATACTTTCTTTGTATCAACCACATACCTTCATCGCTATACACAATTTCAATCCCAAGAAAGTATCTGAGCAAACCAAGATCTGAAATTTTAAATTCCTTTCCCAAATTACCTTTTATCTCATCAATTGCTTTTGCATCATTCCCTGTAATCAACAAGTCATCCACATAAATGCATACATAGACACACATGCCATCTACATGTTTTACATAAAGTGAAGGATCAGCATGACTCGCTGTGTATCCTTGCAGCATAAGATACTTTACCAACCTTGCATTCCATGCCCTTGGTGCCTGCTTAAGACCATACAATGCCTTCTTTAACCTGCATACATGATTAGGACATTTTGCATCCACATAACCATCTGGTTGTGACATATACACTTCTTCATTTAACTCACCATTAAGAAAGGCATTCTTTATATCGAGTTGATATATATTCCACCTTTTACTTGCAGCTAAAGCCAACAAAGTTCTCACCGTTGCCATATTTGCTACTGGACTAAATGTTTCCTCATAGTCCACACCTTGAGTTTGATTATATCCTTTTGCTACAAGTCTAGCCTTATATCTAGACACACTACCATCACTATTTCTTTTAATCTTAAAAACCCACTTGCAACCAATTACCTTTTGCTTTGGTGTACTTGGAACTAAATTCCAAGTCTTGTTATCCTGTAGTGCTTCCATTTCTTCTCTCATTGCTTTCTCCCACTTTTCATCTCCTTTGGCCTCATCATAACATGTGGGTTCATTTTCCTGCTCAACTTTTGTCATAAAAGCATAATGAGTATTCATGAAATATTCATAAGTATACTTTTGAGGTTGTTTACTTACTCTTGAAGTTCTTCTTACCTCCAATGTAGATGCTCTTCCTTTCTTATTAGGAACCTTTGATGATTCTCCATACTCACATACATCACTAATTTCCTCTCCTTCATCATTAACTTCAACAAGTTTGAGTTTACCTTTACTTTTAACACTTGGAGGTGACTCTTGCCTTAATCTTCCATTGAAAGGTGATCCTCTTTCTTCATCTAAACCACTCCTTTCATCATTTAAACTTCCTGATGGCTGAACTATGCATTCATCTCCTTCAACCACACCTTCTTCATTTTCATCCATGACCTGCAAACAATTCTTATTTGCATACCATGAAAGTGATTCATCAAAGTTTACATCTCTTGACACAACAACCTTATTGGTATGAGGATTATAGCATCTATATCCTCTTTGAGTATCTGCATAACCAATAAATATACATTTTTTTGATTTCGCATCAAGTTTAGATCTCACCTCACTAGGTACATGTACATAACATACACAGCCAAATACTTTCAAATGACTTACACTTGGTTTCCTTCCATGCCATACCTCATATGGTGTCAAATGATGAACTCCAGCAGTCGGAACTCTATTCATAATGTAAACACTTGTGCTAACAGCTTCAGCCCAAAAATAATTAGGCAAACACATATCATTAAGCATGCTTCTAGATGCTTCTGCTATGATTCTGTTTCTTCTTTCTGCGACTCCATTTTGTTGTGGAGTATACCTGCATGTAACTTCTCTTTTGATACCTTCATCATACAAAAAATCAGTAAAAGCTTGAGAGAAATACTCTCCTCCTCCATCGGATCTTAGCTTCTTAATATACCTTCCTGTTTGCTTTTCGACATATGATTTGAACTTCTTGAAACAATCAAAGACCTCACTCTTATGTTTAATAAAATACACAAATGTCATTCTACTATGATCGTCAATGAATGATATATAGTACTTATTACCAACCAAGGATGCCTCTTTAGTAGGTCCCCACACATCTGTGTGTATGAGATCTAGCAAACCATCACTTACATAGCTTGAATGCTTGAAAGGTTGTCTACTCTGCTTACCCATTTGACATGCTTCACAAAGATGCACCATATGTTGCTTAGTAAGATCAGGTAATCCTTCAACAATCCTCTTCTTTGATAGCTCCTTTAACCTGTGTACATTCATGTGTCCAATCCTTTTGTGCCATAGATCAAGCTCTGCTATTCGATGCATACCATAAGAGAAATAGTTTGTATGATTTGGGTTTACCTTGAATGTAAACAATCTACCTTGTTTTTGACCTCTAGCAATTAACCTCCTTTGCTTTGGATCCTCAATGAAGCAACCTGCATGATTAAATCTCACTTGTAGTCCTTTTTCTACCATTTGACCAACCGACATCAAATTCTTAGTGATCGTTGGCACATAAAGTACATCCTTCAAGCAATTTGTCTTGCTCTTATCCTGCATAACAACATCTCCAACCTGCATAATCTTATGTGTTGTATCATCTCCTGTTTCAACATGACCTTTACATGACGGATTATGCATATTAGAAAACCATGAAGCATCATGAGACATGTGATTAGAACAACCACTATCTACATACCATACATCGCTATTGCAATTCATCTTAGTTTCTACATTCATCATAAGAAGAGAATCATAATCATCACTTTTACCTTCAACTGCATAATTTCCTTGTTGTTTACCTCTTCTTGAATAGCCTCCTCTTTGATTACCACCTTGATTATTTTCATTTTGATAACAATCTTTGGCATAGTGTCCATACCTTCCACATATATAGCAATTGTTCTTATTATCTTCACTCCTTTGTCTTTGGTTGTAGTTGTAGTAGCCTCTCGTACCTCTAGCGCTTGATCTTCCTCTTCCTCTTGTGTTGAAGAAGCCACTTGAAGTCCTTTGATCATCGCTCCTTCTTCCTCGACCTCTATTTGAACCTCTTCCACCTCTGTTTCCACCTCTTGATGATCCTACATAAAGAGCTTGTCCTTGAGATCCTTTTTGATTTGAAGTAGAACCATTTAGATTCATCTCCTCCGTGACCATGAGGGCAATAAGTTGATCAAAATCTGGTAATTCTCCTCTGACATAAACTGAAGTAATGAAGGGTTTCCATCTCTCATCATCTTTGAGTCCGTTGAGAGTATGTGCAACCAAGTCGTCGTCCTCCACATGAGCTTGAATTGATCCTAGTTGATCTGCAATCTCTTTAACTTTCAATATGTAATCATTGACCGATGTCCTTGTATCTTTCTTTATGTTATTCAACTCATTTTTGAGTTGAATCTTCCTTGCTCTTGTACCTGTAGCATACAACCTTTCCAATGCAAGCCAAACATCTCTACTTGTGTCTAGATCTTGTATGTGTCCTACCATTGAATCTTGAATATTTTGTGATAAAATGAATATAACCCTTTTGTCTCTCTCATTCCAAAGTCTAAACTCCCTCAATTGTTGCTGATTTGGGTCCTCTGGTAATGTGGGTTTGATATCTGTGCCGTCAATCAAACCATACAAGCCTCTACCTTGCAAGTATGCTGTGATTCTAAACTTCCATGCTTGATAATTGGTCTTATCAAGCTTCTCTATTTGTGCATGTTGGTCTCCCATAATACAAATGCTAAGCTTCCTCCTTTAAGCCTCCTTTCCAATGTGTGTGATGAGAAGAAATATAATATTTACCTTGTAAATGAGGTATGTGCACCTTTCTTTGCTTGGATGTTGCTTCAGATGCCTCCTTGCAATCTTCTTCTACCTTTGTGTAGTGTTGATGATGAACTGCTTCCTTGATAGCTTCAAATTCTTCGTCAAGGTATGATAACCTTCTCCAAGCCTCCAAGTACTTGCTCTGATACCAATGTTGGAGTTTATTGATCTCCAAAGTACAGCTAGAAGTAGGTGAAACCCAACAGGACCTAGTTGACTTTTTCACAAACTTGTATGCACAGACCAATTTTCTTGCAGAGCAAATTGCTCTTTACTCACTTAGAATTTTCCAAAACTGTTTCACACACATAAACTAGACTCTAAGAGCTTTCCAACAAGATATAGAACACCTCAAATGGATAAATACACAATGAGCTATGACCTCTGCAATATGCAGCTTTAATGGAGACCTTGAAACAGAGATGAACCTGAGGACACACATCACTTGCAGAGACTACTGCTCTTAACGCAAAACTCCAATGACTTTGAAACTTTCCAGAATACAAGTAGACTTAAAGAGCTTTCTAACAAGCCAAAGAACACATGATTTGGATACATACACAAGGAAATATGACCTCTGCAAGTTTGAGGTTTAATGGAGACCTTCAGCAGGGATAAAAAACAGAGAACACACACTACTTGCAGAGAGTATTGCTCTCAGCTCACAAATCCAATGATTATGAAAATTTACAGGAAGAAAGTAGACAGTAAGAGCTTTCCAATGAGCTATCAAACATGTAATTTGGATATATAAGGAGGGAGATACAAGCTCTGCAATCTCTGCATACAAAACTACAGCAGTGTAGATATACACTCTTGGACATCCCACAAGATCACGACTTTTCTCCTCTTTTTATAGCATGGGAAACTAATCTAAAACCTTCCTAATACATCTAAGTTCATGGTAGACACTTGGATGGAGGTATTACATGACTCAAGTGCTCAAATAAGCAAAGTATTGATGGACTTTGAGAACTAGCCACATCGACCTTCCACTAGGACACCACTGAAGCTCCCTTGTGACTCACTAATTTGACTCACCATGTTCTAGAACTCACGTGGTATTTTTGCTACATTTTATGAATAATATGAGCCTTCTTGAAGTATTTGAAGACTTCCCAAAGGTATTTACATAATTTGAAACTTGTACCCTACATAAAACAAATGTTCGCAACACTTTTGAGCATGCACCATCACTTGGTCAACGTGATAATGCTTGGGTATGTATTTTCTATATATATTAATGTCATTATTTTATTTAAAAACCATATACAAAATCAAATTACTATTGATATACAGGAATACTTGCTCGATGATGATGATGATAATTTTTCTCATAATGTTAATATACCTCGTACACGTCATGGACTTGCTATTCATCAATTACAAGCAAAGGTTTCTAGAAATCCTCTACCTCCTGGTTTAGAAACTGAAACGGTTGGAGATTATCCATTGCCAGCTCATGATCGTTCTTTAGTACAAACATATGATAGAAGAAGATATGGAGGATTGAATAGAGGACCACTTCCTTTAGATGGGAGGTTTTCAACTTTTGGGGTAATCGCTATATGATTGCTCCATCCACTATTACTAATGCTCATCGTGGTCTCTTTATTGTAGAGGATTTGTATGTGCCTCCAAACTCTGAAGTCACTCTTATGTCATTTTGTGGTCCTATATATGGATGTGGAGATTGGCATCGACTTTCACGTTATGTTCAAAGCATGAGTACTTATGGAATATGCTTGAACGCAGCATCCCTTACTAGTAGAAGGATTTTACATGTAGAAAATGAAAGATTATATATTGATGGAAGATCTTACATACCTGGAAATATAATAGGTTTAATAAATAGTAGTCGAGGGTTACATAATAGTTCAAGGACTAATTGCACATTTGAGGAGCGTGAAAATAGTCATGAATCACTATACATGAGTAGAGATGTATCAAGATACATAGTTGTCAATGCTATTACTACATTACATGCCGGTGATGAACTATTAGTGAATTATGGATGGTGTAGACCTCCAAGAGCACCTTTTAGCTAGAGAGAATAAATTTTTTCTATCCATATTTAATAAGTTATATACTTAATTTTATATTTAAAGTTTACTTTTTATTCATTTATGGAATACTAATGAATTTTATTTATATGTGTAGATTCCAACGTATGATGTTGATGATATTCCTCCACAGCATTCACAATTACTAGTAAGACCTCATTTATCATAAGCTTCCATGAGGAGGCTACGCAAAAGTAATCCTGTGGAATATGCAAAGTTGAAAGATCTATATTCAAAAGACGATAAAGTACAAGATTTGTGTGACAATGATGAAGATGATGGCATGGCATATTTTATTGAGGATTGGTATCAAAATGACAGTGAGAGCATTGATATTTTTAAAAATGAGAAATATCTTCGAGAGGAATGTCTAAAGCATGTATATGAAGGAAGTCATTTGACACGAGTAAGTGCGAGCTTACTTATTCTCAATCTTCAAAATCGTTTTGGATGGAATAATGTATCTATTTTGACACTATTAAGATATTCAATTTTCTATCTATTTATATATATATGCATAAATATATATATATATATATAAATACATGCATATATAAACATACACATAATATACATGAATGCATACACACACATAAACATACACACACATATACACACATTTTGAAGGATGGAAAAATAATTTTAAAGGATGGGTGAACAAAAAGTGTCCATTCAATGCAGGTTTTTATTCTTACGTTAGATAAGGTAAGAACAAGAACTTGAATTGAATGGACACTTTTTGTTCGTGCATCTTTTAAAACTATTAATGCATCTTTCAGAATATTCGCAAAAAATTTGATTGTTTAGATGGCACGATACGATTATTTGTTTTGGAGGATATGAAGTATGTACCTTCATTGAATGATTTGTCGATTCTATCATATGTTCAGTTTGAAAGTGTGAGAAGCAGATTTGCTATTCAATTTGGCACTGTTTATAGGCCATACAATGGTGACCTGGATGAATCGCACGCACAGAGGTTACTCAAGATAGAGCAATCTGATTATAATGGACTAGTGCCAGCAGGATTCCTGGGGTATGCAGTAAACCTCTTGCATGTCAATGATGAGCATCTGAACTTTAGGATACAAAATGGAAATCATGGTGGCTTGAGAGGATCACTTTTATACAACTTGTTCAAAGAACTTCAGTGTCATAAACCTAAAGTTCTTTGAACAACCTGTATAAAAGTGATCCTCTCAAGCCACCATGATTTCCACTTTGTATCCTAAAGTTCAAATGCTCATCATTGACATGCAAGAGGTTTACTGCATACCTAGGAATCCTGCTGGCACTAGTCCATTATAATCAGGTTGCTCTATCTTGAGTAATCTCTGTGCATGCGATTCATCCAGGTCATCATCGTATGGCCTATAAACAGTGCCAAATTCTTTGAATAGCAATTATAAACCCGCTTCTCACACTTTCAAACTGAACGTATGATAGAATCGACAAATCATTCAATGAAGGTACATACTTCATATCCTCCAAAATAAACAATCGTATCCTGCCATCCAAAACAATCAAATTTTTCGTGAATATTTTTGAAAGATGCACATAAGCATACACATATATAAAATTATATGCATATATATATATATATATATATATATATATATATTTATTTACTTTTTTTAATATATCTTTCTTTGATAAACTTACAGGTTATTATCTGAAAAGTTTTTACCAAGTCAGAATATTCTTCCTACCTCACATGATGAAATGAAGAAGATAATCAACAATCTTGGTATAGATTATCAATATATACATGCATGTCCTAACGATTGTATTTTATACAGAGGTGAATATGCAGACTCTTTGACATGTCCCAAATGTCAATCTCCTCGATATAAGGGCGAAGAAGGTAAAATCCCAAAAAAGGTATTGAGACATTTTCCATTGGCTCCACGGATTAGACATATGTTTCAAAGCCCCGAATCATCAAAGCTTTTGACTTGGGGACATGATCACAAAGTACTGATGGAATAATCAGAATTACTCATGATACTGTTGCTTTTCAGAATATTGATTCTACATGGCCTGAATTTGCACAAAATCCACAGAATCTAAAGTTAGGAGTTGCATTAGATGGGGTTAATCCATTCTCCATGAAATCCAGTAAATGGTCAACATGGCCAATGGTAGTCATAAACTACAATCTTCTGCCATATCTTAGCATTAAAAAGGAACATTTAATGCTTTCACTTTTAATCCCAAGCAAAAGACAAGTTAAAGATATGAATATATATCTTGCTCCTCTCATTGACGATCTCCAAGAGTTATGGAGAGGTATTAATGTCATTGATGTATCGAAAAGCATCAATGAAAGACATATTACGGTTTGTGGTATTGTGGCTTGGACTATTCACGATTTTCCAGGAGATGGTGTTTGTTCAGGTATTGATGTAATTTTCTTATTCAATATGCATGTAAATAAATATGATTTAATCTAATTATATTTTTATCATTTTCATGATGCAGGAATATCTACTAAGGGTTATAAAGCTTGTCCATATTGTGGTGATTGGTTGAGATCAATCTATAGTAATAATCTCAACAAAAATATTTATCTTGGACATCGACGATTCTTGCCTGATGATCATCCATTAAGATCTAAAAGAGAAGCGATACATTTTAATGGAAAGCTTGAAACAGGTCTGTGTCCAAAACCTATGACGCCTATGGATTGGTATAAAAAATGGACAGATGGACCTCTGATAGATCTAGAATCAGAAATCTTTAGTGATGATTCAGATAATGAGTATGTGAAGAGAGGTAAAGGAAAATTGGCACTCGCAGAGAACATATCAATATGGTATTCTTTGGAGTATTGGAAAGAGTTAAAGGTATGTCATCGTCTTGATCCTATGCATATATTCAAAAATATTGGTTATTCACTATGGCAGCATCTTCTTGGACTAAAAGATACCACAGCATCAAGGAATGATTTGAAAGATCAAAAATCCAAACCAAAGTTATGGCCAGTTTTTGATAGACATCGACAAGAAACGACTTATGCACCTGCTCCTTGGGTACTTACAACAAAAGAGATACAGACTATCAACAATAGAATTCAATTGATTAAGACTCCTACAGGATATGGAGCATCTTTTCAAAACATGTTTACTATGGATGATAAGAGCTTATCTGGGTTAAAGACCCATGACTGGCATAACTTTTTGAAACATATTTTACCTTTAGTTATCGATGGATGTACAACGAAAGGAGTACGAGATGTGATCTATCATCTTGGATCACTTATAAGGTAATTATGATACTTTTATATTTAATATGTATGAATATTGGATATCTTTTATTTTTTAATTAGCTTCTTTATAATTGTTTTTATGATATGTATAGGTGGATTACATCCAAAGAGATTGACAGAAACTCGATCCCACAAAAAAAACGTGAATGCAAAGAGCTACTATGTTTGATGGAGAAAGAACTTCCTACTTCATTTTTTGATATTCAGGTTCATTTATTAGTCCATCTTGTAGATGAAATAGATATTGCAGGTGTTGTCAACAGTCGATGGATGTTTTGGGTCGAGTGATTTATGGGAATATTAAAAGGTTATGTGCGACAAAGAGCAAAACCAGAAGGATCCATGGCAAAGGGTTGGATGCTTGAAGAGTGCATGTATTACGTTACTAAGTACCTTGAAAGAGTTCATGAAGAAGCTCCGCGTGCATGGACCAACGAGTCTTCTTCAAAAATAACAGATGAGGTATTATCAGGTAAGGGAGTTCCATTCTTATTTACATTTCAAGAAAAAAATGATGTTTCTACTTTTGTAGCATATAATAGCGAATGCATGCAAGCATTCCTTAGCGAGTACGAGGAACTTCAAAATCTCCGAAGTAAAAGGCGAAAAAACAAAAGATATAGACGTAATCTTGATAATAATGAGATTACAAATATATCTTCTTTCACAGATTGGCTATATAGTCGTTTGCAACGTGCCAACGCAAATAATGAAGAAATCTCAGATGAGCAAAGAGAGTTAATGATAGGTTGTGAACGAAAGGTAATTTTATTAAAATAATATTTTTTTTTTATATATGTATATTCGTTTCTATTTACTAATTGAATTTATTTTGCAGGCTCAAGTGTAGGTCATTTTGAAGGTTGATTGGTTTCGAGCCGAGTATAAAGGTAGTAATTCCACATTAAGAAAGGAATTATCTAAGTTTTGGGCAATTGATTCTTCCAAGGTAATGCGATCTACTAAAGAACCATATATTCTTTCTAGGCATATTGAACAAGCATTTTTTTATAAAAACCCAGATGCTCATCCTTGGTGGCAAGTCATTCATGTGCAACCTAGAGGTAGGTCATTGTTTGAACAGTTTATTGTTAGAGAGATCGAAGAAAGTCCTCTTGATGATTCATCATCAGATACTAATACATCAACCTCTGAAAGAGAAATTACAATCATTATGTGATAATGATACTAATCTTTTTGATGGAGGATAATTCTCTACATGCTGATTCTACTGATGAGGAAGAGGAATTACCAGAAATAGATATTAATCCATCAATAGATGATGTGATTCATGAGAACATAGATTTAACAATAGAAGAAATAAATGAAATCAATAAGGATAATGAAGATGAGACTATATTGATGTCTTCCCAAAATGATGGCAATAATGAGAACATATGAGCAGATTAGATAGTAAATTCTACTCTAGTTATCGATCAATAACTTGAAGCTTCTGAATGGATATCAGATAATAGATTTTTTTATTAACTTGAATAACGATGAATCCTACTAGAGAGATGAAATCATGTTCTTTTAAGTTAGAACATGAAGCTCGGGGGTATGCCTAATTATTTTATATATAGCTTTATCTTCGAGGAGCAAGTTTTTATCATGTATGTATGCATATGTGTGTGTATTCATGTGTATTATATGTATACATATCTTAGTATGCATATATATGTATTTCATGTATATGTATGTGTTTGCATGTGTGTGATATATGTATACATGTGTTAAATATGCATATGCATTTATGTAAAATATTCATGTATTCATGTAATATATGCAAGTGTTTATAATTGTGTACATGTATATATGTATATGTGTCTATGTGTAAATATGTACATGTAAATATGTATGCATGTATATATATGTTTATGTGTGCATGTAGGCATGTATATGTGATGTGTACATGTATATATGTATATATGTCTATGTGTAAATGTGTACATGTAAATATGTATGCATGTATATATATATTTATGTGTGCATTTAGGCATGTATGTGTGATGCATAATATATCTACTCCATTTTATATTTATGTATGTGTATCTACATGATGTGTATATATCTTTATATATATTATGATCCTCGTTGATTCGAGTAGCTATATATAGAGGCATAAGGTTGGGAGGAGATACATCTCTCTGGTAGGACATCAGAGGAATAGATGCAATGTGTACATATACTTCAAACATATGGCTAAAAGATTGAATTAGAGTTTTTAAATTAGGGGTTTTAAAACCCTAATATTGAAATTAGTGTTTTCAATTTAGGATTTTTGAAATAGGATTCATTTATTTATTTATTTATTTATTTATTTATTTATTTATTTATTTATGTGTATGCATGTGTTGTGTATGTATGTGTATCTATATTTGCATATGCATGTGTTTTGTGTGTGTATATATGCATGTATATATGTATATATGCATGTAAATATGATTATATGAGTCTATGTGTGTGTACATATGATTATGCATGTGTATGTGTATGTGTATGTGTATGTGAGTATGTGTATGTGTCTATGTGTATTCATTATATGTGTGTAACTGCATGCATGTGTATGTGTGTGTAAAAATGTGCATGTATGTGTGTGTATGTATAAATGTGCATGTATGTGTATATGTGTGTAAATGTGCATGTATGATGTATATGTGTGTGTATGCGTGTATTTGTACCTCTAGTCTCACTTTTTTCTCTCTCTCTCTCTCATATACATACATACATGCATAAACACACATATTCATATCCACACATATATATACATAAAAGCAGTGCATACCGTGCATTATCGTGACGATGAGCCATAAGTGTCCGCATCTCTTTTAGACACCACTTAAGCGACCATCCTGTCCCAAACTTTGTCTCAAGTGAACTAAGTACGTATTTTTTATCCCTCTCATCATGCTCACTACAAAAAAAAATAATGTAAATAAAACAATATAAGATATTTATTTCAATTTATATGTAAAATTTTTACTTACTTCCACGATAAGTGGACAAGGTGCAGGTAAGAGTCGCATAGTGCCCGCATTCTTCTCTTGAACTCCAATCCATTCCCTATGTAAACAATGTTCCCCTCTGGCTCTATATCGCACTCTAGTCCCAAGGTGCCTATGCATGTCCTCATAGGCAACTCTGCTCTACTATCACGATCTGGAGGTGGTATAGGTGTCCTGAAAATAGATAGATAAAAATAAATAAAAATATGTGTTATAATATCATTAAAAAAGTTTATGAAAAAAAACACACCTATGAGCAGATAGCTGTCTTCCTGCATGTGGAGCCGTAGAAGAGCCCTCCTCTAATCGTTGGGTAAGCATCTGGATCGTATAGTCCAGCTTCTCATCAGACATCTCTGAGTAATCATGCATGATGGCCCCTAGAGTATCAGATGGAACTCTTGCTCTCATAAGACTTTTTATGAGTGAGTTTCGCCTTTCTCTCTCTACTAGGATCCATAATACCTAACATATAAAACAAAATGGGTTAGAAATCAATATATATACGTGTACATATGTATGTGTGTATGCATTAAGTATGTGTATGTATGCATGTGGTGTGTGTATGTATGTGCATGTATGTGTGTGTGTATGTGTGTATGCATGTGTATGTGTGTGTATGCATCATTATGTGTGTATGTGTCTATGTGTGTATGTGCGTGTGTATATGTGTGTGTGTGTGTCTATGTGTATGTGTGTGCATCTATGAGTGTGTATGTGTTTATGTGTGTGTATGTGTCTATGTGTGTGTATGTGTCTATGTGTGTATGTGTATGCATGTATGTATGCATATGTGTGTGTATGTGTGTATGCATTATGTATGCATATGTGTGTGTATGCATTATGTATGTGTATGTATGCATGTATATATGTATGTATGCATATGCATATGCATTATGTATGTATATGTATGCATGTATGTGTATGTGTGAGTATGTCTCTCTATGTGTGTGTATGCATATATGTGTGTGTATGCGTGTGTATATGTGTATGTATGTGTGTATGCATGTGTATGTGTGTGTATGCATCATTATGTGTGTATGTGTCTATGTGTCTATGTGTGTGTGTATATGTGTGTGTATGTGTGTGTGTGTCTATGTGTATGTGTGTGTGTCTATGAGTATGTATGTGTTTATGTGTATGTATGTGTCTATGTGTGTGTATGTGTCTATGTGTGTATGTGTATGCATGTATGTATGCATATGTGTGTATGCATGTGTATGTGTGTGTATGCATCATTATGTGTGTATGTGTCTATGTGTATGTTTGTGTGTGTATATGTGTGTGTATGTGTATGTGTCTATGTGTATGTGTCGCTATGCATCTATGAGTGTGTATGTGTTTATGTGTGTGTATGTGTCTATGTGTCTATGTGTCCATGTGTCTATGTGTCTATGTGTCTATGTGTGTGTATGTTTCTATGTGTGTATGTGTATGCATGTATGTATGCATATGTGTGTATGTGTGTGTATGCATTATGTATGCATATGTGTGTGTATGCATTATGTATGTGTATGTAAGCATGTGCATTATATATGCATGTAAGTATGTATGTATGCATATGCATATGCATTATGTATGCATATGTATGCATGTATGTGTATGTGTGTATGTCTCTCTATGTGTGTGTGTATGTCTCTCTCTATGTGTGTGTATGCATATATGTGTGTGTATGTGTGTGTATATGTGTCTGTATGTGTGTGTATATGTCTCTGTATGTGTGTATGCATGTGTATGTGTGTGTATGCATCATTATGTGTGTATGTGTGTATGTGTCTATGTGTGTATGTGTGTGTATGTGTGTGTGTCTCTATGTGTATGTGTGTGTATCTATGAGTGTGCATGTGTTTATGTGTGTGTATGTGTTTATGTGTGTGTATGTGTGTATGTGTGTATGTGTGTGTATGTGCCTATGTGTGTATGTGTATGCATGTATGTATGCATATGTATGTGTATGCATGTGTATGTGTGTGTATGCATCATTATGTGTGTATGTGTCTATGTGTGTATGTGTGTATGTGTGTATGTGTGTGTGTATATGTGTGTGTAAGTGTGTGTGTCTATGTGTATGTGTCGCTACGCGTCTATGAGTGTGTATGTGTTTATGTGTGTGTATGTGTCTATGTGTGTGTATGTGTCTATGTGTGTATGTGTATGCATGTATGTATGCATAGGTGTGTGTATGTGTGTGTATGCATTATGTATGCATATGTGTGTGTATGAATTATGTATGTGTATGTATGCATGTAAGTATGTATGTATGCATATGCATATGCATTATGTATGCATATGTATGCATGTATGTGTATGTGTGTGTATGTCTCTCTATGTGTGTGTGTATGCATATATGGGTGTGTATGTGTGTATGTGTGTGTGTATATGTGTGTGTATGTGGGTATGCATGTGTATGTGTGTGAATGCATCATTATGTGTGTATGTGCCTATGTGTGTATGTGTCTATGTGTGTATGTGTGTGTATATGTGTGTGTATGTGTGTGCGCATCTATGTTTATGTGTGTGTGTCTATGAGTGTGTATGTGTTTATGTGTGTGTATGTGTCTATGTGTGTGTATGTGTCTATGTGTGTATGTGTATGCATGTATGTATGCATATGTGTGTGTATGCATATGTGTGTGTATGCATTATGTATGTGTATGTATGCATGTGCATTATCTATGCATATGCATTATGTATGTGTATGTATGCATGTGCATTATGTATGCATATGTGTGTGTATGCATGTAAGTATGTATGTATGTATGCATATGCATATGCATTATGTATGCATATGTATGCATGTATGTGTATGTGTGTGCATGTCTCTCTATGTGTGTGTGTATGCATATATGTGTGCGTATGCATATATGTGTGTGTATGTGTGTGTATGTGTGTGTATGTGTGTGTGTATGTGTGTGTGTATGTGTGTGTATGTGTGTATGTGTGTATGTGTGTATGTGTGTATGTGTGTATGTGTGTATGTGTGTATGTGTGTATGTGTGTATGTGTGTATGTGTGTATGTGTGTATGTGTGTATGTGTGTATGTGTGTATGTGTGTATGTGTGTATGTGTGTATGTGTGTATGTGTGTATGTGTATATGTGTGTGCATGTGTGTATGCAACATTATGTGTGTATGTGTGTATATGTGTGTGTATTTGTGTGTATTTGTGTGTATGTGTGTGTGTCTATGTGTATGTGTGTGTGTGTGTCTATGTGTGTATATGTGTGTGTGTATGCATATGTATGTGTGAATAAGTGTGTGTGTGTGTGCGCATACCTTGCTTCAACGAGATGCATCTCTCTCTCTCTCTCTCTCTCTCTCTCTCTCTCTCTCTCTCTCTCTCTCTCTCTCTCTCTCTCTCTCTCTCTCTCTCTCTCTCTCTCTCTCTCTCTCTCTCTCTCTCTCTCTCTCTCTCTCTCTCTCTCTCTCTCTCTCTCTCTCTCTCTCTCTCTCTCTCTCTCTCTCTCTCTTCTTGCTCTCGCATATTTGTGCCGGGAGAAATCAAATTTTTTTTTTTACATTCCAGAGCGTCGCATATGTGATGCTATCCAGTTTGCCAACGTCGCAAATAATGTCACTAGTTAGCGACACTATTTGCGATGCACTCATTTAGCATCACCCAAGCGATGCAGGCATCGCTTATGCAACGAATGCCCGTAAAAAAATTTCCAAAAATAGCACTGTCGCTTATGCGATGCTAGCGTCACATAAGCGGCAGTGCTCGTTTTTTTTCCAATTCAGGGGCGTCGCTACGCCCCCTATTTCTTCTAGTGGAAGTAAGGAATTGAAATCCATTTTTACTTACTTCATGAGGCCTTCACGTAAAACACCACATACTTTGTATACTCTCTCTCTCTCTCTATCTCTCTCTCTCTATCTCTCTCTCTCTCTCTTTGTGTGTGTGTTGACATTCTTTTTCCCACATGCACTTGAACATGAAGAGAGATCAATAGGTGGATCGAGTTCAATAGATGGATCAGATTGACCATTGTTGCATTGAGAATCTAAGTTAAATGACTCATCTGGGAATAGAGAATCATTGATACATTCTAAGCCATGGACATCGTTCATGAAAGGATCCACTGAAAACAATGAATTTGAAAATCTATCGACTCAATCACTAGAGAGAGGTGTTGCCCAAGCATCTACCAAAAAGAGAGGGCTCATCTTCATTGACAATGGAAGTGTAAGAGCATTCCCTTTATAATATACAAACAATGGAAGTGTAACATCAAGCAATTATATCTCCCAAATCATGTATCTAGATAATTATGAAGATGGATTGTGGCCATTATTGTGGGTTGTACGATTTGACTTTATGTCATAATCAAGAATCATTTAGAGGTATGATTTCATTGCTCATTAAAAATTGGTGAGCCAATCCATCATGGAAGATTTACCATCTTGAGTTAAGCAATTGATCATGGCTCACAAAATGTCAATGAGAGAGAGAAGCTAGCAATATGATGATCTCCACCATCCTACGAGTCATGTGCACACACACACACATGCATAAAGACACACATATGCAAACAAGCCTCACTCATGGAAAAGTCAAAAGATTTTCCAAGAAACTCAAAGCTGATTACACTAGACATTGAATATGAGAAAATTCAATTGAAGGCTATTTCCTTTCTATATTCATGTTTTAAAAGCTAACCCTCTTCACACTCTAGTATCCACCCTTGTTAAGATTAGGTCCGAAACCCTCATTTGGAGTGAGACTTGAGTTAAGAGAAATCCTTCAATATTGTGGAGTGTTAAGATATCATTACTCAACCTTGAAGACTATTTTTATTGCACATATATGGAGGATATGTCTTAAACCCCATGCTACATTCTTAGGATATGTCCATCATGCATTTTACTTAAGTTTTTTATAAACCTAAACATATACTCTTGCCTTGACATTAAAAAACATTGAAGTTTCCTTCATTACTTCCAACTTAAAAACTAATCACTCAAAGGCTAATCTCAAGACCCTCTAGTAGTCCAGTCTTTAATCTCTCAAGGACCAAGGTTTTTGAGAGTTGGATTCAAGTAAAATTTTGCTTTCTCAGCTTACCTATCAGGTTTTGGGCTTTTATGAATAAAAGAAGGGATTTCGTGGTGAACACACTTGATAGAAAAGTACACTATAACAAAGGTATGAAGATTAATTTCTTAGGGAAAGTGTTGTTTATCAAAGCATTTGCGATCTCATTTATTATTACTTTGTTTTCTAATTCCTAATAATAATACATTTCTCAAACATGGAAACAACATGCAAAGACTTCCTAACTAGAAGTGGGTGCCTAGAATTAAGTGGGATAGAAATTACTTGATATTGGTTGTGGCATTGGTGGTGGAGATTTTTACATTGATGTTAGTGTAGTGGGAATTTACCTTAGCTTTGGAAATGCTCAGTGCAATTTGAGATAGTGGATTGCACAACAATCATGACACACTTCTGCATATCCAAGTAAGTTCTCTCATCCAAACTCAGAATATTTCATATCTTGCCCATAAATGAGCTTTCCAAATTATTTTCTTTCAACCTTTTCTACTATCTATGTTTAGCACGTGTCAAAGCTTGCAGAGTCATGTACATGTTTTTGCTTGCAAGAGTTTGAATGTATTGTCGTTGTGGCTCATTGATGTAAGAATTTGAACCCATGATAAGCCATCACTTTTTCAAAAGATATTTAAGTGGCTCAAACCTGGTGGAAAATTGCTAATCAGAAATTATTGCAAGTCCTGGAATGTGCCTTCTTTAGATTTTCAGGAGTACATCAAGAAAAGAGGATATAATTTGCATGATGATGATGCTTATGGCCAAGTAAGTAGTCCTGCTAAAGCTTTTATTTCAAAACATGTGATAACCAAATATGATATAACCAAGTTTGATTAGGCTACAGTTGGTTGCTTCCTGCTTCAGTTCTATAGTCCAGTCAGGCCATCAAATTACACCTAGTTCAACTCAATTACACATAGTTGTGCCATCAAGTTACACCTAGTTAGTTCCTGGTTCAACTCAGCCAATGTCGATAAATAGATCAGAGGACCAAAGGATCATTTTACGAATGCACAAGTCGAGATAGAGCACACAAAGCAAACAAACACAGAGAGAAAAACAACCAAAAATCTTAAGCAAAGCAAAAGTCAACAATGGAGAAGAAGGGAGCTAGAGAAAAAACTCACAGGTAACCTAAATTTACCCTAGCAATTAAAGATTCCAAGAAGATTCCTTTTGAAAACCCTAGAAATTATAGTAATTTGTTTGAAGTAATTCACATTTTTGTTGATGTTCAGAGTCATGGAATTCAATGCCAAGCATCGACACTGTAGGGAAAGTCGATGCCATGCATCAACTTTTGGGAAAATTTGATGCCACGCATCAAATTTTGGGCACGGTCGATGCTAGGCATCGACTTGAGCGGGGAACTCGATGCCAAGCATCCAATTGGGTGACAAGGTCAATGTCAGGCATCAACCTGCCCTCCAAACTCGATGCCACACATCGAGTTGGGCGAGCAAGCTGATGCCTAGCATCGAATTGGTCGATGCATGGCATTGACCTAGTGGTTCAAGTCGATGTCGAGCATCGACTTGGTCACCCAACTTGATGCCTAGCATCCAGTTTTGAGGCAAGGCCAATGCATGTCATCAACCTTGCTCAGCCAATTTGATGCTTGGCATCGATTTTGTCACCCAATTCGATGTGTGGCATCAACCTTGTTGCCCAATCCAATGTGTGGCATCAAGTTGGGGGACCAAGTCGATGCCAGGCATCGAAGACATGACAAATCTAGAGTGGGCCTTCAATATATAGAGGAGAAAAATGCCACTCTACTTGTGTTTGTTGGCACCTATGGGAGGGGAAAGATTACCACAACACAGGTTTTTCAATATGGCCTTGTGTTCAAGGTGGGCTATGAAGACGAGGACTCAGATAACCTCCTTTTCCTAGTGGAGACTTCACAAGGATTGAGGAACACAATTTGCAAAATAGAGTTCATGTGTCATGAATGTTGTGTTTGAGAGAGGCTTGCTCAAATCTGTAGGGAATCAAAAAATTTGATCGTGGATCTCTTGCCATGGATACAGGGGAATATCATGCCAACCCAACAGAGGAAGACTACACCTATAAAGTCAAAGGGCAAGAAGCCCATTCAGAAGAGGCCCCTGAAGAAGACCAATCCAACTGATGTGAAATCAATACAAAGCTCACACTCTCAGTATGATATAGTTGCCTTGGAGGAGAGCTCGCTTCTGGGATATTTCTTATAGAACAGAATAAGATAAGGGATGAGATTGCTAAGAAGAAGCTCATGAAAAAGGGGCAACTTTTCCACCTCCCCATTACTATAATCAACAAACCCCCAATAGACCCAATTACAAGAAGGAGGCCTCTTGAGATAAGGGATCCACATAATCTGCATGTACAGAACCTTAAGAAGAAGATGAAGATAAACCCACATGCATCTGTTGTACCATTCTTAGTAATGGTGGATCCAAACGAATGCAGGTCGGTGGAGGAATTCAACAAAGGTTTGTTTGAGGACTATACATACTATGTTATTGGAGGGTCACACTCTGTAGAGGCCCGAAGACAGCTTGTGAAAGAGCATTCAAGTACATACTTCTTTAGGTATGCAGAGTGTAAAATCTATGTTGGTTTGACTACATAGGAAGCCAAACTCCTAGCTTGGGACCACAACAATGACAATGATTATAGGCAGAAAATGTCGTGCATTGAGCGTATCAGATTCTTCCACCATGAGTCTGTTGATGCCCTAAGGGTAGATGGTGGAAGGATCCCATCCAAATCTGAGAAAGCAGTGCCTAATAGAGGTAGGGATAGTTGTGGATGACAATGTGAAGTCAGATGCATTTCATAAATTTGACCCATGGTTCCAACTCGGCTTCAAGATAGGGAGAATTTGGGATCTTTAGGATAAAATATCTGGGAGAACAAAGAGGTCAAAGGACAAAAATAGAAAAAGGCAAAAATAGATCCTCAGGTGGATGTAAAAGGAAAGGGGAAAAAAAACTGATCTCTCCATTGACGAGGCTGCTGAGGATATTAAGCTGACACCTTTGAGAGCATTGCAAGGCATAAAGGATGACACTTTGATAATTTCAACATTATCAAGGATCATTTCCAAAGAACTAAGCCTTGAGGATATGGTCATCGAGCTAAATAAGTAAGTAGATTCTTGTCATTGATCAGTTTTTTGTGCTCTTTCAGTAACTCATCGTGTTGTTTTAAAACTCACAATGCAATCACAAGGTTTACATGAAGATTTAGGACGTGATGATGAGGAGGCTTGGGTGCTTCACATGCAGTGAAGTCCAGGCAAAGTACCTGACCACCTCCTCATACAAAGCATTGTCAAAATACTTTATATTGTTTCGTGATTGGGTGATTTCTCTTGCTCATTACCATATAATATAATTGAGTTTCTCGAGTAGTTGGTTCTATTCGATTTGGGGCATCACGTTATAGGAAGACACATGCTAGAAGTCGATGCCCATCTTCAAATATCAAAGAATTACTATGTGCAACAACAACCTTTAGTCAAAATTCGATGCCAAGCATCAAATTTTACAAGGATTTCAATGCTATGCATCGTATTGTAGCACAAACTTGACTCCAAGTATAGCTCGCCATAACTAGTCTTTGCCACACATCAACTTGAAGCAAGTTATATGGCAATTGGCCTCTAACTATCTATTCATTTAAGTACCCTAGCAAAGACTTATTCAATGCTAAGCATCGACACTCATGCTTTGTTTGAAGAAACCTCGAAAGAAGAGTGGTTAGCCGAATGAAGACTATCCTTCTGCCTTCCTTGCTCAAATCCAAAGGGAAAGGCATGAGAAGTTTAGAATAAAGGCAAAGGGGATGGAATTTGAGGATGAGTCCTCTGGACTAAAGTGTTTTTCAAACCCCCTAGAACCCCTAAGGCCATTTTATTGCAATATATATTATGATGATGTAAATAACATTTGTACAATAGTACCTAGGAAAACATTATTCCCTTTTAATAGCAGACATCCCATATGTCTTTAGAATGAGTGGTTCTATTAATGATGATGAGCCATTCAAGCACCCACAAATATGAAAGATGGTGACAAATTTTGCTGAATTGACCATGTCACCACTCTAGAGAATTGTCATTTTTCATAGCAGGGACCAATCGTTCTCTATTTCAATAGCATTAAGTCAAGTGTCATGTTGTCGAGTGTCTTACATGGTATGTACTTGGTTTTTGTCTCCTTCCAAAAATTGCATGTGACATTGTTCTTATAATTATAAATTTTTAGGGTAAAGACAAATGTAAATCACATGCCAGAACATAGGTTCGTTAGTGCTACCAAGTGCCTTATAGTTGGGTACTATGATGAAGTTAGTAAGAGAAGGGTCAGGGAACATTGTAGTGAGAACAGAATTTCGAATGTGCTAATGTTCCCTGTCACTATAAAGAAGCTTCATCATGTGGTGGGAGATGAGACATTGGTTAATCCTTATCAAAAGCCCCAAAAGCTTATAATGAGGTTAATCCAATTGTTCTCCAATGATGATGATTGGATATTGGACTTGTTTTCTGGCAGAGACACTTCTAATTGCAATCTTGCCCATTGATACTCTTTTGGCATCACGTGTAATTGATTTGTTTGTTTTCAGGGATGACACTCGCCTGTGCCCTCAAAATTTTCAGGCACTACATTGCTATAGAGAAGGATGAAGCCTAAGTCAACTTCATTAGGATGTGGATTAATGGCTTGAATGAATGCCCAGATGAGGAGCAGGAGGTTGGGAAGAAACATATAGCTGACACAGAGAGATTCCAGTCTGCATCAAGGGAGCTTGTGCACCCATTGGTAGATGATCTAGGAGATATGGATCACCTTGAGGAGCGAGTTCTAGAGCAAGAAAATCCCTCAAAACCTACTCAAATCCCTGAAGATGTTGTTTTGCAAGAGGCTGAGCATTTATATGATCAACTTCTATTGTAAAATGGTTTTTGAACTTTGTAAACATATAATTTTGTAATGATTTTGTGTTGGATTGATATGTGGTTTGCTTTACATTTATGGGTGATTAAGGTCATAGTGTTGAAGTTGTAATTGGAATAGCTTGATGAGCTTAAATAGAAGTATGCAGAAAAGCTCCTCCAATGTTTATGCTAATGTCCAATGATGTGATGTTATATATACTAACCCTTGAAAAGTGTACTTTATTTCTCCATGTAGATTAACTCAAATCCTTAATAAGAATGAGAACATAAATCTCACATCAAGAGTGCCAACTGCTATATCAAGAGATTGAGTTTCTTTGCTTTGGCATTATTGCCACTACTTTCTGAAATTAGAAACTCTGATACAAGGTGTTGGATCATTCGATGGCCTTTTCTGGCATTGAAAATAATTTAGTAAGATTCTTCATGAATCTGATCCTTCAATGGTGGTTTTTCATGGTACTAATTGAAAATGAAATAATGTTTTTCGCTATGAGATAGGAAAATGAGTTGTTTTTTCAACATTTTATGCATTTCTTCTCAAATAAAAAAGAGAACATGTCTTTGTTCTCATTTGTTATGACTTAGTATTAGGGTTCCTCATAACTGACAATCCACTCTGAATCTTAGTGAAGATGGTGGTAGTAGAAGACTAGCCAACACCCAAATTACCCAATAGGCATCTGAGCGACACACACTCAACAATTGCTATGAAAGTTTCCCTATACTCCACCTCACAACTACACCTAGCCACAGTAGGTTGCTTCTTACTCAACCGAGATATGCATGAGTTGCCAATCATGAAGCAAATGCCACTAGTTGACACACGAGTGTCATAGAAATCATTCTAGTTTGATTTAGAAAAAGCATTTAAGTCTAGCAATAATGATCCCCCTTGGGATAAAACAACCCAAGTTGCTGAGTACCACTCAAATAACGAAAGATGGATTAATTATTTTCCAATGATTGACACCTGGGAAATGCATAAACCTGCTCATGTGAAAGACAACCAACTCCATTTTAGGTTGAGTTATGCATAAGTAAATCAAGCATCCAACAGTTGGGTGATAAGGGACAACATTAAATGCATCTCCAACATCATGAAAACTCAATCGTAAACCTGTTTTCGTAGGAGTGGCAATAGGTTTGCAATCTTCAAGGCCAAAATGCTACAATAATATATCAATATATTTTCTTTGACAGAAGGCTATTTCCCCATCAACTTGCATAAACAAAATGCCCAAATAATGATGCAGATGCCCCAAATCTGACATCTCAAAAAAGGCATGCAAATCAGCCTTCAATTCAAAAAGATGATTCTCATTATAACGAGTGAGCAGCATGTCATCAACATACACAACAATGATCATAAATACATCATTTGCATGCTTAACAAGGCACCCTTAGTTGGACTATTCTCAAAATCTTGTGCATGTATCTTTTCATACCAAGCACGTGGTGCTTGATTCAACCCATATAATGCATTTTTCAACATGCACACTTTGTTTCCATGCCCTTTTTGCACAAAACCATGCGAGTGAAATATATACACTTCTCATGTAAGTCATCATTCAAAAATGTATTTTTTATGTACAACTGATGTACACTCCAACTACCATGAGTTACAAGTGCACAAATGCTATGAATAGTACTCACTTGACATGTGAATGCAAAGGTCTCATCAAAATCAATGCCTCTCTCTTGAGCATAACCTTTTGCAACAAGACTTGACTTATACCTATCAAATGTTCCATCATGTTTATGCTTAAACTTGTATACCTATTTAGTGCCAATGGACTTTTTTCCCTAGAGGAAAATTACATAAAGAACAAGTACCATTCTTCATAACAAAATCATATCCTGATTGCATAGTAGCCATCCAATTTTCTAAAATCTATGCTTCATCAAAAGATATAGACTTATTCTCATCACGAAGACGAGAGTCAACCATTACATAGCAATTTTATGTGATGGAAGCACTATGAGAGACTAAACAAGTATGATATGAGAAAGGTGCATCTAATTTTCTATCTGTAGCTCAGTGATGAGTAGCACCTCCTTTAATGTCAATCCGGGAAGACGTGAGGATGGTATGAAGACCTCGAGCAAGTGGAGGCACAAGTGCGTGAGTGAGAAGCACACAAACATGCACACACATACACACACACGCGCACACACGGCAAGACAAAGAGTGAGAAGCAATGGAGTTCTTAGATTACTTTTCAAAAAGCTCTTACAAGTTCGTTTCAATTACAAGCTAACCTCAAAAATGAGCTCTCTAGCTCCTTTTATAGTTTTTGACTAGCTTTGGCCCTGTTCAGACCTAGTGTCCGGCCTAGTTAAAAATTAGGTTCCAGGGCTTATTAGAGGGCTCAAACGAGATCTAAAAAATATGAAAATTGGTAGGTATATACTTATAAAGCTCCTCAAGCTCAAGGACTCCTTGGCTTGCAAAAAATGGAGCTACAAAAATGCGAAATGATATTTACAATGGTTTTTAGTGATGAAAATCACTATTTGTGTAGGGGTTTTCTCTATTGATTTGTCATACATACCTTTAAGCCCCCTACTTGCTCTTTCTTCTTGTGTGTCAACTCCTTGATGTCTGAAAATTTAGGTGGCCTACTTGCCAGATCTTCTTTGACTGCCATGTCTGCTTGTGCTGTCCCTTCGCTCTGACTCTCTTCGTCTTGTGGCTCCTTCGGTTCCCTGACTGCTGCCAACATCCCCCCCACTCTCGTGTCTATCGCCCCTGACAGACCCTTGTCTAGAGGATTTTTGAACATAATATTGGACGACATCGGAGGCTAGGTGGTGTTCTTCGAGTCGTAAGCTGCGTGCTAGATCTGTGAGCAAATCATCCCAATTCACAGGTCCGGGGATGTCTGGATGAGGCACCCTCAATTGTTCTGAGTGAATAGTTCTCTCCACAGCAAATAATTGGAGGAGATGTGATGGTCTGGGTATAAAGATTTCGGAGTGATATTCCCAGAATCCTGTGATGAACATCTCCTCAAATGTCTGTTTAAAGCAGGCTGGGAGGTACTTGATTCTGGCGTGCCAAGCATATATTACTTCAATTGATGGGGTGGTACTCATATCGTACACCAGATCCTGGTTTCCTGTCACGAAGCCTGCTCCTGAGAAGTGGGGGTCCTTAATGTTCTTAAACGTCCTGAAAGTGATCAGCATTAATTCAAATATTTTCATACACATCTGGGCCATCACATCGGGATTATTGCGTAGCCGAATGCTCCAGTGTCTGATTGTAGAAATCATGTAGTTCACCGTGGGGGGTCCTCGTGGAGGTGCTAGATAAACGTAATTTAACCATTTTGCGCAGGCTTTGATGTCTCTGACGGCAATAGTGAATTCAGGCCAGGTGCGTCTTTGAAGAACTGGAACGTAACAAGGATTATATTTAATAAACAACGGCATATTATTCCAGGTTCGGACCATTTCAGGATATGTTTCCAAAAGCCTGATCCTCCAGGTGGGTTGATGGATGGACCCACGCTTAGCACTTTCTGGTATATCATCTGGATCAAATTGTGTTGCAAATGTGGGAGGCTTGCCGCATCGTCGTTGAATCTCGGCATTGTAATCGGCCAAAAGTATGCAGTAAGGCACATATTGGTCATTATTGGTGCCGATCCATCTATGATGAGACATGCTTCTGAAATATTCTGACTTTATGACAGTTTCTTCTAGGTTCGCTAGTGATTGGATCTGAATGGCCACCCGTTCTTCGTGTGTGTTCGCTGTCTTTTCCAGTGTCTGAAGCCACTCGGGTGCTTCCACTTCCAATGTGTCTAGTCCCTCTAAGGTTCGTTGCCCGCCTGGCATTGGCATAGGAACATACGGTTCTTCATACGAATCATCTACCTCAATAGGGACCAACTCTTCTGGCTCTGGTTCGACTACTGGAGAGGTTGCCTCTCGTATGTCAGTAACCTCTCTTGTAATTCTGCCACCTGCTCAGTTAAGGCCTTTACGTCATCTGAGGTGGAGGTTGATGGGACACTCTTCGGTTGTTCTTCCTGTTCCTTAAGTCTGCTCCGTAGTATGTCACGTTCTCTTTCCAAGTCATCATGGGCTTCCAGAAGATCTGCATAGCTTTCCAAAATGGTTTTCATCGTCTCCGAGGGAACTGCTTTGAACTGCTCTGGATCTATCTCGTGGGGAGAGCCTTCCATTGCCGCTTCCAGATTCTCTTCATTTTGTTTCTGCAGTCTCTTGTTCTCTTCGAGTGCCGTGGCCATATGTTTCCTGAGTAACGCCAAGTTACGTCTGACTCGTAGGTTATCGGCCTGGTATACTTCGAGCAAAGCTTCTAGTTGTTTGACGCCTGATTCTGTCGATGGTTGGGGTGCCTCCAATAGTGTTTGGTGAGCCTGCTCAAGTGTTGTATAACGTTGATTTACATCTGCATTTTCCTCTTCAAGAATTTTAAATTGCCTTTGTAAGTTCTGGTGATTTGTTGTCAGTTGTTGATACCGGCCGTCCAGAGCTCTGTACTCATTCTAAAGCTGATATACACATTGATTTAATGCTAGAAATATACTATTTACATTAAATAATGCAGGGAGGGGTGAAGATGCAGGGGGAATGGGGGCGGGAAGGGGAGTTGTGAATGATGTGGATGCAAGTGGAGATGTGGGTGGAGGGGGCATGGGAGATGGAGGTGGCATGGGGGGAGGGAGCGGTGCAGTGGCAGGAGATGTTTCCATAGTGTCAAATGTTTGAGTGACCGTGTAGATGGGGATCGTGGGTGGGGTGGATGTGACGTTAGTGAAGAGAGTGGTGAAAGTGGGCATGGTGACTCCCCCGAATTGGATTCCCGGAGAGAGTGGAATTCCCATGACGATTGTGGTGGTAGTGGACGTGGTGGTGATAGTGTCATGTGGTGGAGTGAGTTGTGTAGTGAGAGGTGGGGATGGTGGTGACAGTGGTGCTTCCTGATGTTCGTCTGCTTGCGTTGTATCTCCTGGTGCTGATACGTTGATATGAATTTGTTTCCCGGACCTCATGGGACGGGCGGGAACTCTTTTCTCAAATCGGTGAATGTAGGCCCTTGCCTCATGAATGGCCTCATCCAATCCTACTGCATCGGCGTGTACGTTTATGGACTCGATGAACATGTCATCCACGCCTTCCTCTGGCAGCAATTGGTTCATGAGTTTCTTGCCTGCTTCCAGTGACATTTTATGTTGTTCTTGAACTAGCTGCATGGTTCGATATAGTCTTTTTATTTGAGCCGAATACGTGGGGGCACTTGCTAACTCTGAAAGTTCGTCATACTCTTGTTCCTCGTAGGCTTCTTCCTCTTGTTCGGTCTCTTGTTCCTCGACGTCGACTTCTACAACTTGCGGTTGGGTGGGGGCTGACGTTGTTGTATGGGTTTGTGGTTCCTGAGCTCGCTTTGTTTCCGTTTCGAGATTAGAGTCATAGATTAGTCTAGCCACTTCTTCATCAGTGAGATCATTGAGAGTAAAGCCCTGTGGAAATTCCAAATCTGATGGGACGGGTGGAAACACCAGATTGGGTCCCTCTGTACTTGGTCTTGGTAGCCGAATGGTGAATGGTCTAATGCGTCGTGTCTGGGGAGGGGTAATTTCTGGTGTAGTGGTGGCTCCCCTTGGTTGAGCGCAGGGTAATTGGACTCCCCCTCTCATCTTCTTTGATGGAGGACCTGCAGCTGATAGCCTTCTCTGGAATTCCTGGGCCCGGGACCATACGAGTGCCCGCTGAATAGGCACGTCATAGGCCAGACATCGATAGATTATCTTGGTCAGAGCACAACACCCGTGGAGCACATTTTTCTGCTTCTTGTTCCACCTTTGATGGGCTAGGTGGATCTGATCTATGATCCAATGTGGTACGTTGATAGGGAGGTTTTCTGCCTCTGCCAAATACAAGCTAAACCATATCTTCTTTGGAGGCATGGTGAATCTTTCCTGGGCGGGGAAAGCAAAGTGCTGCATGACGGTTCGTAGGTGAAGGGCGATGGTCGGTGTTATTGCTACCATATCCTTCAGCTTATTGAGATCTTTATGTTTCATTCTGCCTGGAACCATTGTTTCCTTTTCAGTAGGAATGTGCATACCATACATGCCCAATGCTTCTCGTACCAGATTGAGGGTTAGCTTGAATTTTTTAAGTTCGTGGCCCGGCAATAGTGAGGGCAACACAAAAGTGTTGTCGCCTCCCTTGGCCCTGCTAGGAGTGATGGTAAGATAAGAACAACGTAAGAAATCTGGCTTCGGTAAGTGGGCCCTGAAGTAACTGTCCAGGCCAGCTTTGGTCCATACTGAGCGCATTACTTCGGCATTCTGATAGCTCTCAAATTCGCGCGTGAAGAAATGGTAGCGTCCCCATTTACCATTAAACTCCAATTCTGCTTCCCAAAAATAGGTTCCATCACCCAATGGTCCTGCAACATCGCTGAACCAATGAGCGTGTTTGCCCACTTGAGAGGTGTGCCCCTGGGGAGGATCCTGAACTGGGAGTACATGCACAGCTTGAAGTTCTTGCGGTCTTTCGGTAAGATGTGGTTCGAGGAGGAGTGTTTCTATATCCACAATCTGTGCGCTGGATCCGGCGTGAGAACTGGCACCTCCGGCTTCTGCCATGGCCCTGCTTGCTTGTTGGTTCTGTGAGAATATAGAACCAGGTGTTAACATTGTAATGGACAGAATAAACCCGTTGTTGTCCCCGTTACAACATTAACATGAGGTAGATGATGAGTCAGTGGTTAGTGAGTGCACGATGACAGTGTGTGTAGTTAATGCCTGAATAGTCCTAGGAGCTAGATGCAAAGATGCACTGTCTGATTAATGCAGTTAGTAAGTGGAGATGAATTCACAGATTGGGGTCAGGGGGTTTATTACAAGTCTTCGGTTGCCAAACACCATGGATGGCTTTTGGTCTTGGTTTTGTGGAGACTCGGGAGGGTTGCATGAGTAATTCTGTTGGGAGTTGTTGTGTCATTGGGACCCATCTACAAGTGAGTCTGTGCGTGCTTCTAGGTGGCAGTGTGTTCGAGTGTGTCAGACAAGAGCGGGTAGCGACTGCTTAACCGAGTGAACCCTGTCGTGTATGATGTGAATTGTGTGGGGTTAGTTGAGCCCGCAAGCAAGCCTTAGGCACCCAAATTTGTCTTGATTGCGGGTCAGCCTTCATCGACTTCTTGGGTACCCAAATGGATTTCACTTTCTCAACAGAGGTTTTAGGAGTCCTCTTATTAGCATCAAGTCGTTGATTACTAATAGGAAGTTGAGACCGTTGTTGCCGCTTAGTTACGGCCGGTAGCTCGTCTTTCCGCACCCACATTTGTTTCATCGGCTGAGTTGTTCTGCTTCACGCGTTCTTTTGGTCTCTCGCCCGGAGAGTCTTCGGTGATTGATCTGCCCTTAGTTGCTGCCTCCTTCTGGCCTTTGGAAAAGAAGGGAGTTCCATTGTGGTTCTGACTCCTTTTTTGAGATCTTCATTCTTCTGCATCACATAGCCTTGGACAAGAACAGCATGGTCAACTTCATGTGCACCCCTGGAGGGACCAGGAGTCCGTGTTTTTTCTAGTTCCTTGAGTGCTCCATTATTTAACTCAATTGTAATTCTAGTTTGATTCACCCATACCTGAAGAAGTCCACTTCTTAGGTTTAAGTTGACTGCTTGGTCATAAATCCAGTCTTGACCCAGGACGAGGGGTTCAGTGAGGTCCTCATCTTGACATACTAGCACTTTAACTGTCATTGCCTCATCATGAATATAGAGGGGAAGTTCCACCTCGCCCATGCAAGGGGTTTCCACGCCTCCCAATCCTATGAGATATGCTTCCACAGGATTGACAGTCAATTGCAACTCTTGACAGTAAGACAATTTAACAGCACTAGTGGTTGCACCTGAGTCAATCAAGGCTCTTACAGTCCTTGCACTCTTTCCTTGTCCTATATCTAAGGTTATGAAAGGACGTCGATCAGTTATTCTAAGTGAGCTAACACCTGAAACTTCACACATAGCCACGTCATATCCTTGATCTGCATATGCATCTTGCCTAGGGTGCTCTCTACCTTGTCTTCTTAATTTCATTCTCCGTATGCGCTCTAGGGCTTCTGCTTGAGCTTCTTCTCGAATTCGTTTTTCTTCTTCTTTGCGTTTCTTAGCAGTATTGAGTCGACTTAGCATTTCCTCCGTGAGGGGTTCCTGATACAACTTGACTCTGCATCCGCTAATATAGTTTGGGAGAACATCGCCTTCTAATGTGGCTAGTTGCACTGCTCCGCTTGTTGAGATTCTGTTAATGATCATGGGTTCGTAGCCTCTCTTCTCCAGTTTCCTCGCATGTTGCTTCAGTGTGTAGACTAGAACTAAGTCGCCTGCCTTTAAACCCTTATCCTTCACATGGGCATCAAAGTATGCCTTCTGTCGTTTCTTAGCTGCATATATCCCTGCAGCTGCTCTCAGTCTTGTTTCTCCTAATCGTTCAAGGTCAAAAAAGTCTAGAGGAGAGTTCATGACCCATCCATTCATGCTCTTGTGCCACCTTCAATGTCGGTATCAAGAAGTCCAATGGTAGCACTGCATTTTGGCCAAACACCATCTGAAAGGGGGTGGCTTGGAGTACCGTTTTGTAGGCGACTCGGTATGCCCAAACAGCATGGTGTAGCTGTTTATCCCAATCAGAGCATTTATTGTTCACTAATTTCGTCAATACATTGCATAAGATCTTGTTGGTGCTCTCAGCCTGGCCATTTGCTTGAGGGTGATAGGGGGCAGACTTCTTATGTACTACCAAGAATTCTTGGAGCAGATTTTCAATAACTTCATTTAAGAAGTGAGTGCCTCTATCACTAACTAGCTCTATGGGTAGCCCATATCTTGTGAATACATTTTCAAACAAGAATTTAGCAGTTGTTTGAGCATCGTTCTTCGTTGTGGCTTTTACCTCTACCCACTTAGTTAGATAGTCTGTTGCAACAATGATATATTCTGCATGGGAACCCTTAGCTGGGGGATTAATAGGACCTACAAAGTCTATTCCCCATTTAGAGAATGCACGTCCACCCATCATAGGTTTCAGTGGCATCTCATCTTTGCGTATAGGATATTGAGTTCTCTGACAGACATCACAGCGTTTCACATAGGTATGTGCATCCATGTGAAGGGTCGGCCACCAAAAGCCCGCAAATAGTATTGCCTTGATCACCCAATCTGGTCCAAAGTGTCCTCCTGCTACACCTTGGTGAGCAGTGTCCAAAATCTTGAGATACTCACTCTCATGGACACATAATCTCAAGTAACCATCCTTACCACGCTTGTAGAGATTATCACCAATGAGTGAGTAATCCTGGGCTTCTTGTTCTAAACTCCTTTTCCTAGCCAGAGTCATGTCTGGAGGGAATGTTTTCGTCCTCAGGAAGGATACTAGTGGTTCACTCCAATCTGGCACTATGGACACTTGATAAAGAATGGCGTGTTCCACAGGTGGTTTAGTGCAGCAGATTGGGCATTCCTTGCACAACCTTTGGACATCAGCTTCCATAGTTGGCCAATGCACTCCAAATCTCCTTAGTGTCTATAGGGTTCGTTGTTTTGAGTAGTGTTGCTCTAATGCACCTACATGTGCTAATTGCAACCACTTGGCATACTCGTCCTCTTCTACGCAACAAGCCAAGATCCCTTGGTCTGTGTGCTTGTACATACTTCCTGCCATGATGTGGTACTTTTGGGCTTTTACTACCTCCCTATCCTGCGTGGCTATTATTGGGTGGTTAGGCCCGTATGTCAATACTGGCACTAATGGCTTAGCCCACTGCGGTACAACTTCCAAATTAAACAAGTAAGCATCAGGAAGATCATCTGATACTCCTTGTGGGGCTTCTCCAGATGTGAGCCTAGAAAGGTGATCTGCTCTCAAATGAGTCCTCCCTTTTCTTACCACAACCTCGAAATCATATTCCATTAGTAAGAGAAACCATCTTACTAATCTTCTTGTATTGCATGGCTTGTTCACAAAATATAACAATGCTTGGTGGTCAGTAAAAAATTTAAACTTGTTTGCAAGCAAATAGTGTCTAAATTTCTTAACCGCATATACCATGCCTAAGCCTTCTCTCTCTGTAGTGGTATAATTTCGTTCAGCAGCATTCAGTTGTCGACTAGCATAGGCAATTGGAAGATCCATATTACCTTCACCAGTAGGTTGTGCCAGCACACATCCAATGGCATAATTGGATGCATCCACATGAACATGGAAAGGCTTATTCCAATCCGGTGTGGTTAAGATTGGTGCTGAACATAATCGCCGTTTAAGCTCCTGGAAGGAGTTCTCGCATTCGTCAGTCCACTCAAAGTTGGTCAAAAGTCCATACAGAGGCTTTGCTATGATGGCATACATGTGTATAAACCGACGGTAGTAACCACAATGTCCCATGAAAGCTTGTACTTCCTTGACATTCCTTGGCCTAGGTAGCTCTGCTATAGCTCTCACTTTCTCTTCGTCAGTAGATATGCCATTCTTTGACACTATGTGTCCTAGAATCTTGCCTTGCCTGACCATAAAAACGCACTTTTCTGGGTTCAGGCAGACTTGATATTCTCTACATTTGTCAAAGATTTGTCTGAGTTCAGGAATATGGGTTTGTCTAATGTTGGAATGAGCACAAAGATCATCAACATAGACTTCTAAGTTCTTCCTCAAGAACTCCTTAAAGACATGGCACATCAGCCTCTGGAAGGTTGCTGGTGCATTGGTAAGCCCAAATGGCATTACTCTAAAGGCAAATATGCCCCATTCTGTGGCAAAAGCTGTTTTATGCTGATCTTCTGGAGCTATGGCTACTTGATTGTAGCACGAAAATCCATCGAGGAAGTTGTACACTTCCTTACCTGCTACTCTTTCTAAGAGATGTTCTGTGATGGGAAGCGGATAGTTATCTCGAATTGTGGCTGCATTGACCTTCTTCAAGTTAATGCATACACGCAGCTTGCCATTCTTCTTGGGCACCACTACGATGGGGGATACCCACTCAGTGTGCTCAATTTCATAGATAAATCCAGCTTCAACCAGTCTATCTATCTCCTCTTTGATCTTAGCCGCATAGTTATCGTTATATGTATATGGCTTTTGCTTAGAAGGTTTGGCATCTGTGGTCATGGGGATAGTGTGTGAGCATATGTCTGGATCAACACCCTTTAAATCCTTGTAACTCCAAGCGAACACATCTCTGTATTCTCTTAGCAAGGCTATTAACGCATGCTCTTCTTCCTCTGTTAGGTCATGGCCTATGTACGTGCATCTCTCCTCTCCTTCTTCTAGGGCCACTACTATTTTCTTGGTGGTTTCTTTGTTATCATATGCCTCTCCTGATTGTGCCTCTCGTTTAGGCATTCTTATCATGACTCTCCTGTCGTCTATCTCATACTTCTTAAAATTTTCTGGGACCTCAAACAAAGATTCTTCCTCTTCTTGTGAGACTTCTCTCTTCTTTCGTTTCTTTCCTTCTTTCTTCGGGGTCACATGTGTGGCTAATCTTACATCATTTGTAAGCTCTCCATGCCTCTGGGGTTGAAATTCTACTTCATGGAAGTATTCTTCATCTGATGCAAAAGGTGGATCCATAATGATTGACTCTAGATCGGAGTCACTTGCATCCTCAAATGCATCAGGGATAGGTTCGCATTCTTCTAGAACTGCCTCTCCCATGATTGGCTCTATGGAGAAGACTGAAATGTCATAGCCATCCTCATCACAGTGAGGTGTCCATTGTTCCTCATTGATGGCTACATCCATTGTTGCTAGGATTTCTGCCCAGCCGTGGGGTTCGAATTCTTCGTCAGGAAATACTACAGGTGCATAGGCTGGGTCTTGAATGGGTCTATGTGTTTCGTTTGCACCTATATCTCTGGCCTTCTCTCTCTTCTCTTCTTCTACTGCTACTTTGCACATCCATAAGTGGGTGTCTTCATGCATCCATGAGGATCCTGATCCTATGGAATGCACAGATTCCGTATCATCTTTGGCTCTATGGATGGGATTCCATTGGATAGGGGAACATCTCTATGAGAGTAATCTTTGAGGTTCACTTTGGTCGTAACACCCAAGTGTTGCAGGTACAAAGAATTGGTTCCCCAATCCTGTACCACTTGCAACTGTCGCATAAAAGGTCGTCCCAAGATCATCTCATAGGCATGATTTTTGCTGAAGTCACATATGGCAAATGTGTGCTCAAACTCGACACCACAGGTGGTGAGAGTTATTCCTTCTAGCAATCCTAAGGGTCTCTCAATATGACCATCGGCCATCTGCAATTTCATTCTCGTTGGCCTGAGTGCTGGCTTGCCCCAACGCTTCCATAGGGAAGTGGTGGCAATTGCAACTCCTGCACCTGAGTCCAAAATTGCCTTGGTGGTGTACTCCTGGTAGGTAATGCGAAGATAGGTGTTCCCTTCTTCACCTTCACACATATCTCCTATCTTATCCAAGGGTATCTCTGGCACTGTCCTATGTGATCCTACCTGGGAACGAGGTTTTGCTATCTCGGGCACTTGATTGGTTACATGTTTCCATAATTCAGGTCTAACCTTGAGTAGCTCTTCTAACTTGAGATTGCACTGCACTTTAGTGTTTTTCACTACCTTTGTGTTCCTAGGTAAGACTGAGTCCTCATTTCGTACCATGACCGTGGGTGCTCTCATACAAGTAGACTTAGCTTCCCATGGGCCTGTGAAGTGGGGTAATTCTTGTAGAGAGTTAGACTCAAAGTCTAGTCTTTCCTGAGACTAGGTACTCTCCTGCTCCCCATAAATGGATGGGATGTCTTGCGGGAATTGGTCATGTGCATCATCCACAAGTTCAATGGGAGGAGGGACTTCACTTTCCTTAGCCCATTTGTCTTCTTGAATCTCGCGTAGGAATTCTAGTGTGAACCGATTCATAGAAGATGATGTGTCTGGCTCCGTAGAGTTAGGCACATAAGCTTCAGGCACATAAGCTTTTTGGGTGGGAAGACCTGCTCTTTCACTGGCCTTGTCATGGTGTTGAGGGGCGAGTTCCTTTTGTGATTGTGCCATTAGATTCTCCATTCTTTCTAGTGAAGGGGGGTTGTCTGGTTCAGTGGAATTGGGCACATAAGCTTTTGATGGGGGATGGGTCATGTTTTTGATTGCTTTATCTCTTTCTTGGTTTTTTTCTTCCTTGGCAGATCTTTCAATTATGCCCTCTAACTTCTCTAGAAGTCCATCCAAGTGTAATTGCGTCTTGGCTGAGCCCGAGTAATTGAAAAGGCGACTGGCTTCGAACATGGTCTGAGCCAATGCGACCATTTTCGTGCAAAGCTTGGTTCTTTCTATCTCTAGGTCAGCTCTAGGGTAGCACTTGTCATGATCCATTACATTTGGCCCTTCTTGGATTCTGGCCTGATATGCTTTAAGCATCATGTCTATGTCTTCAGGAGTGGGGTCAGCTAATACTGATCCTGCTCTAGGGGGTGGTGGAATTGTATGAGGTGGGTTGGAAGGTGGCGGGTCGGATGGCGATGGGAATGGTGGTGGTGGGGTAGTGTGAGAGGGAGTTTGAGATGTGAGTTCAGTTATCTTGGCTTTGGTTTCTCTTATGCTTTCCTCAAGTTCACTCATCTTTTTAGCCCATTGTCTTTTCATTCTTTCCCGACTATCTCTCCAGGCTCTAGTTCTCTTCTTGGTTATGCTCTCCGTTTCACTAACTTCTGGGTTCTTTCCTTGATCTACAGCTTGGTTTTGCTGCAATGCTTGAGCTCTTGTGACCACTTGCACTGGCGCAGTGGAAGTCACACTCCCTGTGGAGTCTACAACTAACCCAATAACGTTTATAGGAGTGATTTTTGGCATATTGTTGGGATTCTTAGGACAATCTCGTAAGAGATGCTCCTTTCCACACTCCTGACAATAGCCCTGGATCGTTACTGACTGGGGTTGGGTAGGTGGAGGCAAGGGACAGTCACGAATGAGATGATCTCCTTGACATCTGTAACATGGTCCTCTAGGGAATGGGGGTCTTACCTGCCTAGGTTGGGGTCTAGGGTTGGGGTTTGCATACATGACATTTGTGTAATCTGATTCCCAACTAGGTTCATTTGGCTCTTCACTATAGTAAGACTCACCATCTTCAGGAGACTGCATGTAGTAAGCCTGGGGACTATCAACATGCGTAGAATCGAAGCTATGGTCACTGGGATCACTTTCTGAAAGCAATGGTGTTACGGGGACTATAGCTCTATTCAGGTTTTCTTCTGTAGCTGCATACTTTACAGGGATTAAGTTGGATGGAGCTGGAGGTTGTTGGGCTAACACAGGCTGAGGCCTTTGCTGGGCTTGGTATTGTGGTTGGTAGGTTTGTTGAGGCCTAGCATACTGTTGTGGTTGGTATTGGTTCTGGTATCTGCCTTGTTGAGGGTATGTCTGAGGGTAGGTTTGCCTAACTGCTTGCTTGTTGTATGGGCAGTCTTGTGCTGTGTGATTTGTGTATCTTCGTTCGATAGTGCAGTACTGGCTACTAGGATTTACTTGGGGTTGAGCCATAATGGGACATACATTAGCCATGTGGTCGCCACCACAAGCGTAGCATCTCTTCACAGGGGCAAATCTCGGAATTTGTTTGCTAGAAACACCTAATTTCTGAGCCACTTTCTCTGCAAGTTCCTCAATTGATGTGGATTGCGTGGAAGAGAGGCTAGAGGCACCATCAGAATCTTTGTAGATTTTGGAGAGCTCTAACTCCTCCCCTAGGTTATCCTCAATGTCAATGCACATGCGTACACACTCTTCTATGGTCCTAGGGTCTTTCAAGTACACATATGATCTTAATTTGGTACTTAGCAATCCATCCAAGAATAAAGCCACTTGCTTAGCTGGCGTGGGTAGCTCAGGGACAGGGCATCTTTCAAGATATTGCCTAAATCTCCTTCCTGCAAGTCTCACGGTCTCTTGAGGGGTTTGCTTGAAGCTGTGAATCAGCGAGGAGGTATTATGTCTTATGCCACTCTTAGAGAATTCAATAATGAAAGCCTCTAGGAGTTGGTCTATGCTCCTGAACTGCCTCTCGTTTAGCGGCTGAAACCATGTCAGGGCAGTGTTCCTAAGGGTCAGGCCAAAGGCATTGTACTGAGTGAATAGATCCTCTACTTGTTCAGCTCTCAGGACTTGCCTAAACTCTGCCACATGATCGTATGGGTCTCCTGTACCATCGAAGTAATTCTTCATAGACTTAACTAGCTGAGTCGGTCTCAAAGTCCTTTTGTGCTCTCTAGGTCGTGGTAGAGGGAATTCATCCGCATTTCTTTGATTCCTGTGAGCTCTAAGCATCTCAGGTTCTACTCTATTCGTTTCCATTCTCGTTCTTTCTCTGCCCCCTGGGGTGGCAAAGCTTACTTCTGGCCTATCTCTATGTCTGTCTCTTTGAGTTCCGTGAGCGTGGGAGGTTCCAGCTCCTAGGTGACCAAAGGACACGTTCGATCTTGGTTGGGGGAAAACGAATTCACCCTTCCAAGTGTAAGCATGCCTATCATTTTCCGTAACCACAAAGATCCTCTCCGAAGCGTGATCTAAGTAGGTCACTCTACCTGGGCTATCAGGATCCTTAAACTCATAGATCATGATTGTTCCTATATCAATTGGCCGATCAGGTTTGTACCTCCAAAAGGCTTCGTCAGTCTCTCGATTGAGGAGCAAATCTATGCTCTTATTATCCTGGGGAATCCACTCCGGTGTGATAATCCTAGTGAGAACCGATTTACCTCGAGGGGTTCTAGGTTCTGCACCCATGTTTCCTTGCTCCAGGTCACCTAAGTCTGCTTCGGGGATTACATTTCCAAATTCGTCCGTCCTATCTGGGTGACTGGTGACTACGTATATGGTTCCTTCTTTGTCCAAGTATGCTCCATTTTCAAACTTGACAGCTGGGTGCTCTAATCCAATGGATTGATCAGGATTCTTAATCTGTACCACAGATCTTCCTAGGCCGTCCTCATAGATGTTGGCACCTAATCGGTTGATCCTAAGGTATTCCAACTGTGTTTTGTAAGGGCCTTCTACCCTGTGCAAGTATGGCACTCCTGAACTTCCCGTAGGTCTCTCCATACCTTGAGACATCTCTGATTCACTCGTCTCAGAGCTAGGGTAGTATGAGTGGTGGCTCAACTGCTGGGCCCAAGACCTAGCAGTGTGATTAACACTAGCCTCTGAAGACCTAAGGCTTTGTCTCTCCCTCACTAGATGTCGCCCTGATCTAAGGTTCATATGCCTAACTGATTAACCCAATTTGTCCCAGGTACAACCACGTTTCTGAGTTCTTTGTATCAATTACTTAA
The DNA here is from genome assembly GCA_020310875.1 of Ceratopteris richardii. NCBI lineage: Eukaryota > Viridiplantae > Streptophyta > Polypodiopsida > Polypodiales > Pteridaceae > Ceratopteris > Ceratopteris richardii. The sequence continues at coordinate 20,843,082 of CM035428.1, forward strand.
TTCCCTTTTTATGTTGATTATCGTGTTTATACTCTTGTCTGATATCACGTCGTTAGGAATACTTGAGTTTAATTTCGCACTTTAGTTTGGTCGTTTCACGTTAGGTTCTTTTCCTTTTAGGTTGTCGTTCACACACAGAGGTTATCTCTTGACTTGAACTTGATTTCTTAGATAGTCTTTGATTTATCTCGTGCCTATCGTTGCCTGGAATTACTTCTAACATTACCCGCACTTAGCCTAAACTAAGAATTGACAGAGGGTGTTGCGGGTTTTCCAACCTTGAGTACCTTTCCTTGAGTTGTTGCCCTGGTGTGCCCAAGACGCGTGTTCCCAAGCCTGCACTTACTCTTGCTTTGCGTACCCTTCGATGCTCTCAAAGGACCTGTAAAAGGCCCACCGTTAGCTCAAGACTTAAATTCAAAAGACAGAACCAAACACTTTCATTCATGTAACACTTCACCAATTTGCACTATGACTTTTTGGAAAATAATTCTAGGGATCCCTGAATTTTGTTCCCCCTGGGTATGGTCACTTCAAAGTACCCTATCTGAAAATCAATGCATTATTCTTATAAAAAACAGTTGAGGGCGTGTAGTATATTCCGCGAGCTTTCTGACAAGCCCTAGAGCTCAAAAAATGGATTTCGTATGAAAAAGTTATAACCGTTCAGGGTTTTGTAGTTAAAACAGGATTCAAAACAGGCTAACAGGTAAACAGGAATTCTCGAGTTGCTTGTGGCACGGCCTCACGATGCAACACTATACCCTAATGTTTGCCCCACACTTAGCCAAAATTGAGACCAATTTTCTCCCAAACAATTTGACCTAATTTGCTCTTCTAACGTGTTCGCAAAGTCTGTCGATCGCGATTGACAGGTCAGTCGCGATTGACGTGTCGATCGCGATTGACAGGTCCGTCGTGGCTGTCAGTCGCGATTGATGTGTCGATCGCGATTGACAGGTGTCTCGAAAAGTCAATCAGTCGTGGTCAAAGGGTCGTTGACTCTGTCAGTCGTGATTGATGAGTCGATCGCGATTGATAGGTCGGTCGCGAGGTCTGTCCGTCGTGGTCAAACAATCGTTGACTCTATCGATCGCGATTGATGTGTCAATCGCGATTGACAGGTCTGTCGCGAGGGTCTGTCCGTCGTGGTCAAACAATCGTTGACTGTGTCGGTCGCGATTGATGGGTCAATCGCGATTGATGACTCGGTGTCACACATAGGCTCCGTCGGTCGTGGTCAATTGGTCGTTGACTCTGTCGGTCGCGATTGACGAGTCGATCGCGATTGATGACTCGATCGCGATTGACACGTGTCACGCGTAGGCTCCGTCGATCGTGGTCAATCGGTCGTTGACTCTGTCGGTCGCGATTGACAGAGCCGTCGTGGGCTGTCGATCGCGATTGACGTGTCGATCGCGATTGACAGGTCTGTCCGTCGTGGTTTGTCGGTCGCGATTGACAGAGCGATCGCGATTGACAGAAATCTGAGGAATTTCAAAAAGCTAAACACATTTTTGGGAAGCTCTAGGCCTGTAGATCATGGTTTTGCACTTTGTTTGGCAATTTGAGCATTTTTTCTGTCGGTCGCGATTGACAGAGGTCGGCGACACACAGACCGTTACTTCGAATTCCGTACCTGCGCAGAGTGCTGGGGACGATGATGCGGCCTGTACCTGCAATATAGCTCAGAAAACATGCAAAAACAGCACACACAATTTCGCTCTCTCGCTCTCTCTCACAAGTGAAATGAGGGAAATGAGGTGGAGAAGGTGATATGATCAAAAAACTGAAATTTTCGTGATGATGGAAATGGAGGTGGAAGATGGTGGTGATGATGATGGTGATGATGGTGATAAGGTACGAAAGAGAAAAATAGGAAAAGTAACGAAATTACCTATCACGCCAACATCTCCAATCTACGTCTTACCATCACACGCTCGTCCTCAAAGCTCGATCCCCGGCAACGGCGCCAAAATTTGGTGTAGCTCAGTGATGAGTAGCACCTCCTTTAATGTCAATCCGGGAAGACGTGAGGATGGTATGAAGACCTCGAGCAAGTGGAGGCACAAGTGCGTGAGTGAGAAGCACACAAACATGCACACACATACACACACACGCGCACACACGGCAAGACAAAGAGTGAGAAGCAATGGAGTTCTTAGATTACTTTTCAAAAAGCTCTTACAAGTTCGTTTCAATTACAAGCTAACCTCAAAAATGAGCTCTCTAGCTCCTTTTATAGTTTTTGACTAGCTTTGGCCCTGTTCAGACCTAGTGTCCGGCCTAGTTAAAAATTAGGTTCCAGGGCTTATTAGAGGGCTCAAACGAGATCTAAAAAATATGAAAATTGGCAGGTAGATACTTCTAAAGCTCCTCAAGCTCAAGGACTCCTTGGCTTGCACAAAATGGAGCTACAAAAATGTGAAATGATATTTACAATGGTTTTTAGTGATGAAAATCACTATTTGTGTAGGGGTTTTCTCTATTGATTTGTCATACATACCTTTAAGCCCCCTACTTGCTCTTTCTTCTTGTGTGTCAACTCCTTGATGTCTGAAAAATTTAGGTGGCCTACTTGCCAGATCTTCTTTGACTGCCATGTCTGCTTGTGTTGTCCCTTCGCTCTGACTCTCTTCGTCTTGTGGCTCCTTCGGTTCCCTGATTGCTGCCAACACTATCTCTCAAAGTCTGCACCAACCATTTAGGCATAGCTTTTGCCTACTCTATATCAACCCTCTCATCAACAAGTACATCATGTAAATTTGCACTAGAAATGGAATGATCTACATCATCATATGAAACCTATAAAGGGTGAGAAATTGCCTCATTTGGACTAGCTAAAGTCTCTTTGATACATGAAAATAATGGTTGAATTGCATCTTCCAGAAAAACAACATCATGGATAACCAAAATGTGTTTAGTCTCTGGATGATAGAGATAATAGCATTTCTTTCAGAATGGTACTCAACAAAAATACTTCTCACTACTTTATCATCCAATTTACTCCATTAATGTTGTTCAGGCATTAATGCATATTCTAGACACCAAAGACATGCATATGAGCAAAAAATGTCGTGTGGCCATGCAAAGCCTCATATGGACTGATCGATTGTAGTGCGTTAGTGGGACACCCATTAGATACATATGTTCCACACATAAGAGCTTCAAGCCAGAAGCTATGTGGTAAAACCTAACTTTTGATTGTCCACATCACCATCTCTATGAGTAACTTGTCCTTTCTTTTAAAAAATCCATTTTTTTGAGGTGTATATGGAATTGTAAACTATTTTTTTTATCCCTCGTTCAGCCAAAAATGCATTAAAGTAAGAAGACATGTAATTCCACCCTCGATCAAAATGGAGGGTGCCCATTTTACATGCTGACAAATTTTAAGCCAAAACCAAAAACTATGTCAAGCACATAGACACTTTAGACTTTACTTTCAATGGATAAACTCAGGCATGTCTAGAGAAATCATTAATAAAATTCACGAAGTAAAGGTAGTTCCCAAAAGAATTTGTTTGCATAGGACCATGAACATCACTATGAACAAGCTATAATTTTTTATTAGCTCAAAATTGAACCATCTTTTAGGAAAGAGGAATGCTACATTTTGCCCAAAATACAACCTTCCCAAACATGTTTACAAGGTGCCTCAAGTTTGGAAAGAGAGGACATCATTTTAAATTCCTATAGGCGTAGCGAACTAGCAAAGTTTAGATTACCAAAGCATGCATGCCAGAGCTTTGCATATGAGATAGCCTGAGAATCTTGAACATAACATGCTGAATCATTCATAGATTTTACATATTCTATGAGCTTATACAAGCCATGAAATAAAATGTTAGAATCAATAATAACATTGCCATTTGAAGTACCATAAACTGCATATCCGTCATTATAGAATTTGACAACTAAGCCTATCTTGACTAATGTTGAAATTGACAATAGATTTTTCTTGATCCCTAGTACATAACAAAGTATCTGACAATATGAAGGAAATACCATCAGCAATAGTCAAAATGGTCTTACCAACTCCAATTATAGGATAAGAGGAGTTCTTAGTGCATGTGACAGTTTTCGTTATAGGAGCACGCTCAAGTGAACCAAAGAAACTGCACTGCAAGGTAATATGTTTGGTTGCCCCACTATCGAAGTACCAAACATCTAAGTCTACTACATACATACACTACTCATGAGAAGATGGGTCATAGCTGCAAATAGTAGTAAACGTCCATTCTTCATTCTAAAGAAGATTAGTAGACTTTGTTTTAGTTGTAGAGGCCTCTACAAAAACCATTCTAGCCTCTTTCTTCTTTGCCTATTTTGTAGCTAGCTTTGAATAACTCTTTATGACATGATCATTACCCTTACCAAATTTTCAAAACTCTTTCTAATTTTCTATTTTCTTCTTATCTTTGTCTTTCTTCTTTGAGTACGCAACATTAACATATTTCGACTTACTAGTAGATAAGATCTATTTACCTTTGCCCTTTTGACTATGTAGGAAAGCTTGATCTGCAATACACATAATGGACCTGTTCTACTTAGACTAATCTTCTTGAAGCAAAACAAAGAGTAACTCCTCAAATGTTAAGGTATTGGATTATCTTTCATCATCAAACAAAGAGTACAAGCAAAACTCTGATATGAATCTAGAAGAATGCTCAAAATAATCTACAAAAGTGAATTGTTTGGCAAGACTTCATCAGCAAAAATCAACTTATCCTTCAAATCATTCATCTTCTTCAATTCTCCTTCTTTCATATGCTCACTCTCCAATGTGGTTGTAGACACAGCCTCTGCCCATATGTCGTTTGGTAATCCCTTTTCATTGAGCATGGACCTTGTGGCTTCAACAATAGCTCTGTTTCTCCTCTTTGCAACACCATTGAGTTTGGGTGTATACCTTGTAGTGACTTCCCTTTTAATGCCTCTTTCATGCAAGTAGGCATCAATTTGAGAAGAGAAGTATTCTCCTCCACGATCTGATCTGAATCTTTTCAAAGTCCTACCTGTTTGGTTTTCAGCAAGAGCAACATACTTCTTAAAGCAATTAAAAACTTCATCCTTGTGCTTCATGAAAAATAGAATGGTCCACCTGCTACAATCATCTATGAAAGACACATAATATCTTGAGCCTGATATCAATGGCTCTTTACTAGGACCCCACACATTTGTATGCACTAGATCCAAAAGATTTTGATACACATATCCCTTCCTATTGAAAGGCTGTCTATGAGCCTTGTCGAATCGACAAGCTTCACACTTATAAATCATGTGTTGCCCTATGATATTAGGCAAGACAAGTACACTTTGGTCCCTGCAAATTTGTTTGAGTGTCCTCTCACCAATGTGAACAAGCCTTTTGTGCCATATCTCCAACTTTGTGAGAGTTTGAGATCCATAGCTGAATAAAGCTATGTTCTTTGTATCTTCCACTTCAAAAGTGAAAAGCCTTCTTGTCTTTTCTCCTTTGGCAATCCTTCTAAAGCCTTGCCTTGGGTCTTCAACATATGCTCCAAATCGGTTGAATCTAACCTGCAATCCTTTTTCAACAATCTGCCCAAAACTTATTAAATTTTTGGTAATTGTAGGGACATACAAGACTTTCCTTAAAAGGTTCATATTCCCATATGGTCTCTTTACATTACCCATCTTCTCCACTAAGTGCTTTGTATCATATCTTATTTGCACTTCATGTTTGTTGTGAGGATCTTCCAAATGAGAAAGTAAAGCCACATTTCCTGCTACATGATTTGAGCATCCTGAATCAATGTAAAAGATGTGATCATCATCCTTACCCTTCTTCACTGATAGATTCATAATCAATAATGAATCTTCTTGACTTTGGTCTTCTACATAGTTATTGTAATCTCTCCTTCCTCTATGGACATTTGACAGTTGTTGTTGTAGTAATTGTTGTTGTAGTAATTGTTGTTGTAGTAATTGTTGTTGTAGTTGTTGTTGTTGTAGCCTCCATTGTATCTTCCTCTATTTGATCCATAGCCACCTCTATTGAATCCTCTTCCTCTTGAGTTCCTCAGGTTCCTGAAACATCCTTCAGTAGTATGATTAGATAAGCCACATATATTGCAAGGTTGAGATGATTGGAATCTCCCCCTGCCTTGCTTTCCACCTCTACCTCTTCCTCAAGCTCTTTCTCTACCTACAAAGTTTGCTTGGAAAGAGCTACCTTCATCTTCATTCTTCTTATTCTTTGACTTGTCCTTGACCTTAGCTTTATTAGAATATAAGGCAGAAGTTTGATCACCTCTTGAGGACTCACCACCTTTGTTAATCTTTGCTTCATGAGTGAAGAGTTGGCCCATGAGTGTGTTGAGGTCGAGTACATGCATATCCATGTACAAATCCATGGATTGTAAGATTTTTGGATGTATTTCTTATGCTCATGTTCCTTCAGAGGTTAGAGGAAAGATGGATCCAAAAGCTGAAAGATGTGTGTTTATTGGATATGACAACAACCAAAAAGGCTACATGTTATACAACCCAACAACCAAAGGATTCTTGGTGAGTAGAGATGTAGTGTTTGATGAGAATAGTTCTTGGTATGAAGACTCATGTAGTAAGATCAAGTTACCTTATGATCTTGAAGAAAATTTTTCAAAACTTGTCAAGGATAACCCTTTTAAAATTGAAGAACACGACATCTCAGAAGATGATGAAGCATCTCAGATTGAAAAACTCAAAATGTAGAAGTCTCAAGGTAAAGCTAAAATGCAGGAACTTGGAAAAGAGGCATAATCATCACATCATGGCCTAAGAAGGTCCATGAGGGAGAGAAGAAAACCAGGGAGGTATGGGTTTGATACTTCTTTAGTTACTAAACATTCAATCTATCTAGCACAGGACATAAATCAAGAGGAACCCTCAACATTTGAGGAAGCAAAGAAGAAATCAGAGTAGAGGCATGCACTGGAAAAAGAAATTGAAGCTCTTGAGGAAAATAACACTTGGGAATTGGTGTCCAAGTCTTCATCAATGAAAGTGATAGGCTCAAGATGGATTTACAAATTGAAGAAGAACTCAAATGGCTCCATTAACAAGTATAAGGCAAGGCTTGTGGCAAAAGGCTTTGCACAAACTCAGGGAATTGATTATGAGGAGACCTTCTCTCCTATGGCAAAGATGCCAACAATTAGAGTCCTACTTAGTATTGCTTCTTCCAAGAATTGGAAGATACTTCAATTGGATGTAAAAAATGCATTTCTTAATGGATGGATAACAGAAGAGGTGTATATGGCACAACCACCTCGTTTTGAGAATCAAGTACATCTTGATTATGTGTGTAAGCTTAATAAGGCTCTATATGGACTCAAACAAGCCCCAAGGGCTTGGAATCACAGGCTTGTTTCATTCTTGCAGGATAAAGGATTTGAACCTAGCAAGGCAGATCCATCACTCTTCATCAAAAAGAGTAATTCTAAAGTCATTTATTTGTGCATGTATGTGGATGATATTATACTTACAGGAAATGATGCAGATGGGATAAAGAAGATCAAGGAGCAGATGCAAGAAGTTTTCAAGATAATTGACTTGGGTTCACTCACATACTTCCTAGGATTGGAAGTAGTATACAAAGATCATGGTCTATTCCTTGCTCAAAGGAAATACAATAAAGACTTGTTGACAAAGTTCAAGATGTAAGATTGCACGATTGCAGGTACTCCAATGGAGGTTAATCATAAATTGAGCTTACATGAAGGTGAACTCATAGAAAACATCATAGGTTATCAAAGCCTTGTGGGAAGTTTGAACTATACCACATTGACAAGAGTAGATATATGTTATAGTGTGAGTGTGCTAAGTCAATTTATGCACACACCCAAGAAACCTCACATGGACGCTGCCAAGAGGATACGTAGATATCTCAAAGGGACCATGAATGAAGGGTTATACTACCCTTATGTATCTCATTTAAGTATAAAGTTGTTCTCTGATGCAGATTGGGCTGGCTCCAAGGAAGACAAAAGGAGCACCTTAGGATATCTTACCTTTGCAGGGTGAAAACTTGTCTCATGGTCATCTAAGAAGCAACCCACAATTGAACTCAATGAATACAAAGGTCTTGCTATAGCTACTCAAGAAGCAATGTGGATGAAGACACTATTCACAGATCTTGGATTGGAGATTGGAACTCCAAGTATCCTTGGTGACAACATGAGTTCCATTCACTTGGCTGCCAATCCAATTTTCCATGCAAGGACTAAACATATTGAAGAACATTACCACTATGTAAGAGAGAAGATTGTGAGCAAGGAAATTTAGCTATCATATGTGTCAACTCATCAACAATGTGCAAACATTTTAACCAAACTATTAGATGGTACAAAACTCAGTAAATTCAAAGGTATGATTGGTTTGCAAGAAATCTTGGAAGATTGAAGAACTCAATCTTACTTGACTTGAGGGGGAGCTATTGGAACAAGTTCATGGCAAGTCAAAGCAAAGGCTTGAGTCTTCAAATGTCATAAAAACCTTATGTTATAGTTGAAGCAAATACCAAAGATTTGAAGAGTTGCCACTTTTGGAAAATTCTATGATGAATGCTTCTAGCAGTTGACCTATATTTTGATAATTGTGATTGGTCATGGGTTGAAACCAAGCTAAGGCAGTGCCCTTGAGGTTCAAGCCAAATTCCTCAAATTGGGTGAACAATTCCTCAACTTGTTTAGCTCTTAGCATTCGTTTGAACTTGACCACATGATCATAAGGATCTCCTGACCCATCAAAGTAGTTTTTCATTGTCTTGACTACTTGAGAGGGTCTTAGGGTTCTTGGGTACTCTCGAGGTATAAGCAATGCAAAATCATGACCATCTCTTTGATGCCTATGTGATCTATGTCTCTCTCTTTCATGTCTTTCATTTTCAAATCCTGATCTATCTCTGCCCACTGTGTGTGCAAAGCTTACCTCATGTCTCTCTCTAGCTCTTTCCCTTTGGGTTTCATGAGTCTTGGATGATCCTACACCTTGGAGGCCATGTGAAACATTAGATCTTGGTGGAGGGAAAATCAATTCACCCTACCAAGTGTATACATGTCTATCATGCTCTCTTACCAAGAACATTCTCTTTGATGTGTTATCCTGGTAGAAAACTTTGCTGGTATCTCAGGATCTTTGAGCTCGTAGATGATGACTCTGTTTATTTTCCTAAGTTGATTTGGATTATACCTCCAAAAAGCTTCCTCTATTTCTCTATTCAAAAATAGTTCTATGCTTTTCTTGTCTTTGGGAACCCACTTTGGCATTATCACTCTAGTTAAGACAGATTTGCCTCAAGGAGTCTTGGGTTCTCATCCTAGGTCTCTTATCTCGTTCTCAGGAATGATATTTCCAAACTCATCTGTCCTGTCTGGTAAGGTGGTAACCACGTACATGGTTCCTTGCTTATCAATGTAAGAACCATCTTTGAATTTAGCCACTGGGTGTTCAAGTCCAAATGTTTGATCGAGATTTTTGAGTTGGACAACTGATCACCTCATACCATCCTCATAGATGTGTGTACCTAATCAATTGGTCTTAAGATACTCCAATTGTGTCTTATAGAGACCTTCTGGTGTCTGTATATAGGTAGTGCCTGAGTTACCTGTAGGCCTCTCCATGCTAAAATACATGTTTTAATCACTTGTGTCCAAACTTAGCACGTAGGGATAACCACTAAGTTGTCCCATGGCCTAGTTGTATGGTTGACACTAGTTTCAGACAATCTGATGCTTTGTCTATCCTGGCCTAGGTATCTACCTGACCCTTGGTTCATAAGCTTTGTCTATTAGTCCCAATTTTACCAGTACAACCGGTTCGCAATGTTCTTTTGAATTAGTTACTTGTTCTTTTATAGATTTCTTTGATATAATCTTGGCCGACAAATATCATCGTTATGGATACTTGAATTTATCGCACTCTGAGATTGATCGATCCACTTATATATCTTAGCTATGCTTTAACTTGAGAAATTAGGATTTTCTTAGACTTATGTCGTGCTTATCGTCACCCTAATTAATCAGTATCACTAGTCGTATTTAGCCTAAGCTAAAAAAATACTGAGGGGTTTAAGAATTATTCCAATCTCAAGTCGATTCTCCCTTGATCACATTTGAATGCTCCGGATAGACGTTTCCACACTTGCCACCTTGACTCCCTTGAATGGCTCTCAATATACCTATAAATGTTCCAAGGTTAGATCAAGCTTTAGATTTAATATTTTTGATAGACCACTTGCATTCAGGTTTCTCGAAGACCTACCTTTCCCCCTTGTATTTCTGAAAAACTTCTAGAGATCCCTTAATTCCTACTCCCACTTGAGGGCCAACTTCAAAATACCATATTTCTAACTCAACGCATGAATTCCAACAAGCTCAAAATCACTCAAAATAGACTTTATATGAGAAAGTTATGTCCAATCAGGCTTCTAGGGGTCAAACTAGGCAAACAAGACCTCTTAGAGAATCATGATATTTTGCAAATCAGGTAGCCAAAAAGTCATTTTTTTTCTACAAGTGCAACAACTAGAGAATCAAGATTCTCTAAAAATCCACAATCCAAAGAATCGCGACTTTCTCAAAATCGCCAAGTAGAGAATCATGAATTTCTCAAATCTTTAAGTCCAAGAAATCGCGATTTTCTCAAAATCACTAAGTCTAGGAAATCGCGACTTTCTCAAAATCACCAAGCAGAGAATCATGATATTCTTAAGTTCCACTAAATCAAGAGAATCACGATTTTCTAGAAATTCTAAGTGCAGTGAATTCCAACTTTCTCCAAATTCTTAAGTCTAGAGGATCGCCATTTTTCTCAAATCCTCTCAATCTAGAGAACCGCAAATTTCTCAATTTCCCAAGTCCGGAGGAATGCAATTTTCTTGAAATCTACAAGCCAGAGAATCACGATTTTCTCCAAATCCACAAATCCAGAGAAAAATTTCTCAATTTTTGCTAAAGCTAGAGAATCGCGATTTTCTCAAATTCTATCAAGTCTAGAGAATCACAAATTTCTTGAATCCAATAAGGCTAGAGAATTGCAACTTTCTCCAGGTCGACAAATCCAAAGAATCACGAATATCTCAAAATGCATAATTCCAGAGAATCGCGATTTCTCACTTTCAGAGAATCATGACTTTCTCAAATTTTATCAAGTCCAAAGAATCGCATAAATCCACAGAATTGTGAATTTCTCAATTTTCCCAAGTCCAGAGAATCATGATTTTCTCAAAATCCATAATTCTAGAGAATTGCTATTTTCTCACTTTCAGAGAATTGCGATTTTCTCAAAAAAAATTAGGCGGGAAAAAAATTTGAATTTTTCAGAGAATTGCAATTTTCTAAGAAAGTCGCAATTTTTTGAGTTTTTAAGTAGGAATTTTGAATTTTTGCACCGAGCCCAAAAAAAATCATGAAAAACACAAGTGCATGCACTCCCAAGCATGTCCTAGCTCTTTCTTGCACTCCCACACATGAGATATGATGTGAAAATGGTGAAAATGCACTCAAAAACAAAAAAAATCTATGAAGATGAAAATGGATGAAGATGGTGATGATGATGATGATGATGAAGATGGAGAAAAAAAATCAGAAAATGAACAGAAAATGAATATTTTTTACCTTCCAACATCACAAATCTATGATCTTACCATCACAACGCTCATCCTTGAGCAATGCTCCCCAACAACGATGCCAAAAGTTGGTGTAGCTCAAGCATGAGTACCACCTCCTTTACTTGTCAATCCACGAAGCCATGAGGACTGGTATGAAGACCATGAGCATGTGAAAACACAAATGTGTGAGTGAGAAGCACACTAGCATGCACACACATACACCCACACGCACGCAAGGCAAGATGAAAGAGAAGAACAATGGAAAGCTTTCTATTGCAAAGAATTCTCTTACAAAAGCTCAAATCTCTCACAAATTACTAAGAAGCTAACCTCAAAAGTGAGCTCTCTAGCTCTTTTTATAGTTTTTGGACAAGTTTTGGCCCTATCTAGACCTAGTGTCCGGCCTGGTTAAAAATTAGGTTCGAGGGCTTATTTGGGGGCTCAAACGGACTCTAAAAATTTATGAAAATCATATGTAGATACTTCTAATGCTCCTTAATGCTCCTCAAGCTTGAGGAATCCTTGGCTTGCACAAAATGGAGCTACAGAAAGGTGGCATGATATTTACAATGGTTTTAGTGATCAAAATTGCTCTTTTGTAGGGATTTCTACTGAAAATTTGACATACACTTCTTGGAGCTCCCTACTTGCTCCTTCTTCTTGTGTGTCCACTTCTTCGACACATTCTTGTGCCTCGTTCTCGACCTTGAGTGCTAACAGGGTGCCTTCTTCCTTGTAGAACTCCTCTCTTGACCTTTGGGATATTTTTTCTTGAGTCTACTGAACTTTATATTAGGAGTAATGAACTCATCAAGCTCTTCCTCTTCTGACTCCTCTTAGCTTCCCTAGTGTCATAGTGTGTCTCTTGCATCCTTCTATACTTTGAATTAGAGGATGGTCCTTCATAATCATAAGTGTAAGAGTGATCATATGAGTGTACCTTAGATGTAGAAGCCTCTGGTCCACTGATTGTGATTGACTCGAGATTGAATCTACACATCAAAGTCTACATACTCCTCTTGATCCTCTTCATCCAACTTTGCCTTGCCCTTGTCTCCATACCATGAACTTGACTCATCAAACACAACATCTCTTAACACATATAGTTGCTTTGAGAGAGGGTTGTAGCACTTGTACCCTTTTTGCTCATTTGAGTAGCCAATGAACCCACATTTCTCACTCTTGGACTCTAACTTTGTTCTCAGTTCACTAGGAACATGAACAAAGCATACACATCCAAATACCTTGAGGTGCTCCATGGTTGATTTCTTTCCATGATAGAATTTGTGTGGAGTCAAGTTGTGCACACCACCTATTGGAACCCTATTTATAGTGTAACAAGTTGTATTCACAGCCTCAACCCAATACGAGAATAGTAACATACCTTCATTTATGAGACATCTAGCTATCTCAACGAAATGCCTATTCTTCCTCTCTGCAATACCATTTTGATGAGGGGTGTACCTGCATGTAAAGTGCCTCTTTATGCTTTTGTCCTATAAGTAGTTTGTGAATTCCTTCCTCCAAAGGCCACAGTAGGAAAGGGTTAGCTACCTTAGATTCTGCACCAATTTCTTGATAACATTAGTAATGTGATCAAATTTTTGTGTATCATCCAATGCATAAAGACATATTTTCTCCTTCAACATGGGGTTAAGACTTTCAATAAACCCCCCATGCATCACATAATCTAGAGGGCGTTCTCCATCTAGAATCTACCTCAAAGTGCTTCAAAACAAAGAAGCATAATATGCAATTGTCTGAGTAGGTTGTTAGACCATGTTCTACAATGTGATAAATACTATCCAATGGTTTTGGCTTTGAGAAATCTCAATAGAAAAGGTTTATGCAAAGCATCATAATTTCCAAAATGATTAGGGGTGAGCTTGATCATCCATCTAAACACTTCACCACCGTGTAGGTTGGAAGAATTGGGACTTCCAAGCATCATCATGTCTTCCTTCCAACAAGTCATACTACATATTGAACAGTCAAACATGGACATCTTGATCATCATCTACTTTCCCACTAAAGTGGTTAAAATGCATTCTAGTAATTATATGGCCTAAAACCACCATATGAGTTTGCCAATGCTCCTCATTTGTGGGTACTAAAGGAAAAAAATCCACTTCTTCCTTCACTTCTTGGTCACTTTCTATTCCAAAAACTAGCATAGACTCCCCTTTTGGTGCTACTACCTTCACCTTCAATTGCTTCACAAAGACAAAATCCAAAAGGTTGATGCCACTCCAAAATCCCAAATTTTCTTGTCCTTTATTCTCTCTGATTCTCCATTAGGTTTCCTACCTCTTGTGCTTTGTGCATGCAGCTTTGCGGCCCCAAATTTAGCTTGCACTTGAGGAGTTGCATAACTAATGGACTTAGAACTATCCCTTTTCTGAATATTGAAAGTAATCACTCTTGGATATGCACACTATCCAAAATCACACTAGCAAAAACCTTTCAAATTTCAAAAGTAGAAGATCCCACTGTGGTTTGCCTCCCCCCCTCCTCCTTAAATCATGAAGAATATGTATTGAAATGAGTTGGCATGGTTGACCTCCATTGCCTTGATTGCCCATAAAATCCTTCTATAGTTTATTCCCAGTATTGACATCCCATCCCATCGCAATTGCCAAATGTTTGTGGTACTTCAATCGTCTGTGCAAACAAGGTTCTGAGAAGGGAGAATTCTGAATAGAAACTAATTAGAATCATAAATTTCTACTCCCACCATAGTAAAATTAACTTTGCAAATTGTACAGTACTCAATCAAATAATTCTTCAAAAAGATACATAGTAGATGCAATAAATAGACAATAGATAGAGACAACAACAAAAATAATTTATTTTCATTATAAGTTTAAAACTTATAAAATTTTCATTACCATACTATAGAAGTATGTCTCTGCATAATGACCATCTAAAGGACTACAAAACTTGTAGATTATGTAGATTGTGTGATATGCTCTTTTGATACAAGAGAGCAAAACAATTAATAATTGGAGGGAAAATAGAGTGGTTATACTTTGGCTAGCATTTTGTTATTTATAGTAGGGTTCACAAAGTATAAGGGTTTTAAAAAATATGATATCTCCATACTAGTAGCCTACTAACAATGCCCATAAAACTCTAAAGGGCTATTTATGTTTGGTATTGCGCACTCAAGAATACATTTATTGCTGAGCTCCTATGCTTCTTCTTCTTCTTCATACTATTGCTACTATGCATTCTTACTCCCTAGACTCAAGTATTAAATATAAGAGTAAATCATCGCTACTTGAGAAACATTGTCAACATAACTTCTCTAACTTTCTCATATTGATACAAATTTTGTTGAGCATAGTGAGGTTGATGTATACTTAAAACTATTCTAAAGGTTCTCAATAGGTCAAAAATTGATTTCATCCCATTTTGATCTTTGAATCCACTATGGCGATGATTATGCAAATAATTGAATCCTTTTTTGCCAATTTCTATTCATGTTTCTGTTCACAAGTACAGCCATCCTAGAGTCTACTATAGGTCTAGTAGAGCTTAATTGGGTAACTCTTATCAACTTTTTGGAGAAGCAATCAAATTTCCTTATCAAGGTACAATCACTGATCATGAGTGAAAAACAATTATGTATTTTGCATGTTGGATACTGAGGATAAGTTGGATGGATTTTAAAGTCATTCTTCTACATTGATTTTCCCCTTTACTTCGCTCATAGACCCCTCTATTTGAGTGTAAACTATAATCTATTTTGTAAGAGATTTGTGTATAAGACATCCTCTATTTTTTAAGACCTTCTTTGTCCATCCACCTTCTATTTAAAGTCTTAGGCATATGATCATTTTGATGAAAGATCTACTATGACTATCACGGAAATGGTTTTTCCAAATATGTGATTTTAGGATGCTAAACTTCTTTCTTGCCTTTAAATCATGATGGTTCTTTCTCATTTAGATAGGGATGACTCTTTTCGTGGACTCATATTCGACCAGCTCTTTGCTCGATGACACAATGAAATCGCTTGCAGTGTCTTTTTCCATGATATGTGACTGCTTGCTAAAAACCACATCATGGCTCACTATAATCTTTTTTTTATCTTGTTTATTAAATTTTTTAACCACTTGAGCATCATTGTCACCTTAAAATATACATTCATTTATTTTTTATTCCAATATTTATATCTAAGAAACACTATTGTAACTTGGCATGCAAGAACAATATTCCTAATGTCAACAACAACATCAATAACATGGCTGTTTGTAACCTTTTCCTAATGTGGCTTTTGTAGGCTAGGAACTTTGGGGGAATTTTAGGCCAATTTTTTCCAATGAAAGCACTATTCTCTTAGCTCTCTAGTTTGATTTAGTTGCAGCACTACAGAGAATCTTTCTATTTTCATTTGCGTGCTACATGCAACTCCCAATGCCATCCTTTTTTAAGGACGAGCTTTAGAATTCAGCCTTCACTCTCCAAAGACAAGGCTTAGAGAATCTTCATGCAACCCTTCAAAATTCTCTATTTAGCAAGCAAGCAGTCAATTGTGAAGACTTGTGAGCAATTCTTCAAATCATATATGCCCATAATGGGTAATTGGTGCCATTGAACTTATCCTCAACAACCAACATATGGAATACATCATTGCTTTTAGCCATGGCCATTGACTAAAATACCTTGATGTAGCAAAATGATTGTATCTCAACAAGATGAATAGAACTACCCTATCAAGCTTTTCCAAACTTGTGGCGAACCAAAACGTGTATATATGTTTGGCACAAGAGGACAAAATTGTCTGCATATGCATTATGATAGTGTGTTGGAAGGCTGAAATGAGCTCATATCAAAATTTTGACACCACAAAGCAAAGCCATTTTGAAATCCTAATTGCCCTGAGTATGCTCACCAATTTTTGTGTGATTTTGAGACTTTGATCAGAGGGGTGTCAACAATGCCATAGATGAAGCAGCAACCTTCTCTGATACCAATTGTTGGAGTTTGAGGTCTACGAAATCACGCAAACAGCACAAGAAAGAAGAATAAGCTTGGAGCACAACATACAAAACTGAATGTATTAGCAAGTGAATGCACAAAGGTAAGTCACTCATTAGGATTATAGGCATATATACAAGCCGAGAAAAAAAACTTCCTAAAGAGGGAAAAAAGTGCCCCGATGGTCCTAAGTGTGTTCACACATATCGCTACCAAAATACATCAACAGTTAAGCTTAAGGAAACTGAAGAAGAGATTGAACAAGGGGGAAATAAACCTCTTAAAGAGGGAAAAAAGTGCCCCGACGATCCTAGTGTGTTCACACACATCACTACCTAAATATATCAACAAATCCCCCCTAGGATTGATGCGGTGAACAAGGAGCTGGCACTCATGTATAAGGAAGTGCCAAGCTATGTGGAATCAATCCATAAAAGGAAGTAAACCCAAAACTTTGCAAAAAGCTTCAAACTTCTCCCTAGGCAGAGCCTTCGTGAAAAGGTCTGCAATGTTCTCCAGCGTAGGCACATATGCCAAGATGATCTCTCCAACAGAGTACCTATCCTTGACATAATGATAATGCACCTCAATGTGCTTAGTGCGAGCATGGAACACAGGGTTCCTTGCAACTCCTAATGTGTTCTGACCGTCTGTGAAGATGGTAGTGGCAGATGACTGACCAACACCCAAATCAGCCATAAGGTGTTTGAGCCACACACACTCAACAGTTGCTGTGAAAGCTTCCCTATACTCAGCCTCACAACTAGAAGTGGCCATAGTAGGCTACTTCTTGCTAAGCCAAGATATGCATGAGCTACCAAGCATGAAGCAAAAACCACTAGTGGATACACAAGTGTCATAGCAACCAACCCAATCAGAGTCAGAAAAAGTATGCAAATCTGGCGGTAGTGATCCCCCCTTGGGATAAAACAACCCAAGTAGCCAGGTACCACTCAAGTAGCGAAAGATGCACTTAACCACCTGCCAATGCTTGACACCTGGCCAATGCATAAACCTGCTCATCTGTGAGACAACAAACTAAATATCTAGCCGATTAATGCATAAGTAAATCAAGCATCCAACAACTTGTTGGTAGAGAATAGAATCAAATGCATCTCTAGCATCATGAAGACTCAATCCTAAATCTGTCTGCATAGGAGTGGCAATAGGTTTACAGTCTTCAAGGCCAAAATGCTGCAATAATGTGTCAATATGTTTTGTTTGAAACAAAGCCATTCCACCATCAACATGCATAAATTGAATGCCCAAATAATGATGCAAATGCCCCAAATCAAACATCTCAAATGAGGCATGTAAATCAGCCTTGAAATCAGCAATATGCTTCTCATGAGGACCAGTGAACAACATGTCATCAACATACACCACAATGATCAGAAACATGTCATTAGCACGCTTAATATGTAAGCTGCTTTTAGTTGGATTGTTCTCAAAACCATGTGCAATTAGATAGGCATGTATCTTTTCGTACTAAGCACGTGGTGCTTGCTTTAAACCATATAATGAATTCTTTAACCTGCACACCTGGTTTTCATGCCCTTTCTGCACAAAGCCACGGGGCTAAAAAACATACATTTCTTCATGCAAGACACCATTCAAAAATGTTTTTTTAATGTCCAACTGATGTATATTCCAACCATGATGAGCTACAAGTGCACATGCTATAAACAATAGCCATTCGGCAAGTAAGTGCAAAGGTTTCATCAAAATCAATGCCTCTTTTGTGTGCATAACCCTTTACAACAAGCCTAGCCTTATACTTGTCAACTATTCCATCGGGTTTATGCTTCAGCTTGTATACCCACTTAATGCCAATGCCCTTCTTGCCAAGAGGCAAGTCACATAAAGGCCAGGTACCATTTTTCATGATAGCATCATATTTAGATTGCATTGCAGCCATCCAATGTTCATAATTTTGTGCTTCATCAAATGAAACAGGTTCAGACTCATCACAGAGACTAGATGCCGCCATTAGCATAGCAATATGATGCAAAAGAGGCACTATGAGAGCCTGAACAAGTACGGTATGACAAAGGTGCATCTAATTTGTTGTCACACAAAGTCTGCACTAGTCATTTTGGCATAGTTTTTGCCTCCTCAATATCAGTCTCTCATCAACAAGTGCATGATGCAAATCTGCATCAGAAATGGAATGATCTTCATCATCACATGAAACCTGTAATGGTGGAGAAGTTGCCTCATTAGGACCAGCACTAGACCGTCCACCTATAAAAAGAGGCAGCAAAGTATCATACATGTCTTTGGAGCTAACATATGTCTCCTTTGTCAAGGCTGAATAGCATCTTCCACAAGAAAAACATAACGGCTAACCAAAATGTGTTTAGTCTATGGATGATACAGACGATAGCCTTTGCTTCAGAACTGTACCCAGCAAAAATACATTTTACTGCTTTATCATCCAATTTCTTGTGATGTTGTTCAAGCACTAATGCATATGCCAGACAACCAAAAACACGTAGGTGAGCAACAGATGCCTTGCGACCATGCCAAGCCTCATATGGAGTGATAGATTGAAGTGCTTTAGTGGGACACCTGTTAAGTACATATGCTACACACATGAGAGCCTCAAGCTAGAAACTATGTGGTAAAGCATGAATCTTGACCATACACCTCGCCATCTCCATGAGTGACTTGTTCTTCCATTCAACAACTCCATTTTGTTGAGGTGTATATGACACTGTACACTGATGTTTTATTCCACGTTAACCATAAATGCATTAAAGTCAGAAGACATATATTCCTCCCTTTGATCAGAATGGAGGGTGCCCATTTTACATGCTGACACATTTTCAGCCATAACCAAAAACAGTTTGAAGCACATGAACACTTCAGCCTTTGCTTTGAGTGGATATACCCATGCATGATTGGAAAAATCATCAATGAAATTCATGAAGTAAAGATAGTTTCCAAAAGAAGGTGTCTTCACAGGACCACATACATCACTATGTACAAGCTGCAATTTTCGAGTAGCCTCAATTGAACCATCTTGAAAGGAGGAATGTTGCATTTTGCCCAAAATACAACCTTCACAAACATGTTTACCAGGTGCCTCAAGTTTGGGCAAAGAGAACACCATATCATATTTCTACAGGTGTAGCAAACTAGCAAAATTCAGATGACCAAAGTGTGCATGCCAAAGCTTTGCATATGACATAGCCTGAGAATCATGTATTGCACATGCTGAATCATTCATAGATTTTTCATAGTCTATGAGCTTATATAGCCCATGACATAAAATGCCAGAAGCAATAATCATGTCGCCATTTGACAGATCATGAATTTTACATTTGTCATCAACAAATTTCATAACCAAGCTAATCTTGGCTAATGTAGAAACTGATAACAAAATTTTCTTGATCCATGGCACAAATAAAGCATATGAAAAAGGGAAAGAACTACCATCAGCAGTAGTCAGAATGATCTTACCAACTCCCATAACAGGATAAGAGGAGTTGTTGGTACATGTGACAGTATTCCCTATAGGGGCAGGCTCAAATGAAGTGCAGAAATTGTGCTACAAGGTAATATGTTTGGTTGCCCCACTATCAAAATACCAAACATTTGAGTCTACTGCAGACATACACTACTCATGAGAAGATGGGTCAAAACTGCAAACAGTAGTAAACACCCATTCTTCATTCTGCACCAGATTAGCAGACTCTATTTTCAGTGTAGAGGCCTCTGCAACAACCATTCCGGCCTCTTTCTTCTTTGCCTCTTTAGTAGTCAGTTTTGGACATCTCTTAATGACATGATCATTTGCTTTACCGTATTTGCAAAACAATTTTTGCTTTTCTAATTTCTTCTCATCTTTTTCTTCCTTCTTCGAATGTGCAACATTTATAGATTTTTGCTTACTAATAGATGAGCGCCATTTACCTTTGCCCTTCTCACAAGCCAGGAAAGCTTGATCTGCAACACACATAATGGACCTCTTCAGCCTAGTTTGATCATCCTGCAGCAGAATAGAAATGAACTCTTCAAATGACAGGGCATTTGGTTTGCCTTTCATCATCAAACAAAGAGTAGAAGCAAAACTCTGATATGAATCAGGAAGACCATTCAGAATAGTCTGCACAAGTGAGCTATCTGGTATAAATTCATCAGAAAAAATCAACTATTCCTTCAAATCCTTGATCTTTGCCAGAAAATTGTCCATAGAATCACCTTCATTCATATGCTCACTCTCTAAATGTTTTCGGAGGTAAGCAACACGAGCCTCATTCCTAATTTGGTACAATGTGGTAAGTGTATCCCAAGCATCCTTAGCTGTTCTATAAGAGTGAATGTGAGGAATAATGGCATGTTTGACAGACAAAGCTATCAATGCACGTGCCTGAGCATCTATGCCATCCAAACAAATCTGATGTGTAGTAGGTGCAGCAGAAATCGTAGCAAAAACAGGAATCAGAAGAATATCAGCATCTTCAACACCATCTACATCAACTTCAATACTTGTATTTGCAGGTGTAATCGGATGTTTTTCAACACCCTGCACAATGTTCCACAATGCTTCTGCAACCATACATGTCGCATCATATAAGCCCACAATGGGTGATCGGTACCGTCCAACTTATCCAGGCAACATACGGAATACATCAGTGCTTTCAGCCATGGCCACTGACTAAAATACCCTGATGCAGAAAAATGATTGTATCTGAAAAAGTTGAACAAAACTACTCTGACGAGTTCTGCTAGACCTGTAGAAGACTTTGAGATGCTTATACTCGCGAACTGAAACCTGTATATATCTTTAGCACAAAAAGATGAAACAACCTGCACAAGCACCTTTTAGGCGCTAAAGTTTTCACTTAACCGTTTACCTATCGTTTAAGTTAAGCATTCCAAGACAAGTCAAGGCAAGACAAGACAAGACCATGTTGGTCTTCCCTTCTACATGGTCAAGCTTCTTGACTTCATGGTTTTGCTTCTTGACTTCTATGATAGTGCATTCAGAGACAGAAACAAGCTCAAATCGCGATTTCGGCACCACAAAGCAAAGTAGTTTTGATCTCCTAATCACCCTGAGCATGCTCACCAAATTTCATGGGATTCTGAGATTGTGATCGGAGGGGTGTCGACGATGCCCTAGATGAAACGGCAACCTACTCTGATACCAATTTTTGGAGTTAAACGTGTGTGGAAGCATGCAAATAACACAAGGAAGAAGAAGAAGCTTGGATCACAACACACAATATTGAATGTATTACCACTAGACTGTACAAAGATTAGTAACCCGTTAGGGCTGCAGGCGTATATACAAGGGGGGGGAACCTCTTAAAGAGGAAAAAAGGTGCCCCGGTGGTCCTAGTGTGTTCACACACATCACTACCTAAATATATCAACAATACCAAGGAGACATCTGTTAGCTCCAAAGACATGTATGATACTTTGTTTCCTCTTTATATAGGTGGACAGTCTAGTGGTCCTAATGAGGCAACTTCTCGACCTTTATAGGTTTCATGCGATGATGCAGATCATTCCACTTCTGATGGAGATTTACATGATGCACTTGTTGATGAGAGACCTAATATTGAGGAGGCAAAAACTATGCCAAAATGGCTAGTACAAACTTTGCATGACAACAAATTAGATGCACCTCTGTCATATCGTACTTAGTCAGGCTCTCACAATGCCTCTTTTGCATCATATTGCTATGCTATGGCTGCATCTAGTCTCTCTGATGAGAATGAGCCTGTTTCCTTTGATGAAGCACAAAACTCTAAAAATTGGGTGGCTGCTATGCAATCAGAATATGATGCTATCATGAAAAATGGTACCTGGTCTTTATGTGACTTGCCTCCTGGCAAGGAGGCCTCTGGCACTAAGTGGGTATACAAGCTGAAGAGTAAGCCTGATGGAATAATTGACAGGTTTAAGGCTAGGCTTGTTGCAAAGGGTTATGCACAGGAAAGAGGCATTGATTTTGATGAGACCTTTGCATCTACATGCCGAATGTCTACTGGTCATAGCATCTGTGCACTTGCAGCTCATCATGGCTGGAATATACATCAGTTGAACATTAAGATTACATTTTTGAATGGTAACTTGCATGAAAAAGTGTATGTTTTTCAGCCCCGTGTCTTTGTGCAGAAAGGGCATGAAAACCAAGTGTGCAGGTTAAAGAAAGCATTATGTGGTTTAAAGCAAGCACCACATGCTTGGTATGAAAAGATACATGCCTATCTTGCACATGGTTTTGAGAATAGTCCAACCGAAAGCATCTTATATGTTAAACAAGCTAATGATGTGCTTGTGATCATTGCTGTGTATGTTGGTGACATGCTACTCATTGGTCCTCATGACAAACACATTGCTGATTTTAAGGCTGATTTGCATGCCACATTTGAGATGTCTGATTTGGGGCATTTGCATCACTATTTGGGCATTCAGTTTATGCAAGTTGATGGTGGAATGGATTTGTGTCAAACAAAATATATTGACACATTATTACAGCATTTTGGCCTTGAATACTATAAACCTATTGCCACTCCTATGGAGACAGTGAGCCTTCATGATGCTGGAGATGCATTTGATGTTGTTCTCTATTAGCAGGATGTTGGATGCTTGATTTACTTATGCATTACTCAACCAAATATTCAGTTTTCTATCTCACAGATGAGCAGGTTTATGCATTGCCCAGGTATCAAGCATTGGCAGGTGGTTAAGCGCATCTTTCGCTACTTGAGTGGTACCCGACTACTTGGATTGTTTTATCCCAAGGGGGGATCACTACCGCCACATTTACATGCTTCTTTTGACTATGACTGGGCTGATTGCTATGACACTCATGTGTCCGTTAGTGGCTTTTGCTTCATGCTTGGTAGCTCATGTATATCTTGGTTGAGTAAGAAGCAGCCTATTGTGGCCACTTCCAGTTGTGAGGCTGAATATAGGCCAGCTTTCATAGTGACTATTGAGTGTGTGTGGCTGAGATGCCTTATGGTTGATTTGGGTGTTGGTTAGTCTTCTGCCACCACCATCTTCACTGATAATTAGAGGGCATTGGCAGTTGTGAGGAACCCTGTGTTCCATGCTCGCACTAAGGACATTGAGGTGCATTATCATTATTTCAGGGAGAGGTTCTCTATTGGAGAGATCAGCTTGGCATATGTGCCTATGCAGGAGAACATTGTAGACCTTTTCATGAAGGCTATGCCTAGGGAGAATTTTGAAGCTTTCCTCAAAGCTGTGGGCTTACTTCCATTCGTGGATGGATTCTACATAGCTTGGCACTTCCTTATACATGAATGCCAGCTCCTTGTTCATCGCATCACTCCCAAGGGGGATTTGTTGATATATTTGTGGATGGATTGTACATAGCTTGGCACTTCCTTATACATGAGTGCCAGCTCCTTGTTCATCGCATCACTTCCAAGGGGGATTTGTTGATACATGCCTATCTGATTGCACATGGTATTGAGAATAGTCCAACCGAAAGCACCTTATATGTTAAGCAAGCTAATGATGTGCTTCTGATCATTGTTGTGTATGTTGGTGATGTGCCACTCATTGGTCCTCATGACAAGCACATTGCTGATTTTAAGGTTGATTTGCATGCCTCATTTGAGATGTCTGATTTGGGGCATTTGCATCACTATTTGGGCATTCAGTTTATGCAAGTTGATGGTGGAATGGATTTGTGTCAAACAAAATATATTGACACATTATTGCAGCATTTTGGCCTTGAATACTATAAACCTATTGCCACTCCTATGGAGACAGTGAGTCTTCATGATGCTGGAGATGCATTTGATGTTGTTCTCTATTAGCAGGTTGTTGGATGCTTGATTTACTTATGCATTACTCAACCAAATATTCAATTTTCTATCTCACAGATGAGTAGGTTTATGCATTGCCCACGTATCAAGCATTGGTAGGTGGTTAAGCGCATCTTTCGCTACTTGAGTGGTACCCGACTACTTGGATTGTTTTATCCCAAGGGGGGATCACTACCGCCAGCTTTACATGCTTTTTCTGACTATGTTTGGGTTGATTGCTATGACACTCATGTGTCCACTAGTGGCTTTTGCTTCATGCTTGGTAGCTCATGTATATCTTGGTTGAGTAAGAAGCAGCCTATTGTGGCCACTTCCAGTTGTGAGGCTGAATATAGGCCAGCTTTCATAGTGACTATTGAGTGTGTGTGGCTCAGACGCCTTATGGCTGATTTGGGTGTTCGTTAGTCTTCTACCACCACCATCTTCATTGATAATTAGAGGGCATTGGCAGTTGTGAGGAGCCCGATGTTCCATGCTCGCACTAAGAACATTGAGGTGCATTATCACTATGTCAGGGAGAGGTTCTCTATTGGAGAGATCATCTTGGTATATGTGCCCACGTAGGAGAACATTGTAGACCTTTTCATGAAGGCTATGCCTAGGGAGAAGTTTGAAGCTTTCCTCAAAGTTGTGGGCTTACTTCCATTTGTGGATGGATTCTACATAGCTTGGCACTTCCTTATACATGAGTGCCAACTCCTTGTTCATCGCGTCACTCCCAAGGGGGATTTGTTGATATATTTGTGGATGGATTCTACATAGCTTGGCAATTCCTTATACATGAGTGCCAACTCCTTGTTCATCGCATCACTCCCAAGGGGGATTTGTTGATACATGCCTATCTGATTGCACATGGTTTTGAGAATAGTCCAACCGAAAGCATCTTATATGTTAAGCAAGCTAATGATGTGCTTCTGATCATTGCTGTGTATGTTGGTGACATGCTACTCATTGGTCCTCATGACAAGCACATTGTTGATTTGCATGCCTCATTTGAGATGTCTGATTTGGGGCATTTGCATCACTATTTGGGCATTCAGTTTATGCAAGTTGATGGTGGAATGGATTTGTGTCAAACAAAATATATTGACACATTATTGCAGCATTTTGGCCTTGAATACTATAAACCTATTGCCACTCCTATGGAGACAATGAGTCTTCATGATGTTGGAGATGCATTTGGTGTTGTTCTCTATTAGCAGGCTATTGGATGCTTGATTTCTTATGCATTACTCAACCAGATATTCAGTTTGCTATCTCACAGATGAGCAGGTTTATGCATTGCCCAGGTATCAAGCATTGGTAGGTGGTTAAGCGCATCTTTCGCTACTTGAGTGGTACCCGACTACTTGGATTGTTTTATCCCAAGGGGGGATCACTACCGCCAGATTTACATGCTTTTTCTGGCTATGACTGGGCTGATTGCTATGACACTCATGTGTCCACTAGTGGCTTTTGCTTCATGCTTGGTAGCTTATGTATATCTTGGTTGAGTAAGAAGCAGCCTATTGTGGCCACTTCCAGTTGTGAGGCTGAATATAGGCCAGCTTTCATAATGACTATTGAGTGTGTGTGGCTCAGACGCCTTATGGCTGATTTGGGTGTTGGTTAGTCTTCTGCCACCACCATTTTCACTGATAATTAGAGGGCATTGGCAGTTGTGAGGAACCCTGTGTTCCATGCTCGCACTAAGAACATTGAGATGCATTATCATTATGTCAGGGAGAGGTTCTCTATTGGAAAGATCAACTTGGCATATGTGCCCACGTAGGAGAACATTGTATACCTTTTCATGAAGGCTATGCCTAGGGAGAAGTTTGAAGTTTTCCTCAAAGCTTTGGGCTTACTTCCATTCGTGGATGGATTCTACATAGCTTGGCACTTCCTTATACATGAGTGCCAGCTCCTTGTTCATCGCATCACTCCCAAGGAGGATTTGTTGATATATTTAGGTAGTGATGTGTGTGAACACTCTAGGACCACGGGGGCACTTTTTTCGCTCTTTGTACATTCTAGTGGTAATACATTCAGTATTGTGTGTTGTGCTCCAAGCTTCTTCTTCTTCCTTTTGCTGTTCGTGTGCTTCCACAAACCTTGAACTCCAACATTCCCCAAAATTGCTCTCATAGACCAATTCCCAAAATTGATCTCATAGGCTAATTTCCTAGAATTGGTCTCATGGTCTAATCAAAATTGGCCTGAAAGACCAATTTCCCAAATCCTTTCAAGACAAAGAGGCAAAGATTAATGGTGATTCATGAAGACTAAATTCTTCGGAGCGAGTACGTGGGACAATGAGTCTTTATTAGCCACTAGCAGAGGACACACGAAAAGCATGAATATGGCCTAATCGAGTAGAAGGAGAGAAAGAGAAAGTGAATTGGAGATTGGAGTACCGGATTTGATAGAGCACCATACTTGATAGAATACCAAAAAAGTGTAGAGCAAGAGTACTAGTAGAGGTAACAAACTAGTGGAGTAACTACCTGGTAGAGGTGGCTTATATATAGAGCAGAATTCGAGTAATAAATCGAGTCAAATGAGAGCAGATAGAGAGAGAGATAGAGCAAAAAGTAACATAGAAGAGTACATGAGTGAAGTGCATCGACAACAACTCAAGCTTAATAGCTCAAAACCCAGGCTTTGGACTAGAGTCTTTGGTCTTCTCATAGAGGGTGGACAAGCAGAGTGAATCTAGAAGGCTTGTATGCTTCAACCGAAGGCTTGTGCTCTATTTGTGTGCTTCAACAGTGCATTGGAGGTTTCTATTTTGCATCGGGAGCTTCCCTTATTAACCTTTGCTCTCCTTTCATCATTCATTGTTCTGTATGTGTACATGTACGCACTTATATATTGTACCTTCTTCATGCTTGATAGTAATACAATAATGCTTTAGTGCCTCTTATTTTGATGTTTCTCGTCTCATTTTAGTGCATCTTGTTGTTTTCTGCAAAGCATACACATAGTGCATATTGCAGTGAGTAAAAGAAGCCACCTCGAGCATGGGAAGAACAAGAATTTCCTTTACAAAGACTTACCCCTAGTCTATTAGGTTAAGAAACTAGACTTTGATCACCAGCCTCTTCTCATTGATCCATCCTTAATCACTCCTTAATCTAAAAAGCCCATGCAGGGTTTATTTTTTTTGCCTGATATTGTAGAAATGCCAAAAGTGATGCATAAGGACGCATAAATGATAATTTAGAAATGACTCATAAGTGATTTATATTTTTCCCTAATGTGAAAATGCCAAAAGTGATGCATCCTTAATCTAAAAATCCCATGCAAGGTTTATTTTTTTTATGTCTAATGTAGAAATGCCAAAAGTGATGCATAAGGATGTTGGAGTTGGACGTCTGCGGAAGCACGCGAACAGCACAAGGAAGAAGAAGAAGCTTGGAGCACAACACACAAGACTGAATGTATTACTAGAGAATGTACAAAGATAAGTAGCCCATTAGGGCAATAGGCGTATATACAAGCCGGGGGAAAAAAACCTCCTAAAGAGGGAAAAAAGTGCCCCGGCAGTCCTAGAGTGTTCACACACATCACTACCTAAATATATCAACAAATCCCCCCTGGGAGTGATGCGGTGAACAAGGAGCTGGCACTCATGTATAAGGAAGTGCCAAGCTATGTGGAAATCACTCCACAAAAGGAAGTAAGCCCAAAGCTTTGCGGAAAGCTTCAAACTTCTCCCTAGGCAGAGCCTTCGTGAAAAGGTCTGCAATGTTCTCCTGCGTGGGCACATATGCCAAGCTGATCTCCCCAGCAGAGAATCTCTCCTTGACATAGTGATAATGCACCTCAATGTGCTTAGTGCGAGCATGGAACACAGGGTTCCTCGCAACTGCCAATGCGCTCTGACTGTCAGTGAAGATGGTGGTGGCAGAAGACTGGCCAACACCCAAATCAGCCATAAGGCGTCTGAGCCACACACACTCAACAGTCGCTGTGAAAGCTGCCCTATACTCAGCCTCACAACTGGAAGTGGCCACAGTAGGCTGCTTCTTGCTCAACCAAGATATACATGAGCTACCAAGCATGAAGCAAAAACCACTGGTGGACACACGAGTGTCATAGCAACCAGCCCAATCTGAGTCAGAAAAAGCATGCAAATCTGGCGGTAGTGATCCCCCCTTGGGATAAAACAACCCAAGTAGCCGAGTACCACTCAAGTAGCGAAAGATGCGCTTAACCGCTTTCCAATGCGTGACTCCTGGGCAATGCATAAACCTGCTCATCTGTGAGACAACAAACTGAATATCTGGCCGAGTAATGCATAAGTAAATCAAGCATCCAACAACCTGCTGATAGAGAACAGCATCAAATGCATCTCCAGCATCATGAAGACTCAATCGTAAACCTGTCTCCATAGGAGTGGCAATAGGCTTATAGTCTTCAAGGCCAAAACGCTGCAATAATGTGTCAATATATTTCGTTTGACACAAAGCCATTCCACCATCAACGTGCATAAACTGAATGCCCAAATAGTGATGCAAATGCCCCAAATCAGACATCTCAAATGAGGCATGCAAATCAGCCTTAAAATCAGCAATATGTGTCTCAATAGGACCAGTGAGCAGCATGTCATCAACATAGACAACAATGATCAGAAGCACATCATTAGCACGTTTAACATATAAGGTGCTTTCAGTTGGACTGTTCTCAAAACCATGTGCAATCAGATAGGCATGTATCTTCTCATACCAAGCACGTGGTGCTTGCTTTAAACCATATAACGCCTTCTTTAACCTGCACACCTGGTTTTCATGCCCTTTCTGCACAAAGCCACGGGGCTGAAAAACATACACTTCTTCATGCAAGTCACCATTCAGAAATGCTGTTTTAATGTCCAACTGATGTACATTCCAACCATGATGGGCTGCAAGTGCACAAATGCTCCGAACAGTAGTCATACGGCATGTGGGTGCAAAGGTCTCATCAAAATCAATGCCTCTTTCCTGCGCATAACCCTTTGCAACAAGCCTAGCCTTATACCTGTCAACTGTACCATCAGGTTTACGCTTCAGCTTGTATACCCACTTAGTGCCAATGGCCTTCTTGCCAGGAGGCAAGTCACATAAAGACCATGTACCATTCTTCATTATAGCATCATATTCAGATTGCATAGCAGCCATCCAATTTTCTGAATTTTGTGCTTCATCAAAAGAAACAGGCTCATTCTCATCACAGAGACTAGATGCAGCCATAGCATAGCAATCTGATGCAAAGGAGGCACTATGAGAGCCTGAACGAGTACGATATGACAAAGGTGCATCTAATTTGCTGTCACACAAAGTCTGCACCAGCCATTTTGGCATAGTTTTTGCCTTCTCAATATCAGCTCTCTCATCAACAAGTGCATCATGTAAATCTGCATCAGAAATGGAATGATCTGCATCATCATATGAAACCTGCAAAGGTTGAGAAGTTGCCTCATTAGGACCAGCACTAGCCTGTCCACCTGTAAAAAGAGGCATCAAAGTATCATACATGTCTTTGGAGCTAACAGATGTCTCCTTAGTACATGAAAGCAATGGCTGAATAGCATCTTCCACAAAGACAACATCACGGCTAACCAGAATGCGTTTAGTCTGTGGATGATACAGACGATAGCCTTTACTTTCAGAACTGTACCCAACAAAAATACATTTTACTACCTTATCATCCAATTTTCTGCGATGTTGTTCAGGCACTAATGCATATGCCAAACAACCAAAAACATGCAGATTAGCAACAGATGGCTTGCGGTCATGCCAAGCCTCATATGGAGTGATAGACTGCAACGCTTTAGTGGGACACCTGTTCAGTACATATGTTGCACACATGACAGCCTCAAGCCAGAAACTATGTGGTAAAGCCTGACTTTTGACCATGCACCTCGCCATCTCCATGAGTGACCTGTTCTTTCGTTCAGCAACTCCATTCTGTTGAGGTGTATACGGCACTGTACACTGGTGTTTTATCCCACGTTCAGCCAGAAATGCATTAAAATCTGAAGACATATATTCCCCCCCTCGATCAGAACGGAGGGTGCCCATTTTACATGCTGACAGATTTTCAGCTAAAACCAAAAACTGTTTGAAGCACATGAACACTTCGGACTTTGCTTTGAGTGGATATACCCATGCATGCCTGGAAAAATCATCAATGAAAGTCACGAAGTAAAGGTAATTTCCAAAAGAGGGTGTCTGCATAGGACCACAGACATCACTATGTACAAGCTGCAATTTCTGCGTAGCCCGAACTGAACCATCTTTTGGAAAGGAAGAACGCTGCATTTTGCCCCAAATACAGCCTTCACAAACATGTTTTCCAGGTGCCTCAAGTTTGGGCAAAGAGGACACCATTTCAGATTTCTGCAGGCGTAACAAACTAGCAAAATTCAGATGACCAAAGCGTGCATGCCAAAGCTTTGCATCTGACATAGCCTGAGAATCATGAACTGCACATGCCGAATCATTCACAGATCTTTCATAGTCTATGAGCTTATACAGCCCACGACATAAAATGCCAGAAGCAATAATCACATCGCCATTTGAGAGATCATGGACTGTACACCTGTCATCAACAAATTTCACAACCAAGCCAATCTTGGCTAATGCAAAAACTGATAACATATTCTTTTTGATCCCTGGCACAAATAAAGCATTTGACAAAGTGAAAGAACTACCATCAGCAATAGTCAGAATGATCTTACCAACTCCCATAACAGGATAAGAGGAGTTATTGGCGCATGTGACAGTATTCCCTGTAGGAGCAGGCTCAAGTGAAGAGAAGAAACTGCGCTGCGAGGTAATATGTTTGGTCGCCCCACTGTCAAAGTACCAAACATCTGAGTCTACTGTAGACATGCACTGATCAGGAGAAGATGGGTCAAAACTGCAGACAGTAGTAAACGCCCATTCTTCTTCTTGCACAAGATTTGCAGACTCTGTTTTTGGTGTAGAGGCCTCTGCAACAACCATTCCAGCCTCTTTCTTCTTTGCCTCTTTAGCAGCCAGTTTTGGACAGTTCTTTATGATATGATCATTGCCTTTACAGTACTTACAAAACAATTTCTGCTTTTCTGATTTTTTCTCATCTTTGTCTTGGTTCTTTGAATGTGCAGCATTTGCAGATTTCTGCTTACTAGTAGAAGAGCTCCATTTTCCTTTGCCTTTCTGACTAGCCAGGAAAGCTTGATCTGCAACACGCATAATGGACCTGTTCTGCCTGGACTGATCTTCCTGCAATAGAACAGAGACTAATTCCTCAAATGACAAGGCATTCGGATTGCCTTTCATCATCAATTGAAGAGTAGAGGCAAAACTCTGATATGAATCAGGAAGACCATTCAAAACGGTCTGCACAAGTGAACTATCTGGTATAACCTCATCAGCAGAAATCAATTGTTCCTTCAGGTCTTTGATCTTTGTAAGAAAACTGTCCATAGAATCACCTTCATTCATGTGCTCACTCTCCAACTGTTTTCGGAGGTAAGCAACACGAGCCTCATTCCTAGCCTGGTACAAAGTGGTAAGTGTATCCCAAGCATCCTTTGCTGTTCTGCAAGAGCGAATGTGAGGAATAATGGCACGTTTGACAGACAAAGCTATCAATGCATGTGCCTGGGCATCTCTGCCATCCCAACGAATCTGCTCTGTAGTAGGTGCAACAGAAACAGCAGCACGAACAGGAATCTGCGGAATATCATCTTCGACACCATCTTCATCAGCTCCAACACCTGTATTTGCAGTACCTGTCGTTACAGGTGTAACAGGACGTCTTTCAACACCCTGCACAATGTTCCACAATCCTTTTGCAACCAGTACATGTCGCATCATATAAGCCCATAATGGGTAGTTGGTACCATCCAACTTATCCTCAACAGCCAACATACGGAATACATCACTGCTTTCAGCCATGGCCGGTGACTAAAATACCTTGATGCAGAAAATTGACTGTATCTAAAAAAGTTGAACGAAACTGCCCAAACGAGTTCTGCTAGACCTGTAGCAGACTTCGAGACGCTTAAACTGGCGAACAAAAACTGGTATATACCTTTGGCACAAAAGGACAAAATAGCCTGCACAAGCACTGCGATAGTGCGTTCGGAGGCCGAAACGAGCTAAGATCGCGATTTTGGCACCACAGAGCAAAGCAATTTTGATCTCGGAAACACCCTGAGTATGTTCACCAAATTTCGTGCGAATCTGAGACTGCAAACGGAGGAGTGTCGATGGCGCCCTAGAAGAAGCGACGACCTGCTCTGATACCAATTGTTGGAGTTGGACGTCTGCGGAAGCACGCGAACAGCACAAGGAAGAAGAAGAAGCTTGGAGCACAACACACAAGACTGAATGTATTACTAGAGAATGTACAAAGATAAGTAGCCCATTAGGGCAATAGGCGTATATACAAGCCGGGGGAAAAAAACCTCCTAAAGAGGGAAAAAAGTGCCCCGGCAGTCCTAGAGTGTTCACACACATCACTACCTAAATATATCAACAAAGGATGCAGAAATGATAATTTAGAGATGACTCATAAGTGATTTATATTTTTTCCCTAATGTAAAAAAAGCACTAAAAGTATTATGGAAAATTCAAAAGCAAAACATAGTCCTACTTCGCTTATTCAGGTGGTTGGGCCTCTCGCCTCTTGAGGCGGGGGCGAGGGTTCAACCCCCACCGGCAACATGTAAGGGACATGTTTATCTTGGAAAGTTGTATCTTGTGGCTGATGGCTAATGTATCTTGTGGCTGATGTGCCACCGTTTGTCCTGCCCTGTGGTAGTTGTGACCGCAGTCTAATCCAACTATGTAAACCCCTGTTCTTGTGGGATAAGGAAGTTTCATGGCCTTCCTTGTACAGTTGCAATTTCAAAGTTAAAGCCTTGAGGAACCTCCATTTAAAAAAAACATAACTTCTTGGACAGCTTTGATCTCTAGCTACGCCGAGCATCTTTATGGTAGAACGTTGTGTTATCTCGGAAAGATACAAAATCTAGGAATGCAATAAGGATGCAGAAGAGAAGTTTTTCTCTTCTTCAGTTTTTTTTGGAGGCTAAAGTACGCATAGCAAGGATCGAAAGCGGCAAGAAAAAGGAAAAGAAAAAGGGGGGGGGGGGGGGTTCGTTCTGTCGGGGAGTAGAGCACGATACATAGACGCCAGTCATCAGAGAGATCAACGAGCTAGGGAGAAACGAATAGGGATTTTTTGTACGTGTAGTGGAAACGAGAGAGGAGGATCGAACGTAGCTGAAAGAAATGGAGGCGGCAGCTTGAAGGTGGTGAAAATGCTTTGCTGAAGAGGAAGAAGAAGGCTCGTGCTTCGTTCCTACTCTGATTTTGGTGTCCAAATATCAAGAGAGGAGGGTGCATCTAAAGACTGAACAAAAACCTATCAGAGAAAGAGGGAGCGAGGATCACAGAGAAGGACCTGGTGAGTAGTAGCAGCTCCACAGTTTCGTCTTCCAGGTCAGTTTGGGCGGGGGGGCATTCCCTTAAGCGCAGAAGGCTGGAAGAAGTGGGGCTGAAGGAAGGAGTCAGGAGGCAAAAAAGAGATGAGGTACAGCTGCTGATGGGAGATCTTGGTTTCTGCAGGAGCCAGCTCATGAAAGAGATAGTGGCAAGAAGAAAAATTTGGGGAAAAGTCAATGGGAACTCCATCGTGGGTGGGAAAGTACGTCAATGCAAAAGGTCATCAAAGATGGAGATCCATTTTTTTGTGACTACCTGTTGGTGTAGACATTCAGGCTGAAGTTTTCTTCACTATTGGTGCCATTGTGCTTATCTGATGTCTCTTACTATGCTACTCAAGTCTCAAAGCAACAGATCGGAAGCACTCAGTCCTTCCACAAATCTTATGTGGTTAGAAGAGGGCTCCTCTCTCTAATAGAAAAAGGAAGACGGCTGTATAATACAAGTGCATCAAGCATTGAGTTGTGATTATAATCTCCGACCTTAGACTATTTTGGCTATGGGGATATGATTTCTGGCTCACACTCATATGTAAATAGCAATCATACACAAGCAGAACATTCCATTATGTCCTAACATCCATCTTAAATCCTACCTCCAAGGAGAAATCATACTTCAATAGATAGTCAAATGGGATGCACGATTCACATGGAATCTAATCTCACCGATATGGTGAACTGGTCATCCGGTTATCATACTCGAATGCGAGAAGTGTCATCCGTATTTTTGAATGTTGTTAGAAGCTGAACGTGTTTTGTTCAAGTTTCATACTTAGATCAAGAGGATGTTTTTTCGCCTTAAAGAAGTTGAAGACTTTGAATACAAGACTTTGTGGGAAGCATCTTTTCCTTTGAAGGCAGTCACTGATGCTGAAAGAAGGCAAGGACATTTTGCGTTGCTGTAAAAGGCATAAAAGGAGCCGAGGAGGCTGAATTTTTGTGCGCTAGTGAGCGCAAACATTGGATGGAAGGAGACTCAGGCTGAAGGGAAGATTTCACGACCTAAAAAAGGGTGATTCGAGTGAGCGCAGCCGCAAGAGTAGGCCTTTGCTAGGGGGAAGACAATAGAAGAGAGTTGTGAACAATGAAATGAGTGCTGTAGACAACAGCCATGCCACACCAACAGAAGCAAGGAAATCAGTTGAAGAGAAGGCCGCTAAAAAGGAAGCCTCAAGGAAACGTTGGGTGGAGGACTGCAGCAGAAATGAATGCTGAGGGAATCAATGTAACTTATGATTTATCATATACATAAAGTCAGGCATATGTTTGTATATGTAAGTCACAGAAAGCATACAAGTGGCAGTGCAGGTCTAATTCCATTAGGGAAGAAGGTGGAACACGGCTGATTGAAGGTGAGAAAAAACATGGGGGAATCAAAGTATAAGGGCTTGTCTTCTTTGTCATTCTGAGAGGAGAAACAAGGGGCTGGAGGCGTAAGTGAAGTCATGCATGCAGGACAGAGAGGAGGTGCTGAAAGTTGGTTGCTGAGCCTAAAGAGAGAACTAAGGGAGCTGATTGTGGGGAGCAACATCAACTCACATGTGCATACAGATGAGCAGAACTTGAGGGTAGGCCATGAGGGAAATGAAGATGGATTTTCTCTTGTTTTGCATTTGTTTGATGTGCAGATAGAACAATACAAGAGGAAGGGATGGACATGAGGATTGGAGAAAAAGAGAAATGGCTGCTGCATATGGAAGGCAGAAGTACATGAAGATGGGAAAATAGGAGTCACAATACAAAGGTGTACCTATTCTCGATCACAAGTCTTGAATACTTTCACCTCACCATGGAGGTCTTTTGGGTTGAGCAGGTACTCAAGGAGGGCTTTCTGGGCAGCTGGGAACTTCCCATTGAGAGAGCATGGAACAAAACTGTGTGGAGTATCATCTATGAGAAGTTAACCTCACCCTTTTGGAAAAAAGGAAATCTAGCTGAGGAGGGAGGATGGAAAGAAGGTAATAGCTAGGAAATTGCCCCCCTTTTGTGCTACCAATATATTCGACTTGTTGCTTCTCTTTTAGAATTGAAAGCTTTAAGTATATGGATGTGGAGCTAAAAGGGCTGAAGTTGCAAAAACAAGGAGAATAGAAGGTATGCATAGTACTCTCTGAAAGATTTATCATCTTTTTGCATAGATGCTTAGCAACATCTAAAGGCCTGGGGTACTATTTTTTTCTCATTTGTCGCATGTAACCCCACGTAGGCTTTCTTAATGGAGGGTATGGAAACCTTAGTCAAGCTATAATTACCATAAACTCTTTGTGTAGTCTTTGGCTTATCAAGCATCACACAATGATAAGGCTTAAAAATATCTTGAATTGTTCGATTTTGCACTAAAAAAGAAAAAAAGTAAAAGTGTTTGTGAGAGGCTAGAGTGTGTGTGTGTGTGAAAGTGAGAAAGGGAGTATGTGAAATAGATAGTGCAAGGGAGGAATAGGGCTGGTGTAAGTAAGTGAGTTTGAGATTAGAGAGTATGTACGAAAGTACTAGATTGTGCTGGAGGGTTTGAGTGTTTGCATTTTTAAATTTGTGAGCTTGAGAGTTGGTAAAAGTGAGACTTGCGTGAAGAAAAATTTGGACTGAGGTGGAATAGAGATGGTTGAGGATTACTTCCTAATCCTCCCTCTTAGGGTGTAGTTCAACCATCTCATGCCTATCATTTCTTGAGTCTAATACTCTCTTCCCCTTCTGTAGATCATTGTTCTCAATATTCAACCCCTAATCTCGTCTTGAATTGATGTCCTTACCCTTGCACAGTCTCTTGAACCTTCTTGTTCTCAACCTTGGTTTCTTGAACCTTTGCTCTCAACCTTGGTGTCTTGAACCTTCTTTTTCGCAACCTTGATGTCTTGAGCTCTTGTTCTCAACCTCAATATCTTGAACCTAGTCCTCTTCCATGCTAGGTATCTTGGAGCCTGGATCTAGTGCTTGTCTTGAAAAGCTCTTTTAGAGAACTTTCCAACGGTACCTTACATGTCTAAATCCGACCTATGGATTGAAAGATACACTCTAATCTTTGTTGGACTAACTTCTCCAAGGGACGCATACTACATTTTTGTACCATTTTAGATACAAAGCACTCAAGAGCCTTATCTAGAGGCCATTGGGTGCCCATGAGCCTTGTGGAATCTACCCACCTTGCCCAAGCCTACTTCCTAGGCTTTGATACCAATTGTTGTATCCAAGTGGAATTGAACTCATGACCTATCAGCTAGGAGTATGATGGCTAACCACTTGCCCCAAAAGCCATGATCGAGGATTGCTTCCTTATCCTCCCTCTTAGGGTGTAGTTCAACCATCTCTTTCCTGTCATTTCTTGAGTCTAACACCAAAGACCCCCAAAAACAAAAGTGATGAGGTCATACATTTCACTCCAACCAAAGCTCGTGCTATCCATACATGGTCATTAAATATGCTATTTTGAGTTATGTGAGCGTTGCAGCGAAGCCTTCTCTCTCTTTTTTTCTGCGTAAACTCTTACAGATGTTATGAACTGGCCAGTAGCAAAAACTCGTCTCAAGGAGCTCATCAAATGGTTGTTGTTGCTAGAAATCGTCAAGGTATGCAAAGTGTGTAATGGCACCAAAGTTCTCTACTCTTCCTTCCTCTCTCTAGTAGACCAGCCCCAGTTTTTGCATGGGCACCAAATCACCATAGCATACTCCTTTCTTATAGTAATGGCATACTCCTTTCTTTGAATCAGATGTAGTCGAAGACTTTTCTTTGGTTGTAGAGGAAGCATCAGGGGAAGGACCGAAAGACTTAGGATTAAAAGACTTACTTTCCTTTTTGGATTGTTGAATCTTCTTTTCCTTCTGTCTCCTTCTTCTTCTTTCCCTTCAATGATGATCACATGACTTCATCATTCTCTTCCATACCTTTTTGTTGATATTCATTTTGAAGTAATAGGAATTGTAGCTCTTCAAATGAAAGTTCCTTATCTCTTGTAGTAAGAGTAAGAGAAGTAACAAAAGCATGATATGAGGATGGAAGTGAGTTTAGAAGTGTACTTGCCATCTTTTCATCTAAAATGTTGACTCCAACATTGAGTAACTGATCTCGTAAATCTTTGAGCTTCAAAATGTGTGTATGAACTGATACCAACTTTCATCCTTGTGTTGGCTAGCTGTCTTCTTATATGAGCTTTCCTAGTAGGGTTTATGCTCTGATAGAGATCCTCTAACTCCAAACAAGCCTGACGAGAGGTTCTGCATGATCTCATTTGGAGTATAATATGCCTTTTGACTCCCATAGCAATTTATGAAAGTGCTTGTGCATCCCTTGAATCCCATCTAGTTTGCTCTTATATAGGAACAAATCTGCTAGTACCATAATAATACTGACTCGTGATGATGAAAAAGTTCCTTCTTTTTCACTAACCTCTTGTTGAGCAAAGATAGGAATAGTAGGTCTTCTAGAAGATGAAGGAACATCTTTTCCGATGTGTCTTGGCCTTGGATAAGTGCCATTGACAATATTCCACAGGTCTTTAGATACTAACATATTCATCATCATAAAACTCCATATTGGATAATTAGACATTCTTTCAAGCTTGTCTTCATTTTCAAGTCTACAGTCATTGATCTTGTTAAGGATGTATGTCAACGATGCTCTGATACCAAATGTTGGAAGCGGGGTGGGCCACAATAACTCTAATACACATGTTTATAGGATCTTCCAACACATGAACCTTATAGCATACACACTTTAATACTCAAAAAGAGATGAGTGAAAGATAGAGAGAGAATAGACAAGATTTTCAAAGTGTACGGTAAGCTAGAATGCTCACCTACACTAATTGGTATTTAAATGTCAAATTACAATGTGTGAATATGATAGAAATTGATAATATCTGAATCTAGGCAGAAATAGGAAATTAGATACGAGAAATTGTGTGTAAAGTGCCTAAGAGGTATGAAGAGTGTGTGTATGTGAGAACGTAGAGAATAAGAACAGCTTAGAACTGTTTTACAGCAAACCCTAAATCAGAAACTAGTGAATGAACAAGTGAGGACTGAAATAGACTTGTTACTCACAGTATATTAGCAAGATATGTTGATGGTTGGCTGAACCTAACTCCTCCAAATATCCACCAGATATAGAGCACACCTCCTCCAAGAGTGTAGAACTCTTCCTCTCAAGTAGAGCACCTCCAAGATCTTCTCCTTAGCTTGTGTGTAGCTTGAGTTGATGATTGACAATGAGCCCAAGACCATCTTTAAGTAGCTTTGAAACCCCCCACGTTAGCTTTTCAAAAGCGGGTGATATATTTTTCTAAAAGCAAAACTCATGCATAAATTTTGGCGCAACCTCCATAATTAGCGATAGCTTTTTAATTTGCCGAATGTGCTTTTTCAAAAAAAAATGTCCGTCAAAAACTATGATACAGATCATTCCATTTCTGATGTAGACTTACATGATGCAGATCATTCCATTTCTGATGCAGATTTACATGCTTCAGTTTCGGGTGATGATGTAGATCATTCCATTTCTGATGCAGAGTTATATGATGCACTTGTTGATGAGAGAGCTGATATTGAGAAGGCAAAAACTATGCCAAAATGGCTGGTGCAGACTTTGCGTGACAGCAAATTAAATGCACCTCTGTCATATCTCACTCGATTAGGCTCTCATAGTGCCTCTTTTGTATCAGATTACTATGCTATGGCTTCATCTAGTCTCTGTGATGAGACTGAGCCTCTTTCGTTTGATTAAGCACAAAATTCAGAAAATTGGATGGTTGCTATGCAATTTGAATATGATGCTATAATGAAGAATGGTACTTGGTCTTTATGTGACTTGCCTCCTGGCAAGAAGGCCATTGGCACTAAGTGGGTATACAAGCTGATGCATAAACCTGATGGTACAGTTGATAGGTATAAGGCTAGGCTTGTTGCAAAGGGTTATGCACAGGAAAGGGGCATTGTTTTTGATGAAACCTTTGCACCTACATGCTGTATGACTACTGTTCGGAGCATCTGTGCACTTGCAACTCATCATGGTTGGAATGTACATCGGTTGGACATTAAAACTGCATTTCTGAATGGTGACTTGCATGAAGAAGTGTATGTTTTTCAGCCCCTCGGCTTTTTGCAGAAAGGGCATGAAGACCAGGTGTGCAAGTTAAAGAAGGCATTATATGGTTTAAAGCAAGCACCACGTGCTTGGTATGAGAAGATACATGCCTATCTGATTGCACATGGTTTTGAGAACAGTCCAACTGAAAGCACCTTAGATGTTAAGCGTGCTAATGATGTACTTCTGATCATTGTGGTTTATGTTGATGACATGCTTCTCACTGGTCCTCATGAGAGGCATATTGCTGATTTTAAGGCTGATTTGCATGCCTCATTTGAGATGTCTGATTTGGGGCATTTGCATCACTATTTGGGCATTCAGTTTATGCACGTTGATGATGGAATGGCTTTGTGGGCATTTACATCCCTATTTGGGCATTCAGTTTATGCACGTTGATGGTGGAATGGCTTTGTGTCAAACGAAATATATTGACTCATTATTGCAGTGTTTTGGCCTTGAAGACAGTAAACCTATTGCCACTCCTATGGAAACAGGTTTACGACTGAGTTTTCATGATGCTGAAGATGCATTTGATGCTGTTCTCTATCAGCAGGCCGTTGTATGCTTTATTTACTTATGCATTACTCGGCCAGAGATATTCAGTTTGCTGTCTCATAGAAGAGAAGGTTTATGCATTTAAGCGCATCTTTCGCTACTTGAGTGGTACCTCGCTACTTGGGTTGTTTTATCCCAAGGGGGGATCACTACCGCCAGATTTGCATGCTTTTTCTGACTGTGATTGGGCTGGTTGCTATGACACTCGTGTGTCCACTAGTGGCTTTTGCTTCATGCTTGGTAGCTCATGTATATCTTGGTTGAGCAAGATGCAGCCTACTGTGGCCACTTCCAGTTGTGAGGCTGAGTATAGGGAAGCTTTCACAGCGACTGTTGAGTGTGTGTGGCTGATTTGGGTATTGGTCAGTCTTCTGCCACCACCATCTTCACTGACAGTCAGAGCGCATTGGCAGTTGCGAGGAACCATGTGTTCTATGCTCGCACTAAGCACATTGAGGTGCATTATCATTATGTCAGGGAGAGGTTCTCTACTGGGGAGATCAGCTTGGCATATGTGCCCACGCAGGAGAACATTGCAGATCTTTTCACGAAGGCTTTGCCTAGGGAGAAGTTTGAAGCTTTCCGCAAAGCTTTGTGCTTACTTCCATTTGTGGAGTGATTTCCACATATCTTGGCACTTCCTTATACATGAGTGCCAGCTACTTGTTCATTGCATCACTCCCAGGGGGGATTTGTTGATATATTTAGGTAGTGATGTGTGTGAACACTCAAGGACCGCCGAGGCACTTGTTTCCCTCTTTAGGAGGGTTTTTTCCCCCGCTTGTATATACGCCTATTGCCCTAATGGGCTACTCATCTTTGTACATTCTCTAGTAATACATTCAACATTGTGTGTTGTGCTCCAAGCTTCTTCTTCTTCCTTGTGCTGTTTGTGTGCTTCCGCAGACGTCTAACTCCAACAGTTCATCAAGGTTGATTCAAGAAAGTATCATCTCTTTTTCTTTGAATATGACATTGGGTCGTGAAGCACATCTTAAAATTGCATTGAAAAATGTATATTAGAGAAAAGTGAAAATCTTGCAAGATAGCATTCTGTCGCATTATTTAATGTATTCAAGATGGCTCAAAATTTTTCTTTTTGACTCATATGTGGAGTTTGTATATAAGGTCCATGGCTCAAGTTTCAAGAAACTACATCCCAAAGTCATTTGGGAGGCCTTCAAAGTGGAACTTGCAAACATAGTTTCTATCTAGTGATCGCATAGAAGCCGCTCAACTTCCGACGCGTTCCAAAGATCACTCAATTGGAGTTAACTTGATGTTTTCGCACAACAAAACGGGGTTCAATTGTCAACTTTTGACAATTTTAGCAATGGAGCTTGCCATTACATCGACTATCTCTTGGCATGATTATACTTCTGAATGAGGAATGGAGATGTATTCCCATATTTTATCTTGTATAACATGCTAGAATTTACTGAACAGGCTTAAAAAGTGCCTTGAGTTGTATTTTACTGAACAGGCTTAAAAAGTGCCTTGAGTTTTTATTGCACAAGATCATTGTAGAATCTGCGAATTATAAGCACATCTCATTTTTGTATATTGGTTCATCCATAGAAGAACCACATGGATGTATTTTTACACAAGGGGGCAAGAAACATCTACTTTGAACATTGTATTTGTACGTTTAGACGATGAGGCACACATTGCCTATCTCGAGCATGATATTTGGGCGAGGGATTGAGTGCGTTACCCTGCCTCTTCCCTTATCTTGCCTTTTGGAACCATTGAAACATATGGATCAAGGAGATCCAGTGACCACTAACGATTCCATATGAACCAATGGCCTTTATTGAGCCAACCCATGTTTGCTTTTCATAGAGATCTCTCCCCCAAATAAGAAAAAAAATGAGATTGATCCTTGTATTTCTCAATTGGACGCTCAAAAACCATGTCCATGAACATTGTGTCACCGTCTACACACCATATCGACTCCACCTCTTGGTGAGTGAGTATGCGCTCACAGATCAGAGGAAGCTTATACCATTACCTCACCATGTG
Source organism: Ceratopteris richardii (assembly GCA_020310875.1). Taxonomy (NCBI): domain Eukaryota; kingdom Viridiplantae; phylum Streptophyta; class Polypodiopsida; order Polypodiales; family Pteridaceae; genus Ceratopteris; species Ceratopteris richardii. The sequence goes on from CM035428.1 coordinate 20,885,623, forward strand.
TGCATCCAAATGTTCCAGACTGTAGAAGATGTTGAATTCATGTACGCAATAGTAGTCGTTTTTGTTCTTTATGAGTTTTAAAAGATAATGATCCCTTGCTGAGTTATCGCATGGTTTTGGAGGAGAGCAAAGGGTATATTAGGACAAGAAAGACCAAGTTGACATGATTTGGTTGACCAAAGTTGACCATATTGGTTGAACAAGTCAACCCATAACTGAAGGTGGGCTAGAGCTCATGCATTGATAGTACCGTAATGATGAGAAGGGCATTTGTTTCTTCCTAGGACTTTTGCTTCTAGGAGACAACAAACATGCTTTTGATCCTATATTGATAATGGAGGAGAACAACTACAATCAGCAAGACACAGTTTTGATCAATTGATAGAGTAAGGCATGACCTTTTTTTTGAGCATATTTCCCCTAATTTTGGTCTAAGATCTGTTCAAAAGTGTCCCACATATGTTTTAGGGTTTTTTTACTTTTAAAATAGCATGATGAGGGTGAGAACATAAATAGTACCTATTTCTCACTCAGTTCCAAAGTCATAAGCAGTTTAGATCCCTGAAGGTAAAAGAGTCATGTCAACTCTTATGATATTAATAGCAGAAAGCAGCTTATAGAAAAAGAATACACTCAGGTTCGCATAAAGTTTCAGCTATCTTTAGCTTGGCATTGTGCATAACTGACATACCTAAGTATAACACTTGGGAGAAAGGAGGACCTGTTGGAAAATCATCCATGTCTATCCACCCTGCATACTGCTACTTAATCTATGCATCCATTCATTGTCTTATCGAAAAGAAGAAAGATCTATTTCTTCTCCTTTGTGTTCTGCTATACCCTCTTATCATATATTAGCTGATTCTGAGGAATCTGGATGATGTTATCTTTTTCTCATCTGCCTCTAGTAAAGAGGATTTTCCGTTTCGGATGTAATATCTCGGTTGCGTCAGCTCAAACTCAACTTCAACTTTTCTTTTCCCCTACATAAGGGGCAAATTGTTGGTCTGTTGCAGCCTTTTCTGACCTTCATATTCTACTTATATACAGCCCACAACATTATATAGCTAGATTTGTATCCGATATTTTACATAATCATTACTTTTGGTAATGAACATCAACTTCATAAAAAAACTTATCCAATTTCTATCTTGTGTCCTTCTATTTCTTATGTAATAAGTTCCTGTGCAAAGAGTTTCCCACAAAGGGATCGAGTGCTTTATAACTTGCTAAATCTCAAAAGATTATGACACAAAATCTGAAACAAAAAAATGATTGATACAAAAATATCCCTTTTTTTTGAAAGCTCAATGTCCATGCAACTATGCAGTTAATGATTCTGTGAGTTATGGTGCGAACTGCACAAACGTAACATTGAGGACCTTTCGGTCTGCAAACCAAATGAATACTGACCATGATCACTAAGCGAATAACTAAAAATTCATTAAGAGCCTACAATATTGAGCATTTGGGCTGTGCATGTAATGATCAGCTTACAACACAACATATTGAACGTTCTGTCATGTACTGCATAAATATATGATACATCCAAATGCCTTCTTCTATAAAGTCACATCATCAAAATATTCATCATCGTAATTTATGAATATTTTAACATTAAGATGAATTGGTGTAGCCACAGGTCTACAATCTTGATACCAAACATATAAAAAATTTCAAAACATGAACTTACATATGATTATAGCCTCAATTTTTGTGTCTAATGGATAGGAAAAGCCTGACATAATTCTTCCTCAAACTCAACATTTTGTCTTTGTCAAGGCATGTGACAAATATATCAGCAACATAGATTACAAATGCAAGAATGATTCCTTCAAGAGATATCATGCAGAGAGTAGGGCCAAAGCATCATTCTAAAATCCTGCCTATAAAGGACACCAAGCAATCCTAGCATACCATGAACTATGAGCGAGCTTCAAATCATAGAGAGCTTCTTAAAGTTCATAGTCAATTTTATTTTCGTAGAGCTCAAAACTCAAGGATCATTGAATAACATAAAGTTTTTCTTCATGTGAGTAGGTGCTCAGGGATCTTAGAGTTTTCTTTGGTAGGTTCAATTGGGATGCACAACTAACTCTCCCCTCTCTAATGGAGCTTGTAGGCTCAATCCATCACTGTATTTTTCAAGCTAGTTGCAATCTCTATACCTGTCATGTTAAGACTCATGGGTGTAGTCATCTTCTTTAAGTAGTTGCATTGAATTATGACACCAGTCTTGTGATGACGTATGCGAATTATGCAGTGTTTGAGTTGTGTTAAGTTTGGCTATTTCTTTGCAATTGGAGTCAATTTCAACTTTTGAGCATTAACTTTGTATTTGGGGACAATCCAATGAGGTGATGTTGGCTCCATGTACTCATGCCACCCCCGAGGTCCAGCATTAAAATCCACACACTCCTACACCAGCTCTTGAGGAGCCTCTATCCAGGTCCTCTTCGTATCCAACTGAATCAAGTCTTCATTGATAAGTCTATTAATCTCTGTGTCTCAAAGTAAGAGAGGGAGCCACCAAAATTATTGAAATGGGGAAATTTGTCCATACTAAGCTGTGCCTCTAAAACCAAGTTGACACTTGTGCATAATCTTTGTTCCTGTGTAGTGCTAGCTACCAAGAGGACTCGGGCAAACTGGGCATATCTATCTCTGGGAGCTCCCATATGCATGAAGGAGACTGATCTGCGAAGTGCCTCAATCATCATCAGAGAGCAATACAATGTCATCAAAATATAATAGAAGTGGAATCCATGTCTGAGCAAGCTGTGCTCCCCATCTCCTAGTCTTTCAATATAATCAGCAATCTCATCCACATACAAACAAAAGAATGTAGGAGGTAACATATACCCTTGTTTCACTCCCATAGAGGAGTGAATGAAGGTAGGGACTGTCTGATCATTGATCTGTATAATATCATGATCTCTAATATGAGCTCTATGGGTACCCCCATGGTCTCCCTCTACATGAGTCTGACTCTAGATACTGTGTCAAAACCTTTGCAAAAGTCCACAAAGCAATAATATATCCATCTCCCATGTGACCTCCCCCCCCTCAATAATGGCTCGTAGGGTCATGTGATCAAGGGCGGAGAAACCCGTTTTGAAACCTTCTTATTCATCTGCACATAGATTTGCTCTCTCTTCCCATCTCCTCAGTTGATGTCAAGGATGAATGCATATAACCATGTTAAAATGTGCCCAACCATAATGGTGTGGTGGTCCCCAAGCTCAGAGGATCTCTTGTCCTGAATATAGGTACAATAGTGGACAAGCTCTCAAGTAGGCCCTCCCACATAGCACGGTGAAACATCATAGGTAGTATCTTTACAAGCATGTCTCCGGCACTTGTGAAATCATCTTGGAGAATGGCTAGTGCTTGCATGTATATTGGGGGACTGTTGTGGAGAAATTCAAGGAAAATATGCAAATGTATCACCCTGGTTATGGGGATGAGAGGAGTCCCTTTGTCATCAATTTGCAGGTTGTAAACCATGTGGAAGTTATGGTGATTAATCTGTTGAGATGGTGCCAAATTCCCAATTTTCACCAAGGGACATAATATTACTTTCTACAGATGGCTGAGCAATCTATACACTCTGAAAAAGCAGAGGTAATTGAGAATATCTAACAATGTGGAGTCTATAAAATAGGCTTCCTCCAATAGAGAGGGAGATCGAAGGGTAGACACAAAAGTTTAGAGAGAGACGCATACTCTCAAGTTCTCAGGCATGAGCCAAGTGCAAGAAGGAAGGTTGAAGAGAGTCACGTACTGGTAGAGTATTCGGTTAGGCAGAACTAGAAGTGGAAAGGTCAGAGAGCAAGGCAGAGTGGAGGCAAGAAGCTACTTGTCTAACCCAATTCCTTGTGTATGTGTATTGAACCCTTTGTTTTCTTCTCGTTTGAGTCAAGTTTGCTTATGTGTGAGCATGAATTAAGCCTACTATTGGTGTTTTCAAGGATTCTTTGCTTAATCGTCTGTAATCTCTTCGGCCTGAATCATGTCCACTATCTGAATCAAGTCCACCATCGATATCTTGTGAAAACTGATCTATGCATGAAGACAGGGCCATGCCGGAATGTACCATGGAGTTTCCAGCTCCAAGTAGAGCCCGACTCTTTAGTTGTAACACACCCTTCTGCAAAGCCACATCATATAGCTTATTAAACCCCGAGATGGCTGTCCTTGAGTCAACAGCCATACCTTCTTGTGAAGGTTACCTTCTTGTGAAGGTTTTGATATACAAATACATAATATCTAACATCTCCTCAACTTGAACAAAGAGTGTGGATGTAAAATAGATGACACAAATTTATATGATCCTTCCACTTCTTGCAGGGGATACTATGCACAGAGAATTGGGATCCAAAACATGTGACAAGAAATCTAATATGCCTAAACGTTTAACTAATTGAATAATTACGAATCTAACATTCTTAATTCTATTCAATAAGTAGATTGTAAGAAACTTACTCTTTATTATTTTGAAGCTTCTTTTGACGCTCCAACTTTTGAAAACTTGACTTTTTCCACATGAACAATATCCTTGTTTTGATAGCAAAACTTCTCCTTGTGGTTTGTCCCCTCATATATCTTGCATAAAATAAATTTGAAACACACTGATTGATCATGATTCACCCCATCAGCATCATCCTCCCTGCTTCCTCTCTTTTGGTGTCTCTCTCTTGCCTTCTATGTACGGATGGAGCGTCAATCATTGATCTACAGTTTTGTCGCATGTGGAAGTTTCGTATTGACATATTGCTCACAGTTCAGAGGTAATTTCAGCAGCATTGCTGCCCAATGTCTGCAGAAGCTGCCACCCGAAAACAACAAGTTCAACTACGCCTGCGATCAGCACACTCTCAAGTATCTCTTCGAGGATGACTGTACTTGTATGGTTGTTGCTGATGAGGATATTTGCAGTCAAATGCCCTTTGCTTTCCTGGAACGTGTGAAGGATGACTTCAAGCGGTAACTTGGCAGTGTAATAGAATCAATGAAAAGCTAAAAACTCTCCAAGAACTCGTTCTCAGTTCTAGCAAGACAAGTTAAGCTTCCATATTTGATTAGACACTGGAGTATTTGAAGACCTTGCAATCACAATTGCAGATTATGCTCTGAGAAGTTGGATAAGATTGACCCCAATGGTCGTCTCTCCCAGATGACAGCATTTACAAGCATTTCAGATATTTCCAAATTATGATGGGAATTGGCTTACCACTAATGCACGGGTATTATGACATGAATATCAGCATGGGCATGGGCGCACTGCGTTTACCTCCAGAAATCGGTGGAAAGTCTTTGAATATATATTCCAACCAGTCCCTTCCCACTTGAATGATGCAAAGATGACTGCCACTCAAGTCCAGTCCAATGAGAATGGGTGTGCAGCACAACCACTGCAGATAACTTTGCTGCTCGTTGGAATGAACACTATACATGGGAGATGTATGATCCCTGTATGATTGTTTGTGGCGGTCCCAAAAATGGCGAAATCAGGAAGATCAAAATGTCTATCGACGTAGGGAAACGATAGAGTATACGCCCATTCTTACCCTCTGTTATTACGACCATCTGGCATAAAGAAGATGGGTGAACTAAAGCTTGCCATCAGGTTCTCTTCAGCCTCTATGAAGAATGTCCCCAATTGTTACACCAGACCCTCGCTGCTCAAGATGCATCACCAGCACCTGTTGGAGGTGGTGCACCTAGATGCATGTTAGATGAAAATAGTAATCTATGGTGTATGCAAAAGGTCAAAGCAACTGATTTAGGATTCTGAACATCTTGACAGGCAAAACCAGACAGAGATGAAACTCCTTGTCAAGAGGATGCTGATGCTCCTGTAGGAGATTGTAGCTACAGTATGAAGTATGTGAACGTTTGAATAGAGACGGCATTAGTCACCAGCAGGAGGAATATAAGGCTGACACTGTTGAGAAGGAGATGTATAAAAAAAGGTCGATATTGGCGGTTGTCATCATAACCAATCAAGATAGGAATGCTGAAAGTTGTGAGGTTATACTGAACAAGTCTCCTCAGCCTCTTCAAGACTAGGAGGATGGAGCAGGTTCTAGTGGCAAAGTTTACCATACGAACATGGCTATTGCTTATGCTTTTACTGGTTTGAATGGATGTCCATTAACTTCGAAGGATTGTTTAGTTGGATGCGTAGAGGCCGATCAGAAGCTCAAATAAGCATTCAGTGTGAAGTGCCCGACAATATGCATATAATTTTGACACAGGCAGGTAGAAAGAATGCTTTGGGGCTGGCCAAAGTTGGGTTCATTATGATGACGACAATGGATTACCTCGATTTTATGCATACATCGATCATGTTATCATCTTGCGTCCATTTCGTGTGCATATGAAGTGGTTGTATCCTGCAAAGTCTAGCCCTGAGGATGTGAAAGCATGGACAAAAGCTTGATTTGCTTACACATATGGTGGGAACGACGGAGGTCCCAAATGGGATGTACAGGATGAGGAGGAGAACACAAGTAGTTTGTGATTTTCCTATCTTTACAATGAGATGACTTCCATCTAAGCAAAGGAGTTGAAAGTTTGATCCCCACCTGCGAAGTCTCCTTGCTGCTAATGGAGCTTGGGTTGTGCACACATATCTCATGTACCACAACCACGAGATGTTGATGAGTTTTTGCAAAACGTATGGATACCAATCCTTTTCCATCTTCTCTTCCTCCCAGCTCCAACTCCTTTTTGCTGATTTGTCTAGCTATTTCTTTCACACCAGCAGTGGTTAGGCAATGAGAATCAATATGTCTCTCCCTTTTGTCCTGCACCCTCTATTTCTTTCTAGTTTATTTCCCTTTTCAGTGGTCCATAGTAAATGATCAATCTCTCCGTTCTTCCTATTCCTTTCCTCTAATGTTGTCCTATAATTCGTAGTTCACAGAGTAATCCTCTCCTCCTTTGTCCATGTTCTTCACTTTCTCAGTATCCTAGCATATTTCATCTCCACTTGTGGTTCGTGAACAGAAGCTCTTCTCATTTTCTTTCTTGTATGCGTAACTCAACCTTCTCATTCCAATCGCAATATCTCTTCTATCAAACCTCTTGAAGAAGAGCTGACATGATGAATCTTTCAGCCTCTTCCTGCTGTTCTACACCTCAACATGAACCCTTCCGATGCTGTGTCCTCATTCAATCTTGAAGGTCATGATGATGTATTTTCGAAGGCTATGGACAGACTTGAAAAATTATTCACCAATTCAGGTGTTAAGTCAACATCAAATGAAAGTGGTAAAAGGAGCAAAAACAGATTTTCTGATGCAAGAACAACTTTTCTCCTAGCTTAGGTTTTTTGCCAAGGTTTAGTGACGATGAGACTAATATTTTAGATATCTATCCATAGAATAATAACTGTGGAGAAGGTTCCACTCCAAGGAAATTGGATTTCAATGTAGCATTAGGAAACAAAGACACTCCCTTATCATCTCAGCCAACAATATGGTGCAATGCTTGTACATTCTAACATGGTGATGGGCAATCCTCTATGAGACATAGAGCCTTTTGGTAGCAGGCACTTATAGAGCCCCTAAGTTGTACTTAATTATAGAAGCCCTATCTTTGTGCTTGTCTCATTTTGTACTTGTACTTACGTTTGCTGCTTAGTACTTTGTACTTGCAAGTGGTATTTGTTATGCTACTTGTTCATGGTGTATGCAAATAGGACCTCCCTTTTAGGAACGAAAGACTATGGATGTGTGAAGAAATGAACTCAATGTGTATGTGAAAGAAAGGCCCCCCTTCAGAGTTATTTTATCTATTACCTCTCCTCTCTCTCCGACTCCTCCACACAAGTGTCGCTGCCCTTGCTCTTTTGCCAACTGGTACTAGATCTCCTTTCTCTTCTTCTCTTACCAAGTGGCACTAGTATGTACTTTGCTCTCTCTCTCTCTCTCTCTCTCTCTCTCTCTCTCTCCCCCCCCCCCCCCCCCCCCCCCATTTTATACATGAGCTTTCGCATGCCTACACACACCATCTTCGCTCAGGGTTACTCTCACTTGATCCACATGATCCTCTTGACACACTTATTTCACAGATTACATCTATTTTGCTCGATTCAGCTATATAGTATCACATTCTACATCCATCCCACTGCCATATTGTACCACTCGGTTTACTATTTTCCTCTTTTCTTTTCTATCTCATTGTCGTATTTGCCCCTTATATGATATATTATGATTTTCCTCTTTTCTTTTCTAGCTCATTGTCGTATTTGTCATTTTCTGTGGTATAAGAGCCATGATAGGTTAGTTCACTTTGTTTTATTTTGTTTTTCTAGTCATCTGGATTATTGTCGATGTACATGGTTTGGTCATCTTGGCCAACTTTGGCCTTTAGCAAAGGTTGATTTAACTTTTTCTTTCTTTCTTTCTCTCTACCTATGAGAGGGGAGACACCCCACCCCTATCTAAGATCCTACGAGATTGAATCTCTATGTAGAGAGTCTGTACCATATACTCGACCAACCACTGATACCTATGCCTTAGCGCACACCATAGTTGTTATTTGTACTAGTACCACATTCATACATACTTTTCATATCATACATATTAGTATGTATTTGAACCAATTCGTACCAAAAAACTACGTGTGTTTTATTTTCCATTTTGACTTCAATTTATTAAGAAAATACATTGGTTTTGCAACTATACTAGTTAGAGAATAATTATCTTCATGCATACATACAATATTATGCATATTCATGGCAAAAAATACTCTTTATATGTATACACTCCCATATACGTGAAAAAATGAAAAAAAAAATTGTACTAATATCATACGGATTTGTACCTCAAGAATTAGTACATACTTAGTATGGAACTGTTACGTACCATACCTGTTGTAGAGTTTGTACTTGAACAACTATGGCACACATGTTTGACTACTTCCACCTTCACATAGAAGAAGGTAAGGAGATCCATCTCTTACTTACAACATGGTAGAGCTAGGGATCGGTTCGGACTATAGACCAAATACATTATCTATGAGGAGATGACTTTAGAATCACTCATTGCCCATCTTTTCAGTTGTGCATTGGTTCACACGTTTTGAGCCTCATGGCTAGAACACACTATTTCACCTATCCACAAGTTTGGCGACATTATGGGCCCTCACACTTGAGGCTATCATGATTGGCACTATACTGGCCAAACTTTATGGAGCGATTTTAGAAGAGGAGTTTAGTGTAGCTGAGAAGGAGGGTTTTCTATATCTAGAGAAGTCAAGCTTTAGACATGCCTCCTCCACCATCGACCATATTTTCACCTTGAGATGTTTGATCAACCAAGCACAAATGAGAAAGAAAAGACTATAATGTTGCTTTATGGATTTTTGCAAAGCATTTGATATGTTACCTAGAGGGCAGTTGTTCAAACATCTTCTTGATCTTGGGAACACAGAGGAGTTACTATGGGGGATCTATGCCCTATATGAGAGGGTATGAGGTAGAGTTAGATGTCTAGATGGGCTCTCTAATTCCCTTGTTAGCACCATTAGTGTGAAGCAAGATTGTTCACTCTCCCTGACTCTCTTTTGAATCTATATTGATGAGATTGTGGATTTCATTTTTCACAAACGTGATGTTGGAATGGAGTTGGGAGGTGTCACAATACATATTATTCTATATGTTGATGACATTGTGTTGATGTGTGAGCGAGGTGAGGGATTATAAACATTTACATGCCTTGGATGGTTTTTGCTCAGAGAGAGGACTCTCAATTAACCTTGGGAAAACCAAAGTTTTTGTTTTACACACAACCGCACAAATACACAGACATAGTCACTTTAGAGAATTTCGTGGTTCCATTGAGGTCAAAGACTCATACATTTATATTGAAGTGCTTTCACAACCACATCAAGAGAATTCTTGATGGCTGAGGAAGCTTTTGATCGACTCACACATGGATATTCAACATTATCTCTTATGGAGAGAGAGTTTCATCAAGCACATTTTCAAGAGCCTCGTACAAAGGGGTGGCTATTTGATATGCTAGTTACATCCTCATTGATGTATGAATCATTGATTTGAGGACCAAGGTTAGCAAATCTGATATGGAATTTAGTAGAGAGGCCACATATTCTTATGATTGCTAGGCTCATTTGTAGTAAGTCTTGAGTAACACATGACATTATTATCGAAGAACTTGCTCCACCTCCGATGCTTGTCGACACACTATTCCAAATAGTATGTATGTTACATAGGGTTCAAGATATAGATAACACCCACATCATATATAGGGATTTTCAAGCTTCATGAGATTTAGTCCTTGCATGAGATTCATCATTTTGGTATGCTCAAACTCGAGATTGGATGACCAAACATGGATTTGATATAGATCGGCTCCCCCTCATACAATATGATACACATACTCCCACCTATCACTTGCTCGATAAAAGATAAATTGCATTATACGACAGGAGATATGGAACACACATATATAGAGAACTTGGGTCTTCCTTGGAGATTCACTATCAATGAAAAGGCTCCATTATCACGAGCTTTTTCTATAGATTTCGGACCAATGATCCATATATGTCTCTTGATACATGCAGTTGTACATGCCACATCATATACCAGTAGTTTTTGGGCAACGATGGATATCTAAAGAAGAGCGTATATGCCTGACATACCAAACAAATGTAGAGAGCGAGGAGCACTTTGTTATCGAAATGCTGGACATATGCAGATCTCAGAGTACAATTCCAGATAGAGGGTTCATTACAACACTATATGGAGAGAGAGGATCAATGGCAATTTGGACGATTCCTCATTGTTGCATATCATAGAAGCGAGTTTTTGGTGCAATAGAGGCTCTCATAGAGCATAGGAAGACATTAAACTATCACCCATTTCTTTCAGAGGATTGAGACATGACCTAAACTCCCCCCGAGAGATACTTCTTAAAGTATCTATCCCAAAGTTTCTCCAAGCTCACAAGTTTATCTTGGGACTTAGAGAAACTATCCAATCTCTAGTTATAAAGGAGAGGTATCACTCTTTGGCACAGTCCATAGAAATGGATCTAGTTTATGAGGAGGGCCACAAGGGCATAGGCTTCTAGGGTCAGAGATCCACATGGACTAAGATGAGTTATCCCTTTTTTACTTCCACTCCTATCTTGACCAATGCACAACCTCAGAAAGAGGCTAAGCAAGTGCACATGATCAAGACAACTTCAAGAGGAAAGAGAAAGGTATCTTCTCTAATTGAGAGGGCTTATAACAAGTCCATCCTTGCCCCTCAACAGAAAGGAAAGGCAGTGAAGAAAGGATTATGCTATGGATGCTTAGGACAACACCGCTTTAAAGACTCTGCTAAGAAGAAAAAGATAGCAGTAGGCATAGTCATGAATCCTACATAGGTAGAGAGTGATGTAGATGAAGATTTTGATGATTCCCCATCTCAAATATCATCTCATGTAGTGGCCATGACAGTCATAAAGAAGGTTCCTTCTATGCTAGATGCTATGCTTTTGCTAGTGGCACAGAAAGGAGCAGTAACTGCTCCTAATCTTGAGGAGTAGGCCAAGCTAAAATAACTGAGACCTTTTTGGGATCCATCTGGACCCCATCGGATGATACCCAATGCCCTAAATACTATATCTCTTGAAGAAACAATTGAGTCTTTTCTCGATTAGTATACAATTGATTTTCTTTTAATTTGTTTAATACTAACCTCAAATGACTTTCATGCTCATGAACATACTTACTATACACTAGAAAATCATCAACAAAATCCACAACACACTTTCCAATGAGCGGTTGTAGAATATTATTCATTAACATCATGAAAGTAGCAAGTGCATTATCCAAACCAAATGGCATAATTAAATACTCAGAATGCCCAAAATGGGTCTTGAAAGCTGTTTTATATACATCATGATCTTTTACGCTAATCTGATGGTAGGCACTATTTAAATCTATTTTTCTATATACAACGGCTTCACCTAGAGCATCTAAAAGATCATCTAACATGGGCATGGGATATCTATGCTTGATGGTAATCTTATTGAGTGCTCAATAGTCGATGCACATCCTATAAGATCCATCTTTGTTCTTAACGAGAAGAATTGGTGTTGTAAAGGGCAAATAGATGGGTTTGATCAGCCCTTTTTGCAAGTACTCATCCATGACCTTGTGGACTTCTTTCTCCTCTTGCAAAATCATTCAAAATGGTGGCCGAGCGATCGGACTTGCTCTTGGCACCAATCCGATCCTATGCTCAATGTTCCTACAAGGAGCTAAACGTGAAGCTAATTCTTTCAAAAATAACTCTTGGAATTCTACTCTTACTTTATCTAAAGTGCTTGAGCATTCCAAATAGAGTTTCCATGATTGCATGAATCCATCATAATACATGAAGAATACAAAATAAAGAAAATAACTATACTTACAATCAATCTTGAGCAACTTGGTAGCGGTTACCAATCGCATCTCTTGGAGATCTAGTTGTCCATGGATCAGTAGTCGCCTCCCCTCATGCTCAAACTGGTACACATGCAAAGCAAAGTCAATGACTGGTCGTTTCCTAGCATGCCACTTCTTACTTAGGACTACATAAAAACGTGCCAGTCTAGCTATCTCAAAATCCAGTCTGCCCTCATAGGACTGGATCTGAATGGGCAAACCAACTAGTCATCAGTCCCAAGGCTTAGTTCCCTTCCCGTCGGCTAACGCTACTGTGTAGGCATAGTTTGACTGCATAGTCTCTAAGTGTATACTCTTGACTAGTCATGAATTAATCACATTATGCATCAACCCAGTGTCAAAGAGTACCTTGAAAGTCCGTCCTGCCATGAGTCCCCTCATGACAATGAGCTCGGTGTCTGAGAATTGGTATCCTTTCTGTGCCATTGGCAAAAACACAACGTTTGGCACAATAGGAACCTTCTTCATGAAGATCGTGGACACTATGGGAGATGATATCTAGGATGGGGAATCTCCAAAGTCCTCATCTCTATCATTCCCTACCTGAGCGGGATTAATAACTATGGTGGCTGCTATTTTCTTTTTCTTAGGACAATCCTTGAAAAGGGGTTGCTCGAGACATCCATAGCATAGCCCCTCTTTCATTGCCTTCTCTTTTTGCTGAGGGGTAAGAATAGACTTATTATATGCCCTCTCAACCGAAGCAGAAACTTTCGTTTTCCCTCATGAAACTGTCTTGATCATATCAATCCATGAGGACCTCTAACCCTGGGAGCCTATGCCCATGTGGCCATCCTTGAAGTATTTCAACGACTTTATGCCACAATGCGCTCTCCTTCTTGAGAGCTCCATGATGATATCCTTTGAGTAGAAAACCGAGCTCCCAACGCCGCACATGGTACTATGCACAGAGGCTACCGAATATGTAGAAAAACACAATATCCAAAAAGCACTAACAAAAACTTCTTGGATGTTATAAATGCGGTTGAACTTACAGTCTGTGGCTGACAAGGCCATTATATGTTTTATTAAAGAACATATACAAAAGTGTCCTATGGCCATTTGGCCTTTCACATGGACACTAATGGTAACAATCTCCCACTAAAGGCCAACATGGCCAAAGTAACTATGGGAGAAAAATGAAGAATGATAAAGAATACCTGAGTGTAAGTATACAAATTATACCTCCCACCTGATGGACATTATACAAGTGACTGCCTAAGATCATGAATCAAGTAAACACTATCAAGTGACAACAATGTCGAAAGCTATCTCGTGGTAGAACTTTAGTCAAAGCATCTGCAACATTATCTCGAGTATGAAATTTCTTAAGAATAATGAGCTTAGTGGCTAAGCAATCTCTAATGAAGTGATATCTCACCTCAATGTGCTTGGTCTCTGCATGATAGGCAAAGCAATGGCACTCTGACTATCACTGAGCAAACGAGGTACATGATGAGGTATACCCATATCACAAGCAAGACGAGAAAGCCACAATGCTTCCTTACATGCCTCACTTGCTGCAACATACTCTGCTTCTATGGTGGAAACAACTGTACATTCTTGAAGATGAGATCTCCAAGAGATAGCACCTCCGACAAAATGAAAAATATACCCTGATGTAGACTTACGATTATCTACACAACCAGCATAGTGAGAATTTGTGTAACCAATAATGGATGATTTCCCTTTGCCTAAGCATAGACACTTATCCTTAGTGCCCCTCAGATATCTCAAAATCATCGCTTCCCAATGTTTCTTGTCGGGATTAGGCAATGTCTGGTATCGTAGCTACCATAACATACAGGAGACTCCCAACAACAGATTGATAAGGAATTTTGGTCATCAATTCCTTTTCCTCATGTGATTTGGGGCAATCATCCTTGCTCAATTCCACATATGTGGGTAAAGGTGTACTCAATGCCTTTCCACCCTGGATATTGAACCTATGAAGTACTTTGGATATGTACTCATTTTGAGACAAGTATATGCATCTTTTACTCCTATCACAAGTAACGTGCATGCCAAGAATATGTTTGGCATCCCCCAAATCTTTCATATCAAATGTCTGATTCAACTTCTTTTTGAGAATTGACAAGTCATATGAGGATTTCCTAGCAATCAACATATCATTGACATAAAGTATCAAGCACATCAAGCTGCCATCTGAGCGTCTGTTTGTGTAGAGACAATGATCCTCATTGCTTCGAGAATAGCCTTGAGACTACATAAAAGCATCAAAATTTTGGTACCATTGTCTATGAGAAAAATGAGGAGCTGAGCTTAAACACACTCTCAAAGAATATATGAGATGAGATATGAGAGACAAATAAGTGAGCAATCCTTAAATCAACAAGAATACAAAGTTCAGTAGTAGAAGCTAACTCAAGCTTAAAACTACTTGAAAAGAACAAAGCTAATAACACTATCAAATGAGCTCAATGATACAAATGAACCCAATGTATAATGGTCAAGAGTGTGTGGTATACACCACTCCACTTCAGTCCCTAGGGTGCACTCCACAACCACAAGAAATGAGTCAACTGTCTCTCAACTCCAGCCCTCTGTCTGTCTGTCAAAAATGCTCAAAAGCCTCTGTTTAAATAGGCATAACTCTCTAATGCGTGGGAGTTTGGTGAAAATGTTTTAGATGGAGATTCTCCATGATATGGGGAACAACTTTGCTGAAGAAACCATTTTGAGATGACGCACGTAGCTCAAGATACAAGCTTCCAAAGTTGGCCTACTGGCCGTTTTCAGCAATCTGCCAATTCTCTACCTACCAACTTGCGACCAGCATAACTTGAGTTTGGAGATGAATTTGTGGGAGATTTTTGGTGAGCTGATACCTGATATTATGGAGAAAATTTCACCTTTTGAATCAACCAAAAAGGATTCACGGTCAGCGAGATATGATCCGTGCAAAACAACCTTCAGAAAAGGTGTGCTGCTGTCCTGAAATTTTTCCTAAATCATAGGAACACTTTTTCAACTTGGCATTGACTTCAAATATGCTTTATTCACGACTATGGCTGATGTGGAAAACATAATAAATCACTCTAAGAATATAATGAGCCTTAATAAAGAGTTCAACCAATAATAATACTTTGAAGAGATGATGTGGACTTGCATATTCCAACACCTTCCCTCAAGTCCAACATCTTCAAAATGATAAGAACCCGAAATAAAATGCTTGCTGAAGGCATATGAAGATGAGCCTTCCCTTATTTGTTGAAGATGCATGATGAGCCTTCCCTTACTCATGACTTCCTTCCCTTAAGGGAAGCTCCATCATGCCAAGTGATGATCTATGCTTGATGAACAACTCCTTGCCGAGAGCTTTAGTGAAGAGGTCAGCCACATTTTCCTTTGTGTTGCAATGGTGTAAGATGATATCACCACTTTGTATCTTCTCCCTGATGAAGTGCTCCCTCACTTCAATGTGCTTGGTTCGTTGATGCATGACTGGATTCTTTGCCAAAGATTCAGCTGAGACATTATCACAATGAATGGTGGTAGGTTGGTTTTCTCCGAAACCAATCTCATCCAAGTATCTTCTCAACCAAATAGCTTCACAAGCTGAGGTTGTGAGAGCTTTGTATTCAGCTTCTGTAGAGGATAAGCTGATCGTACTTTGCTTTTTGGAACTCCATGAAATAGCTCCATTGCCTAGGAAGAAGGCATTTCCACTTATGCTCTTTCGATCAACCAAGTTTGCTGCATAATCTGAATCACTAAATCCATGAAGATTCAATGTATCTCCTCCATAGAGAATTCCAAGTGAAGAAGTGCCTTTTAAATATCTTAGTATCCTCTTGGCTGAATTCCAATGAGATACTTTGGGAGCTTGTAGATATTTGGAGAGAGAGTTCACTGCAAAACAAATATCAGGTCTTGTGATGGTCAAATAGAGGAGAGATCCTATGAGTTGTCTATATAGTGTTTCATCATATGGAACACCATTCTCGTCCTTCGTGAGTTTGAGAGTTGACTCCATAGGTGTAGAGACCGGCTTAGAGTGAGACATCTCAAACCTATCAAGAATGGAAAAAAGGTATTTTTGTTGAGAGATAAATATATCTCCCTTCTCTAGTCGAGAGACTTCGATGCCAAGAATGTAGTGTAATTCACCAAGATCCTTCATTTCAAACTCTTTAGAGAGTTTTCTTTGAACATCTTCAATCATTGCTTCATTGCTTCCTGTCAACATGAGATCATCCACATATAGAAGAACAATAACAATATCTTTTCCCTTGACTTTATAATACAAACTATGATCAGCATTGCTTCTTTGAAAGCCTTGAGAGCAAAGATGCTCGTCAATCCTTGCATACCAAGCTCGGGGAGCTTGCTTCAAACCATACAAACTTTTGAGAAGTTTGCATACCATGTGCTCTTTACCTTTGACAATGTATCCTTCCGGTTGTTGCATGTAGACTTCTTCCTCAAGTATGCCATTGAGGAAGGCATTGTTGACATCCATTTGCTTCACCTTCCACTTGAATATGGAGGCAAGGGAAAGTAATAACCTAACTGAAATCATCTTTGCTACTGGAGCATATGTTTCGTCATAATCCAATCCGTATTGTTGAGAATATCCTTTAGCTACTAACCTTGCTTTGTGTCTATCTATCTTCCCTTCCTTGTTGAATTTCAGCTTGTAGATCCATTTGCATCCGATTGCTTTCTTGTTGGGAGGTAATGGACATAACTCCCATGTCCCATTTTGATGAAGAGCAGCCATCTCTTTGTCCATAGCTTCTTGCCATTCTTTTTGAGTACTAGCAACCTTGTATGTTGACGGTTCGTCATGTTGTAAAATAGAGCTAAGCAAAGCAACATTACTTTGCTCAAAACTTGAGGAAGTACCTCTTTGATATGTAAGTCTGTGAGGTTGTGTTCTGATCCTTGAAGACCTTCTAAGAGTTGCACGGTGATCTTCATCTTCTTCCTCTAATTCTTCAATGGTTTCCTCATGTGTAGAAGAGGGAACTTCAGCTTTAACTGTTGTTGAAGAGCCTTTATCCAAATCTGAAATTGATGCTGAACTGAAGCTTGCATTCTCATAAAAAATCACATCCCTTGATAGGAATGTCTCCTTCTTACACGGATCATAAAGTTTGTAAGCTTTACTTACATCACTATATCCAACAAAGATGCATTTCCTTGACTTGTCATCCAGCTTCTTCCTCTTTTCATCTGGAATGTGAGAAAATGCGAGGTAACCAAAAACTCTTAAATGATGTACCTTAGGCTTGATGTTGTGAAGAGCTTCATAGGGGGTAATGCCCTTCAAGACTTCGGTAGGAGACCTATTCATCAAATAGCATGAAGTGTTGATTGCTTCAGCCCAAAAGATGTTGCTCAGACCTTTGTCTTTGAGCATGCATCTTGCTGCTTCAAATAATGTCCTATTCTTCCTCTCTGCCACTCCATTTTGTTGTGGAGTGTAGCTGCAAGTAAGTTGCCTTCGAATGCCATTCTCAAGTAGATAATGGCTGAAATCCTTCGACAAGAATTCTCCTCCATTGTCAGACCATAGAGTCTTTAGTCTTCGTCCTGTCATCTTTTCCACCATAGCATGAAAGTGTTTGAAAATTTGAAATACATCAGCCTTGGACTTCATAAAATAAACCCAAGTATATTTAGAGAAATCATCCGTGAAGGTAACAAAATAAATATTCCCTCCAAGTGAGGGAGTGTGGGCTGAATCACATACATCAGCATGCACCACATCAAGTATATCACGTGCCCTTGAGCTGCTCTTTGAGAACTTACTCCTAGCATGCTTTCCAAGGCAGCACGCTTCACACACTTTTCCAATCCTTTGTAAGGCTGGAATTCCAATGACCATGCCTTTCTCCTTCAGCATACACATACTATTGAAGTTCAAGTGACCATACCTCTTGTGCCATAACTCGGTAGGCATAATGGGGGCTGCTTTGTCATTTCCCATTGCTGAAAATGTTGAGACTTCTCCTTCTAACTTGAAAAGCTTTCCTTGCTTTCTTCCTCTAGCAACCACTTTGTAGGAATTCTTTGGATCTTTAATGAGGCATTGCTGGCCTTCAAACTCTATTTTGAGTCCCTTCTCAGTCATAGCTCCAACTGAAAGTAGATTCTTGGTAAGCGATGGTACCAAGAGAACATTGTCGAGTGTCTTTTTCTCTCCCGTTCCCAATCGAATGGTTATGTCACCTTTCACTGCAATGGAATTTGGAGTACTATCTACTGTAAAGATAGTACCATTATGAGAATCATCAATATTAGAAAAGTATTGAGCATGAGAAGTCATATGAGAACTGGCTCCGCTATCGATCCACCATGGTTCCTCTTTGGGATCATGTGTATGGGCTGCTATCTCTTCTAATGATACAAGTGAAGAATCTTCTTCAAAATGAGTGGACTCATTTCCACCTTCTCCATCCGTGTAGTGGGCTGATCTTCCTCTCCCATTATCTTGATTACTCCTGCAATCTTTAGCAAAATGGCCATACCTAGAGCAATTGTAACATTGGATAGAGTAATATCTACCTCTATCTTCTCCTCTTCCTCTACCTCTTGAGGAAGGATGTCCTCTTTCTTGGAAAGATTGATTACCTTCATGATCTTGTCGATCTTGGTTGTGAGTGGGTTGATGCCACCCTCTTCCTCTTTGTGTGTTGAATCTTCCTCTTCCCCTTGATCAGAAGAGTGCTTTGTCATTTGATGTTGATGCCTTTCCTCCATCACGTATTGACTTCATTGCAGCCTGCCTTTGATCTTCATCTCTGAAAATTTGTTCCATCTCCTCAAGAGATGGCTTCTCCCTCAAGATGATGAGGCCTTGAACTAAGCCTTCATATCCATCTCCCAATCCATGGATGATGATTGTAGAGAGCTCGTTGTCGGGCATCTTATCTCCAACAGCCACTAGTTGTTGATGTAGATCCTTGACTCTCTTGATGAAGCTTGAAGCATCCTCTCCTTGCTTCCTCGTACAATTGGTAAGTTCAGCCCTCAATGCCACTTGCCTCGATGTGCTCCTGGACTCGTAGATATTCTTCAATGTCTCCCATGCCTTCTTGGGAGTCTTCACATCAAGGAGATGGCTGAGAATGTCATCTTTGACACTCAACCTTATCATATGAACTGCAAACATGGCCTTCTTATCCCATTTGGACAATTCTTCTTCACTTCCAGTCGGTCTGTCCATCGAAATTAAATCCCAACAATCTTGAAAGAAAAGTAAGGACTCCATCTTTACCTTCCATGTAGCATAGTTGTTGCCATTGAGATTCTCAACTCCTTCTAAGTGTAGGTTGTGGAGACTTGGTGCCATCTTCAACTGCAACAAGTTGAATCGAGACTCTTCCCTTTACTCAAATATGCTCACACTAGGCACTTCTAACCTAGGTGCTTTGATACCATGAGAAAAATGAGGAGCTGAGCTTAAACACACTCTCAAAGAATATATGAGATGAGATATGAGAGACAAATAAGTGAGCAATCCTTAAATCAACAAGAATACAAAGTTCAGTAGTAGAAGCTAACTCAAGCTTAAAACTACTTGAAAAGAACAAAGCTAATAACACTATCAAATGAGCTCAATGATACAAATGAACCCAATGTATAATGGTCAAGAGTGTGTGGTATACACCACTCCACTTCAGTCCCTAGGATGCACTCCACAACCACAAGAAATGAGTCAACTGTCTCTCAACTCCAACCCTCTGTCTGTCTGTCAAAAATGCTCAAAAGCCTCTGTTTAAATAGACATAACTCTCTAATGCGTGAGAGTTTGGTGAAACTGTTTTAGATGGAGATTCTCCATGATATGGGGAACAACTTTGCTGAAGAAACCATTTTGAGATGATGCGCGTAGCTCAAGGTACAAGCTTCCAAAGTTGGCCTACTGGCCGTTTTCAGCAATCTGCCAATTCTCTACCTACCAACTTGCAACCAGCATAACTTGAGTTTGGAGATGAATTTGTGGGAGATTTTTGGTGAGCTGATACCTGATACTATGGAGAACATTTCACCTTTTGAATCAACCAAAAAGGATGCACGGTCAGCGAGATATGATCTGTGCAAAACAGCCTTCAGAAAAGGTGTGCTGCTGTCCTGAAATTTTTCCTAAATCATAGGAACACTTTTCCAACTTGGCATTGACTTCAAATATGCTTTATTCACGACTATGGCTGATGTGGAAAACATAATAAATCACTCTAAGAATATAATGAGCCTTAATAAAGAGTTCAACCAATAATAATACTTTGAAGAGATGATGTGGACTTGCATATTCCAACAGTCTAGGGGACTATTTAACTCCATACAAGCTCTTCTTGAGCTTAGAAACTAGACTTTCCTTGCCAGGAACTACATAACCCTTTGGTTGTTCCATATAGATCTCATCTGTAAGATCTCCATGCAAGAAAGAAACTTTCACATCCATTTGGACTAGCTCTAAGTCCTCCATTGCAATGAATCCAAGCAACATGTGCAAGGTAGTCATCTTGACTATTGGAGAGAAAATTTCCTTGAAATCAACACCATGATTTTGCTTAAAACCCTTTGCAACAAGTCATGCTTTATACTTTGGAGAAGCACTATCTTATGTGAATTTTAGCTTATATACCCATTTACATGGTAAATCTTTCCTGCCCTTTGGCAAAGGTACTAAATCCCAAGTATCATTCTTGTGAATAGAATCCAACTCACTCTTCATGGCATGCTCCCACTTGACATGATCCTTTGTTTGCATAGCCTCTTTGTAGCAAGAAGGCCCACCGACATCTGTTAGCATAACAAAATCTAAACCTGGAACATATCTATCAGGTGGATGTGAGACACGTGTAGAGAGTCTCAATGGTTGCTGAACAGGAACATTTGTAGACTGATTTGATCAGACATTCTCTTGAACGTCCCTATGTGCAACATTTTTATGCATGCTAACTGGAGCACTAATGTCCTCAAAAACCACTCTTCTCACTTCAACCTCCTTAATTGGCTGTTTATGCATCTTAGAATCATTGAAAATAACATCACTACTTCTGATCACTGACTGTGTTTCAGGATCCCATAAACAATATCCAAATCTTCCTTCTCAACCATATCCAAGAAAAATGCATTTCTTTGACTTATGGTCCAACTTTTGTCTAAGATTCTTGGGTATATGAACATATGCTTCACACCCAAAAACTCGAAGATGACCATAATAGGGTGGCTTCCCTATCCATAACTCTTGTGCCACTTTCAGACATTTGGTAGTACTAGGTGAAAGGTTAATCACATGAACTGTAGTCAATACTACTTCTACCCAAAAGCCTTGTGAAAGGTTTGCATAATGTAGCATAGAGACTACTCTATCCTGAATAGTTCTATTCATCCTTTCAGCTAGAACATTCTTTACTGGGCTGTAAACTCTCCACAAATTCTTCTAGACTAACAAAAATGAATGAATTCATGTGAGGTATATTCACCCCCATTATCTGAACATAAAGCTTGAGCTTAGTTCCTTTTTCAATCTCAATTGAAGCAATCCATTTTCTGAAAGTAGGGAATACCTCATCCTTCGATTTGATAGGATATACCCAAACTTTTCTAGCAGCATCATCTATGAAAGTGACAAAGTAAAGAGAACTACCTAATGACCCTGTGGGCATAGGACCATACACATCTGTATGAACGAGATCTAAAGGCTGAATTGAAGAGTCAATGTGCATTCTATGCACATTTCTGGTTTTCTTTCCATATTGACAATGATCACAAAATGAAAAATCAAAGAAAGATAACATAGGTAAGTAGCTAGGACGAGAAAGATTTTCCATTCCACTATGAGATATATGGCTCAAACAACCATGCCAAATACAAGACATAGGCTATTCAGTAACAACTAACAAGCATTCTTTTTGTGAACCATATTGCCCTTTGATATGCGAAAGGACTGAGCATAGAAGACCACGTTGTAACCGAGGTCATGAAGTTGATCAACTGACATCAAACTACATGATAGCTGAGGTACATGTCTTACACTATGCATAGCAAATTTTGAACCATCAATGAATTGCACAACCACATCTCCAATCCCCTCAAAATCACACTAGTAAGAGTCACCAAGTCTCACGGTACCAAGAGGCTTTGCTACATAATTAGAGAATCATTCTCTGTGTGGTGTCACATGGAAAGAAGCACCATAATCGAGAGCCACGTGTGGGAAAGAGAATCAGCTCAAGAATAGCATTAATTTCTTCAATGTTCATATCGAAGTAGATGGTACAAGTAACTGTTTAACATGCCCATCAACATTCTATCCTTTACCTTTAGCATTCTTTAATGCATAATAGTCTTTCTTCATGTGTCCTTTCTTATGAAAATAATGGCATTCGATATCCCTCTTCCTTGATTTACTTCTACTCTTATTCTGTTGACCATTCTTTTCCTTGTTCTTGCTCCTACCTCATTGCTGATTCTTTCCTTGGTAAGAATCATGATCATTATATGCATCTCCACTTTGAGTGCCAAACATAGATTTTCTATGAATCTCCTCACTCAAGAGTGCCCCACATATGTCATCATAAACCAGTTTACCACTAGGTGCACTATTGCTAATAACTGTGCAAAATGTATCCCATGATGATGGCAAGGTGTATAGCAACAAAACTGCTTTCATTTCATTATCCATGTCCATTTTCTGAGCCTATAACTATGAGAATATAACATCAAACTCATTCTGATGAGCAGCAACATTGTTTGTATCCTTCATGCAAAGATCATATAACTTTCTCATCAGGTACACTTTGTTTTTGAATTTTAATTTCTGGTCTAGCTCTTTATTGTGGTCCTTTTGATGCATTGGTGTGCTTCTTCTTTTAGTATCCCATACGGTACATTAAATGGCTTTATGATTTGAATTAAATTCTTGCTTTTGATTTTTGCTTTTGATTTTTGCTTCTTTCATACCTTTGCCATTGCATCTTCAAATTGTGCTGTAAGTTGGGAAACCAATAGGGTCCACTCCCTTTGGCTTACTTCTACATGGTTTTGTATCGATTGATCATCATGTTGGACCTCCTCAATATGCATAGGTGAACTATTGATGGGGGGAGAAAGAGGGTGTACCTCATTCTCCACAGTAGCCACTTGAGAGCTTGGAACTACTAGTGTCCCCATGTTGGCTTGTTTTTCTAGTTGAGCTTGTAGTCTTGCAATAAATGCATCTTTATCCTTTATTTGTTTTTTTCTACTGCTATAAGTGCTTCGTTACTTTGCATTTGGCATTCACCAAGTATGGCGAATTGATCTACGTCTTCTTTGCACTGTTCTACATACTTGGATTTTGTTGCCTTCCATTTGTTCCTTAACTCATTCATATTGCATATACTTTAAATCCCACTGCTCTCGCAATTCCTACTCGTGCATGAGATGATCAACATAATTTTCAAGTTGCACTCGTAGTTTCATCATTTCATCACCTGTACGTTCGATCAGAGTAATGGGTTGATTAAGTAAAAAAGAATGCAATAAATATTTATTTTTGTTTCTCAGCATATCTGCCTTGTCCATATGTATCTTGATTTGGGTTTCCAGAATTTTAGTTCTATTTATTAGCTGTGTCTTTTGTGCTTCACTTGTCTCATATTTTTGTTTGGATTCCTTTAGTTGGGTTCTCAAGTGCTCGTTTTCTTTGTTGAGCATATTGCAATCCTCCAGTGCATTTTCAAGGTTGTCTTCTCTTTTGGCTAGAGCTTGTTGAGAGTGCATCACCTGTGAAGACAATTGTTCATGTAAGACTTTGAAGCAATCCTTTTCCACATATATCTCTTTGTATTCTTTGTCTGCTTCAATGAGATCTTGTTGTCACGTGTCCATGGCCATTTGTATCATATTCTTTACTACTAGCTTTAGCTAGGCCACATCCACATTCAACCATGTTTGTGGGATTATCGATTTATCTCCTGTTGTTACATCTTTTCCTTTATTGATGTGTACTGCTTCATTAAACGGCTGCCGAATGTGAAGGTGAACTTGTTGTTCAACCTCTTTTGTTGTGTCCTTCTTTGATGTGCTTCCTTTAAATGTCACATCCATTGGCGATGGCTCAACCACTACTGTGATGGATGCAAGCATTTCCTTTTCAAGAAGTTCTTCCTCCTATATTTCTTTCTTAGGGTGCTTTATTGTTTTTTGATCTTCAATATTAACTACCGTGAATTGTAGCTTTGTTTCTTCATTCATTTGAATAGTATACACATTTTTGTCTGGTTGACAATTTGCTTAATCTTGTTCGATTATGATGGATCCGTCCCTGTCTTGTTCTTTGCTAGCCACCTCCTGTTGGTCGACCAATTGATTAAGCTCATCCCATGTACCATCATCATTTTTTTTTAGTGTGAACATCCACATTCATATCATTCTCATCGTGATCCTCAGATGATAAGCTTGAATTTTTTAATCCCAACTCTTTATATCTATGAAATTTTATTAATCTCTTCCTTGGCTAATTGTGTTGGGCTGAAGTGGTTTGATGATAATGATGACCTTGAACTGATAGTTTGACTTAGCCCTCGGTGTGCTTGTGAGTATCTAGTAGTGTTTCTTATAATTCAACCTCAGTGATCGACATCGATCTTGCTAGCGTTTAGCGTTGTTCATGGAAGTACATACATTCTCTTAGACATTGGTGTTGCTTCCACTGTGGTTTCCTCCCACAATCTCTTGCCCCTCTCATTAAAGGCTTGGAGCTTGTTCCTGCTTCATCTATAATGACCACACTCTTTCTTTTCTTAGGGACCATCACCGATTTCACATATTTTGCCATTTCCACTATCAATGGCATCTCTCGGAGATGTTTTCAAATGTTCAACATGTGATAGATAAGCGCCATCAATGCTACACTTCCATTAAGGATTTTTTTGTTGCCCCACTATTTTTTGGCTTCGAATAGTCTGTCTTGAATATAAGGTGTAAAAATGACTTGGTTACATATTTGCCACATGTTTCCACAACTCAGGTTTTACTTTGACTAGCTCTTCTAAGGTGACATGACACTACACCATAGTGTTCTTCATGAATTTAGTGTTTCTTGGAACCACTGAGTTTTAATTTCTTATCAGTATTGTGGGATCCTTGATCTCAAGAGATTCAAATTCCCATGGACTTGTGAATTGCAACAACTTTTGTAAAGAATTAGATTCAAAATCTAATCTTTCATCTTCTTGCTGCTCTGCTTGGTCTCCATAAATAGATGGAATTTCTTGGGGAAATTGATCATGAAGATCATCAATTTTAATAATAGGAGGGGGATTACCCTTCTCCTTGGTCCATTTCTCTTCTTATATTTCTTGGAAGAACTCTTGAGAGTATTGTTGAATTGAAAGAGGTGTTCCAACATCCATGGAATCAAGAACATAGACTTTCATTGGTGGTGATCTTTCTCTTTCAACAATTGGTTAAGCATGTGGAGGTAAAGAAACTTGCAACTTCTTTACCAACTACTCTAGACTTTTTGGTAAGCCCAAGACATGCAAACCTGGTTTGATAGAATTTGTCTATTTGAACAACTGATTGGCCTCGAGCATAACCTGAGCTAGTTCTACCATTTTCATGCAAAATTTTGTCAATTAGATCTCTAAATCTACTCTAAGGTAACTCTTGTCTAGGTTTGTAGCTCTTGGCCCTTCTTCAAGTCGAGTGTGGTATGCCTTGGACATCATGTCCAATCCTTTTGGGGTTGGGTCTATGAGAATAGACCTTGGTTGCGGTCTATTCACAATGAGTGGTGGAGTGGATGGATTTTTGGCGTGCAAGGGGTTTTGAGATACAATGTCTACTATTTTTATTTTTGCATATATCAAGATTTCTTCTATTTCAGATAGCTTTCTAGCCCACTTACGATTGGCCTTCTCCCTGGTATCCTTCCATGTTCTTGTTTTCCTCCAGACATAACCATTCAATTTTGAAACATCAGTAGACATTGTATTCATCATATAATGTTGAACCATGAAGAACTTCTTAGAATCATCTCCACTTGTGGATGCATAGTTGTTTTGTTGCCTTCTGTTATTTTGATTCTTCAACCTGCAATCATGTTCAAAGTCTCCACGCTTACCACAATTCCAACATCCTTTAGTGTCATTACCTGAATCATTTCTTTGGAAATCTGTGCGGCCTCTTTGGCTCGCCCTGCCTTGAAACTGTCCTCTACCTCTTGCATGATGTTGATGTTGAACTTTGTCTTGGTTACTATTTCCTCTCCCACTTTCAACATCTCTACCTCTACCTCTTCCTCTGGTAGAGTAGAATACCCGCTCAGAATAGGCCTTCCTTCAAATTTTGAGCCCTCACCAAGATTCTTTTCTTCAATAATCAACATGGAAACCAGATGAAAAAATTCAGAATATTTTCCTAGGTCTGTATAGAAGTTCCAAAATGCTTATATGCAGCTCCTAAACCATGAGGGTACACTTCCACCTTATCATCATCATCTACATGCACAACAATAGATGTAAGTGACTCATATATGCTTTTGATTTTTAGGGTATAGTGATTTACTGGCATGCCCTTTTTCTCTAGTGTATGCAGCTCGTTCTTGAGTTGCAATTTTCATGCCTTTGTATTGGTCTCATACAATGTGACCAAGCTGTTCTAGGCATCTTTTGGAGTCTTGGCATCCTGTATGTGCCCAATCATGCTATCTTGTATGCTAACAGATAGCCAATACATTACCTTTCATGCTCCTTGATTCCATTCCTCATATGCTCTTAACTCGTCTGCAATCAAATTCCTCTCTAGTGACTGTGCAACATTTTCATTCTCTCCTTCGATGTACTTCTAGTAGCCTTTTCTCATCAATTCTTGATCATTGATTTACATGAAGAAACTTCAAGGGAACATGATGTTAAATCTAAGGACATGTCAATAAAAGATCCTTTTCAGAATGAAATGGATGTGAATAGTGCCACATTGTATATGCATATAAAGGCGCAAGCAATTGAACTTACTCATAAAAAAGAGAACATGCTAATGATGAGTCCTCTAAATAGTGATATGTATGCCGACAGAGATAAACATGATGCTAAGCCTATGGATAGTCTAAATCAAGATCAAGATTGTGAAATAATCTTGAGTGATGCCACTTTGAATGAACATTTAGAGGTAGAAGAGAGTGATCCTAATCATGAGAGTAAGAGTGAGTTGTTGATTGAGCTTCAGTATAATGATATGTATGTGAATGATGTCACACTCCATGAAGAGGGACATATGAATGATCATGAGGAGGATGAGGATACACCATTGATTGCTCCTCTACATACTGATATGTATCTCAATGATGATCATGTTGAGTTAAGTCCATACGCTGAGGAAATTGTGTATGAAGAGACAAAAGCAACATTTATTGAAATGTATGAAAAATGGTATGATAGCATGTTACCTAAGGATAATGAATGTGAAAAGATTGAATCAGATGACTACATTGATAAGGTTGGATATAAATACTATCAAATGAATAAAGAACTAGTTGAATCAAGCATAGGTACTAAAGGGCTCACATGTGATGAAGTATTTGAGCAAGAGTCCATGACTAAAGATATTTATGAAGAAAGTAGTATAAGTACTTCATCTAAAGAGGGTGAGCAAGAATTGATTGAGATAGATGAAAAATTCTCTAATGATATTTGGAATAAAGAAATTGATTTGTCATCAAACTACATGCATAGTTTTAGGCACTGTCAAAATTTTGATGAGTCTAACTCGCATAAGAAAGATTTTAGTATTATTCAAGATCAGTATTTTCTTGATTATGAGGATATGGATTCCCTTCATGTTGAAGGAGAGATGGTTTGGGACCATAACAATGATGAAAAATTCTTGGAAAGACTAGAGGAAGAAGTAGATACCATAATTGCTGGGACTCAAGTAGGGAGAAATCAAGAGAGATTGGATGAAAAAACGGTTGTGTATTGTTGTCTAAGCATGATGAACACTTCCATTTGGAGGGGGACTCTAATGAATCTATTCAAAACCTCGATTATAATCTAATAAAAAAAAACGTAAAGAACAAAATTCTTTTAAATGATTTCAAGCATGAAAAAGACCAAAATGCATGCTTGAAATAACTTTTCGAAGATGGTTTCAGTACATAAAAAATCTAAACTTTATATATATGTTCTTTTGATTCATCAAGAGTAACTTTATATGATGCATTTGAGAGAATCCCAAATAATGGAGACCATGTTCAAATGATTGCATCATGGATTTTCAAATTTTCTAAGAGCTATGTATGCCAATCTCTCCATCAAGGAATGGACAAGCAAATGAAGTGACTTGTCCATATATCTATTTTTTTCAAGAATTTTTCCCTTATTGATGTGATCTAGAGGTAGCTCCTTTACAAGAATAGCTTCTTTGGAGAGCATATACCAAAGGAGAAGGGATTTAGAGGAGTATCCTAGTCAATAAGATTCCACAAATCTTAAAAATAATTTTGTAAATAAAAACATATATAAATAATTTCCTTTGCTATGATTTTAAGATAGATGCAAGAAATCGATTAAAAAGCAAGAGATGAGGATTCGGAGTGGAGATGCTTATAGTAATGGATACAAGTATCAACAATCAATTTGCCGAACAATAAAACAGGTGAAACACTTCCACTCAAACTTCTTTTCTTTTATGATGTATGTAAATATGCATTTCCGGTTTAGGTTGATCTACAACTATTATGATTGCATGCAATACGTGAAAGACCACTATTATGAGTAGAATTGGGAAGCAGACTAGAGCTTGCAAGAGCAAAGACCTAGGAGAGTGGAGGGAAGACTTAAATTGAGTACTTGCATATACTAGTGTACATGAATGCTTGACAAGTAGAATTCTTTGACTTGTGCTTTTGATCTCACAACTAATCCTACCTTCAGATGGATTATGATTTAGATAAGTCTTCATATACCAGCTAGCTACATATATGTATGTGTATGTGTTGTTAGTGTGCTAGGATGTGTAAGTAGGTGGATGGACCTACCCTGTTCATGTGATCAAGGCCATGAACTGAGGGTACTTTCATCATATGGCCTAACCTTTATGTTGTCATGCATCTATACGGGTCGATAGGTGGGTGGAGTCACTCTCACTGGGTGGTTAGAGCCACACGCTGACGTCAATTTCATATAGGGCTGAGTTGTGCATCGTGTGTTATGTCAGGTCGATAGACAAGTGGGCTAAACCTACCCGGGTGGATAGGTCCATGAGTTGCACCCGATTTTGGCATAGGTCGACTTTTGTAAAGAAAAAATAAATGGAATAAAATAAAAAAATAAAAGAAAAAACAAAAAGTTTGAGTTGGGATGAAGCACAACAGTAAAGAAAAATAAAATAAAAATGAAAGAAAAATAAAATAAAAATGAAAGAAAAATAAGAAAAGCTTGATGGGGGTTTGAATGTTGGGAGTCTGAGATCAATAGGGAAGCTGGATTTTAATTTCGTAAATCAAGTTAGTAGGGATTAGTGTATGCGTGTGCTTGGGTAAGCTACTAGATCTAACTCAGTTGAGTAAACGAAAGAGCTAAGAAGTTTTTAATTCATTCATATGGTTGCTAGTCTGATTGTATTGCTGTATCTTGGTAGTTTGTATGCGATGCTTGTATCTACCTCTTTCTCTAAGTTTCTACCAAGTTGAATGCATTTTCACATTTCATCTAGTTAGACTTTGTTTAAGTTAATTTTTATCTATCATGACTATTTGATACTCGTCTGTGTTTATTGATATGTATGCAGGTTGGCACATTAGGAGGATGCACATGTTCAAAGGGGGCGGATGTGGTGTAGATTCAAAACAAAGCCCAAAACCAAGAAGGGTACATCAAATGAAGAAGGCATCCATCCGACATCAAATCAAATAATGAAAGAAGATCTTGGTGGTTTTTATTATTTCTATTACATGTATTATCATGTTTGAGTTCCAGGGCAATCATTGGGTTTCTATTGCACTCTTCATGTACCTGCATAAATACTAATGAGTATATGGAAATGAGTTTGTAGTATGCATGTGTGTATATGTGTGTTTTTGTATGGTATGTATGTGTATATATATGAGCGTGTAATTTGAAGTACTTAAGTTTTAGCTATGTTCTCATGTGTATGACATCAAGTCTACAAGGGAGGCTTATAGCTATATGATTGGAGGTGTTGGCATTGTATAACTGTTAATGGTATGCAATTAAAATAGACAGATTGGTTGCCGAGTCTTATATGTTGTGTTTCATATGGTATGTGTAGGCATATGAAAATACATAAGAAAGTGTGGAGTAATCATTTGGCTTATTTTGTGTGTGTGTTTGCAATACATGAATGTGCACTAAGTGAATGTGAATGCAAGTGCATGTATACACATGCAAGTGTGGAAATTCAGATGTGGGTCATTAAGTGCTTATTTGTACATCCAAATGTAATAAGTCATATGCATATATGTATCATGGTGTTTGTGTTCATATATAAGCCTGAATATGTTTCATATCGGTCCATATATGTATGTAGATTTGAGTGCATGTGAACATGGGCTTTAGCTTGCATACAAATGACTGTGTTCATCAACATCTGACCATATATATGAGTGAATGCAAGTGGGTAAATTCCCTCTTAAAGTAATTATGTAGATATTCAGAGTTACAACATAATGTGTTTATGAGAAACACAAATACTTAATTATTTTGTGGGAGTACATGATACAAAAAAAGGGACATAAAGAAAAGGGTGGTTCTTTAGCACTTTGAGAGAAAGAGATTTTGTGAGGTTAGGGCTTTGATCACTCAAGAGGAATTATCAGACAGACGTTGGTGTGTGCCTAGACGATTGCTATTTTTTGACACGAAATGTAACATGTATGGGGCGAAGTTTGATATACTGCTATTCAAAAGAGACTTAGCGCACAAGCTTTTGAGGATGGGAAAAGAAACTTCTGTTTTTTGGGGTGACATTCATGAAGCATCAAGGAATCGAGAGGTGGAATTTTTTTAGTAGTCCTAACCAGATGCAATGGATTATTTATGGGCTCTGTGGCTTGAAAAGTGTGGGGGAGTTTTGTGGTCTTCTTTCCATTTATTAGAATTCGCTAAGGGGGAAGAGGGGACGATACTAATTAAGGCTACATGCAAGTATGAAGAGGAAGATTCAGCCCTTAGAAGCTATGAAAGGAGAGACTTGGGTCTCTCGTGAGGGCAAAAGTTAGTCTTCTTCACTTTGAATCCATGTACAACTTCTACAAGATCGAACAACCAAGCTGAAGGAGGGATCTCTTCTCCTTGAGGGATGAAAGGGAACTGCATCTAAATGAAGAAATGAAAGAGAAGGCACTTCTTACTATTTTTCTTCTTTAAGGTATGTACCGGCCAATTGTGCTAAGTGCGGATTGCAAGGCATTGGGATCTATCTTGTCAAGGACCACTGCATGGGAGGATGCTTCATAACTTTGATATGCCAATGCTAAGGAGGACCTGATGTAGACAATGGGAAAACCTCTATTCTCTAGAGTTTGAAGATCTCAAGAACTAACACAACAATGCAAAGAGGAGATCATCACACATACTTGCATTGAGCCATAAAGGGGGAAAATGTAGATTCCTTGAAGCTAGCGTCTCCTACAACTTTAATGGAGGAGAACTAGCTAGAGAGGACTGGATTTTACACTGCTATTAGTAGCCTCCTCAGTTTGCAAGCAGAGGTGGTGAATCAGAAGGTCATCATCAAAAGGAAGATATTCGATTTTGAAAAATGCTACAGACTGACTAGACACATTGAGCCATGCAAGTACCATTCCAGCTTGTAGAAATAGAAACTTGAATTGAGTTCCCCATGTGAATTTGATATGTTTCCAAGTACTGCATTCAATCATGTAATTATTTGTATATATTCATATGCGAGTATGGAATCAAGTTTTCCTTAACCATATCGGATGATGCACAATGACTTCTTGTGCTCTTCGTATGGTGTCTAGGTTTGGCTGCCTTAGAATTTCTTAAGGTACTAAATGCTCAACTGTTAGTTCTACTTGTTAGGAAGTGGAAGTTTGGGAATTTATACAAATACTGCACTAATTATATATGGGAGACATGTTTGCATGTATTCTTTTCCTGAATCATAAACTGAGCAGTAATCATATACTATTTCTTTTATGAAGTCATCCTCATCATGATATGCACAATGTATCTTATTGTTTAAGTTTTTGTGCTCAAAGTTTAGGTTCGTATATGTAAATTGTTTGTTAGACACCTAATAGAAATTCCATCCATGCACCATATTAAGGATTACAAGGGAAAAGAACAGCTGCCTTAGGGCTATCTTTAGTTATGAAAGTTATGTAGGCTAAATGTTTAGCTCTATGGTGCGATGCAGCATAGATTTTAGTACTGAAGCACATTGTTTATTGCACTTTAATCTTCATTTGTTTATGAAACATGAGCTAAACACATATGCCTTTTTTTTTTGGTTTTGATCTTCGCAATCATTTGAGAATCACTTTGATGATAGTAATATAATTGTGCGAGCAATTTGGTTGTAATATAAGGTGGATGTTAACAATCTTTTGCCCAAAGGCAAACATCAAATGCACTTGTGAGTGCTTTTAGCGTACCTATGAATTGGGACTTTGGTGTACTATGCATGAAATTGGATATGAATGCATTAGAAACTCAGTGTATACCTCACACAAGTACCTTGGGTATGGACTTTAGCTCATGGCTCATTTGAACTCTTAATATCTGAATTCACAAGTTGATACCTTGTTAGGAGAGCACAAGAAATTCTTGTGAAATGAGATCTTTCCGTTTAAGGCTCTGAGTGTAACAAATGAATGTTTCTTCACTCTAGTAAAATTTCATAGCCTAACCGTAGGAGTTTTAAGACTTGAACCAAATCTAAGTAACCAACTTTGAATAACAATTTATACCCTCCTTTCTCACAAAGCCCATGATAGTGTGCCGTCTATCCAACTTGCCCAAGCCTATTTCGTAGACTTTGACACTAATTGTGGGAATTGAACTCATGACCTACCAGCTACGAGTATAATGGGCTAACCACTTGCCCCAAAAGCCATGGTTGAGGATTGGTTCCTAATCCTCCCTCTTAGGGTGTCGTTCAACCATCTTGTGCCTGTCATTTCTTGATTCTTACAACATTAGTTGCGAGCTCATGCTCTTGTAATCTGCATTCCCTTGTGAGATCAACTGGTAGCCGTTCTCAATCTATAAACTTTGGGACTTTTGGGTGGAGTTATATAGAATATTGAATACATTGCATGCTCACAGGTGAATAATTGAAGTAGATGGGTGGGTTTGGAGATGAACGATTGCGGAATGGTATTCCCAAAAGCCTATTGTAAACATATCTTCAAACTTTTTCTTGTAGCAGGCCAGGAGATACTTGATATGAGCATATACAATGCGATTTTCAGGAGTAGGACTCAGAACATATACCAAATCATAATTACCATTCTCAAAAATGGATGCACAAATATGTGGTGCTTTATTGTTTCTAAAAGTTCTAAAGACTATCAAAATTAATTCAAATATCTTCAAAAGCATCTAGGTTGCAATTTTTGGCATCGGCTTTAGACGAGGGATCCAGTGTTTGATAGCTGCAATCATGTAAGAGATGCTTGGTGTACCCTATGGCGGTGATAGATATGGATAATTCACCCAATCAACACAACATGGGTTATTCTTGATCTTAATTGTGAATGCATTCCATGATCATCTCTTAGGTACTAGGCCATAGCACAAGTTGTATAATATATGCATGGGAGCATTTGACCACATCTGGAGCATCTCGTGATATGTATCAAATAAGTTTTTATGCCAGTTTGGTTAGAAGATATTACCTCTCCTTGTTGTTGCCAGTAGGTCCTCAAGCTAAAATTTTGTCAAAAAAGTAAGAGATTTGCCAATGATGCATGTCACTTTTGTGTTATAATTGGTCAAGAATATAAAGTATGGTCGATTGTGTAGCTCGAAGGCCATTATCAATCCTTTGTGCACCAAAATCTAAAAATATTCTGATATGAGCATGACTTCTTCCATTTTTGCCATTGCTTGAGTTTGGATCTGTAAGGAATTGAACTCACAACCTCTTGGTTAGGAATGTGATGGGCTAACCACTTGCCCCAAAAGCCATGGTTGAGGATTACTTCCTAATCCTCTCTCTTAGAGCGTGGTTCAACCATCCCCTACTAGGATTATGTTACATTCTTCCCCCCTTGGTCGATCATTGTCCTCAATGATCTACTCTTGTATCCCTCTTGCCTCGGTGATCAGTCCCTTGAACTCCCTAGGTGCCCTTGAATTGATGTTCCTCAACCTCGCACAGTTTCTTGAACCTTGTTCGCAATCTTGGTCTCTTGAACCCTTGCTCTCAACCTTGGTGTCTTGAACCTTCTTGTTCGCAACCTTGGTGTCTCGAGCCGTTGTTCTCAACCTCAGTCTTGAACCTTGTTCTCACCCATGCTTGGTATCTTGAACACTCAATCAAGTGCCACCCAATGATTCCCAAGGAGTTCACACTTGCAAGCTAGCTCATTGGAAAGTTCGTTCCGAGAGCTTTCCAACGGTATATTACATGCCTCAATCCGACCTACAGATTGAGAGATACACCCCAATCATTGTAAGGTCCATCCTTGAAGCCGACGCGCGCGCTTTCCACAATTCCTACCCTTTCACATAGAGGATGCCCAAGCGCCTTTTTTAGAGGCCATTGGATCATTCCACCTTGCCCAAGCCTACTTCCTAGGCTCTGATACCAATGTAAGGAATTGAACTCACAACCTCTTGGTTAGGAATGTGATGGGCTAACCACTTGCCCCAAAAGCCATGGTTGAGGATTACTTCCTAATCCTCTCTCTTAGAGCGTGGTTCAACCATCCCCTACTAGGATTATGTGACAGGATCGCTACTTGATCATCATGGGTTTGTCCACTTTGTTCCACCTATTTTAGCCACTGGGACCTAGGTGCTTCATATACTTCCTATCGCTCATCTACAACCTAGTTGCTTGGGATTGATTGTATCTCATTTTCCTCTTCAAAGGATTACTGGATAAGAATCTCTACTATCTCTTCTATCTCAGGTACTTTCTAGGGCCGTGGCGATCTTCCATATTCAAGTAGTTTATTTTGGAGTTCTTGGACTTGCCTTTGTAGATTAGCCAATTTAGTTGGTTTGGAAATTGCTATAGTGGGTTTTGGGACTTGTTGGTGGTGCTTCCTGATGTTATTGTTGAAGTTGAGCTATCTCCTGTGATAATTTGTTGTGTCTCCAACAAGTTAGCATACTCTTCTAAAATGATGTGAATCTTCTTAGGCAAACAACTTGGAACTTAGATGGGTTGCATCTAGGTTCTCTTGATTTTGTTTTTGTAGTCGTTTATTTTCCTCTATGTTGCTACTAAATGCCTTTGCAACAGTTCCACGTTGCATGTAGGTCTTCCATTTTGTTCCATTTGGATGTAAAAATGGCCTTCGATAGCTTTGAAAGTCTCTTGGCCCATGTTTTGTATTTGTGACTCTAGTGCATTGTGAGAGATATGTAGAGAATTTTACTAATCCTACAATACAACACTGCCAGCCACTTGGTCAAAAGTTCATATGAAACTTGCAAAGGCTGAGAAGATGCCTCATTAGGACTAGCACTAGACTCTCCACCTGTAAAAAGAGGTAGCAAAGTATCATACATGTCTTTGGAGCTAAGAGATGTCTTCTTAGTACATGAAAGTAATGGTTGAATAGCATCTTCCACAAAAACAACATCATGGCTAACCAAAATGTGTTTATTTTGTGGTTGATATAGGTGATAGCCTTTAGTCTTAGAACTATACCCAACAAAAATACATTTTACTACTTTATCATCCAATTTTCTTCGATGTAACAAGAATCTACAAAATATCACCATCTTCGACACCTTCTCCATCAGTTTCAGTACTTGCAGTTGTAACACTTGCAGGTGTGATAGGATGTTTTTTGACATCTTGCAGAATGTTCCACAGTCCTTTTGCAACCAATACATGTCACATCAGATAAGCCCATAATGGGTAGTTGGTACCATCCAACTTAACCTCAATAGCCAACATACAGAATACATCACTGCTTTCAGCCATGGTTGGTGACTAAAATACCTTGATGAAAAAAACTGACTGTATCTCAAAAAGTTGAACAGAACTTCCGAGACAAATTCTGCTAAACCTGTAGCAGACTTTGAGATGTTTATATTGGCAAACCAAAACTAGTGTACACCTTTGGCACAAAACAACAAAATAGCCTGCACAAGCACTGTGATAGTGCATTTAGAGGCCGAAACGAGCTCAAATCACGCTTTCAACACAACAGAGCAAAGATGTTTTGATCTCCAAAACACCCTAAGTATGTTCACCAAATTTCATGCAATTTTGAGATTTCAATCGGAGAGGTGTCGACGATGCCCTAGATGAAGCTGTGACCTTCTCTCATACCAATTGTTGGAGTTAGACGTCTATGGAAGCATATGAACAACACAAGGAAGAAGAAGAAGCTTGAAGCACAACACACAATACTGAATGTATTACCACTAGAATGTACAAAGATAAGTAGCCCGTTAGGGCAATAGGCATATATACAAGCTGAGGGGAAAAAACCTCCTAAAGAGGGAAAAAAGTGCCCCGATGATCCTAGAGTGTTCACACACATTACTACCTAAATATATCAACACTTATATTATCTCCAAATATGTGACGTTTGGAACTCACAAGTCCCAAATCTATATACAATTCCTTTAGCCATATTGCCTCTTGAGTTGCTATAGTCAAACCTCTATACTTTTCTTCAATTGAGAATAATGCAATGGTTGGTTGCTTCTTGGAACTACGTTGCACAAGTTTAGAACTTGCAAATGCTAAGAATCCTCAAGTACTTCTCTTGTCATCCTTGGATCCTACCTAGCCCGGATCTCAGTATAGCTTGAGATCCAACTATGATGAATAAGTATAGAACATACCTTAATTGATTGTGCCCTTGAGATACTTTAGTATTCTCTTAGCCACATC
Organism: Ceratopteris richardii; assembly: GCA_020310875.1. Lineage (NCBI taxonomy): Eukaryota > Viridiplantae > Streptophyta > Polypodiopsida > Polypodiales > Pteridaceae > Ceratopteris > Ceratopteris richardii. The sequence continues at coordinate 20,923,132 of CM035428.1, forward strand.
CATATGTGGTCTTCTTGGGGATGCATGAATTGGCTTAGCACTCATACACTATATGAGATGTCTACCCTTGTATGCATAGCATAGATCAAGCTAACTACCAAACTTTGATTTTCTTTAATGTTTTCAATCTACTCATCTTCATAAACACTAAGTTTATAATTCATTTTCAAAGGTGTAGACGTAGGTTTAGAATTCTTCGATTCGAATTTCAAGAGTAGATCCTGAATGTAACTCCTTTGAGCTAAGTACATCTCTTAATATGTGTATATGATGTGTATACCTAAGAAGAATGTGAGATCTCTTAGTTCACTTATTTTTAACTCCCCCTGTATATGTCTTTTGATCCTTTGTATTCCATTCAAGTCATCACCTGTCACAATTATGTTATCTATATATACACACAAATAGATAACTTCATTGTGAACCTTCTTGATGAACAAAGAAGGATATGCACTGCTTGGTTTAGAACCTTAATCTTGAAGATAGGTTACCAATATGAAATTCCAAGCACTAGGAGCTTGTTTTAATCCATAGGATGCCTTTTTGAGTGTGCATACATAAGAAGGATGTAGCTCAATGATGAGTAGCACCTCCTTTAATGTCAATCCGGGAAGACGTGAGGATGGTATGAAGACCTCGCGCAAGTGAAGGCACAAGTGCGTGAGTGAGAAGCACACTAACATGCACACACATACACACACACGCGCACACGCGACAAGACAAAGAGTGAGAAGCAGTGGAGTTCTTGGATTACTTTCAAAAAGCTCTTACCAGTTCAAAACTATTACAATCTAACCTCAAAAATGAGCTCTCTAGCTCTATTTATAGTTTTTGACTAGGTTTTGGCCCTGTCCAGACCTAGTGTCCGGCCTAGTTAAAAATTAGGTTCCAAGGCTTATTTGAGGGCTCAAACGAGATCTAAAAAATACGAAAATTGGTAATCAACTACTTCTAAGGCTCCTCAAGCTCGAGGACTCCTCGGCTTGCACAAGGTTCCTTTGAGGTATGTTGCTGTATTTCGGCATTGTAGTCAGCCATTAGGACACAGAAGGGAACATACAAATCGTCGGATGTGCCGATCCACCTATGATGGGAGAGGTTCCTAAAATAGTCCGATTTTATGACTACCTCTTCCAAGTGTGACATAGATGCTATTTGGACTGCCACCCTATCATCATGGGTTGTGGCCACTTTTTCCAATTTCTGCATCCATTCAGGAGCCTCTATTTCAATGGTGTCCATGCCCTCGTCTGTTTGCTTGCCTCCAGGTGCTCGCATCGGAACATACGGGTCCTCAAAAGATTCCTCTACTTCGATGGGCACTAGGTCTTCAGGTTCTGGTTCCACCAAGGGGGAGGGTTGGCGTTCATATTCAAGGACTTTCTTTTGTAATTCTTCGAGTTGTGCTTTGAGCGCTGCTACTTCGTCAATTGTGTCGGCGGTGGTTGGGGCTTCTTTTGGTGGTTTTGGTTGAGCTGTCAATTGCCTTAGTAGTTCGTCTCTTTCTTTTTCTAAGGCTGCATGGGCTTCGAGGAGATCAACATGGGTTTCCAATATGATTTGCATATTGTCCAAGGGAATGGCCTTGAACTTCTCCGGGTCAATTTCTTGTGGGGAACCTTCCATGGCTACTTCCAAGTTCTCTTCGTTTTGTGTCTGAAGCCATCTATTTTCTTCCAGGGCTGCAGACATATGCTTCCGTAATAGAGCCATGTTGCGGCGGAGCTTGAGGTTCTCTGTGATTTGGGAGTGTAGCAGATCATCCATTCGTTGTCTTTCTTCTGCATTTGACTGCGGTGGATTTGCCACTAATTGCTCATGTTGTTCTTGCAATGCACTAAACTGCTGTTGTAAGAGCCTCTTTTCTTTCTCTAAGTCCATGAATCTTCCTTGTAATGTTTCATGACTCCTGAACAAACTTGTATGCTGAGCATCGAGGTGCTGATAGTGTTGCTGTAACTGAGACATGCACTGATACATGTTATTAAATACATTATTAATGGGGGTGGGTGCAGGAAGGGTGTTAAATGCAGAAGGAAAGGGAAAGGGGAAGGGAAGTGTGAATGCGGTGCTGGAAAATGGTGAAGTGGGTGGTGGGGGAATGGGAGATTGTGGCCGTATGGGGGGAGGGAGAGGTGCGGTGGAGGGTGATATGTCCATAAAATCCACGGTGGACGCAGTAGTGGGAGTGATTGTGAATAGTGGAATTGTGGGTGCAGTGATTATGGTGAATGTGTACAGTGGTGTGTGCAGTTGTGAATATGAACTGCCCGGAAGTGTGAGTGGGGGAATGGGGATGTCAGTAGCTGCCGTTAGGATTACAGTGTTAGTGGAGGTGTATACAAGGGAGGTGTTGAGAGGATGTGTGGGTTGATTGGCGGTTTGTGCTTGAGTCATGGCAGTGGACTCGGAGGCGGTGACGGTGGTTGTTACATTGGTAATGGGAGGTGAATGTGGTGGAGTGGGAGGCGGGGGTGGCAAGGGGGGTGATGGGGGTGCACTGGACACATGGGTCTCTTCAGTATCGTGCACAGTGTGTGCTGTGCCCGTGGTCGTGGCTGTCCCTTGTGTTTCGGATACTAAGACATTCATCTGTTTCCCTGCTTGTGGGGGACATCTTCCGTATCTTCTTTCCGTTCTGCGTGATTGTGCCAGGGCAGTATGCACTGTCTCAGGTACTCCTAAAGCATCAGAGATCATATCGAGTGTGGCACGATATTGTTCGTCGACTCCTTCCTCCTCAAGGATTTGGTGCATGATAGCCTTTCCTGCTGCAAGGGATAACTTATGTTGCTGTTGGACCCTGTTGATGGTATCGTGGAGCTTTTTCAACTCCTTTGTATACGCTGGGGCACCCTCTAGCTCCTGTATAACTTCTTGCTCATAGTCATGCGCCTCCTCATCAAAAAATCCTTCCTGTTCATCCTCTTGTTCTTCTTCTTCTTCATCCTCCACTTCCACCACTTCTGGTTGTCTTGGCTGGGGTTGTTCTGTAGCAGTTTGTTGTCCACTACCCTGCTCTGCTTCGACTTCCGCATTAACAGCTTCAATGATTCTGGCAACTTCTTCATCCGTTAGATCTTCCAAAGTGAATCCGTGAGGAAATTCCAGATCCGTAGGTACAGGTGGAAACACAAGATTAGGGCCATCTGTGCTGTGCCTGGGTAACCTGATAGTAAATGGTTGCACTCGTCTGGGAAGCCTTGGAGTTGTTTCAGGTGTTAGGGTTGCACCGCAGGCTTGTGCGCAAGGCATCTGGACAGCGCCTCTCATCTTCTTTGAGGGAGGCCCTGCAGCTGACAGTCTACGTTGAAACTCCTGCACTCTGGTCCAAATGAGAGCCCTCTGTACTGGTACATCATAAGCTAAACATCTATATACAATGCGGGTGAGTGCACAACATCCGTACAATACAGACTTTTGTTTTTTATACCACCTTTGATGAGCCAAGTGGATTTGGTCGATAATCCAGTGAGGCATGTTGATTGTCAAATCAAAAGCATCAGCCAAGTATAAACTAAACCATATCTTTTTAGGTGGCATTGTGAACCTCTCTTGGGCGGGAAATGCAAAGTGCTGCATGACCATTCGCAAATGAATGGCGATTGTAGGCGTCATTGCCACCATGTCTTTTAATTTTGTCAGATTCCTGTTCTTCATATTGTCGGGGACCATACTCTCTTTCTCCGTAGGAATATGCATACCTTTCATGTCCAGAGCTTCCCTTACCAAGTTGATAGTTAATCTGAAACGCTTGAGCTCATTGCCCCTTGTGAGAGATGGGAGGACAAAGGAGCTGTATCCCTTTTTGTCTTTGCTCGGAGTAAGGGTGCTAATCAAATAAGAGCATCTTAGAAAATCTGGCTTTGGCAATTGGAATTTGAAGTACTCGTAGAGTCCTGCCTTCTTCCATATAGGTTTCAATCCTTCATTATTCTGCAGTCTCTCAAATTCCCTGGTGAAAAAGTGATACCTGCCCCATCGCCCATTGAATTCTATCTCGGCCTCCCACATATAAGTGCCTTCACCTAGGGGTCCTGCCACATCACTGAACCAATGAGAGTTTTTATTGACTGGCATAGTGTGCCCTTGTGGAGGGTTCTGAACTGGTATGGCGTGTAATGCCCTCAATGCCACAGGGCGTTCCTTCAATTCCTCCTCAACTGGGAGACTTTCAATGTCCACGACTTGGGGGCTGGTGCCGGCTTGGGAGCTAGTTCCTGCCGTATCAGCCATGTTACTTCTTGCCTCCTGATTCTGTGAGAATATAGAAGCATGTGTTAACATTGTATAGGACAAGATAGAACCATTTTTGTCCCCATTACAACATTAACAGGAGGTTCGGGAGAGATTAGGGGGTTAGTAAGTGCTCGATGCTTGTGTGTGTGCGTAGGTATTGGGTAGGCCTAAGAACTAAACGGAATGATGTAGTGTGAGAGAGACGTAGTTAGTAGGTGGACAAGGATTTACAACTGGGGTCTGGGGGTTTATGACTAGTTTTAGGTTGCCAAATGCAGTGGATGGGTTTTGATATTGATTTTGTGGAGACTCTGGACAGTGTGATAGGGGTATCTACTTGAAAGTGGGGCTTTTTAGGGACCCATTTACTAGTGATTCTACTTGTGCTCGTGGAAGGATATGTGTCCGTGCGTGCTGTGTAAGATTGGACTTCAGATGTTCGAGTGAGTGAAATATGTTGTACAGGGTTTGGCCTTGGTGTAGCTATTTGAGCCCGCAAGCAAGCCTTAGGCACCCAGATTTGTCGTGATTGTGGGCTAGCCTTCATTGACTTCTTGGGTACCCAAATAGACTTCACTTTCGCAGAAGAATTTATAAAGGATTTCTTATTAGTGTCGTGTTGTTGATTACTAATAAGAGGTTTTGGCCGTGGTGTTGGCCTGTTCGGAACAGGGTGTTCGCCTTTTTGCCTCCATACTTGTTTCATTGGCTGAAACAATCTGCTTTGCTCCCTTTTTTGGCCTCTAGTATAGGTAGCGTTCTGCTTCTTCTGTATTCGATCTGCCTTGGGTTGCTGCATCCCGCTAGCCTTTGGAACAGAAGGGAGTGCCTTCTTATCCTGGACTCCGTTGTTGAGACAATCCTCTTTCTGCATCATACAGTTTTGGACAAGAATAGCATTGTCAACTTCATGTGCGCCCCTGGAAGGACCAGGAGTTCGTGCCTTACCTAGTTCCTTGAGTGCTTCATTTTCCAATTCAACTGTAATTCGACTATTATTTGCCCATACCTGAAGAAGTCCACTTCTTAGGTTTAGGTTGACTGCATGATCATGGATCCAGTTCTGACCCAAGACAAGAGGCTCAGTGAGGTCCTCATCTTGACACACTAATACTTTGACTGTCATTACTTTGTCTTGAATGTAGATGGGAAGTTCCACCTCGCCCATGCAAGGGGTTTCCACACCTCCCAATCCTATGAGATATGCTTCCATAGGATTGACAGTTAGTTTCAACTCTTGACAGTAAGACAATTTAACAGCACTAGTGGCTGCACCTGAGTCAATCAAGGCTCTTACAGTCCTTGCACCCTTTCCTTGTCCTATATCTAAGGTTATAAAAGGACGTCGATCAATTATCCTATGGGAGCTGATACCTGAAACTTCACACATAGCCATGTGATATCCTTGATCTGCATCGGCATCTGGCCTAGGTTGCTCTCTACCTTGTCTTCTTAATTTCATTCTCCGTATGCGCTCTAAGGCCTCTGCTTGAGCTTCTTCTCGAATTCGTTTTTCTTCTTCTTTGCGTTTCTTAGCAGTATTGAGTCGACTTAGCATTTCCTCTGTGAGAGGTTCCTGATACAACTTGACTCTGCACCCGCTTATATAGCTCGGAAGAACATCGCCTTCTAATGTGGCTAGTTGCACTGCTCCACTTGTTGAGATTCTGTTAATAATCATGGGTCCATAGCCTCTTTTCTCTAGTTTTCTCGCATGTTGTTTCAAAGTGTAGACTAGTACTAGGTCACCTGCCTTCAAACCTTTATCCTTAACGTGGGCATCAAAGTATGCCTTCTGTCGTTTCTTAGCTGCATATATCCCTGCAGCCGCTCTCAGTCTTGTTTCTCCTAATCGTTCAAGGTCAAAAAGTCTTGAGGAGAGTTTATGACCTGTCCATTCATGCTCTTGTGCTACTTTCAATGTAGGTATTAAGAAATCCAATGGTAACACTGCATTTTGGCCAAATACCATCTGAAAGGGGGTGGCTTGGAGTACCGCTTTGTAGGCCACTCGATATGCCCAAACAGCATGGTGTAGCTGTTTGTCCGAATCAGAGCATTTGTTGTTCACTAATTTCGTCAGTACATTGCATAAGATCTTATTGGTGCTCTCAGCCTGGCCATTTGCTTGAGGGTGATAGGGGGCAGACTTCTTATGTACTACCAAGAATTCCTGGAGCAGATTTTCAATAACTTCATTCAAGAAGTGAGTGCCTCTGTCACTAACTAGCTCTATAGGTAGCTCGTATCTAGTGAACACATTCTCAAATAAAAACTTAGCTGTTGTTTGAGCATCGTTCTTCGTTGTGGCTTTCACCTCTACCCACTTGGTTAGATAGTCCGTGGCAACAATGATATATTCAGCATGGGAACCCTTAGCTGGGGGATTAATAGGACCTACGAAGTCTATTCCCCACTTAGAGAATGCACGTCCACCCATCATAGGTTTCAGTGGCATCTCGTCTTTGCGTATAGGATACTGAGTTCGCTGACAGACATCACACCGTTTCACATAGGTATGTGCATCCATGTGAAGGGTTGGCCACCAGAAGCCTGCAAATAGTATTGCCTTGATCACCCGATCTGGTCCAAAGTGTCCTCCTGCTACTCCTTGGTGAGCAGTTTCCAAGATCTTGAGATATTCACTTTCATGGACACATAGTCTCAGGTAACCATCTTTACCACGTTTGTATAGATTATCACCAATGAGTGAGTAATCCTGGGCTTCTTGTTCTAAACTCCTTTTCCTAGCAAGCGTCATGTCTTGAGGGAATGTTTCGTCCTCAGAAAGGATACTAGTGGTTCACTCCAATCTGGCACTATGGAAACTTGATAAAGAGTGGCATGTTCCACAGGTGGTTTAGTACAACAGATTGGGCATTCCTTGCACAACTTTTGGACATCAGCCTCCATAGTAGGCCAATGCACCCCGAGTCTCCTTAGTGTCTGCAGGGTTCGTTGCTTTGAGTAGTGTTGCTCTAATGCACCTACATGTGCTAATTGCAACCATTTAGCGTACTCCTCCTCTTCCACACAACAAGCCAAGATCCCTTGATCTGTGTGCTTGTACATACTTCCTGCCATGATGTGATATTTTTGAGCTTTTACTACCTCTCTATCTTGTGTGTTTACTACTGGGTGGTTAGGCCCGTACGTCAATACTGGCACTAATGGCTTAGCCCATTGCGGCACCACTTCCAAATTAAACAGGTAAGCATCAGGAAGGTCATCTGACACTCCTTGTGGGGCTTCTCCAGATGTGAGCCTAGAGAGATGATCCGCTCTCAAGTGAGTCTTCCCTTTCCTTACTACAACCTCGAATTCATATTCCATTAGCAAGAGAAACCATCTTACCAATCTTCCTGTATTGCATGGCTTGTTTACCAGGTACAGTAGAGCTTGGTGATCCGTAAAAAATTTGAACTTATTTGCAAGCAAATAATGTCTAAACTTTTTAACTGCATATACCATGCCTAGTCCTTCTCTCTCCGTAGTGGTATAATTTCGTTCAGCTGCATTCAATTGTCTACTGGCATAGGCAATTGGGAGATCCATATTACCTTCACCAGTAGGTTGTGCGAGTACACATCCAATAGCATAATTGGAAGCATCCACATGAACATGGAAAGGCTTATTCCAATCTGGTGTGGTTAAGATTGGTGCTGAACATAATCACCGCTTAAGCTCATTGAAGGAATTCTCACATTCATCAGTCCACTCAAAGTTAGTCAGAAGTCCATACATGGGCTTTGCAATGACAGCGTACATATGAATGAACCGTCGGTAGTAACCACAATGCCCCATGAAAGCTTGTACTTCCTTGACATTCCTTGGCCTAGGTAGCTCTGCTATGGCTCTCACTTTCTCTTCATCAGTGGATATGCCATTCTTTGACACTATGTGTCCTAGAATCTTGCCTTGCCTGACCATAAAGACGCACTTTTCTGGGTTTAGGCAGACTTGATATTCTCTACATTTGTCAAAGATTTGTCTGAGTTCAGGAATATGGGTTTGTCTAATGTTGGAATGAGCACAAAGATCATCAACATAGACTTCTAAGTTCTTCCTCAGGAACTCTTTAAATACATGGCACATCAGCCTCTGGAAGGTAGCTAGTGCGTTGGTAAGCCCAAATGGCATTACTCTAAAGGCAAAAGTGCCCCATTCAGTGGCAAAAGCCGTCTTATGCTGATCTTCAGGAGCTATGGCTACTTGATTGTAGCCCGAAAATCCATCAAGGAAGCTGTACACTTCCTTGCCTGCTACTCTTTCTAAGAGATGCTCTGTAATAGGAAGCGGATAGTTATCTCGAATTGTGGCTGCATTAACCTTCTTCAAGTTAATGCACACACGTAGCTTTCTGTTTTTCTTGGGCACCACTACAATGGGGGATACCCACTCAGTGTGCTCAATTTCATAGATAAATCCAGCTTCAACCAGCCTATCTATCTCTTCTTTGATCTTGGCAGCGTAATTATCGTTATATGTATAGGGCTTTTGCTTAGAGGGTTTGGCATCTGAGGTCATGGGGATAGTGTGTGAGCATATGTCAGGATCAACACCCTTCAAATCCTTGTAACTCCAAGCGAATACATCTCTGTATTCTCTTAGCAAGGCTATTAACGCATGCTCTTCTTCCTCTGTTAGGTCATGCCCTATGTACGTGCATCTCTCCTCTCCTTCTTCTAGGGCCACTACTATTTTTTTGGTGGTTTCTTTGTTATCATAGGCCTCTCCTGATTGTGCCTCTCGTTTAGGCATTCTGATCATGACTCTTCTGTCATCTATCTCATACTTTTTAAAGTTTTCCGGGACCTCAAACAAAGATTCTTCCTCTTCTGGTGTGACTGCTCTCTTCTTTCTTTTCTTCCCTTCTTCCTTTGGGGTCACATGTGTGGCTAGCCGTACATCATTTGTAAGCTGTCCGTGCCTTTGGGGTTGAAATTCTACTTCATAGAAATATTCTTCATCTGATGCAAAAGGTGGATCCATAATGATTGACTCTAGATCGGAGTCGCTCGCATCTTCAAATGCATCAGGGCTAGGTTCGCATTCTTCTAGAACTGCCTCTCCCATGATTGGCTCTATGGAGAAGACTGAAATGTCATAGCCATCTTCATCACAGTGAGGTGTCCATTGTTCTTCATTGATGGCTACATCCATTGTTGCTAGGATTTCTGCCCAGCCGTGGGGTTCAAATTCTTCGTCAGGAAAAACTACAGGCGCATAGGCTGGGTCTTGAATTGATCTATGCGTTTCTTTTGCACCTATCTCTCTGGATTCTTCTCTCTTCTCTTCTTCTACTGCTACTTTGCACGTCCATAAGTGGGTGTCTTCATGCATCCATGAAGATCCTGACCCTATGGAATGCACAGATTCCGTATCATCTTTGGTTCTATGGATGGGATTCCATTGGATAGGAGGGACATCTCTATGAGAATAATCTTTGAGATTTACTTTGGTCGTAACACCTAAGTGTTGCAAATACAAGGAGTTGGTTCCCCAATCTTGTACCACTTGCAATTGTCGCATAAATGGTCTTCCCAAAATCATCTCATAGGCATGATTTTTGCTAAAGTCACATATAGCAAATGTGTGCTCGAACTCAACTTCACATGTGGTGAGAGTTATTCCTTCCAGTAGTCCTAAAGGCCTCTCTATGTGACCATCAGCCATCTTCAATTTCATCCTCGTGGGCCTGAGTGCTGACTTGCCCCAACGCTTCCATGGAAGTGATAGCAATTGCAACTCCTGCACCAGAGTCGAGAATTGCCTTGGTTGTGTACCCTTGATGGGTAATGGGAAGATAGGTGTTTCCTTCTTCACCTTCACTCATATCTCCTATCTTGTCCAATGGTATTTCGGGCACTGTTCTCTAGGATCCTACCTGGGAACGAGGTTTTGCTATCTCTGTTACTTGTTTGGCTACATGTTTCCATAGCTCTGGCCTTACTTTGAGTAGCTCTTCTAAGGTGAGGTTGCACTGAACCTTAGTGTTTTTCATTACCTCTGTATTCCTAGGTATGATTGAGTCCTCATTTCGTACCATGACCATGGGCGCTCTCATACATGTAGATTTAGCTTCCCATGGACCCGTGAAGTGGGGTAATTCTTGTAAAGAGTTAGACTCAAAGTCTAGTCTTTCCTGAGAGTGGGTGCTCTCTTGCTCCTCATAAATGGATGGAATGTCTTGTGGGAATTGGTCGTGTGCATCATCCACAAGCTCAATAGGAGGTGGGACCTCACTCTCTTTAGCCCATTTGTCTTCTTGAATCTCGCGTAGGAATTCTGGTGTGAATCGATTCATAGAAGATGATGTGTCTGGCTCCGTAGAGTTAGGCACATAAGCTTCAGGCACATAGGTTTCCTGGGTAGGAATGCTTACTCTTTCACTTGCCTTGTCCTTGTGTTGAGAGACGGGTTCCTTTTCTGATTGTGCAATCAGCTTCTCTATTCTTTCTAACAGTCCATCAAAGTGCAACTGTGTCTTCGCTGAACTAGAGATGTTAAATAGGCGACTGACCTCAAACATGGTCTGAGCCAATTCCACCATTTTGGCACAAATTTTGGTTCGTTCTAGCTCTAGTTCTGCTCTAGGGTAACACTTTTCATGATTAGTTATGTTTGGTCCTTCTTGGATTCTGGCCTGATATGCTTTAAGCATCATATTTAGGTCCTCGGGAGTGGGATCTGCTAGGATTGATCCTACTCTAGGGGGTGGTGGAATTGTGTGAGGTGGGTTGGAAGGTGGCGGGTCGGATGGAGACGGGAATGGTAGTGGTGGGGTAGTGTGAGAGTGAGTTTGAGATGTGAGTTCAGTTATCCTGGCCTTTGTTTCTCTGAGGCTTTCCTCGAGTTCACTCATCTTTTTTGCCCATTGTCTTTTCATTCTTTCACGACTATCTCTCCAAGCTCTAGTTCTCTTCTTTGTCATGCTCTTCGTTTCACTAACATCTGGGCTCTTTTCCTGGCCTACGCTTTGGTTCTGTTGCAATGCTTGAGCTCTAGTGATTACTTGTACTGGTGCAGTGGAAGTCACACTCCCTGTGGAGTCTACTACTAACCCAATAACGTTAATAGGAGTGATTTTTGGCATGTTATTAGGATTCTTAGGGCAGTCTCGTAAGAGATGCTCCTTTCCACACTCCTGGCAATAGCCCTGGATCGTCACTGACTGGGGTTGTGTAGGTGGAGGCAAGGGACAATCACGAATGAGATGATCTCCCTGACATCTGTAGCATGGTCCTCTAGGGAATGGAGGTCTTACTTGCCTAGGTTGGGGTCTTGAGTTAGGGTTTGTATACATTACATTTGTGTACTCTGGTTCCCAACTAGGTTCATTTGGCTCTTCACTGTAATAGGACTCCCCATGTTCCGGAGATTGCATGTAGTAGGCCTGGGGGCTGTCAATATGCGTCAAATCAAAGCTATGGTCACTCGGGTCACTTTCAGAAAGCAATAGTGGTACAGGGACTATAGCTCTATTCAGGTTCTCTTCTGCAGCTGCATATTTTACCGGGATCACATTAGCTAGGGTAGGGGGTTGTTGTGCTAACACAGGCTGAGGCCTTTGCTGGGCTTGATATTGTGGTTGGTAATTTTGCTGAGGCCTAGTATACTGTTGTGGTGGGTATTGGTTCTGGTATCTGCCTTGTTGAGAGTATGGCTGAGGGTAGGTTTGCCTAACAGCTTGCTTATTGTATGGGCAGTCTTGTGCTGTGTGATTTGTGTATCTTCGTTCTATGGTGCAGTACTGGCTACTAGGATTTACTTGGGGTTGAGCCGTAATGGGACACACGTTCGCCATATGGTCGCCACCACAAGTATAGCATCTTTTCACAGGGGCAAACCTTGGGATTTGTTTGCTAGAGACACCTAGTTTTTGTGCCACTTTCTCAGCAAGTTCCTCTATTGAGGTGGATTGCGTGGAAGAGAGGCTAGAGGCACTATCTGAATCTTGGTATATCTTGGAAAGCTCTAACTCCTCCCCTAGGTTATCCTCAATGTCGATGCACATGCGTACACACTCTTCTATGGTCCTAGGGTCCTTCAAGTACACATAAGATCTTAATTTTTTACTTAGCAATCCATCCAAGAATAAAGCCACTTGCTTAGCTGGTGTGGGGAGCTCCGAAACAGGGCATCTTTCTAAGTATTGCCTAAATCTTCTCCCTGCAAGTCTCACGGTTTCTTGAGGGGTTTGCTTGAAGCTGTGAATCAACGAGGAGGTGTTATGTCTTATGCCACTCTTAGAGAATTCAATAATGAAAGCCTCTAGGAGTTGGTCTATGCTCCTGAACTGTCTCTCATTCAATGGTTGAAACCACGTAAGGGCTGTGTTCCTAAGGGTTAGACCAAAGGCATTATATTGCGTGAATAAATCCTCCACTTGTTCAACTCTCAAGACTTGCTTGAACTCGGCCACATGATCGTATGGATCTCCGGTGCCATCGAAGTAATTCTTCATGGACTTAACTAGCTGAGTTGGTCTCAAAGTCCTTGTATGCTCTCTAGGTCGTGGTAGAGGGAAATCATTGGTATTTCTTCGATGTCCTGGGGCTCTAAGTACCTCAGGCTCTACTCTATTTGTTTCCGTCCTCGTTCTTTCTCTGCCCCCTGAGTTGGCAAAGCTCACCTCCGGCCTTTCTCTATGTCTGTCTCTTTGAGTTCCGTGAGCGTGGGAGGTTCCAGCTCCCAGGTGACCAAAGGACACGTTTGATCTTGGTTGAGGAAAAACGAATTCACCCTTCCAAGTGTAAGCATGCCTATCATTTTCTGTAACCACCAAGATCCTCTCTGAGGCGTGATCTAAGTAGGTCACTCTACCTGGGCTATCTGGATCTTTAAACTCATAGATCATGATTGTTCCTATATCATTTGGCCGATCAGATCTATACCTCCAAAAGGCTTTGTCAGTCTCTCGGTTTAGAAGCAGATCTATACTCTTGTTGTCCTGGGGAATCCGCTCAGGAGTGAGAATTCTCGTAAGAACAGATTTCCCTCAAGGGGTCCTAGGTTCTACACCCATGTTTCCTTGTTCCAGGTCACCTAAGTCCGCTTCTGGGATCACATTTCCGAATTCGTCTGTCCTATCTGGGTGGCTGGTGACTACGTATATGGTTCCTTCTTTGTCCAAATATGCCCCTTTTTCAAACTTGACAGCTGGGTGCTCTAGTCCTATGGACTGGTCAGGGTTTTTAATCTGGACCACGAATCTTCCTAGACTGTCCTCATAGGTGCTAGCACCTAATCGGTTGGTCCTAAGGTATTCCAACTGTGTTTTGTAAGGGCCTTCTACTCTGTGCAAGTATGGCACTCCTGAACTTCCCGTAGGTCTGTCCATGCCTTGAGACATCTCTGATTCACTGGTCTCAGAGCTAGGGTAGTATGAGTGGTGACTGTTGGGCCCAAGACCTAGTAGTGTGGTTGACACTAGCCTCTAAAGACCTAAGGCTTTGTCTATCCCTTACTAGATGTCGTCCTAATCTAAGGTTCATATGCCTATTTAAGTAGCCCAATTTTTTGCCCAGAGTACGACCTCGTTGCCGATCAATTGGTATCAGTCACTTGATTCTTTTTTAGTGTGTTATCATGTTTATGATCTTATCTGATATTGCGTCGTCAGGAATACTTGAGTATTTTTCGTACTTTGAGTTGATCCTTCCACGTTAGGTTCTTTTCCTTTATGTTATCGACAGTACAGAGATTAGGTTTTTAACTTGAACTTGAGTTTTTAGGTAGTCTTCAACTTGATAACTGCCTACCGTCACCCCAGCTTATTTCTAGCACTATTCGTACTTAACCTGAGCTAGAAAATGACAGAGGGAGTTGAGAGTATTCCAACCTTGAGTTCCTTTCCTTGTGTTGATGCCCTAGTGTGCTCAGGACGTGTGTTCCCAAGCTTGCACTTACACTTGCTTCGAACGCCCTTCGATGCTCTCAATAGATCTGTAAGAGTTCCAACGTTAGCTCAAGACTTAAATTCCAAATACAGAACCCTTCACTTTCATTCATGAATCACAAATACCAATTTGCACTGTGAGTTTTTGGAAAACAATTCTAGAGATCCCTAAATTTTATTCCCCCTGGGTATGGTCAACTTCAAAATACCCAATCTAATAATCCTGATCTTAATTTAACTATAACCAGTCGATGTTTTGGTTGTGCTCCCCACGAGCTTTCCAACAAAACAAGAATCACAGCAAACGGATTTCGTATGAGAAAGTTATGTCAGTTCAGGGTTCTGGTGCTAAAACACGGTTCAAACAGGCTAACAGATCACAGGATTTTTCTCAAAACACATGTGTAGGGACCTCACAAATCACTAATTGCTAGACCAACATGCCCAAAAACTATCCCCAAAGCTTAGAATAAAAAACCCTAATTTTTTGGCCGAAAAGCCTGTCAATCGCGATCGACAGGTCTGTCAATCGCGATTGACAGAGGTGTCCATCGGGGCCTATCGGTCGCGATCGATAGTGTCAATCGCGATCGACAGAGTCGATCGTGGGTCCTGTCAATCGCGATCGATGGTGTCAATCGCGATCGATGGTGTCAATCGCGATCGATACTTTTTTTGAGAATTTCGGTGAAATTTCAGTCAATCGGGGTCCTATCTGTCGCGATGGACGCGTGGCAACGCGTGGAATTCAGTCAATCGTGGAAATTCAGTCGATCGCGACTGATAGAGGTGTCGGTCGTGGCTGTCGATCGCGATCGATGGTGTCAATTGCGATTGACAGGGTCCTACGTGGCAGTCTGTCGGTCGCGAAGTCTGTCGGTCGCGATCGACAGGTCTGTCGGTTGCGATTGACAGGGTCTGTCGGTCGCGATTGATAGGGTCTGTCGGTCGCGATTGACAGGGTCTGTCGGTCGCGATTGACAGAGAACCACGGATTTTTTCTACTGTTTTTAGTGTTTTAGGATGTGCTCTTTGTGCTTGTCACAGTGGTGTGCTTTATTTTACCAAAGGGGCGAGTTTTCTGTCGATCGCGATCTACAGAGGTCGGCGACGCAGAGATAGTTTCTGAGTTTTTCGTACCTGCGCAGTGTGCTGGTGATGATGATTCAGCAAGAACCTGCAAAATGCTCAAGAAACATGCAAAAACAGTGCAAGCAATATCGCTCTCTCGCTCTCTCTCACAAGTAGAATGAAGGAAATGAGGTGGAGATGGTGATATGATCAAAACTAAAAATTTTCGTGATGATGGAGATGGAGGTGGGAGATGGTGATGATGATGATGGTGATGAAGATGGTGAAGAAAAAACAAGAAAATAGATGAATGTGAAGAAAATACCTACAACTCCAACGCGTCAACTCTACGACTTACCATCACACGCTCGTCCTCAAAGCTCAATCCCCGGCAACGGCGCCAAAATTTGGTGTAGCTCAGTGATGAGTAGCACCTCCTTTAATGTCAATCCGGGAAGACGTGAGGATGGTATGAAGACCTCGAGCAAGTGAAGGCACAAGTGTGTGAGTGAGAAGCACACTAACATGCACACACATACACACACACGCGCACACGCGGCAAGACAAAGAGTGAGAAGCAGTGGAGTTCTTGGATTACTTTCAAAAAGCTCTTACTAGTTCAAAACTATTACAATCTAACCTCAAAAATGAGTTCTCTATCTCTATTTATAGTTTTTGACTAGGTTTTGGCCCTGTCCAGACCTAGTGTCCGGCCTAGTTAAAAATTAGATTCCAGGGCTTATTTGAGGGCTCAAACGAGATTTAAAAAATACGAAAATTGGTAAGCAACTACTTCTAAGGCTCCTCAAGCTCGAGGACTCCTCGGCTTGCACAAAATGGAGCTACAAAAAGGTGAACATGGTATTTACAGGGGTTGTTAGTGATGAGAATCACTTTTAATTGGTGTAAGGGTTTTGAAAAATTAAAGGGTTGCCTTAGTGCTAGATCTGCGTGAATGCTCGTACTTGCTTCTTCATGAAGAAAATTATTGGCCTACTTGCCAGATCGTCGTTGACTCCCTTGTCTGCTTGTGCCTTCTCTCCCCTCTGACTCTCTTCTCTGACTGTCATGCCTTGTCAGTCCTTCAGTTCCTTGTCTGCTGCTAACAAAGGATAATTAGGGCTTTTCAAACCGTGGGTGTTCTAACATGTTTATCTCTTCATTGATCCACCCTTTGAGAAAAGCATTCTTTACATCCAATTGAAGTAGCTTCCAATTCCTTCAAGCTCCTACACTAAGCAAGGTCTTGATAGTGGTCATCTTGGAAACTGGTGAGAAAGTTTCCTCATATTCCATGTCCTGTGTTTGAGCACATTCTTTAGCAACCAATATAGCTTTGTACCTACAAATTTGTTCCATCTTAATTCCTTTCCAATGTATAGATGCATCTGCACCCTATTACCTTGTGATTGGTTTGCATTGGAATCAACTCCCATTTTTCCATTTGTTTTAGAGCTTCTATCCCCTCTTTCATGTCCTTCTATCAATTAGGCTTACCTTTAGCTTCTTCATATGTTGAAGGTTCCTTTGAAACGGAGTTTTTGGCCAAATAAATAGAATGCTTTGTTACAATGCCAAGTCACATCCATACCTTTCAAGTTTCTCTATATGCCTATTGCCCTAATAGGCTACTTATCTTTGTATATTCTCTAGTAATACATTTAGTATTGTGTATTTGTGCTCCAAGCTTCTTCTTCTTCCTTGTGCTGTTCGCGTGCTTTCGCAGACGTCTATCTCCAACAATTGGTATCAGAGCAGGTTGTCGCTTCATCTAGGGTGCCATCGACATTCCTCCATTTGCAGTCTCAGATTCGCATGAAATTTGGTGAGCATACTCAGGGTATTTCAGAGATCAAAACTGCTTCGCTTTGTGGTGCCGAAATCACGATCTGAGCTCGTTTCAACCTCCGAATGCACTATCACAGTGCTTGTGTAGGCTATTTTGTCTTTTTGTGCCAAAGGTATATACCAGTTGTTAGCAGCAGACAAGGGAGTCAACGACGATCTGGCAAGTAGGCCAATAATTTTCTTCATGAAAGAAGCAAGTACGAGCATTCACGCAGATCTAGCACTAAGGCAACCTTTAATTTTTCAAACCTTTACACCAATTAAAAGTGATTCTCATCACTAACAACCCTTGTAAATACCATGTTCACCTTTTTGTGGCTCCATTTTGTGCAAGCCGAGGAGTCCTCGAGCTTGAGGAGCCTTAGAAGTACCTATATATCAATTTTCGTATTTTTTAGACTCCGTTTAAGCCCTCAAATTGGCCCTGGAACCTAATTGGACAGGGCCAAAGCTAGTCAAAAACTATAAAAGGAGCTAGAGAGCTCATTTTTGAGGCTGGATTGTAATTGAAACGAACTTGTAAGAGCTTTGTGAAAGTAATATAAAGAACTCCATTGCTCCTCACTCTTTGTCTTGCCGTGTGTGCACGTGTGTGTGTATGTGTGTGCATGTTGGTGTGCTTCTCACTCATGCACTTGTGCTTCCACTTGCTCGAGGTCTTCATACCATCCTCACGTCTTCCCGGATTGACATTAAAGGAGGTGCTACTCATCACTGAGCTACACCAAATTTTGGCGCCGTTGCCGGGGATCGAGCTTTGAGGACAAGCGTGTGATGGTAAGACGTAGAGTTGACGCGTTGGAGTTGTAGGTATTTTCTTCACTTTCATCTATTTTCTTGTTTTTTCTTCACCATCTTCATCACCATCATCATCATCACCATCTCCCACCTCCATCTCCATCATCGCGAAAATCTTCAGTTTTGATCATATCACCATCTCCACCTCATTTCCTTCATTCTACTTGTGAGAGAGAGCGAGAGAGCGATATTGCTTGCACTGTTTTTGCATGTTTATTGTGTTTCTTGCAGGTATCATCATCATCATCCCCTCCAGCACGCTGCGCAGGTACAAAACTCGTCGAATCTGTCTCGCAGTCGCCAGCCTCTGTCGATCGCGATCGACAGAAAATTCGATCATTTGGTAAAATAAAGTACACCACTAGCACAAGCATGATGAGCACATCCCAAATCACCTAAAATAGTAGAAAAATTCTGAGTTTTTCTGTCAATCGCGACCGACAGCCTCTGTCAATCGCAACCAACAGACCCTGTCAATCGCGACCGACAGACCCTGTCAATCGCGATCGACAGACTTCACGACCGACAGACTGCCACGTAGGACCCTGTCAATCACGATTGACACCGTCGATCGCGATCGACAGCCACGACCGACACCCCTGTCAGTCGCGATTGACACCGTCGATCGCGACCGACTGAAATTCAACGATTGATTGACTTTTACGCGTAGCCACGTGTCCATCGCGACTGATAGGCCCCCGATTGACTAAAATTTCGACGAAAAACCCGGAAAACGTGTCGATCGCGATTGACAGCCACGATCGACTCTGTCGATTGCGATTGACACTGTCGATCGCGACTGACAGGCCCGACGGACACCTCTGTCAATCGCAATTTACAGACCTGTCGATCGTGATTGACAAGCTTTTCGGCCAAAAATTAGGGTTTGCTTTTGTTTAAAATTTGGGATAATTTTGGGGCAAAATAGTCAATCTATTAGCATTTTTGGAGGTTCCTACACTTGTGAATTGGGAGAAAATCCTAGGATCTATCAGCCAGATTGAATCCTGTCTTAACCCCCTAAACCCTGAACAGACATAACTCTCTCATACGAAATCCGTTTGCGGTGATTCTTGTTTTGTTGGAAAGCTCGTGGGGAGCACAACCAAAACATCGACTGGTTATAGTTAAATTAAGTTCAGGTTTATTAGATTGGGTATTTTGAAGTTGACCATACCCAGGGGAAACAAAACTTAGGGATCTCTAGAATTGTTTTTCAAAAACTCATTGTGCAAATTGGTCTTGAGCTAACTTTGGAACTCTTACAGATCTATTGAGAGCATCGAAGGGCACTCTAAGCAAGAGTAAGTGCAAGCTTGGGAACACGCTTCCTGGGCATTCAAGGGCAACCAAGCAGGAAACAAAAGGTTGGAATATTCTCAACTCCCTCTGTCATTTTTTAGCTCAGGCTAAGTACGAATAGTGCTAGAGGTAAGTTAGGGCAACGATAGGCATCAATCAAGTTGAAGACTACCTATGCACTCAAGTCCAAGATTAAATATAATCTCTTTGTGATGCGATGACCATAAAGAAAAGAATCTAACGTGGAACGATCAACCTAAAAGTACGAAGAACATTCAAGTATTCCTGACGATGTAATATCAGACAAGACCTTAAACACGATAAATAACTAAAAAGAATCAAGTGACTGATACCAATTGATCGGCAACGAGGTTGTACTCTGGACAAAAATCGGGCTACTTAACTAGGCATATGAACCTTAGATCAGGACGGCATCTAGTAAGGGATAGACAAAGCCTTAGGTCTTCAGAAGCTAGTGTCAATCATACTGCGAGGTCTTGGGCCCAGCAGTTGAGTCACCACTTGCATTACCCTAGCTCTGATACCAGTGAATCAGAGATGTCTCAAGGCATGGACAGACCTACGGGAAGTTCAGGAGTGCCATACCTGCACAGGGTAGAAGGCCCTTACAAAATGCAATTGGAATACCTTAGGACCAACCGATTAGGTGCTAGCATCTATGAGGACGGCCTAGGAAGATCTGTGGTACAGATTAAGAATCCTGATCAATCCATTGGACTAGAGCGCCCAGCTGTCAAGTTTGAAAACGGAGCATACTTGGACAAAGAAGGAACCATATACGTAGTCACCGGTCACCCAGATAAGACGGACGAATTTGGAAATGTGATCCCCGAAGCAGACTTAGGTGACCTGGAGCAAGGAAACATGGGTACAGAACCTAGAACCCCTCGAGGCAAATCGGTTCTCACTAGGATTATCACACCAGAGTGGATTCCCCAGGATAATAAGAGCATAGAGTTGCTCCTCAATCGAGAGACTGACGAAGCCTTTTGGAGGTACAAACCTGATCGGCCAACTGATATAGGAGCAATCATGATCTACGAGTTTAAGGATCCTGATAGCCCAGGCAGAGTGACCTACTTAGATCACGCTTCGGAGAGGATCTTTGTGGTGACAGAACATGATAGGCATGCTTATACTTGGAAGGGTGAATTCGTTTTCCCCCAACCAAGATCGAATGTATCCTATGGTCACCTTGGAGCTGGAGCATCCCAAGCTCATGGAATGCAAAGAGACAGAAGTAGAGATAGGCCAGAAGTAAGCTTTGCTAACCCAGGGGGCAGAGAAAGAACAAGGCTGGAAACAAATAGGTTGGAATCTGAGATACATAGAGCTCACAGGAATCAAAGAAATGCGGATGAGTTCCCTCTACCCCAACCTAGAGAGCACACAAGGACTTTGAGACCGACTCAGCTAGTTAAGTCCATGAAGAACTACTTCGATGGCATTGGAGATCCATATGATCATGTGGCTGAGTTTAGGCAAGTCCTGAGAGCTGAACAAGTAGAGGATCTATTCACTCAGTACAATGCCTTTGGTCTGACCCTTAGGAACACTGCCCTGACATGGTTTCAGCCGCTAAACGAGAGGCAGTTCAGGAGCATAGACCAACTCCTAGAGGCTTTCATTATTGAGTTCTCTAAGAGTGGCATAAGACATAATACCTCCTCGCTGATTCATAGCTTCAAGCAAACCCCTCAAGAGACCGTGAGACTTGCAGGAAGGAGATTTAGGCAATATCTTGAAAGATGCCCTGTCCCTGAGCTACCCACACCAGCTAAGCAAGTGGCTTTATTCTTGGATGGATTTCTAAGTACCAAATTAAGATCATATGTGTACTTGAAGGACCCTAGGACCATAGAAGATTGTGTACGCATGTGCATTGATATTGAGGATAACCTAGGGGAGGAGTTAGAGCTTTCCAAGATATACAAAGATTCGGATAGTGCCTCTAACCTCTCCTCCACGCAATCCACATCAATCGAGGAGCTTGCAGAGAAAGTAGCTCAGAAATTAGGTGTCACTAACAAACAAATCCCAAGGTTTGCCCCTGTGAAAAGGTGCTATACGTGTGGTGGCGACCACATGGCGAACGTATGTCCCATTATGGCTCAACCCCAAGTAAATCCTAGTAGCCAGTACTTCACTATAGAACGAAGATACACAAATCACACAGCACAAGACTGCCCATACAACAAGCAAGCAGTTAGGCAACCCTACCCTCAGCCATACCCTCAACAAGGCAGATACCAGAGTCAATACCCACCACAACAGTACACTAGGCCACAACAAAATTATCAACCACAATATCAAGCCCAACAAAGGCCTCAGCCTGTGTTAGCCCAACAACCTCCAGCTCCATCCAACTTAATCCCTGTAAAGTATGCAGCTACAAAAGAAAACCTGAATAGAGCTATAGTCCCTGTAACACCACTGCTTTCAGAAAGTGATCCTAGTGACCATAGTTTCGACTCTACACATGTTGATAGTCCCCAGGCTTACTACATGCAGTCTCCTGAACATGGTGAGTCTTACTATAGTGAAGAGCAAAATGAACCTAGTTGGGAATCAGATTACACAAATGTCATGTATGTTGCGAACATTTGTTTTATGTAGGGTACAAGTTTCAAATTATGTAAATACCTTTGGGAAGTCTTCAAATACTTCAAGAAGGCTCATATTATTCATAAAATGTAGCAAAAATACCACGTGAGTTCTAGAACATGGTGAGTCAAATTAGTGAGTCACAAGGGAGCTTTAGTGGTGTCCTAGTGGAAGGTCGATGTGGCTAGTTCTCAAAGTCCATCAATACTTTGTTTATTTGAGCACTTGAGTCATGTAATACCTCCAATCAAGTGTCTACCACGAATTTAGATGTATTAGGAAGGTTTTAGATTAGTTTCCCATGCTATAAAAAGAGGAGAAAAGTCGTGATCTTGTGGGATGTCCAAGAGAGTCATATGTGTATCTCTACACTGCTGTAGTTTTGTATGCAGAGATTGCAGAGCTTGTATCTCCCTCATTATATATCCAAATTACATGTTTGATAGCTCATTGGAAAGCTCTTACTGTCTACTTTCTTCTTGTAAATTTGCATAATCATTGGATTTGTGAGCTGAGAGCAATACTCTCTGCAAGTAGTGTGTGTTCTCTGTTTTTTATCCCTGTTGAAGGTCTCCATTAAACCTCAAACTTGCAGAGGTCATATCTCCTTGTGTATGTATCTAAATCATGTGTTCTTTGGCTTGTTAGAAAGCTCTTTACGTCTACTTGTATTCTGGAAAGTTTCAAAGTCATTGGAGTTGTGAGTTAAGAGCAGTAGTCTCTGCAAGTGATGTGTGTCCTCAGGTTCATCTCTGTTTCAAGGTCTCCATTAAAGCTGCATATTGCAGAGGTCATAGCTCATTGTGTATTTATCCTTTTGAGGTGTTCTATATCTTGTTGGAAAGCTCTTAGAGTCTAGTTTATGTGTGTGAAACAATTTTGGAAAATTCCAAGTGAGTAAAGAGCAATTTGCTCTGCAAGAAAATTGGTCTGTGCATACAAGTTTGTGAAAAAGTCAACTAGGTCTTGTTGGGTTTCACCTACTTCTAGCTGTACTTTGGAGATTAATAAACTCCAACATTGGTATCAGAGCAAGTACTTGGAGGCTTGGAGAAGGTTATCATACGTTGAAGAAGAATTTGAAGCTATCAAAGAAGCAGTTCATCATCAATACTACACAAAGGTAGAAGAAGATTGCAAGGAGGCATCTCAAGCAACATCCAAGCAAAGAAAGGTGCACATACCTCATTTACAAGGTAAATATTATATTTCTTCTCATCACACACACTGGAAAGGAGGCTTAACGGAGGAAGCTTAGCATTTGTATTATGGGAGACCAACATGCACAAATAGAGAAGCTTGATAAGACCAATTATCAAGCATGGAAGTTTAGAATCACAGCATACTTGCAAGGTAGAGGCTTGTATGGTTTGATTGACGGCACAGATATCAAACCCACATTACCAGAGGACCCAAATCAGCAACAATTGAGGGAGTTTAGACTTTGGAATGAGAGAGACAAAAGGGTTATATTCATTTTATCACAAAATATTCAAGATTCAATGGTAGGACACATACAAGATCTAGACACAAGTAGAGATGTTTGGCTTGCATTGGAAAGGTTGTACGCTACAGGTACAAGAGGAAGGAAGATTCAACTCAAAAATGAGTTGAATAACATAAAGAAAGATACAAGGACATCGGTCAATGATTACATATTGAAAGTTAAAGAGATTGTAGATCAACTAGGATCAATTCAAGCTCATGTGGAGGACGACGACTTGGTTGCACATACTCTCAACGGACTCAAAGATGATGAGAGATGGAAACCCTTCATTACTTCAGTTTATGTCAGAGGAGAATTACCAGATTTTGATCAACTTATTGCCCTCATGGTCACGGAGGAGATGAATCTAAATGGTTCTACTTCAAATCAAAAAGGATCTCAAGGACAAGCTCTTTATGTAGGATCATCAAGAGGTGGAAACAGAGGTGGAAGAGGTTCAAATAGAGGTCGAGGAAGAAGGAGCGATGATCAAAGGACTTCAAGTGGCTTCTTCAACACAAGAGGAAGAGGAAGATCAAGCACTAGAGGTACGAGAGGCTACTACAACTACAACCAAAGACAAAGGAGTGAAGATAATAAGAACAATTGCTATATATGTGGAAGGTATGGACACTATGCCAAAGATTGTTATCAAAATGAAAATAATCAAGGTGGTAATCGAAGAGGAGGCTATTCAAGAAGAGGTAAACAACAAGGAAATTATGCAGTTGAAGGTAAAAGTGATGATTATGATTCTCTTCTTATGATGAATGTAGAAACTAAGATGAATTGCAATAGCGATGTATGGTATGTAGATAGTGGTTGTTCTAATCACATGTCTCATGATGCTTCATGGTTTTCTAATATGCATAATCCGTCATGTAAAGGTCATGTTGAAACAGGAGATGATACAACACATAAGATTATGCAGGTTGGAGATGTTGTTATGCAGGATAAGAGCAAGAAAAATTGCTTGAAGGATGTACTTTATGTGCCAACGATCACTAAGAATTTGATGTCGGTTGGTCAAATGGTAGAAAAAGGTCTACAAGTGAGATTTAATCATGCAGGTTGCTTCATTGAGGATCCAAAGCAAAGGAGGTTAATTGCTAGAGGTCAAAAACAAGGTAGATTGTTTACATTCAAGGTAAACCCAAATCATACAAACTATTTCTCTTATGGTATGCATCGAATAGCAGAGCTTGATCTATGGCACAAAAGGATTGGACACATGAATGTACACAGGTTAAAGGAGCTATCAAAGAAGAGGATTGTTGAAGGATTACCTGATCTTACTAAGCAACATATGGTGCATCTTTGTGAAGCATGTCAAATGGGTAAGCAGAGTAGACAACCTTTCAAGCATTCAAGCTATGTAAGTAATGGTTTGCTAGATCTCATACACACAGATGTGTGGGGACCTACTAAAGAGGCATCCTTGGTTGGTAATAAGTACTATGTATCATTCATTGATGATCATAGTAGAATGACATTTGTGTATTTCATTAAACATAAGAGTGAGGTTTTTGATTGTTTCAAGAAGTTCAAATCATATGTCGAAAAGCAAACAGGAAGGTATGTTAAGAAGCTAAGATCTGATGGAGGGGGAGAGTATTTCTCTCAAGCTTTTACTGATTTTTTGCATGATGAAGGTATCAAAAGAGAAGTTACATGCAGGTATACTCCACAACAAAATGGAGTCGCAGAAAGAAGAAACAGAATCATAGCAGAAGCATCTAGAAGCATGCTTAATGATATGTGTTTGCCTAATTATTTTTGGGCTGAAGCTGTTAGCACAAGTGTTTACATTATGAATAGAGTTCCGACTGCTGGAGTTCATCATTTGACACCATATGAGGTATGGCATGGAAGGAAACCAAGTGTAAGTCATTTGAAAGTATTTGGCTGTGTATGTTATGTACATGTACCTAGTGAGGTGAGATCTAAACTTGATGCAAAATCAGAAAAATGTATATTTATTGGTTATGCAGATACTCAAAGAGGATATAGATGCTATAATCCTCATACCAATAAGGTTGTTGTGTCAAGAGATGTAAACTTTGATGAATCACTTTCATGGTATGCAGATAAGAATTGTTTGCAGATCATGGATGAAAATGAAGAAGGTGTGGTTGAAGGAGATGAATGCATAGTTCAGCCATCAGGAATTTTAAATGATGAAAGGAGTGGTTTAGATGAAGAAAGAGGATCACCTTTCAATGGAAGATTAAGGCAAGAGTCACCTCCAAGTGTTAAAAGTAAAGGTAAACTCAAACTTGTTGAAGTTAATGATGAAGGAGAGGAAATTAGTGATGTATGTGAGTATGGAGAATCATCAAAGGTTACTAATAA
The DNA here is from genome assembly GCA_020310875.1 of Ceratopteris richardii. Classification (NCBI taxonomy): domain Eukaryota; kingdom Viridiplantae; phylum Streptophyta; class Polypodiopsida; order Polypodiales; family Pteridaceae; genus Ceratopteris; species Ceratopteris richardii. Next base: position 20,948,754 of record CM035428.1, read on the forward strand.
GAAAGGAAGAGCATCTACATTGGAGGTAAGAAGAACTTCAAGAGTAAGTAAGCAACCTCAAAGGTATACTTATGAATCTTTCATGAATACTCATTATGCTTTTATGACAAAAGTTGAGAAGGAAAATGAACCCACATGTTATGATGAAGCCAAAGGAGATGAAAAGTGGGAGAAAGCAATGAGAGAAGAAATGGAAGCACTATAGGATAACAAGACTTGGAATTTAGTTCCAAGTACACCAAAGCAAAAGGTAATTGGTTGCAAGTGGGTTTTTAAGATTAAAAGAAATAGTGATGGTAATGTGTCTAAATATAAAGCTAGACTTGTAGCAAAAGGATATAATCAAACTCAAGGTGTGGACTATGAGGAAACATTTAGTCCAGTAGCAAATATGGCAACGGTGAGAACTTTGTTGGCTTTAGCTGCAAGTAAAAGGTGGAATATATATCAACTCGATATAAAGAATGCCTTTCTTAATGGTGAGTTAAATGAAGAAGTGTATATGTCACAACCAGATGGTTATGTGGATGCAAAATGTCCTAATCATGTATGCAGGTTAAAGAAGGCATTGTATGGTCTTAAGCAGGCACCAAGGGCATGGAATGCAAGGTTGGTAAAGTATCTTATGCTGCAAGGATACACAGCGAGTCATGCTGATCCTTCACTTTATGTAAAACATGTAGATAGCATGTGTGTCTATGTATGCATTTATGTGGATGACTTGTTGATTACAGGGAATGATGCAAAAGCAATTGATGAGATAAAAGGTAATTTGGGAAAGGAATTTAAAATTTTAGATCTTGGTTTGCTCAGATACTTTCTTGGGATTGAAATTGTGTATAGCGATGAAGGTATGTGGTTGATACAAAGAAAGTATATATGTGATATGCTGAAAAGGTTTGGTATGCAGGAATGTAAATTTGTTTCTACTCCAATGGAATGTAATGTAAAACTAAGCGCAAAGGAAGGTGATGAGTTGCATGATATGAATGTATATAGATCCATGGTAGGATCTTTGATTTATGCAACAAAAACTAGACCTGATATATGTTATGCAGTGGGAGTATTGTCACAGTTTATGCATGAACCTAGAGTACCTCATATGCATGCAGCGAAAAGAGTGCTTAGGTATTTGAAAGGTACCATGAACGAAGGATTATTTTATAGTCATGATGCTGATCTAACTCTTAAAGTCTTTAGTGATGCAGATTGGGCTTGAAGCAAAGATGACAGAAGATCCACAAGTGGATATGTGGTAATAGCAGGAAACAAGACATTAACATGGAGTTCAAAGAAACAGCCTACAGTTGCTTTATCTTCTACAGAGGCTGAGTATAGAGGTTTAGCATTGGCTACTATTGAGGTTATGTGGTTTAAAAAGTTGATTCATGACTTGAATGTGCAGGTTGATGTACCGCTGATATATGGGGATAACTTGAGCAACATTCATATGACCTCAAATCCTATTTTTCATGCTAGAACAAAGCATATAGAGGTTCACTATCATTATGTTCGAGAGAAGGCCATGAACAATGAAGTGCAGGTTTCTTTTGTTGGAACAAAGGATCAAGTTGCAGATATCTTCACCAAATCCTTGGATGGACCAAAGCTTCAAAGATTCAACTATATTCTTGGCATGAAGGAAATACCCTTTGAAACTTGAGGGGGAGAATGTTGCGAACATTTGTTTTATGTAGGGTACAAGTTTCAAATTATGTAAATACCTTTGGGAAGTCTTCAAATACTTCAAGAAGGCTCATATTATTCATAAAATGTAGCAAAAATACCACATGAGTTCTAGAACATGGTGAGTCAAATTAGTGAGTCACAAGGGAGCTTCAGTGGTGTCCTAGTGGAAGGTCGATGTGGCTAGTTCTCAAAGTCCATCAATACTTTGTTTATTTGAGCACTTGAGTCATGTAATACCTCCATCCAAGTGTCTACCACGAATTTAGATGTATTAGGAAGGCTTTAGATTAGTTTCCCATGCTATAAAAAGAGGAGAAAAGTCGTGATCTTGTGGGATGTCCAAGAGAGTCATATGTGTATCTCTACACTACTGTAGTTTTGTATGCAGAGAGTGCAGAGCTTGTATCTCCCTCATTATATATCCAAATTACATGTTTGATAGCTCATTGGAAAGCTCTTACTGTCTACTTTCTTCTTGTAAATTTTCATAATCATTGGATTTGTGAGCTGAGAGCAATACTCTCTGCAAGTAGTGTGTGTTCTCTGTTTTTTATCCCTGCTGAAGGTCTCCATTAAACCTCAAACTTGCAGAGGTCATATCGCCTTGTGTATGTATCCAAATCATGTGTTCTTTGGCTTGTTAGAAAGCTCTTTAAGTCTACTTGTATTCTGGAAAGTTTCAAATTCATTGGAGTTGTGAGTTAAGAGCAGTAGGCTCTGCAAGTAATGTGTGTCCTCAGGTTCATCTCTGTTTCAAGGTCTCCATTAAAGCTGCATATTGCAGAGGTCATAGCTCATTGTGTATTTATCCATTTGAGGTGTTCTATATCTTGTTGGAAAGCTCTTAGAGTCTAGTTTATGTTTGTGAAACAGTTTTGGAAATTCCAAGTGAGTAAAGAGCAATTTGCTCTGCAAGAAAAATCGTCTGTGCATACAAGTTTGTGAAAAAGTCAACTAGGTCCTGTTGGGTTTCACCTACTTCTAGCTGTACTTTGGAGATCAATAAACTCCAACAATGTATGCAAACCCCAACCCTAGATCCCAACCTAGGCAGGTAAGACCCCCATTCCCTAGAGGACCTTGCTACAGATGTCAGGGAGATCATCTCATTCGTGATTGCCCTGTGCCTCCACCAACACAACCCCAGTCAGTAACGATCCAAGGATTTTGCCAAGACTGTGGAAAGGAACATCTCTTACGAGACTGCCCTAGGAATCCTAGTAATATGCCGAAAATTACTCCTATTAACGTTATTGGGTTAGTGGTAGACTCCACAGGGAGTGTGACTTCCACTGCACCAGTACAGGTAGTGACTAGAGCTCAGGCATTGCAGCAGAACCAAGGGGTAAACCAAGATAAGAACCCAGAGGCTAGTGAAACCGAGAGCGTAACAAAGAAAAGGACTAGAGCGTGGAAAGATAGTCGGGAAAGAATGAAAAGACAATGGGTTAAAAAGATGAGTGAACTTGAGGAAAGCATAAGAGAAACCAAAGCCAGGATAACTGAACTCACATCTCAAACTCCCTCTCACACTATCCCACCACCACCATTCCCAACTCCATCCGACCCGCCACCTCCCAATCCGCCTCACCTAATGCCACCACCCCGAGTAGGATCAGTCCTAGCAGATCCCACTCCCGAAGACCTTAATATGATGCTTAAAGCATATCAGGCCAGAATCCAAGAAGGGCCAAATGTAACTGATCATGAAAGGTGTTACCCTAGAGCAGAACTAGAGCTAGAGCGAACCAAAATTTGTGCTAAGATGATGGAATTGGCTCAGACCATGTTTGAAGCCAGTCGCCTCTTTAACATCTCTAGTTCAGCAAAGACACAGTTGCACTTTGATGGACTATTGGAAAGAATAGAGCAGCTGATTGCACAATCAGAAAAGGAACCCGCCTCTCAACACAAGGACAAGGCAAGTGAAGCTGCAAGTCTTCCTGCCCGGAAAGCCTATGTGCCTGAAGCCTATGTGCCTAACTCTACGGAGCCAGACACATCATCTTCTATGAATCGATTCACACCAGAATTTCTACGAGAGATTCAAGAAGACAAATGGGCTAAGGAAAGTGAAGTCCCTCCTCCCATTGAACTGTTGGAGTTAGACGTCTGCGGAAGCACGCGAACAGCACAAGGAAGAAGAAGAAGCTTGGAGCACAACACACAAGACTGAATGTATTACTAGAGAATGTACAAAGATAAGTAGCCCATTAGGGCAATAGGCGTATATACAAGCCGGGGGAAAAAAACCTCCTAAAGAGGGAAAAAAGTGCCCCGGCAGTCCTAGAGTGTTCACACACATCACTACCTAAATATATCAACAAATCCCCCCTGGGAGTGATGCGGTGAACAAGGAGCTGGCACTCATGTATAAGGAAGTGCCAAGCTATGTGGAAATCACTCCACAAAAGGAAGTAAGCCCAAAGCTTTGCGGAAAGCTTCAAACTTCTCCCTAGGCAGAGCCTTCGTGAAAAGGTCTGCAATGTTCTCCTGCGTGGGCACATATGCCAAGCTGATCTCCCCAGCAGAGAACCTCTCCCTGACATAGTGATAATGCACCTCAATGTGCTTAGTGCGAGCATGGAACACAGGGTTCCTCGCAACTGCCAATGCGCTCTGACTGTCAGTGAAGATGGTGGTGGCAGAAGACTGGCCAACACCCAAATCAGCCATAAGGCGTCTGAGCCACACACACTCAACAGTCGCTGTGAAAGCTGCCCTATACTCAGCCTCACAACTGGAAGTGGCCACAGTAGGCTGCTTCTTGCTCAACCAAGATATACATGAGCTACCAAGCATGAAGCAAAAACCACTGGTGGACACACGAGTGTCATAGCAACCAGCCCAATCTGAGTCAGAAAAAGCATGCAAATCTGGCGGTAGTGATCCCCCCTTGGGATAAAACAACCCAAGTAGCCGAGTACCACTCAAGTAGCGAAAGATGCGCTTAACCGCTTTCCAATGCGTGACTCCTGGGCAATGCATGAACCTGCTCATCTGTGAGACAGCAAACTGAATATCTGGCCGAGTAATGCATAAGTAAATCAAGCATCCAACAGCTTGCTGATAGAGAACAACATCAAATGCATCTCCAGCATCATGAAGACTCAATCGTAAACCTGTCTCCATAGGAGTGGCAATAGGCTTACAGTCTTCAAGGCCAAAACGCTGCAATAATGTGTCAATATATTTCGTTTGACACAAAGCCATTCCACCATCAACGTGCATAAACTGAATGCCCAAATAGTGATGCAAATGCCCCAAATCAGACATCTCAAATGAGGCATGCAAATCAGCCTTAAAATCAGCAATATGCTTCTCAAGAGGACCAGTGAGCAGCATGTCGTCTACATAGACAACAATGATCAGAAGCACATCATTAGCACGCTTAACATATAAGGTGCTTTCAGTTGGACTGTTCTCAAAACCATGTGCAATTAGATAGGCATGTATTTTCTCATACCAAGCACGTGGTGCTTGCTTTAAACCATATAACGCCTTCTTTAACCTGCACACCTGGTTTTCATGCCCTTTCTGCACAAAGCCACGGGGCTGAAAAACATACACTTCTTCATGCAAGTCACCATTCAGAAGTGCTGTTTTAATGTCCAACTGATGTACATTCCAACCATGATGGGCTGCAAGTGCACAAATGCTCCGAACAGTAGTCATACGGCATGTAGGTGCAAAGGTCTCATCAAAATCAATGCCTCTTTCCTGCGCATAACCCTTTGCAACAAGCCTAGCCTTATACCTGTCAACTGTTCCATCAGGTTTACGCTTCAGCTTGTATACCCACTTAGTGCCAATGGCCTTCTTGCCAGGAGGCAAGTCACATAAAGACCATGTACCATTCTTCATTATAGCATCATATTCAGATTGCATAGCAGCCATCCAATTTTCTGAATTTTGTGCTTCATCAAAAGAAACAGGCTCATTCTCATCACAGAGACTAGATGCAGCCATAGCATAGCAATCTGATGCAAAGGAGGTACTATGAGAGCCTGAACGAGTACGATATGACAAAGGTGCATCTAATTTGCTGTCACGCAAAGTCTGCACCAGCCATTTTGGCATAGTTTTTGCCTGTTCAATATCAGCTCTCTCATCAACAAGTGCATCATGTAAATCTGCATCAGAAATGGAATGATCTGCATCATCATATGAAACCTGCAAAGGCTGAGAAGTTGCCTCATTAGGACCAGCGTTAGCCTGTCCACCTGTAAAAAGAGGCATTAAAGTATCATACATGTCTTTGGAGCTAACAGATGTCTCCTTAGTACATGAAAGCAATGGCTGAATAGCATCTTCCACAAAGACAACATCACGGCTAACCAGAATGCGTTTAGTCTGTGGATGATACAGACGATAGCCTTTACTTTCAGAACTGTACCCAACAAAAATACATTTTACTGCCTTATCATCCAATTTTCTGCGATGTTGTTCAGGCACTAATGCATATGCCAAACAACCAAAAACACGCAGATGAGCAACAGATGGCTTGCGGTCATGCCAAGCCTCATATGGAGTGATAGACTGCAACGCTTTGGTGGGACACCTGTTCAGTACATATGCTGCACACATGACAGCCTCAAGCCAGAAACTATGTGGTAAAGCCTGACTTTTGACCATGCACCTCGCCATCTCCATGAGTGACCTGTTCTTTCGTTCAGCAACTCCATTCTGTTGAGGTGTATACGGCACTGTACACTGGTGTTTTATCCCACGTTCAGCCAGAAATGCATTAAAATCTGAAGACATATATTCCCCCCCTCGATCAGAACGGAGGGTGCCCATTTTACATGCTGACAGATTTTCAGCCAAAACCAAAAACTGTTTGAAGCACATGAACACTTCGGACTTTGCTTTGAGTGGATATACCCATGCATGCCTGGAAAAATCATCAATGAAAGTCACGAAGTAAAGGTAATTTCCAAAAGAGGGTGTCTGCATAGGACCACAGACATCACTATGTACAAGCTGCAATTTCTGCATAGCCCGAACTGAACCATCTTTTGGAAAGGAAGAACGCTGCATTTTGCCCAAAATACAGCCTTCACAAACATGTTTTCCAGGTGCCTCAAGTTTGGGCAAAGAGGACACCATTTCAGATTTCTGCAGGCGTAACAAACTAGCAAAATTCAGATGACCAAAGCGTGCATGCCAAAGCTTTGCATCTGACATAGCCTGAGAATCATGAACTGCACATGCCGAATCATTCACAGATCTTTCATAGTCTATGAGCTTATACAGCCCACGACATAAAATGCCAGAAGCAATAATCACATCGCCATTTGAGAGATCATGGACTGTACACCTGTCATCAACAAATTTCACAACCAAGCCAATCTTGGCTAATGCAGAAACTGATAACAGATTCTTTTTGATCCCTGGCACAAATAAAGCATCTGACAAAGTGAAAGAACTACCATCAGCAGTAGTCAGAATGATCTTACCAACTCCCATAACAGGATAAGAGGAGTTATTGGCGCATGTGACAGTATTCCCTGTAGGGGCAGGCTCGAGTGAAGAGAAGAAACTGCGCTGCGAGGTAATATGTTTGGTCGCCCCACTGTCAAAGTACCAAACATCTGAGTCTACTGCAGACATGCACTGATCATGAGAAGATGGGTCAAAACTGCAGACAGTAGTAAACGCCCATTCTTCTTCCTGCACAAGATTTGCAGACTCTGTTTTTGGTGTAGAGGCCTCTGCAACAACCATTCCAACCTCTTTCTTCTTTGCCTCTTTAGCAGCCAGTTTTGGACAGTTCTTTATAATATGATCATTTCCTTTACAGTACTTGCAGAACAATTTCTGCTTTTCTGATTTCTTCTCATCTTTATCCTGGTTCTTTGATTGTGCAGCATTTGCAGATTTCTGCTTACTAGTAGAAGAGCTCCATTTTCCTTTGCCCTTCTGACTAGCCAGGAAAGCTTGATCTGCAACACGCATAATGGACCTGTTCTGCCTGGACTGATCTTCCTGCAACAGAACAGAGACTAATTCCTCAAATGACAAGGCATTCGGATTGCCTTTCATCGTCAACCGAAGAGTAGAGGCAAAACTCTGATATGAATCAGGAAGACCATTCAGAACGGTCTGCACAAGTGAGCTATCTGGTATAACTTCATCAGCAGAAATCAATTGTTCCTTCAGGTCTTTGATCTTTGTAAGAAAACTGTCCATAGAATCACCTTCATTCATGTGCTCACTCTCCAACTGTTTTCGGAGGTAAGCAACACGAGCCTCATTCCTAGCCTGGTACAAAGTGGTAAGCGTATCCCAAGCATCCTTTGCTGTTCTGCAAGAGCGAATGTGAGGAATAATGGCACGTTTGACAGACAAAGCTATCAATGCATGTGCCTGGGCATCTCTGCCATCCCAACGAATCTGCTCTGCAGTAGATGCAACAGAAACAGCAGCACGAACAGGAATCTGCGGAATATCATCTTCGACACCATCTTCATCAGCTCCAACACCTGTATTTGCAGTACCTGTCGTTACAGGTGTAACAGGACGTCTTTCAACACCCTGCACAATGTTCCACAATCCTTTTGCAACCAGTACATGTCGCATCATATAAGCCCATAATGGGTAGTTGGTACCATCCAACTTATCCTCAACAGCCAACATACGGAATACATCACTGCTTTCAGCCATGGCCGGTGACTAAAATACCTTGATGCAGAAAATTGACTGTATCTCAAAAAGTTGAACAGAACTGCCCAGACGAGTTCTGCTAGACCTGTAGCAGACTTCGAGACGCTTAAACTGGCGAACAGAAACTGGTATATACCTTTGGCACAAAAGGACGAAATAGCCTGCACAAGCACTGCGATAGTGCGTTCGGAGGCCGAAACGAGCTCAGATCGCGATTTCGGCACCACAAAGCGAAGCTGTTTTGATCTCGAAAACACCCTGAGTATGCTCACCAAATTTTGTGCGAATCTGAGACTGCAAACGGAGGAGTGTCGATGGCGCCCTAGAAGAAGCAACGACCTGCTCTGATACCAATTGTTGGAGTTAGACGTCTGCGGAAGCACGCGAACAGCACAAGGAAGAAGAAGAAGCTTGGAGCACAACACACAAGACTGAATGTATTACTAGAGAATGTACAAAGATAAGTAGCCCATTAGGGCAATAGGCGTATATACAAGCCGGGGGAAAAAAACCTCCTAAAGAGGGAAAAAAGTGCCCCGACAGTCCTAGAGTGTTCACACACATCACTACCTAAATATATCAACATGAACTTGTGGATGATGCACATGACCAATTCCCACAAGATATCCCATCCATTTATGGAGAGCAGGAGAGTACCCAATCTCAAGAAAGATTAGACTTCGAGTCTAATGCTTTACAGGAACTACCCCATTTCACAGGCCCATGGGAAGCTAAGTCTACTTGTATGAGAGCACCCACGGTCATGGTACGAAACGAGGACTCAGTCTTACCTAGGAACACAGAGGTAGTGAAAAACACTAAAGTGCAGTGCAATCTCACTTTGGAAGAGCTACTCAAGGTTAGACCTGAATTATGGAAACATGTCGCCAAACAAGTACCAGAGATAGCAAAACCTCGTTCCCAAGTAGGATCACATAGGACAGTGCCAGAAATACCCTTGGATAAGATAGGAGATATGTGTGAAGGTGAAGAAGGGAACACCTATCTTCCTATTACCTACCAGGAGTACACCACCAAGGCAATTTTGGACTCAGGTGCAGGAGTTGCAATTGCCACCACTTCCCTATGGAAGCGTTGGGGCAAGCCAGCACTCAGGCCAACGAGAATGAAATTGCAGATGGCTGATAGTCACATAGAGAGACCCTTAGGATTGCTAGAAGGAATAACTCTCACCACCTGTGGTGTCGAGTTTGAGCATACATTTGCTATATGTGATTTCAGCAAAAATCATGCCTATGAAATGATCTTGGGAAGACCTTTTATGCGACAGTTGCAAGTGGTACAGGACTGGGGAACCAACTCCTTGTATTTGCAACACTTAGGTGTTACAACCAAAGTAAATCTCAAAGATTACTCTCATAGAGATGTACCTCCCATCCAATGGAATCCCATCCATAGAGCCAAAGATGATACGGAATCTGTGCATTCCATAGGATCAGGATCCTCATGGATGCATGAAGACACCCACTTATGGATGTGCAAAGTAGCAGTAGAAGAGGAGAAAAGAGAAAAGGCCAGAGATATAGGTGCAAACAAAACACATAGACCCATTCAAGACCCAGCCTATGCACCTGTAGTCTTTCCGGATGAGGAATTTGAGCCCCATGGCTGGGCAGAAATCCTAGCAACGATGGATGTAGCCATCAATGAGGAACAATGGACACCTCACTGTGATGAGGGTGGCTATGACATTTCAATCTTCTCCATAGAGCCAATCATGGGAGAGGCAGTCCTAGAAGAATGCGAACCTAGCCCTGATGCATTTGAGGATGCAAGTGACTCAGATCTAGAGTCAATCATTATGGACCCACCATTTGCATCAGATGAAGAATACTTCCATGAAGTAGAATTTCAACCCCAGAGGCATGGAGAGCTTACAAATGATATAAGACTAGCCACACATGTGACCCCGAAGGAAGAAGGAAAGAAACGAAAGAAAAGAGAAGTCTCACCAGAGGAGGAAGAATCTTTGTTTGAGGTCCCGAAAAATTTTAAGAAATATGAGATAGACGACAGTAGAGTCATGATAAGGATGCCTAAACGAGAGGCACAATCAGGAGAAGCCTATGATAACAAAGAAACCACCAAGAAAATAGTAGTGGCCTTAGAAGAAGGAGAGGAGAGATGCACTTACATAGGCCATGACCTAACAGAGGAAGAAGAGCATGCGTTAATAGCCTTGCTAAGAGAATACAGAGATGTATTCGCTTGGAGTTACAAGGATTTGAAAGGTGTTGATCCAGACATATGCTCACACACTATCCCCATGACCACAGATGCTAAACCCTCTAAGCAAAAGCCATATACATATAACGATAACTATGCGGCTAAGATCAAAGAGGAGATAGATAGACTAGTTGAAGCTGGATTTATCTATGAAATTGAGCACACTGAGTGGGTATCCCCCATCGTAGTGGTGCCCAAGAAGAATGGCAAGCTGCGTGTATGCATTAACTTGAAGAAGGTCAATGCAGCCACAATTCGAGATAACTATCCACTTCCCATCACAGAACATCTCTTAGAAAGAGTAGCAAGCAAGGAAGTGTACAGCTTCCTCGATGGATTTTCGGGCTACAATCAAGTAGCCATAGCTCCAGAAGATCAGCATAAGACCGCATTTGCCACAGAATGGGGCATATTTGCCTTTAGAGTAATGCCATTTGGGCTTACCAATGCACCAGCAACCTTCTAGAGGCTGATGTGCCATGTCTTTAAGGAGTTCCTGAGGAAGAACTTAGAAGTCTATGTTGATGATCTTTGTGCTCATTCCAACATTAGACAAACCCATATTCCTGAACTCAGACAAATCTTTGACAAATGTAGAGAATATCAAGTCTGCCTGAACCGAGAAAAGTGCGTTTTTATGGTCAGGCAAGGCAAGATTCTAGGACACATAGTGTCAAAGAATGGCATATCTACTGACGAAGAGAAAGTGAGAGCTATAACAGAGCTACCCAGGCCAAAGAATGTCAAGGAAGTACAAGCTTTCATATGGCATTGTGGATATTACCGACGGTTTATACACATGTATGACATCATAGCAAAGCCTCTGTATGGACTTTTGACTAACTTCGAGTGGACGGACGAATGTGAGAATTCCTTCCAGGAGCTTAAACGAAGATTATGTTCAGCGCCAATCTTGACCACACCAGATTGGAATAAGCCATTCCATGTTCACGTGGGTGCATCCAATTATGCTATTGGGTGTGTGCTTGCTCAACCTACTGGTGAAGGTAATATGGATCTTCCAATTGCCTACGCTAGTAGACAATTGAATGTAGCTGAACGAAATTACACCACTACTGAGAGAGAAGGCTTAGGCATGGTGTATGCAGTTAAAAAGTTTAGACATTATTTGCTTGCAAATAAGTTTAAATTTTTTACTGATCATCAGGCATTGCTATACCTCGTAAACAAACCATGCAATACAGGTAGATTAGTAAGATGGTTTCTCTTGCTAATGGAATATGATTTTGAGGTTGTGGTAAGGAAAGGGAGGACTCATTTGAGAGCGGATCACCTCTCTAGGCTCACATCTGGAGAAGCCCCACAAGGAGTATCAGATGATCTTCCTGATGCTTACTTGTTTAATTTGGAAGTGGTGCTGCAGTGGGCTAAGCCATTGGTGCCAGTATTGACATACGGGCCTAACCATCCTGTAGTAAACACACAGAATAGAGAGGTTGTGAAAGCCCAAAAGTACCACATCCTGGCAGGAAGCATGTACAAGCACACAGATCAAGGAATCTTGGCTTGTTGTGTGGAAGAGGACGAGTACAATAAATGGTTGCATTTAGCACATGTAGGTGCGTTAGAGCAACACTACTCAAAGCAACGAACCTTACAGACACTAAGGAGACTCGGAGTACATTGGCCAACTATGGAAGCTGATGTCCAAAAGTTGTGCAAGGAATGCCCAATCTGTTGCACTAAACCACCTGTGGAACATGCCACTCTTTATCAAGTGTCCATAGTGCCAGATTGGAGTGAACCACTAGTATCCTTCTTAAGGACGAGAACATTCCCTCCAGACATGACTTTGGCTAGAAAAAGGAGTTTAGAACAAGAAGCCCAAGATTACTCACTCATTGGTGATAATCTATATAAGCGTGGTAAAGATGGGTACCTAAGGCTATGTGTCCATGAAAGTGAATATCTCAAAGTCTTGGAAACTGCTCACCAAGGTGTAGCAGGAGGACACTTTGGACCAGACCGAGTGATCAAGGCAATTCTATTTGCGGGATTCTGGTGGCCGACCCTTCACATGGATGCACATACCTATGTGAAACGATGTGATGTCTGTCAGAGAACTCAGTATCCTATACGTAAAGATGAGATGCCACTGAAACCTATGATGGGTGGACGTGCATTCTCTAAGTGGGGAATAGACTTTGTGGGTCCTATTAATCCCCCAGCTAAGGGTTCCCATGCAGAATATATCATTGTTGCAACAGACTATCTAACAAAATGGGTAGAGGTGAAAGCCACAACGAAGAATGATGCTCAAACAACTGCTAAATTCTTGTTTGAGAATGTATTCACAAGATATGGGCTACCTATAGAGCTTGTAAGTGATAGAGGTACTCAGTTCTTGAACGAAGTGATTGAAAATCTACTCCATGAATTCTTGGTAATACATAAAAAGTCTGCCCCCTATCACCCTCAAGCTAATGGACAAGCCGAAAGCACCAACAAGATCCTATGCAACGTACTGACAAAATTAGTGAACACTAAGCGCTCTGATTGGGACAAACAGCTACACCATGCTGTTTGGGCATACCGAGTCGCCTACAAAACGGTACTCCAAGCCACCCCCTTTCAGATGGTATTTGGCCAAAACGCGGTGCTACCCTTGGACTTCTTGATACCTACATTGAAAGTAGCACAAGAGCACGACTGGATGGGTCATGAACTCTCCTCTAGACTTTTTGACCTTGAACGATTAGGAGAAACAAGACTGAGAGCAGCTGCAGGGATATATGCAGCTAAGAAGAGACAGAAGGCATGCTTTGATGCCCACGTTAAGGATAAAGGTTTAAAGGCAGGCGACTTAGTTTTAGTCTACACTTTGAAACAACATGCAAGGAAGCTAGAAAAGAGAGGCTATGGACCTATGATCATAAATAGGATCTCCACGAGTGGAGCAGTGCAACTAGCCACATTGGAAGGTGACGTTCTCCCAAGCTATATAAGCGGATGCAGAGTCAAGTTATATCAGGAACCTCTCACAGAGGAAATGCTAAGTCGACTCAATATCGCCAAGAAACGCAAGGAAGAAGAAAAGCGGATTCGAGAAGAAGCTCAAGCGGAAGCTTTAGAACGCATCAGAAGGATGAAGTTGCGAAGACAAGGTAGAGATCAGCCTAGAGCAAATGACTATGCAAATCAAGGATATCATATGGCAATGTGTGAAGTCGCAGGAACGAGTCCCCATAGAATAATTGATCGACGACCGTTTGTGACCATAGAGGTAGGACAAGGAACTAGTGTACAGTCCGTGCGAGCATTGATTGACTCAGGTGCAGCCACTAGTGCGGTGAGACTCTCTTACTGTCACGAACTGAAATTAAAGGTCGATCCTATAGAAGCTTATCTCATAGGATTAGGAGGTGTGGAAACCCCTTGCATGGGTGAGGTGGAGCTTCCCCTCTACATTCAGGACATGTTAATGATAGTTAAGGTACTAGTGTGCCAAGACGAAGACCTCACTGAGCCTCTTGTCTTGGGTCAGGACTGGATCTATGATCATGCAGTCAACCTAAACCTAAGAAATGGACTTCTTCAGGTATGGGTCAATCATAGTCGAATTACAGTAGAGTTAGAGAATGGAGCACTCAAAGAACTAGGGAAGGCACACACTCCTGGTCCTTCCAGGAGTACACATGAAGATGACCATGCTGTTCTTGTCCAAAACTATGTGTTGCAGAGGAATGATGTTCGCAAAAATGGAGTCAGGGATGCGACGGAACTCCCTTCTTTTCCAAAGGTCAGAGAGAAGCAGCAACCAAAGGTGGATCAACGGCAGAAGAAGCAGGGTACTACCTATGTCAGAGATCAAAAGCACCTGCGCAGCCAAGTGTCTCAGCTAGTGAAACAAGTGTGGGTGCGAAAAGGCGAACACCCTGTTTCACTTAAGTCAACCACACGGGCAAAGCCTCTCATTAGTAACCAACAACACGAAACCCATAAGAAGTCTTTCAGAAGTTCTTCTGCTAATGAGAAGTCTATTTGGGTGCCCAAGAAGTCGATGAAGGCTAGCCCACAATCAAGAAAAATTTGGGTGCCTAAGGCTTGTTTGCGGGCTCAACTAGCTACACCAAGGCCACACCCTTTCCAGCGTGATCCATTCACTCACACCGCCAACATCCACTCGTTTTCAACACTCAGGAACACACCAAGGCCCATGAGCACGAACAGAATCACCGGTAAATGGGTCCCTAAAAGGTCTCATGTTCAAGCTGACACACCCATAAAGCTCTCGAGAGTCTCTACGAAACCAAGAGCAAAACCCATCCACTGCATTTGGCAGCCTAAGACTTGTAACAAACCCCCGGACCCCAATTGTAAATCCATGATAACCAACTAACCCCATCACTATCACACCACATCATTTCACTTAGCTCTTAGGTATACTGAACTCCTAACCACACACACACTCACACCGAGCACTTACTAACCCATTAATCTCTCCCAACCCTCGTGTTAATGTTGTAATGGGAGCAACAACGGTTCTCTCTTGTCCTGTACAATGTTAACACTATTTTCTATATTCTCACAGAGACAGGAAGCAAGAAGTAACATGGCAGAAACGGTAGGAACTAGCTCCCAGGCAGGCACCAGCCCCCAAATTGTGGACATTGAAAGCCTTCCGGTTGAGGAGGAATTAAAGGAACGACCAGCGGCATTAAGGGCATTACATGCCATACCGATTCAGAATCCTCCACAGGGTCACACAATGCCGGTGGGCAAAACCTCACACTGGTTCAGTGATGTTGCGGGACCTCTGGGTGAAGGCACATACATGTGGGAGTCTGAGGTAGAATTCAATGGACGTTGGGGCAGATACCACTTCTTTACCAGAGAGTTTGAAAAGCTACAAAATAACGAAGGACTGAAGCCGATATGGAAGAAGGCTGGGCTCTATGATTATTTCAAGTTCCAACTATCAAAGCCCGATTTTTTGAGGCGCTCATACTTGATTAGCACCCTCACTCCAAGCAAAGACAAAAAAGGATACAACTCCTTTGTACTCCCATCACTCACAAGGGGCAATGAGCTGAAGCGTTTCCGCTTGACTATCAACTTGGTGAGGGAAGCTCTCGACATGAACGGTATGCACATTCCTACGGAGAAAGAGACTATGGTCCCTGATAATATGAAGAACAGGAATCTGACAAAATTAAAGGACATGGTAGCGATGACTCCCACGATCGCCATTCATTTACGTATGGTCATGCAACATTTCGCATTCCCCGCGCAAGACAGGTTCACAATGCCTCCCAAAAAGATTTGGTTTAGCCTCTACTTAGCAGACGCCTTTGATTTGACCATCAATATGCCCCACTGGATTATAGACCAGATCCATATGGCTCATCAAAGATGGTATAAGAAACAAAAATCTGTACTCTATGGATGTTGTGCGCTTACCAGAATCATGTATAGATGTCTCGCCTATGATGTACCAGTGCAAAGGGCTCTCATTTGGTCCAGAGCACAGGAGTTTCAACGCAGATTGTCAGCTGTCGGACCTCCCTCAAAGAAGATGAGAGGCACCGTACAGATGCCTTGTGCACAACCCCGCGGTGCAACCCTAACACCAGAAACAACTCCAAGGCTTCCTCGAAGAGTGCAACCATTTACTATCAGGTTACCCAGGCACAACACAGATGGCCCTAACCTTGTGTTTCCACCAGTGCCTACTGATCTGGAATTTCCTCACGGATTTACTTTGGAAGATCTAACGGATGAAGAAGTGGCTAGAATTATTGAAGCCATTAATGTGGAAGTTGAGGCAGAGCAGGGTAGTGGACAACAAACGGCTACACAACAACCCCAGACAAGACAACCAGAAGTGGTAGAATTGGAGGATGAAGAAGAAGAAGGCCAAGAGGCTGAACAGGAAGGATTTTCTGATGAGGAGGCGCATGACTATGAGCAAGAAGTTATACAGGAGCTAGAGGGTGCCCCAGCATATACAAAGGAGTTGAAAAAGCTCTACGATACCATTGACAGGGTCCAACAACAACATAAGTTATCCCTTGCAGTAGGAAAGGCTATCATGCACCAAATCCTTGAGGAGGAAGGAGTTGACGAACAGTATCGTGCCACACTGGATATGATCTCTCATGCCTTAGGAGTATCTGAGGCAGTGCGGACGGCCCTGGCACAATCACGCAGAATGGAAAGGAGATACGGAAGACGTCCCCCACGAGGAGGGAAACAAATGAATGTATTAGGATCAGGACCACAAGGCACCCCCACAACCACGGGCACTGCACACACCGCTCACGACACCGAGGAAGCCCATACATCAAGTGCACCTCCATCACCTCCCTTACCACCTTCGCCCCCACACCCGCCACATTCACCTCCCCTTACCAATGTAACAACCACCGTTACCGCCTCCGAGTCCACCGCCATGACTGAAGCACAAACCGCCAATCAACCCACACACCCTCTCAACACCTCCCGTGTATACAACCCCACTACCACTGTAATCCTAACGGCAACTACTGACGTTCCCATTCCCCCACTCACACTTTCGGGTAGTTCACATTCACAACTGCACGCAACACTGTACACATTCACCACAATCACTGCACCCACAATTCCACTATTCACAATCACTCCCACTACTGCTTGCACCATGGATTTTATGGACATTTCACCCTCCACTGCACCTCTCCCTCCCCCCATACAGCCACAATCTCCCATTCCCCCACCACCCACTTCACCACTTTCCAGCACCGCATTCACACTTCCCTTCCCCTTTCCCTTCCCTTCTGCATTTAACACCCTTCCTGCATCCACCCCCATTAATAATGTATTTAATAATATGTATCAGTGCATGTCTCAGTTACAACAACACTATCAGCACCTCGATGCTCAGCATACAAGCTTGTTCAGGAGACATGAAGAGTTACAAGGAAGATTCATTGATTTAGAGAAAGAAAAGTATCAATTACAACAGCAGTTTAGTGCATTGCAAGAACAACATGAGCAACTAGTGGCAAATCCACCGCAGCCAGATGCAGAAGAAAGACAACATATGGATGATTTGCTACACTCACAAATCACAGAGAACCTCAAGCTCCGCCGCAACATGGCTCTATTACGGAAGCATATGTCTGCAGCCCTAGAAGAAAATAGACGGCTTCAGACACAAAACGAAGAGAACTTGGAGTTAGCCATGGATGGTTCCCCACAAGAAATTGAACCGGAGAGATTTAAGGCTATTCCCTTGGACAATATGCAGATCATATTGGAAACCCATGCTGATCTCCTCGAAGCCCATGCAGCCTTAGAAAAGGAAAGAGACGAACTACGAAGGCAATTGGCAGCTCAACCAACACCACTCAAAGAAGTCCCAACCACAGCTGACACAACTGACGAAGTAGCAGCGCTCAAAGCACAACTCGAAGAATTACAAAAGAAGGTGCTTGAGTACGAACGCCAACCCTCCCCCTTGGTAGAACCAGAACCTGAAGACCTAGTGCCAATCGAAGTAGAGGAAACTTTTGAGGACCCGTACGTTCCGATGCCAGCACCTGGAGGCAAGCAGACAGCAGAGGGCATGGACACCCTGGAAATAGAGGCTCCGGAATGGATGCAGAAATTGGAAAAAGTGGCCACAACTCATGATGATAGGGTGGCAGTCCAGATAGCATCGATGTCACGCTTAGAAGAGGTGGTCATAAAATCGGACTATTTTAGGAATCTCTCTCATCACAGGTGGATCGGCACCTCCGACGACTTGTATGTTCCATTTTGCGTCTTAATGGCGGACTATAATGCTGAAATCAAGCACCACACCTCACGGGAACCAACCTCTGCCACACAGTTTGCACCAGACGATATCCCAGAAAGTGCCAAGCAGGGAAATATTCGCCAATCGACCTGGAGAATTCGTCTGCTTGAAACCTACCTGGAAATGAATCGCACATGGAATAACATGCCCCTGTATATCAAGTACAATCCCTGCTACTGTCCTGTTTTCCGAAGAAGGTCATGGCCGGAATACACAAAGATGGTGCTGACAACCAAAGGCTGCGAGAAGTGGCTCAACTATGTCTACTTGGCGCCACCTAAAGGTCAACCTACCGTAGGATATATGATATCGACAATTCGGCATTGGGGTGTCAGGTTCAAAAACGTACCAGATGTCATGACACAGATGTGTCTTAAAATTTTTGAACTCATGATAGTCACCTTCCGGACCTTCAAGAATGTTAAGGAACCTCACCTCTCTGCGCTCGGATTCAATGAAGGCAATCAGGATCTGGTTTATGACATGAGCACAACGCCCTCTATTAATGTTGTTTATGCATGGCATGCCCGCATCAAATACCTACCGGCCTGCTTCAAACAGACATTTGAAGAGATGTTTGTCACAGGGTTCTGGGAATATCACTCAGAGATCTTCATTCCCAGGCCCTCACATTTATTACAATTGTTTGCAGTGGAACAAGCTCTCCACTCCGAAAAGTTACGAATGCCACATCCAGAGGTTCCTGGGCCGGTAGATTGGGATGCCCTACTCACAGACTTGGCCAAAGGATTGAGGATTGCCGAACATCACTTAGCGCAAGATGTTGTCGAATACTACATCCAACGACCCTCCCAACAAGGGTCTGTCAGGGACGACAGACGCGAGAGAGGGGGGAGTGTTAGCAGCAGACAAGGGAGTCAACGATGATCTGGCAAGTAGGCCAATAATTTTCTTCATGAAAGAAGCAAGTACGAGCATTCACACAGATCTAGCACTAAGGCAACCTTTAATTTTTCAAACCTTTACATCAATTAAAAGTGATTCTCATCACTAACAACCCTTGTAAATACCATGTTCACCTTTTTGTGGCTCCATTTTGTGCAAGCCGAGGAGTCCTCGAGCTTGAGGAGCCTTAGAAGTACCTACATATCAATTTTCGTATTTTTTAGACTCCGTTTAAGCCCTCAAATTGGCCCTGGAACCTAATTGGACAGGGCCAAAGCTAGTCAAAAACTATAAAAGGAGCTAGAGAGCTCATTTTTGAGGCTGGATTGTAATTGAAACGAACTTGTAAGAGCTTTGTGAAAGTAATCTAAAGAACTCCATTGCTCCTCACTCTTTGTCTTGCCGTGTGTGCGCGTGTGTGTGTATGTGTGTGCATGTTGGTGTGCTTCTCACTCACGCACTTGTGCTTCCACTTGCTCGAGGTCTTCATACCATCCTCACGTCTTCTCGGATTGACATTAAAGGAGGTGCTACTCATCACTGAGCTACACTAGTTTCTGTTCGCCAGTTTAAGCGTCTTGAAGCTTGCTACAAGTCTAGCAGAACTCGTCTAGGTAGTTCTGTTCAACTTTTTGAGATAAAGTCATTTTTTTGCATCAAGGTATTTTAGTTACCGACCATGGCTGAAAGCAGTGATGTATTCCATATGTTGGCTGTTGAGGATAAGTTGGATGGTACCAACTACCCATTATGGGCTTATATGATGTGACATGTATTGGTTGCAAAAGGATTGTGGAACATTGTGCAGGGTGTTGAAAGACGTCCTGTTACACCTGTGACTATAGGTACTGCAAGTACAAGTGCTGGAGCTGATGAAGATGGTGTCGAAGATGATATTCCGCAGATTCCTGTTCGTGCTGCTGTTTCTGTTGCACCTACTGCAGAGTAGATTCGCTGGGATGGCAGAGATGCCCAAGCACATGCATTGATAGCTTTGTCTGTCAAACGTGCCATTATTCCTCACATTCGCTCTTGTAGAACAGTTAAGGATGCTTGGGATACACCTACCACATTGTACCAAGCTAGGAATGAGGCTCGTGTTGCTTACCTCCGAAAACAGTTGGAGAGTGAGCACATGAATGAAGGTGATTCTATGGACAGTTTCCTAACGAAGATCAAAGACTTGAAGGAACAGTTGATTTCTGCTAATGAGGTTATACCAGATAGCTCACTTGTGCAGACCGTTTTGAATGGTCTTCTTGATTCATATCAGAGTTTTGCTTCTACTCTTCGGTTGATGATAAAAGGCAATCCAAATGCCTTATCATTTGAGGAGTTAGTCTCTGTTCTGTTGCAGGAAGATCAATCCAGGCAAAATAGCTCCATTATGCGAGTTGCAGATCAAGCTTTCTTGGCTAGTCAAAAGGGCAAAGGAAAATGGAGCTCTTCAACTAGTAAGCAGAAATCTGCTAATTTTGCATATTCGAAGAAGGAAGATAAAGATGAGAAGAAATCAGAAAAGTAGAAATTGTTTTGTAAGTACTGTAAAGGGAATGATCATATCATAAAGAACTGTCCAAAACTAGCTGCTAAAGAGGCAAAGAAGAAAGAGGCTGGAATGGTTGTTGCAGAGGCCTCTACACCAAAAACAGAGTTTGCAAATCTTGTGCAGGAAGAAGAATGGGCATTTACTACTGTCTGCAGTGTTGACCCATCTTCTCATGAGTAGTGCATGTCTACAGTAGACTCAAATGTTTGGTATTTTGACAGTGGGGGGATCAAACATATTACCTCGCATCGCAGTTTCTTCTCTTCACTCGAGCCTGCCCCTACAGGGAATACTGTTACATGTGCCAACAACTCCTCTTATCCTGTTATGGGAGTTGGTAAGATCATTTTGACTACCGCTGATGGTAGTTCTTTCACTTTGTCAGATGCTTTATTTGTTTCAGGGATCAAAAAGAACCTGTTATCAGTTTCTACATTAGCCAAGATTGGCTTGGTTGTGAAATTTGTTGATGACAGGTGTAGAGTTCATGATCTGTCAAATGGTGATGTGATTATTGCTTCTGGCATTTTAGGTCGTGGGCTGTATAAGCTCATAGACTATGAAAGATCTGTAAATGATTTGGCATGTGTAGTAAATGATTCTCAGGCTATGTCAGATGCAAAGCTTTGGCATGCACGTTTTGGTCATCTTAATTTTGCTAGTTTTCTATGCTTGCAGAAATCTGAAATGGTGTCCTTGTTGCCCAAACTTGAGGCACTTGGAAAACATGTTTGTGAAGGCTGTATTTTGGGCAAAATGCAGCGTTCATCCTTTCCAAAAGATGGTTCAGTTCGGGCTACTCAGAAATTGCAGCTTGTACATAGTGATGTCTGTGGTCCTATGCAGACACCTTCTTTTGGAAATTATCTTTACTTCGTGACTTTCATTGATGATTTTTCCAGGCATGCATGGGTATATCCACTCAAAGAAAAGTCCTACGTGTTCATGTGCTTTAAACAGTTTTTGGTTTTGGCTGAAAATCTGTCAGCATGTAAAATGGGCACCCTCCATTCTGATCGAGGGGGGGAATATATGTCTTCCGATTTTAATGCATTTCTGGCTGAACGTGGTATAAAACACCAGTGTATAGTGCCGTATATACCTCAACAGAATGGAGTTGCTGAACGAAAGAACATGTCACTCATGGAGATGGCGAGGTGCATGGTCAAGAGTCAGGCTTTACCACATAATTTATGGCTTGAGGCTGTCATGTGTGCAACATATGTACTGAACTGGTGTCCCACTAAAGCGTTGCATCTATCACTCCATATGAGGCTTGGCATGACCGCAAGCCATCTGTTGCTCATCTGCGTGCTTTTGGGTGTTTGGCATATGCACTAGTGCCTGAACAACATCACAGAAAATTGGATGATAAGGCAGTAAAATGTATTTTTGTTGGGTACAATTCTGAAAGTAAAGGCTATCGTCTGTATGATCCACAGACTAAACGCATTCTGGTTAGTCGTGATGTTGTCTTTGTGGAAGATGTTATTCAGCCATTGCTTTCATGTACTAAGGACACATCTGTTAGCTCCAAAGACATGTATGATACTTTGATGCCTCTTTTTACTGGTGGACAGTCTAGTGCTGGTCCTAATGAGGCAACTTCTCAGCCTTTGCAGGTTTCATATGATGATATAGATCATTCCATTTCTGATGCAGATTTACATGATGCACTTGTTGATGAGAGAGCTGATATTGGGCAGGCAAAAACTATGCCAAAATGGTTGGTGCAGACGTTGCGTGACAGCAAATTAGATGCACCTTTGTCATATCGTACTCGTTCAGACTCTCATAGTGCCTCCTTTGCATCAGATTGCTATGCTATGGCTGCGTCTAGTCTCTGTGATGAGAATGAGCCTGTTTCTTTTGATGAAGCACAGAATTCAGAAAATTGGATGGCTGCTATGCAATCTGAATATGATGCTATAATGAAGAATGGTACATGGTCTTTACGTGACTTGCCTCCTAGCAAGAAGGCCATTGGCACTAAGTGGGTATACAAGTTGAAGCATAAACCTGATGGTATAGTTTACAGGTATAAGGCTAGGCTTGTTGCAAAGGGTTATGTGCAGGAAAGAGGCATTGATTTTGATGAGACCTTTGCACCTACATGCCGTATGACTACTGTTCGGAGCATTTGTGCACTTGCAGCCCATCATGGTCGGAATGTACATCAGTTGGACATTAAAAGAGCATTTCTGAATGGTGACTCGCACGAAGAAGTGTATGTTTTTCAGCCCCGTGGCCTTGTGAAGAAAGGATATGAAAACCAGGTGTGCAGGTTAAAGAAGGCATTATATGGTTTAAAGCAAGCACCACGTGCTTGGTATGAGAAGATACATGCCTATCCGATTGCACATGGTTTTGAGAACAGTCCAACTGAAATCACCTTATATGTTAAGCGTGCTAATGATGTGCTTATGATCATTGTTGTCTATGTTGATGACATACTGCTCACTGGTCCTATTGAGAAGCATATTGCTGATTTTAAGGCTGATTTGCATGCCTCATTTGAGATGTCTGATTTGGGGCATTTGCATCACTATTTGGGCATTCAGTTTATGCAAGTTGATGGTGGAATGGCTTTGTGTCAAACGAAATAAATTGACACATTATTGCAGCATTTTGGCCTTGAAGACTGTAAGCCTATTGCCACTCCTATGGAGACAGGTTTACAATTGAGTCTTCATGATGCTGGAGATGCATTTGATGCTGTTCTCTATCAGCAGGCTGTTGGATGCTTGATTTACTTATGCATTACTCCACCAGATATTTAGTTTGCTGTCTCACAGATGAGCAGGTTTATGCATTGCCCAGGAGTCACGCATTGGAAGGCGGTTAAGCACATCTTTCGCTACTTGAGTGGTACTCGGCTACTTGGGTTGTTTTATCCCAAGGGGGGATCACTACCGTCAGATTTGCATTCTTTTTCTGACTCAAATTGGGCTTGTTGCTATGACACTTGTGTGTCCACTAGTGGTTTTTGATCCATGCTTGGTAGCTCATGTATATCTTGGTTGAGCAAGAAGCAGCCTACTGTGGCCACTACCAGTTGTGAGGATGAGTATAGGGTAGCTTTCAGAGCGACTGTTGAGTGTGTGTGGCTCAGACGCCTTATGGCTGATTTGGGTGTTGGCCAGTCTTCTGCCACCACCATCTTCACTGACAGTCAGAGCGCATTGGCAGTTGCGAGGAACCCTGTGTTCCATGCTCGCACTAAGCACATTGAGGTGCATTATCACTATGTCAGGGAGAGGTTCTCTGCTGGGGAGATCAGCTTGGCATATGTGCCCATGCAGGAGAACATTGCAGACCTTTTCACGAAGGCTCTGCCTAGGGAGAAGTTTGAAGCTTTCCGCAAAGCTTTGGGCTTACTTCCTTTTGTGGAGTGATTTCCACATAGCTTGGCACTTCCTTATACATGAGTGCCAACTCCTTGTTCACCGCATCACTTCCAGGGGGGATTTGTTGATATATTTAGGTAGTGATGTGTGTGAACACACTAGGACCGCCGGGGCACTTTTTTCCCTCTTTAGGAGGTTTTTTTCCCCCGGCTTGTATATACGCCTATTGCCCTAATGGGCTACTTATCTTTGTACATTCTCTAGTAATACATTCAGTATTGTGTATTTGTGCTCCAAGCTTCTTCTTCTTCCTTGTGCTGTTCGCATGCTTCCGCAGACGTCTATCTCCAACAATTTCTTTCTCTCCCTTGTTGACCTTCTAGGAGTGTGTTTGGAGCATTCTCCACATTCTTGCATTTTGGCCTTTCTTCTTTACTTGTAGAAATTATAGTCTCTTTCCTTCTCATCTTGATCACCATGAGATTCACTTCTTGAGTCATGGACAGTGTATCGTGTTTGCTACCTAATGGATGAAATTCTAATTCAAGAACATAGGGTAATTTTACATTTTGTTTGTCCTCCTCATACCATGATCTATGTTGTTCAAATACAAAATCCTTGCTTGTGGTAAATTGCTTTCTGGATGGATTAGAGAACCATAGCCTATCTGAGTTGAATCATAGTCAAGGAATACTACCTTGGTTGCCCTTTCAGCGAGTTTACCTCTAATTTGTGAAGATACATGTATTACTTGGTTTCCTACCATTCCAAGATTCATAAGGGGTCATACTTTGAAGAGATTTGCATGGAAATCTATTCACAAGATACATCGCAATCGAGATTGCTTCTACCCATAAATAATGTGGTAGCTTCTTCTCTTCAAGCACAGTTCTTGCTGATCCAACTAGGGTTTTATCTTTCCTCTCTACAATACTATTTGATTGAGGAGAATACCTAGTAGTCACTTTCATTTTGATGCCTTTATATTGCAAATATGCATCAAACTCTTTGGAGACAGATTCTCCCCCTCCATTAAATTTGAGTTTCTTAATTGATCTACCTTTATGATTTTCCACATGTGCTAGGTACTCCTTGAAGCATTCAAACACTTCACTTTTATTCTTGATAAATTACAAAAGTTTCCATCTACTATGATCATCAATAAAGGAAACATAATACCTTGAGCTCCCCAATGAAGTTTCTTGAATTGGTCCCCAGATATCATTGTGTACTAAGTCCAAAAGATTGTTATGGATGTAGCCTTCATGGTTGAAAGGTTGTCTTTGTCCTTTCCTATTGGACAAGCATCACATATGTTGATCATGTGTCACTTTGATATGTTTCACAACCCTAGAACACCATGATCCCTGCATATATCCTTCAAGGTTCTTTCATTCACATGACCCATCTTCTCATGAGCAATGTATGTCGGGAGTAGACTCAGATGTTTGGTACTCTGATAGTGGGCTAACCAAACATATTACCTTTCTATGCAGTTTCTTCACTTCACTTGAACATATCCCTATAGAGAATACTATCACATGCACAAAACGCTCCTCATATCCTATAATGGGGGTTGGTAAGATCAATTTGAATATTGCTAATGGTAGTTTTTTCACATTTTTAGATGTTTTGTATGTGCCAAGGATCAAATAAAATCAAATATCAGTTTCAACATTAAACAAGATCGGCTTGGATGTCAAATTGTTGATGACAGGTGTACAATTCATGATCTTTCGAATGGAAATGTCATTATCACTTTTGGAATTTTATATCATGGGTTGTATAAGCTCATAGACTATGCAAAGTTTGTTAATGATTCAACATGCTGTGGTCATCTGATTTTTTTAAGTTCTTTATGCCTATAGAAATCTAAAAATGGTGTCCTCTTTGACCAAACTTGAGCCACTTTCTAAACATGCTTGTGAATGTTGTAGTTTGGCAAAATTCAGCATTTCTTCTCCTCAAAATATGGCTTAGATCATGCTAGTCATAATTTGCAGCTTGTTCATAGTGATGTGTGTGGTCCTATGTAGACACCTTCTTTTGGGAACTACCTCTACTTCATGAATTTTATTGATAATTTTACCAAGCATTCATAGAAAAAAAATTTGAATTGTTCATGTGCTTCAGAGTTTTTTTTTTTGTTTTGGCTGAAAATCTATTAGCATGCAGATTGGACACCCTCCATTTTGATCAAGGGGGAGAATACACGTCTTCTAATTTTATACATTTTTGGCTGAACACGGGATAAAACATCAGTGTATAGTGCCATATACACTTAAAAAAAAGGATTTGTGAAAGAAAGAACAGGTCATCATAGAGATGGCGAGGTGTATGGTCTAAAGTTGGGCTTTACCACATAGTTTCTAGCTTGAGGTTGTTATGTGTGCAGCATATGTACTTAACACATATCCCACCAAAGCACTGCAATCTATCACTCCATATGAGGCTTGACATGGTGGTAAGCCATTTGTTGCTCATTTATGTGGCTTTGGTTGTCTGGCTTATGCATTAGTGCATGGACACCAACATAGAACATTGGATGATAAAGTAGTAAAATGTATTTTTGTTGGGTACAATTCTGAAAGAGAAGGCTATCCTCTATATCATTCAAAGACTAAATGCATTTTGGTTAGTTGTGATGTTGTTTTTGTGGAGGATGCTATTCATCCATTACTTTCATGCACCAATGAGAGATCAATTAGCTATAAAGATCTGCACGACACCTTGCTACCTCTTTTACAGGTGAACAATCAAATGTTGGTCCAAATGAGGCATTTTCTCAGCCTTTACAGGTTTCACATGATGATGTAGATCATTCCATTTTTTATACAAATTTACATGATTCACTTGTTGATGAGAGGAATGATATAGAGGAGGTGAAAACTATGCCAAAATGGTTGGTGCAGACTTTCAAAGATAGCAAATTAGATGCACCACTGTCATATCATACTCGGACAAGCTCTCACAGTGCTTCCTTTGCATCAGATTGCTATGCAATGGTTGCCTCTATTCTTTGTGATGAGAATGAGCCTCTTTCTTTTGATGAGGCACAAAATTCAGAAATTTGGATGGCTGCTATGCCAATTGAATATGATGCTATTATGAAGAATGGTACCTAGTCTTTATGTGATTTTCCTCTAGGCAAAAAGTCCATTGGCACTAAATGGGTATACAAGTTGAAGCATAATCTTGATGGAACAATTGAAAGGTATAATGCTAGGCTTGTTGCAAAAGGTAACGCTCAAGAGAGAGGCATTGAATTTGATGATACCTTTGCTCCCACATGCTAAATGACCACCGTTCATACCATCTGTGCACTTGTATCCCATCATGGTTGGAATGTACATTAATTGGACATTAAAACTTCATTTTTGAATGGTGACTTACATAAAGAAGTGTATGTATTTTCAGCCCCCTGGTTTTGTGTAGAAAGGGCATGAAACAAAAGTGTGCAGGTTGAAAAAGTAATTTTTTGGTTTGAAGCAAGCACCACATTCTTAGTATGAAAAGATACATGTCTCTATGGATTGAAAATGGTTTTGAGAATAGTCCAACTCAGAGAATCTTATGTGTCAAGCATGTAAATGATGTACTTGTGGTCATTGTTGATGACATGCTACTCACTGGTCCTAATGAGAAGCATATTGTTGAATTCAAGGCTAACTTGCATGCCTCTTTTGAGATGTCAGATTTGGGGCATTTGCATCATTGTTTTGGCATTCTGTTTATGAAAGTTGATGGGGGAATATATTTCTGTCAAATGAAATACATTGACATATTATTCTAGTGTTTTGGCCTTGAAGATTGTAAACCTATTTACACTCTTATGGAAATAGGTTTATGGTTGAGTCTTCATGATGTTGGAGATGCATTTGATCTTGTTTGAATGAGTAAGCTATTGGATGCTTGATTGACTTAATCTTGTTTGTTGAGTAGGCTATTGGATGCTTGGTTTACTTATGCATGACTCGACCTAATATTCAACTTGCTATCTTTCACATGAGCAAGTTTATGCATTGCCCTAGTGTCAAGCATTGGTAGGCAGTTCAGTGCATCTTTCGCTACTTGAGTGGTATCGATGCTACTTGGATTGTTCTATTCCAAGGGAGGTTACTACTACTAGATTTACATGTTTTTTTTTGACTCTGACTAGGCATGTTGATTAGACACTCGTGTGTCCACTAATGGTTTTTGCTTCACACTTGGAAGCTCATGCATATCTTGCTGGAGCAAGAAGTAGCCTACTATGGCCACTTCTAGTCATGAGGATGAGTATAGGGTAGCGTTTACATCAACTCTCGAGTGTGCATGGCTCAAATGCTTTTTGGCTGATTTGGGTGTTGGTCAATCTTTTGCCACTACCATCTTCACTGATAGTCAGAATGCATTGGCAATTGTAAGGGGCCCTATGTTCCATGCTTACACAAAGCTCATTGAGGTGCACTATAATAACGTTAGGGAGAGGTTCTCTATTGGACATATCAGTTTAGCATGTGCGCCCACATAGGATAACATTGCAAATCTTTTCACAAAGACTCTACCTTAGGAGAATGTTGAAGCTTTCCCCAAAGCTTTGGGCTTACTTCTTTTTTTGGATTGATTCCTTCCCACATAGCTTTGCACTTCCTTATACATGAGTGTGAGCTCCTTGTTGACCACATCACTCCTAGGGGGGATTTTGTTGGTGTAAATCACAAGCCTACACATTTGGCTTGGAAGATATCATGAAGACTCTACATACATGAAGAACCATAGGAACATATGCTAGTGGTTTATTACCACTTTACCTCATTGTAAAAGTCAAATTGACATAGAATCTTTTTGTAATCACCTAAATAAATGATTCGTAGAAAAGGTAGATCACTTGATTGAGAGAATATCTCCAAAACTTTAGGAGCTTGATCATAGGGAGCCAAAAGTTTGAATTTGAATTCAAACTTTTTAGTCATTTCCTATAAAAATGGATATGAAAAAGTCGCGGGTAGATCACTTCACTCCCGAGCTTCATTCTACTGTAATTGAGTGTGTGTGAGGAATACATCATAGCCTACACCTCTCTAAACCATTAGGCAATGCTATCCATGCCAATGGGATTGTACACAAGTGTTAACTAATAGATACATTTACATCATTCATCTCTGTGTTCTCTGCTAGTCTACTCAAAAGTCTGTCAACTTGTCAAGGTCATATCTCGGTCAATAATACTCCAAATTCAGTGATTCAAAGCTTGTTGGATTCAGCTTGACGTCTATTACATGCTATCAAAAATTGAAGACATTCCATTCAGCAGATTCAGAGAAATCGTTGTCGAGGTGCTCACTGGTCTATTTCTACTACAGTCCTAAAAAGTCGGGGGTATAGCTAATCCTGCTAAATAAATTCCTCTAAGCATAGTTTGTCTTTTTACATCATTCCACTTGAAAATGGTAGCTTACTAAGCTAATTTAATATCCCTAGAAGGAAGTTTATCAATTGCTACTGTGTTGGTCACACTGAGCAAAACATCTAGCAGGTGTCTAGACCAAAATAGAAGGTTTTCTTGAGTTTGTGACTTCCAAAGTTATCTGTTTTGATTCAATCATTGCACATATCATTTCCAAAGGACATAGGTAATTTCTTGGTGTCATTGTAATGCTAAGGAAGTCCACTAATCAAGTCTGAAGCAATAGAGGGCTGGTACAAAGCAGGTTTAGCAGTACCTACTCAGTTTCCTGGATCATCCATCCATCTTTCCCAATAGTGGTATCAGAGCAAATAAGGTAAAATGGGAGATGGTTTTCCTTCATTTATTGATAAATTGGATAGGAACAACTATCAAGCTTGGTCTCTAAGAATGAAGACCTACTTACAAGGAAGGAGTCTCTATGGATATATCTCAGGAGATGAGGAATTGCCCTCATTCAAAGCAAGAGGATTGCCAACCAAGGAAGAACAAGAAAAGCTCAACACATGGTGTGCAAAGGATGCATTGACAAGGTCTTATTTACTCAACTCTATCTCTGACTTTCTCTTGCCACATATCAGAAATTGCAAGACTTCCCAAGAGACTTGGGAAACTCTGTCATCATATTTTTCCTCCAATACAAGGGCTAGGAAAAATCAGTTGTGGATTGAATTCACAACACTAAGGAAGCAACCTAAGCAAGCTGTTTCATAATTTGTGACCAAGATCAAAGATGTTGCAGATCAGTTAGCAAGCATAGGAGAAGAGATTGAAGAAGAACAAATTGTGAGGCAGGTAATCAATGGAATCAAGCCTGATGACAAGTGGGAAAGCTTCACCACTGCAGTGGATCTCTACATGGACATGCACACTCCAGATCTTACAACTCTCATGGGTCAACTATTTACACATGAAGAAAAGCTCACCAAGAATGGAGATACATCCAAAGGTAACAACTCTTCTGCCCTATACACTGATAAGAAATCTAAGGATAAAGGCAAGAGTAAGAAGGTGGAAGATGAAGGCTCTACCTCCCAAGCCAACTATGCAGGGAGAGGTAGATCTTCAAGAGGTAGGGGCAGAGGAGGTAAGCAAGGAAGGGGGAGATCCTATAATTCATCACCATGTAACATTTGTGGTTTATCAAATCATACCACAGATGAGTGTTTCAGGAATTAAAAAAATCAGAGAGGAAGAGGCTACCAAAGAGGAGGATACTCACAGTCAAGAGGAAGGTTCAACAATCACCAAGGCCACAACAACAATTACAACAACAACTACAATAACAATTACAATGGCAACTCCCAAGGAGGATTCAAAACTAGAAGGGACTACAACAACTACACAGAAGAGCAGGATGACTCTCTTCTGATCATGAACATGACTTCAAAGACAGGTACAAATGATGATCACTTATTTTACATTGATTCAGGGTGTTCAAATCATGTAGCTGGTAATGTGGCACTACTCTCTGATCTTGAGGAACCAAAAGGTAAACACCAAGTCCAAACAGGTGATGATACAAAGCATTCTGTGGTTAAAGTTGGAAATGTGAAGACTTGTGATGGTAATCAGAATTTGTTGAGCAGGGTACTTTATGTACCAACAATTACAAAGAACTTAATGAGTGTTGGTCAGATTGTAGAGAAAGGTTTGTAGGTCAGATTCAATCAATATGGAGCATTTGTGGAGGACCCAAGACATGGATTCAAAAGGATAGCTAAAGGAGAAAAATCAGGTAGACTTTTCACTTTTGAGTTGGAAGATACAAAGAACATTGCACTATACAGTTATAAAGATCAAACACTTTCAGAGCTTGAGATTTGGCACAAGAGATTAGGGCACATAGGAGAGAGAACCTTGAAACAAATGTGCAGGGATCAATGTGTGTTTGGGATACCTAATGTATCCAAGCAACATATGATTTACAAGTGTGGTGCTTGTCAATTTGGTAAGTCTCACAGGTTACCCTTCTCAGGGAAAGGATATATACATGAAGACTACCTAGAGCTGGTACACACAGATGTATGGGGACCTAGCAAAGACCCCTCAGTCTCAGGTTCAAGGTACTATGTGTCTTTCATTGATGATTATAGCAGATGGATTGTATTATACTTCATGAAGCACAAGGATGAGGTATTTAATTGTTTTAAGAAATATCTTGCATTAGTTGAAAACCAGACAGGAAGGAATTTGAAGAGGCTAAGGTCAGATGGAGGAGGTGAGTACTTCTCCAATGAGTTTGAAAACTTCTTGCAGGACAGAGGCATCAAAAGGGAAATAACCACAAGGTATTCTCCTGAACAGAATGGGGTAGCTGAAAGAAGACATAGGTTAATTATTGAGACAGCTAGATCTATGCTTAATGAGAAGAAATTACCTAACTATCTATGGGAAGAGAGTGTTTTTACTGTCACTTACCTCATAAACAGGTTACCATCTAAGTCACTTGATGGCATGACACCTTATGAAGCATGGCATGGTAAGAGACCATCATTGGATCACTGCAAAATATTTGGATGTGTAGCATATGTGCACATTCCTTCTCAGATAAGAGGTAAGCTAGACCCAAAGGCTGAAAAATGCATTTTCATTGGGTATGATTTAAATAAAAAAGGTTACAAGTTTTATAATCCTACCAACAAGGGATTTATGGTAAGCAGAGATGTGATCTTTGATGAAAATGATTCTTGGTATGAGAATGAATGCAGGAAGGTCAAACTACCCTATGATTTGGAAGAAGAATTTCCAAAACTTACAAAGGAGGAACCTACTCAGGATGTAGATTCAAGTTCAGATGATGAAGATACTGTCAACCTTGAAGAGTTCAAGGCATGGAAGTCCAAGGGAAAAATGAAGATGAAGAAGCTTGAAGACATACTTGAATCTTCAACTCAATCAATCAGAAGATCTCAAAGAGAAAGCAAGAAACCTATCAGATATGGGTATGATACATCTCTTGTTACGAAACATTCAGTTTATCTTGCCAAAGATTTGTCAAATGAAGAACCAGGTTCATATGAAGAAGCAATAACCAAATCAGAATGGAAAGAAGCTATGGATGAGGAGATTGAAGCACTCAAGGAGAGTGACACATGGGAGTTAGTACCCAAGAAGCATTCTATGAAGGTAATAGGATCCAGATGGATCTATAAATTGAAAAGAAATTCTGATGGAACAATTAATAGGTACAAAGCCAGATTGGTAGCCAAGGATTTTGCACAAACCCAAGGCATTGACTATGAAGAGACATTTTCTACTGTGGCCAAGATGCCAACAATCAGAGTGTTGGTAAGTGTGGCTGCATCAAAAAATTGGAACATGTACCAATTGGATGTCAAGAATGCTTTCTTGAATGGATGGATTTCAGAAGAAGTTTATATGTCACAACCTCCTGGCTATGAAGACCCTAAGAAGGTAGCTTATGTTTGCAAATTAAAGAAGGCTTTATATGGATTGAAGCAGGCACCTAGGGCATGGAATTACAGGCTAACTACATACCTCCAAGACCAAGGATTTGTTATGAGCAAGGCAGATACTTCCCTATTCATTAAGAGAAGTAATTCAGAGGTAATATATCTCTGTGTTTATGTTGACGACATCATCATTACAGGTAATGATGTCAGTGGAATCAGATATATCAAAAACCAAATGATGAAGGAGTTCAAGATCAATGATCTTGGGCTATTGAAGTATTTTTTGGGACTTGAATTAGTTTACACTAATTCAGGGATATACATTACTCAGAAAAAGTATGTACAGGATATGTTGAAGAAGGTTCACTTGCAGGATGCTAAAGCAGAAAGCACTCTAATGGAGGTGAACCTAAAGCTAAGTGCCCATGAAGGTGATGAAGTCCAAGACATTACAGGTTATCAAAGTATGGTGGGTAGTTTGAACTATGTTACCTTAACTAGAATTGATATTGCATATGGAGTTAGTGTGCTAAGTCAATTCATGCACAAACCAAGGATACCTCACTTAGAGGCTGCCAAGAGAATCTTGAAGTATCTCAAGGGTACACAGAACCATGGTTTGTACTTTCCTTACACTTCAGATATTGATATAAAAGTTTATTCAGATGCAGATTGGGCAGGATGCAAGGATGATAGGAGAAGCACTTCTGGATACATTTCTTTTGCAGGTGACAAACCAATTTCATGGTCTGCAAAGAAGCAACCAACTGTTGCATTGTCTTCTACAGAAGCAGAATATAGAGGATTAGCTAATGCCACTCAAGAAGCAATTTGGATTAAGCTTTTGTACACAGAATTGGACTTATATACTAGGCCTCCAATTATCTTTGGAGATAATACAAGTTCTCTTCACCTTGCAACTAATCCTATCTATCATGCCAGGACAAAACACATAGAATTTCATTATCATTATGTGAGGGAGAAGTTGCTAAGCAAAGATATTCAGTTGACCTATGTGTCAACCAATATGCAATGTGCAGATCTAATGACTAAAGCTTTGGATGGAACAAAACTTTGCAGGTTCAAATCTATGATTGGATTGCATGATATACTTGAAGAATGAGGATGAAGACTCAAGCCAAAATGTTTGGCTTGAGGGGTAGCTGTTGGTGTAAATCACAAGTCTACACATTTGGCTTGGAAGATATCATGAAGACTCTACATACATGAAGAACCATAGGAACATATGCTAGTGGTTTATTACCACTTTACCTCATTGTAAAAGTCAAATTGACATAGAATCTTTTTTTAATCACCTACCTAAATGATTCGTAGAAAAGGTAGATCACTTGATTGAGAGAATATCTCCAAAACTTTAGGAGCTTGATCATAGGGAGCCAAAAGTTTAAATTTGAATTCAAACTTTTTAGTCATTTCCTATAAAAATGGATATGAAAAAGTCGCGGGTAGATCACTTCACTCCCGAGCTTCATTCTACTGTAATTGAGTGTGTGTGAGGACTAGATCATAGCCTACACCTCTCTACACCATTAGGAAATTCTATCCATGCCAATGGGATTGTACACAAGTGTTAACTAATAGATACATTTACATCATTCATCTCTGTGTTCTCTGCTAGTCTACTCAAAAGTCTGTCAACTTGTCAAGGGCATATCTCGGTCAATACTACTCCAAATTCAGTGATTCAAAGCTTGTTGGATTCAGCTTGAAGTTTGCTACATGCTGTCAAAAATTGAAGACATTCCATTTTGCAAATTCAGAGAAATCGTCGTTGAGGGGCTCACTGGTCTATTTATGCTACAGTCCTAAAAAGTCGGGGGTATAACTAATCTTGCTAAATAAATTCCTCTAAGCATAGTTTGTCTTTTTACATCATTCCACTTGAAAATGGTAGCTTAATAAGCTAATTGAATATCCCTAGAAGTAATTTTATCAATTGCTACTGTGCTGGTACTTCCAAGGTGGAAACATGGGGTAGTAGAACCCTCAATTCATGTTGCAATGTCAAAGAGAGCTTTTTCAAGCCATATCTTGACTAAAGAATCCCCAAAAGCATTAGGAGTCTAAATATACGTGTTTTTGCTCTAGTGGGAAATTTAGGGAGGGCCTCAATGGCTTTATGCCTAATGTTCTCAAGCTTGACCAAAGTTTTTGCAACTTAGGGTCTTCGCTTAATGTTTTCCTTAAAAGCATTACCATGTTATTGCAACTAAAAAGTGACTGTCAAGAAATCATTTGAACCATTTATTGGCGAATCCTTGCAAGGTGGCTATTAATAAAGACACAAAAGTGTTGTCCATGCCTTGGAGGATCCTATTTTTGTACATTGACAAGAACCATCTAACATGGTTGTGTTGAGAGTTCCATGCTCCACCCTTTTGTCGACGTCTCCATGCATTGTCATGCAAGTTCATTTATCCTACATGAAAGGAGATTTTCCCTCAACTCCATATAAGGACCCAATTCACTTCTTAAAGGCTCATTCACTCTAGCCCATTTCCAAGAGTGTTCAGCCTTTGCTCATGGAGTATCAATGCTCATAGAGCATATTATGTAAGTCTTTTCCATTTACATAATTCATCATGTTCTTTTATCTTTCATTTCTTCCTCCATAGTTAGTTTTCTTTGTGGTTGATGGTAGAGTAGAAATAATGGTTATTTTTATTTCTAAATAGTATTAGAGCATATATTGAGATTTCCTTTTGTTCTTTCTTCTCCTCCTCATCAATAGATTTGATTATTCATAGTCTCTTATTCCCTCGCACCCTCCCATGTTTCTTCTTTTTATATAACGTTCTTTTAGAAAAATATATTTTCAAGTCCTTTATTTAATGTTTTTATGGTTAGTAATTCACATCCTTCCAATAAAGTGCTTTTAAGCACTACTTCCTTTCTTTTATGTTTTTGTAATTATTTCAAGTCCTCAATGAATCAATAAATCTTACATGAAATGATGTATGGGTTGTTGGTGCAATTAAGCCCAAGCCTACGTACTTGATCATCTCACTTATGCTTGACTTATAGGCATAACTCTTGGAAGGCTTCATATATTCAACCTCTTATAAATTCACTTCACATTTACTTTTGTAAAAGTGGAATATACCCACGAGGAGTTAGGAAGCATGAAATCACGTATCATTTGGTAGTTGAACCAAGAGAGAATCTATCCTATATGTTAGCATTCACCTTTTAGGTGTAAGTTTGAATTTGAATTCAAATATTGGCTCCAAGTATGACTTAAAAAAAAGGATATGAAAGACCCGCATGTATCTCAAGAGTCAGAGATCATTCTTGATGTACTCATTGAGAAGAGGAGCTCATCTCATAGCTCACTCACTTCTTATTCATTGCACAATAGTTGATTGCCAATGACTCTGTATTTGTACATGTTTTAATACATATATGATCCTTACATTCTCATGTCACTTCTCTCTCATAACTCCATTAGAATAGTGATCTTGTCAGAGCTTGTTCTCATTGTATAGTTGATCATTTCCCATGATTCAAATCATGATATATTCAAAATCATGTCTATTCTAATCCTACAAAGTTTCAATAGTATGCTTCTCGCAATCGTCATATATTAATCCATCTTTGCTCACTGGTCTATTGATTGTCAAGGCCCGTAAATGTCGGGATGCTTGGTTGATTTGCTAAACACATTTCTTTGCATGTAGTCCATCATTTTTTATGATATCACTCATTATTGGTAGCTTTTTAAGCTAATTGGAGTTCCCCAAAAGGAATTTATTTAATTGGTGATGTGCTCAGAGAATGG
The DNA here is from genome assembly GCA_020310875.1 of Ceratopteris richardii. Classification (NCBI taxonomy): domain Eukaryota; kingdom Viridiplantae; phylum Streptophyta; class Polypodiopsida; order Polypodiales; family Pteridaceae; genus Ceratopteris; species Ceratopteris richardii. The sequence continues at coordinate 20,985,623 of CM035428.1, forward strand.
TTCAAAACACTGAACAGGTGTGTGAACTAAAATAGCAAGTTTTGGACCTTGGATTATCTTCTACCTATTTGTTTGATCTTATCATTAGTAGATCATTGTCCAAACTACATACATGATTATTTGTGTCCATTAGCAAGCTAAAGAGGCCTACTTCACTCTCCATTCATCATTAACAGTAGCTGTGAAGCAGGAATTAGCTACACCACTTCATCTCTTGTGACTATCCACCATCTCCTCCAACTGTGGTATCAAAGCAAGCATAATCAAGATGGGAGATGATTTCCATCATTTATTAACAAATTGGATAGAAACAACACCTCAGCATGGTCACTAAGGATGCAAGCATACCTTCAAGGGAGAAGTCTATTTGGATACATCTCAGGAGATGAAGAGATGCCAATCTTTAGGAGCAAGCATCAACCAACAAAGGAAGAGAAAGAGAGGCTGACCACATGGTGTGCAAAGGATGCTCTTTCCATGTATTGTTGGAGTTTATTGATCTCCAAAGTACAGCTAGAAGTAGGTGAAACCCAACAGGACCTAGTTGACTTTTTCACAAACTTGTATGCATAGACCAATTTTCTTGCAGAGCAAATTTCTCTTTACTCTCTTGGAATTTTCCAAAACTGTTTCACATACATAAACTAGACTCTAAGAGCTTTCCAACAAGATATAGAACACCTCAAATGGATAAATACACAATGAGCTATGACCTCTGCAATATGCAGCTTTAATGGAGACCTTGAAACAGAGATGAACCTGAGGACACACATCACTTGCAGAGACTACTGCTCTTAACTCACCACTTCAATGACTTTGAAACTTTCCAGAATACAAGTAGACGTAAAGAGCTTTGTAACAAGCCAAAGAACACATGATTTGGATACATACACAAGGAGATATGACCTCTGCAAGTTTGAGGTTTAATGGAGACCTTCACCAGGGATAAAAAACAGAGAACACACACTACTTGCAGAGAGTATTGCTCTCAGCTCACAAATCCAATGATTATGAAAATTTACAGGAAGAAATTAGACAGTAAGAGCTTTCCAATGAGCTTTTAAAAATGTAATTTGGATATATAATGAGGGAGATACAAGCTCTGCAATCTCTGCATACAAAACTACAGTAGTGTAGAGATACACATATGACTCTCTTGGACATCCCTAATTTGACTCACCATGTTCTAGAACTCACGTGGTATTTTTGCTACATTTTATGAATAATATGAGCCTTCTTGAAGTATTTGAAGACTTCCCAAAGGTATTTACATAATTTGAAACTTGTACCCTACATAAAACAAATGTTCGCAACATTCTCCCCCTCAAGTTTCAAAGGGTATTTCCTTCATGCCAAGAATATAGTTGAATCTTTGAAGCTTTGGTCCATCCAAGGATTTGGTGAAGATATCTGCAACTTGATCCTTTGTTCCAACAAAAGAAACCTGGACTTCATTGTTCATGGCCTTCTCTCGAACATAATGATAGTGAACCTCTATATGCTTTGTTCTAGCATGAAAAATAGGATTTGAGGTCATATGAATGCTGCTCAAGTTATCCCCATATATCAGTGGTACATCAACCTGCACATTCAAGTCATGAAACAACTTTTTAAACCACATAACCTCAGTAGTAGCCAATGCTAAACCTCTATACTCAGCCTCTGTAGAAGATAAAGCAACTGTAGGCTGTTTCTTTGAACTCCATGTTAATGTCTTGTTTCCTGCTATTACCACATATCCACTTGTGGATCTTCTGTCATCTTTGCTTCAAGCCCAATCTGCATCACTAAAGACTTTAAGAGTTAGATCAGCATCATGACTATAAAATAATCCTTCGTTCATGGTACCTTTCAAATACCTAAGCACTCTTTTCGCTGCATGCATATGAGGTACTCTAGGTTCATGCATAAACTGTGACAATACTCCCACTGCATAACATATATCAGGTCTAGTTTTTGTTGCATAAATCAAAGATCCTACCATGAATCTATATACATTCATATCATGCAACTCATCACCTTCCTTTGCGCTTAGCTTTACATTACATTCCATTGGAGTAGAAACAAATTTACATTCCTGCATACCAAACCTTTTCAGCATATCACATATATACTTTCTTTGTATCAACCACATACCTTCATCGCTATACACAATTTCAATCCCAAGAAAGTATCTGAGCAAACCAAGATCTGAAATTTTAAATTCCTTTCCCAAATTACCTTTTATCTCATCAATTGCTTTTGCATCATTCCCTGTAATCAACAAGTCATCCACATAAATGCATACATAGACACACATGCCATCTACATGTTTTACATAAAGTGAAGGATCAGCATGACTCGCTGTGTATCCTTGCAGCATAAGATACTTTACCAACCTTGCATTCCATGCCCTTGGTGCCTGCTTAAGACCATACAATGCCTTCTTTAACCTGCATACATGATTAGGACATTTTGCATCCACATAACCATCTGGTTGTGACATATACACTTCTTCATTTAACTCACCATTAAGAAAGGCATTCTTTATATCGAGTTGATATATATTCCACCTTTTACTTGCAGCTAAAGCCAAAAAAGTTCTCACCGTTGCCATATTTGCTACTGGACTAAATGTTTCCTCATAGTCCACACCTTGAGTTTGATTATATCCTTTTGCTACAAGTCTAGCCTTATATCTAGACACACTACCATCACTATTTCTTTTAATCTTAAAAACCCACTTGCAACCAATTACCTTTTGCTTTGGTGTACTTGGAACTAAATTCCAAGTCTTGTTATCCTGTAGTGCTTCCATTTCTTCTCTCATTGCTTTCTCCCACTTTTCATCTCCTTTGGCCTCATCATAACATGTGGGTTCATTTTCCTGCTCAACTTTTGTCATAAAAGCATAATGAGTATTCATGAAAGACTCATAAGTATACCTTTGAGGTTGCTTACTTACTCTTGAAGTTCTTCTTACCTCCAATGTAGATGCTCTTCCTTTCTTATTAGGAACCTTTGATGATTCTCCATACTCACATACATCACTAATTTCCTCTCCTTCATCATTAACTTCAACAAGTTTGAGTTTACCTTTACTTTTAAAACTTGGAGGTGACTCTTGCCTTAATCTTCCATTGAAAGGTGATCCTCTTTCTTCATCTAAACCACTCCTTTCATCATTTAAACTTCCTGATGGCTGAACTATGCATTCATCTCCTTCAACCACACCTTCTTCATTTTCATCCATGACTTGCAAACAATTCTTATCTGTATACCATGAAAGTGATTCATCAAAGTTTACATCTCTTGACACAACAACCTTATTGGTATGAGGATTATAGCATCTATATCCTCTTTGAGTATCTGCATAACCAATAAATATACATTTTTTTGATTTCGCATCAAGTTTAGATCTCACCTCACTAGGTACATGTACATAACATACACAGCCAAATACTTTCAAATGACTTACACTTGGTTTCCTTCCATGCCATACCTCATATGGTGTCAAATGATGAACTCCAGCAGTCGGAACTCTATTCAAAATGTAAACACTTGTGCTAACAGCTTAAGCCCAAAAATAATTAGGCAAACACATATCATTAAGCATGCTTCTAGATGCTTCTGCTATGATTCTGTTTCTTCTTTCTGCGACTCCATTTTGTTGTGGAGTATACCTGCATGTAACTTCTCTTTTGATACCTTCATCATACAAAAAATCAGTAAAAGCTTGAGAGAAATACTCTCCTCCTCCATCGGATCTTAGCTTCTTAATATACCTTCCTGTTTGCTTTTCGACATATGATTTGAACTTCTTGAAACAATCAAAGACCTCACTCTTATGTTTAATAAAATACACAAATGTCATTCTACTATGATCGTCAATGAATGATACATAGTACTTATTACCAACCAAGGATGCCTCTTTAGTAGGTCCCCACACATCTGTGTGTATGAGATCTAGCAAACCATCACTTACATAGCTTGAATGCTTGAAAGGTTGTCTACTCTGCTTACCCATTTGACATGCTTCACAAAGATGCACCATATGTTGCTTAGTAAGATCAGGTAATCCTTCAACAATCCTCTTCTTTGATAGCTCCTTTAACCTGTGTACATTCATGTGTCCAATCCTTTTGTGCCATAGATCAAGCTCTGCTATTCGATGCATACCATAAGAGAAATAGTTTGCATGATTTGGGTTTACCTTGAATGTAAACAATCTACCTTGTTTTTGACCTCTAGCAATTAACCTCCTTTGCTTTGGATCCTCAATGAAGCAACCTGCATGATTAAATCTCACTTGTAGACCTTTTTCTACCATTTGACCAACCGACATCAAATTCTTAGTGATCGTTGGCACATAAAGTACATCCTTCAAGCAATTTTTCTTGCTCTTATCCTGCATAACAACATCTCCAACCTGCATAATCTTATGTGTTGTATCATCTCCTGTTTCAACATGACCTTTACATGAAGGATTATGCATATTAGAAAACCATAAAGCATCATGAGACATGTGATTAGAACAACCACTATCTACATACCATACATCGCTATTGCAATTCATCTTAGCTTCTACGTTCATCATAAGAAGAGAATCATAATCATCACTTTTACCTTCAACTGCATAATTTCCTTGTTGTTTACCTCTTCTTGAATAGCCTCCTCTTCGATTACCACCTTGATTATTTTCATTTTGATAACAATCTTTGGCATAGTGTCCATACCTTCCACATATATAGCAATTGTTCTTATTATCTTCACTCCTTTGTCTTTGGTTGTAGTTGTAGTAGCCTCTTGTACCTCTAGCGCTTGATCTTCCTCTTCCTCTTGTGTTGAAGAAGCCACTTGAAGTCCTTTGATCATCGCTCCTTCTTCCTCGACCTCTATTTGAACCTCTTCCACCTCTGTTTCCACCTCTTGATGATCCTACATAAAGAGCTTGTCCTTGAGATCCTTTTTGATTTGAAGTAGAACCATTTAGATTCATCTCCTCCGTGACCATGAGGGCAATAAGTCGATCAAAATCTGGTAATTCTCCTCTGACATAAACTGAAGTAATGAAGGGTTTCCATCTCTCATCATCTTTGAGTCCGTTGAGAGTATGTGCAACCAAGTCGTCGTCCTCCACATGAGCTTGAATTGATCCTAGTTGATCTGCAATCTCTTTAACTTTCAATATGTAATCATTGACCGATGTCCTTGTATCTTTCTTTATGTTATTCAACTCATTTTTGAGTTGAATCTTCCTTCCTCTTGTACCTGTAGCATACAACCTTTCCAATGCAAGCCAAACATCTCTACTTGTGTCTAGATCTTGTATGTGTCCTACCATTGAATCTTGAATATTTTGTGATAAAATGAATATAACCCTTTTGTCTCTCTCATTCCAAAGTCTAAATTCCCTCAATTGTTGCTGATTTGGGTCCTCTGGTAATGTGGGTTTGATATCTGTGCCGTCAATCAAACCATACAAGCATCTACCTTGCAAGTATGCTGTGATTCTAAACTTCCATGCTTGATAATTGGTCTTATCAAGCTTCTCTATTTGTGCATGTTGGTCTCCCATAATACAAATGCTAAGCTTCCTCCTTTAAGCCTCCTTTCCAATGTGTGAGATGAGAAGAAATATAATATTTACCTTGTAAATGAGGTATGTGCACCTTTCTTTGCTTGGATGTTGCTTCAGATGCCTCCTTTCAATCTTCTTCTACCTTTGTGTAGTGTTGATGATGAACTGCTTCTTTGATAGCTTCAAATTCTTCGTCAAGGTATGATAACCTTCTCCAAGCCTCCAAGTACTTGCTCTGATACCAATGTTGGAGTTTATTGATCTCCAAAGTACAGCTAGAAGTAGGTGAAACCCAACAGGACCTAGTTGACTTTTTCACAAACTTGTATGCACAGACCAATTTTCTTGCAGAGCAAATTTCTCCTTACTCTCTTGGAATTTTCCAAACCTGTTTCACACACATAAACTAGACTCTAAGAGCTTTCCAACAAGATATAGAACACCTCAAATGGATAAATACACAATGAGCTATGACCTCTGCAATATGCAGCTTTAATGGAGACCTTGAAACAGAGATGAACCTGAGGACACACATCACTTGCAGAGACTACTGCTCTTAACTCACAACTTCAACGACTTTGAAAACTTTCCAGAATACAAGTAGACATAAAGAGCTTTATAACAAGCCAAAGAACACATGATTTGGATACATACACAAGGAGATATGACCTCTGCAAGTTTGAGGTTTAATGGAGACCTTCACCAGGGATAAAAAACAGAGAACACACACTACTTGCAGAGAGTATTGCTCTCAGCTCACAAATCCAATGATTATGAAAATTTACAGGAAGAAAGTAGACAGTAAGAACGTTCCAATGAGCTATCAAACATGTAATTTGGATATATAATGAGGGAGATACAAGCTCTGCAATCTCTACATACAAAACTACAGCAGTGTAGAGATACACATATGACTCTCTTGGACATCCCTAATTTGACTCACCATGTTCTAGAACTCACGTGGTATTTTTGCTACATTTTATGAATAATATGAGCCTTCTTGAAGTATTTGAAGACTTCCCAAAGGTATTTACATAATTTGAAACTTGTACCCTACATAAAACAAATGTTCGCAACATGTATCACTTACTAAACTCAATCTTTGATTTCTTGTTACCACATGTTAGAAATTGCAAGAGCTCCCAAGAGACTTGGGAAGTGCTTTCATCATATTTCTCCTCAAACATAAGAGCTAGGAAGAATCAGTTGTGGATGGAGGTCACAACCTTAAAGAAAAAACCAAAGCAAGGAGTGGCTGATTATGTAACCAAAATGAAAGATGTGACTGACCAACTTGCAAGCATTGGGGAGGAGATAGAAGAAGAACACATTGTGATGTAGATCATTAATGGAATCAAGGCTGATGACAAGTGGGAGTCCTTCACCACAACAATGGATCTCTACATGGATATGCAAATACCTGATCTCTTCACCCATGAGACAAAGCTCAATAGAAATGGTGACAACTCAAGCGGTAACCAATCTTCTTCCCTTTATACAAATAAGAATAAAGCTAAGGATAAAGGTAAAATCAAGAAAAGTGAAGAAGAGGTCAGTACCTCTCAAGCTAATTATTAAGGAAGAGGAAGAGGTGCTAGACGAAGGGGCAGAGGAGGAAAGTAAGGCAGGGGGAGACCCTACAACAACTCACCATGCAACATTTGTGGTCTCAACAACCACACTACAGATGAATGCTACAAAATTACAAGAAACCAAAGGGGAAGAGGCTTCCATAGAGGAAGATATGGACAATCTAGAGGCAGGTACAACAATGGTGGAGGCAACTAGAACCATAACTATAATCAAGGGTACAACAACAATAAGTATCAAGGAGGCTTTAGAGGAAGAAGGGACTACAACTATACTGAAGATCAAGAAGACTCTCTACTCATCATGAACATGACATCCAATCAAGGTAAAGATGATGAGCATCTTTTCTACATTGATTCAGGTTGTTCCAATCATGTGGAGGGAAATGTAGCTCTACTATCTGATCTTAAAGAACCCAAAGGAAAGCATGAGGTACAAACATGTGATGATACTAAACATTCAGTTAAGAAAATTGGAAATGTCAAAACATCTGATGGTAGTATGAACCTTTTGAGCCCAGTTTTGTATGTGCCTACTATAACAAAAAACCTAATTAGTGTTGGGCAGATTGTTGAGAAAGGATTATAGGTCAGATTCACTAAGCATGGAGCATATGTGGAAGAACCCCAACAAGGTTCTAGAAGAATTGCCAAAGGTGAGAAGTTAGGTAGATTGTTTACATTTGAAATTGAAGACACAAAGAACGTAGCACTATTCCATTATAGAGATCAAACCTTATCTGAGTTGGAAACATGGCACAAAAGGCTAGGGCACATAGGAGAAAGAACTCTGAAGAAAATTTACAAGGATCAAAGTGTGCTTGGCATTCCCAATGTGACCAAGCAACACATGATATACAAATGTGGAGCATGCCAATTTGGCAAAGCTCATAGGCAACCATTCAACAGGAAAGGATACATCCGTGAAGACTATTTGGAGCTTGTACACACTGATGTGTGGGGTCCTAGCAAAGATCCATCCATCTCAGGTTCAAGGATCTATGTTTCATTTATTGATGATTAGAGTAGGTGGACAATTCTCTATTTCATGAAGCATAAGGATGAGGTAGTTACATGTTTCAAGAAGTATTTGGCACTAGTTGAAAACCAAACAGGAAGGATCTTAAAAAGGATCGGGCCTGATGGAGGTGGTGAGTACTTTTCACATGAGCTTCATCTATTTCTACAGGATGGAGACATAAAGAGGGAAGTAACAACCAGGTATAATCCTGAATTGAATGGTGGCAGAGAGAAGAAATAGGTTAGTTGTTGAAGCTACTAGGTCTATGTTAAATGAGAAAAAAATACCTAATTACTTATGGGTAGAGGCTATCTCTATAGCTACCTACTTGGTCAATAGGCTTCCATCCAAATCATTGGATGGTATGACACCATATGAAGCATGGAATGGCAGGAGACCCTCATTGGGTCATTGCAAAATATTTGGGTGCATTGCCTATGCACACATGCCATCACAAGTCAGAGGGAAGCTTTATGATCAGAATCAAAAGGGGTATAGACTATACAATCCCACTAAAAAGGCATTCATAGTTAGTAGGGATGTAGTATTTGATGAGAATAATTCATGGTTTGAAGATGATTGAAGGAAAGTCAAGTTACCATATGGTTTGGGAAATGATTTTCCAACCCTCACTCAAGAAGATGAACACTTAGCAGAAGACATCAACTCAGAGGATGAAGAGCAAATTGATCTCAAATCTTGGAAGTCAAGAGGCAAGTCCAAACTCAAGCAATTAGAAGATCTACCCGAGTCTTCTAATCAAGCATTAAGGAGATCACAAAGAGAAAGTAAGAAGCCCATAAGGTATGGATATGATATATCTTTAGTCACAAAACACTCTGTGTACATCACTAAAGACTCGATGGTAGAAGAGCCTTCTTCATTTGAAGAGGCTAGGAAGAAGAAAAAATGGAGAGAATCCATGAAGGAAGAGGTGGAAGCATTGCAAGAAAATCACACTTGGGATCTAATTCCCAAAAGGCTAGATATGAAGGTAATTGGTTCAAGGTGGATATACAAAATCAAAAAGAACTCTGATGGCTCTGTGAACAAGTACAAGGCAAGGTTAGTGGCAAAAGGATTTTCCCAAACACATGGAGTAGACTATGAAGAAACATTTTCACCTCTGGCAAAGATGCCAACAATCAGGGTATTGGTAAGTCTTGCTACTTCTAAAAAATTGGAATTTATATCAGTTAGATGTCAAGAATGCATTCTTAAATGGATGGATATTAGAAGAAGTGTATATGGCACATGTTGGTGCAAAGTCCAAGCCCACACATTTGGCTTGAGGATCATAAAGATATGAAGTTCCATGGAAACCATTGCTAGTGAAAATTTATGCCTTTACCTTTGTAAAAGTCATTTCTTTTGACTTGAGAATATTTGTAATCACCTATCCAAAAGTGGTGGAATTGTTAGTTAGAAAAGTAACCACTAAATTGAGGGAATATATCCTAGAATGAAGGATCACTTTTTAGAGAGATCCAAAAGTTGAATTCAAATTCAAATTTGAATGAAACACTTATATAAACTCACTTGAAAAAGTCATGGTTAGTAGCTTCATTATCCGAGCTCTTCATTGCCATTTTGTATATGTGTAAGGCCTACATTCTAGCCTACACTATTCTCCATCATAAGGCTATGATTACCAAGCCTATGATCTTGTACAATAGTGTTCATTAATACAATACATCTACATTGTTCATCTATGATATCTCTATTGTAGTCATTCTTAATTGTGAACTTGTGCTACTCATATCTCGGTCAATTCTTCACCAAATTCAATGATCTATAGTGTTTTGGAATCAGCTCCAAGTTATCTACACGCTGGAAAATTTTGAAGCAAATCCATTCAGCCAATTTGGCGAAAATTGCATCAAAGCAGTCACTGGTCAAACTCTACAGAGGTCCTAAAAAATCGAGGGTAATGATCTATTTGCTAAATTGATTGCTCTGTGTATAGTGGATCATTTCAAGTGATTCTACTTGGAATCATTAGCTTACTAAGCTAATTAGATAGATACCTCTAAAAGGAATTCTTCCAATTCCTACTGTACTGGTAGCATTGAGCATTACAAGAAGTAGGTCTATGATAAAAAATAGAAGGTTTTCATTGAGTCTTCTATTTGGAAGTAGGGCAAATTACATCATTTCCAAATTACATAGGCATTTTTATGGTGTTTTTCTTTGGAAAGCTAAAAGGGCCCGCATATCAACTCTGAAGTCACAAAGGGCTGGTACTTAGCAGGATTTGGCTGTACCAACTCATCACTTAAAGTGTCCATCCATCCTTCCCAACAGTGGTATCAGAGCAAAGCTAAGGTAAAATGGGAGATGGTTTTCCTTCTTTCATTGATAAATTGGACAGGAACAACTATCAAGCATGGTGTCTAAGGATGAAGACATACTTACAAGGAAGGAGCCTCTATGGATATATCTGAGGAGATGAGGAGATGCCCATATTTAGAAGCAAAGGACAACCTACAAGGGAAGAACATGAAAGACTCAACACATGGTGTGCCAAGGATGCAATAACAAGGTCTTAATTACTCAACTCAATCTCTGATTTTCTTCTTCCACATATTAGGAACTGTAAGACATCCCAAGAGAGTTGGAAAACATTGTCTTATTATTTCTCTTCCAACACAAGGGCTAGGAAGAACCAATTGTGGATTGAATTCACAACTCAAAGAAAGAAACCTAAGCAAGCTATCTCAGAGTATGTGACCAAAGTTAAAGATGTAGCATATCAATTGGCAAGCATAGGAGAGGAAATTGAAGAGGAGTAGATTGTAAGGCAAGTAATCAATGGTATTAAAGCTGATGACAAATGGGAAAGCTTCACAACTACCATGGATCTATACATGGACATGCAGATTCTAGACCATATCACACTCATGGGGCAACTATTTACCCATGAAGCTAAGCTCAACAAGAATAGAGATTCATCAAGAGGTAATAGCTCTTCTTCCCTATACACTGATAAGAATAAGTGTAAAGAGAAAGGCAAGAACAAGAAGGTAGAAGATGAAGGAACTACCTCCCAAGCCAACTATGCAGGGAGAGGTAGATCATCAAGAGGAAGGGGCAGAGAAGGTAAGCAAGGTAGGGGGAGACCTTATAACTCCTCACCATGCCAAATTTGTGGTTTATCAAATCATACTACATATGAGTGTTTGAGAAACTTCAAGAACCAGAGAGGTATAGGTTATCAAAGAGGTGGATACACACAATCAAGAGGCAGATTTAATCACCACCAAGGATACAACAACAACTACAACAACAACTACAATAGCAACTACCAAGGACGATACAAATCCAGAAAGGATTACAACAACTACACAGAGGAGCAAGAAGATTCTCTTCTGATTATGAACATGACTTCAAAACCAGGTATAAATGATGACCATCTCTTCTACATTGACTCAGGATGCTCAAATCATGTGGCAGACAATGTAGATCTTCTCTCTGACCTTGGAGCATTTGTGGAGGATCCCAAGCATGGGTTTAAGAGGATTGCCAAAGGAGAAAAGACAGGTAGACTATTCACTTTTGAAATTGATACAAGTAAGATTGCACTTTATAGTTATAAAGATCAAACATTATCAGAGCTTAAAATTCAGCATAAAAGATTAGGGCATGTAGGTGAAAGAACCTTGAAACAAATATGGAGAGATCAATGTGTGCTTGGGATACCTAATGTATCCAAGCAACACATGATTTATAAATGTGGTGCTTGTCATTTTGGAAAGTCTCATAGGTTACCCTTCTCAAGGAAAGGCTACATGCATGAGGACTACCTAGAACTTGTTCATACAGATGTTTGGAGACCAAGCAAGGATCCCTCAATCTCTAGATCAAGGTATTATGTATCTTTCGTTGATGATTATAGTAGGTGGACTGTATTGTACTTTATGAAGCACAAAGATGAAGTATTCGGTTGCTTTAAAAAGTATCTTGCACTTGTTGAGAATCAAACAGGAAGAAATCCAAAAAGGCTAAGGTCAGATGGAGGAGGTGAGTATTTCTCAAATGATTTTGATGCATTCTTGCAGGACAGAGGAATCAAGAGAGAAATTACCACAAGGTATACCCGTGAGCAGAATGGGTTAGTAGAAAGAAGAAATAGATTGATTGTTGAAACAACTAGGTCAATGTTAAATGAGAAAAGATTACCTAACTAGTTATGGGTCGAGAGTGTATCTACTACCACTTATCTTGTAAACAGGTTGCCATCCAAATCACTTGATGGGATGACCCCATATGAAGCATGGCATGGTAGAAGACCTTCACTTGATCATTGTAGGATATTTGGATGTGTAGCATATGTGCATATGCCTTCTCAGATAAGAGGTAAACTAGACCCTAAGGTAGAGAAGTGCATATTCATAGGGTATAATCTAAATCAAAAAGGATACAGGTTCTACAATCCTTCAAACAAGGGATTCATGGTCAGTAGAGATGTTGTCTTTGATGAGAATGGTTCTTTGTTTGATAATGAATGCAGGAAAGTAAAACTACCTTATGACTTGGAAGAGGAGTTTCCAAGTCTCACTAAGGAGGAGCCTACTCAGAATGGAGACATCAATTCAGATGATGAGGACATTATCAACCTTGAAGAGTTCAAAGCATGAAAGTCCAAAGGCAAACTCAAGATGAAGAAATTGGAAGATATACCTAAATCATCCAACCAAGCAATTAGGAGATCACAAAGGGAGAGCAAGAAGCCAATCAGATATGGGTATGACACTTCCCTTGTTACTAAACAATCTGTTTATCTTGCAAAATATTTTTCAATTGAAGAGCCAACATCATATGAAGAAGCAAAGACCAAGGCAGAATGGAAAGAAGCTATGGATGAGGAGATTGAAGCACTCAAAGAGAGTGATACTTAGGAACTAGTACCAAAGAAGGAGTCTATGAAGGTAATTGGTTCTAGGTGGATCTATAAGATAAAAAGGAATTCTGATGGGTCAATAAGCAGGTACAAAGCTAGGCTTGTGGCTAAGGGTTTTGCACAAACCCAAGGTATTGATTATGAAGAAACCCTCTCACCTATGGCCAAAATGCCAACCATCAGGGTATTGGTAAGTGTGGCTGCATCAAAGAATTGGAACATGTATCAGTTGGATGTAAAAAATGCATTTCTAAATGGCTTGATTTCAGAGGAGGTGTACATGTCACAACCTCCTGGATATGAGGACTCAAACAAGGTAACACATGTATGTAAATTGAACAAAGCTCTTTATGGATTGAAGCAGGCACCTAGGGCATGGAACCATAGGTTGACTACATACCTTTAGGATCAAGGTTTTGTCATGAGTAAAGCAGATACTTCTCTATTCATCAAGAGAAGTAATTTAGAGGTAATTTATGTATGTGTATATGTTGAAGATATCATACTTGCAGGTAATGATGCTAATGACATCAAACAGATTAAGAATCAGAAGGAGTTTAAAATTAGTGACCTTGGATAACTAAAATACTTTCTTGGACTTGAGTTAGTCTATACTAACTCAAGAATTCACATTACTCAGAGGAAGTATATACAGGATATGTTGAAGAAGTTTCATTTGCAGGATGCCAAAGTTGCAAGTACTCCAATGGAGGTAAACTTAAAACTAAGTGCTCATGAAGGTGATGTACTTGAGAACATTGCAGGTTACCAAAGCATAGTGGGAAGCTTGAATTATGCTACCTTGACAAGGATTGACATTGGTTATGGAGTAAGTGTGCTAAGTCAGTTTATGCACAAGCCTAGGGCACCCCACTTGGAGGCTGCCAAAAGAATCTTGAAGTACCTTAAGGGTACTCAACATCATGGTTTGTATTTCCCTTATACATCAGAATTGGACATTAAGATTTACTCAGATGCAGATTGGGCAGGATTCAAAGATGACAGGAGGAGTACCTCAAGATACCTTTCATTTGCAGGTGATAAGCCAATATCATGGTCTTCAAAGAAGCAACCTATAGTTTCTTTATCTTCTACAGAGGCAGAGTATAGAGGATTGACCAATGCTACTCAAGAGACCATATGGATCAGATTGTTGTATACAGAATTGGGCTTTCATACTACATCTCCAATGATCTTTGGAGATAATACAAGTTCATTACACCTTGCAGCTAATCCTATTTATCATGCTAGGACCAAGCATATAGAGGTCCACTATCATTATAGGAGAGAGAAGCTATTGAGCAAGGATATTCAACTGGCATATGTATCAATTAATATGCAATGTGCAGATTTGTTGACTAAAGCTTTAGATGGTACAAAACTTTGCATGTTTAAATCAATGATTGGATAGCAGGATATTCATGAAGATTAAAGATGAAGAATAAGCCAAAAAGTTTGGCTTGAGGGGGAGCTGTTGGTGCAAAGTCCAAGCCCACACATTTGGCTTGAGGATCATAAAGGTATGAAGTTCCATGGAAACCAATGCTAGTGAAAATGTATGCCTTTACCTTTGTAAAAGTCATTTCTTTTGACTTGAGAATATTGGTAATCACTACCCAAAAGTCGTGGAATTGTTAGTTAGAAAAGTAACCACTACATTGAGGGAATATCTCCTAGAATGAAGGATCACTTTTTAGAGAGAGCCAAAAGTTGAATTCAAAGTCAAATTTGAATGAAACACTTATATAAACTCACTTGAAAGTCGCGGCTAGTAGCTTCATTATCCGAGATCTTCATTGCCATTTTGTATATGTGTAAGGCCTACATTGTAGCATACGCTATTCTCGATCATAATGATATGATTACCAAGCCTATGATCTTGTACAACAGTGTTCATTAATACAATACATCTACATTTCTCATCTATGATATCTCTGTTATAGTCATTCTTAACTGCCAACTTGTGTTTCTCATATCTCTATCAATTCTTCACCAAATTCAATGATCTATAGCTTGTTGGAATCCCTCTAAGTTATTTACATGTTGACAAAGTTTGAAGCAAATCCATTTAGCCAATTTGGAGAAAACTGCGTCAAAGCACTCTCTGGTCAAACTCTATAGAGGTCCTAAAAAATCGAGGGTAATGATCTATTTGCTAAATTTATTGCTCTCTGTATACTGGATCCTTTCAATTGATTCCACTTGGAATCATTAGCTTAATAAGCTAATTAGATAACTCTAAAAGGAATTTTTCCAATTCCTATTGTACTGGTAGCACTGAGCATTACAAGCAGTAGGTGTATGATAAAAAATAGAAGGTTTTCATTGAGTCTCCTATTTGGAAGTAGTCTACTTTGATTCACTCTTTTCGTACATCATTTCCAAAGTACATAGGCATTTTTATGGTGTCTTTGGAAAGGTAAAAGGGCCCACATATCAACTCTGAAGTCATAAGGGGCTGGTACTAAGCAAGATTTGGCTGTACCAACTCATCACTTGAAGTGTCCATCCATCTTTCCCAACAGCACAACCATCGAGGTTTGAAGATGAAGAAAAAGTAGGTTATGTATGCAAGCTTAGAAAGGCACTCTATCGTCTCAAGCAAGCTCCTAGAGCTTGGAACCATAGGCTTGTTACCTATTTGCAGGGCCAAGCTTTGTGGCAAGCAAGGCAGACTCTTCTTTATTTGTTAAGAAGAACAAATCAAAAGTTATTTACTTGTGTTTCTATGTAGATGACATCATTATTACAAGGAATGATTCTGATGGTATCAAGCAACTCAAGGCCCAATCAATGAGGGAATTCAAAATCAGTGATCTAGGTTTATTAACCTACTTCCTTGGCTTAGAGCTTGTGTATACATATTCAGGTATATTCATCACACAAAGGAAATACATACATAATATGTTGGTAAAGTTTAAGATGCAGAACACTAAAGTTGCAGGTATCCCTATGGAGCTCAACCATAAGCTAAGTTCACATGAAGGTGAACTATTTGATGATGTTACAAGTTATCAACAACTTGTGGGTAGTCTTAATTATGCTACTTTAACAAGGGTAGACATTGCCTATGCAGTAAGTACATTGAGTCAATTTATGCATGCACCAAACAAGCCTCATATGGAAGCTGCAAATAGGGTGTTAAGTATCTAAAGGGTACAATGAATGAGGGGTTGTTCTATCCCTTCACTTCTGACATAGGTATAAAGATGTATTCTGATGCAGATTGGGCTGGCTCCAAGGATGATAGGAGGAGTACTTCAGGGTACGTATCTTTTGTAGATTCAAAGCTCATATCTTGGTCATCCAAGAAGCAACCAACTGTGGCCTTATCTTCCATAGAAGCAGAATATAGAGATTTTGCAAATGCAACTCTGGAAGCTATGTGGCTTAAGCAATTATATGCAGATTTGGAGATACATTCCTACACTTCAATTATCTTTGGAGATAACACTAGTTCACTTCATTTGGCTACTAATCCTATATACCATGCAAGGATTAAGCACATTGAAGTGTACTATCATTATTTAAGGGAGAAATTGCTTAGCAAGAATATCCAACTATCCTATCTATCAACTCAGTTACAATGCGCAGATATACTCACCAAGGCATTGGATGGAACAAAGATGAATAGGTTCAAATTGATGATTGGTTTGTAGGAAATTATGGAGCAATGAAGACCAAGCATGTTAGGCTTGAAGGGGAGCTATTGGTGCAATTAAGCCCAAGCCTACATACTTGATCATCTCACTTATGCTTGACTTATAGGCATAACTCTTGGAAGGCTTCATATATTCAAGCTCTTGTAAATTCACTTCCCATTTACTTTTCAAAAGGTGGAATATACCCACAAGGAGTTATGAAGCACAAAATCACATATCATTTGGTAGTTGAACCAAGACAAAATCTATCCTATATGTTAGCATTCACCATTTAGGTGTAGATTTGAATTTGAATTCAAATATTGGCTCCAAGTATGACTTTAAAAAGAGGATATGAAAGACCCATGTGTATCTTGAGATTCAAAGATCATTCTTGATGTACTCTCATTGAGAAGAGGAGCTCATCTCATAGCTCACTCACTTTTCATTCATTGAGCAATGGTTGATTGCCAATGACTTTGTATTTGTACATGTTTTAATACATATATGATCATTACATTCTCATGTCACTTCTTTGTCATAACTCCATTAGAACAGTGATCTTGTCAGAGCTTGTTCTCACTGTATAGTTGATCATTTCCCATGATTCAAAGCATGATAGATTTAGCATAGTGTCTATTCTAATGTTACAAAGTTTCATTAGTAATGCTTTTGGCAATCGTCAAATATTTAATACATCTTTGCTCACTAGTCTTTTGACTGTCAAGGCCCGTAAATGTCAGGATGCTTGGTTGATTTGCTAAACACATTCTCTGCATGTAGTCCATATTTTTTTATGAAATCACTCATTATTGGTAGCTTGTTAAGCTAATTAGAGTTCCCCAAAAGGAATTTAGTTAATTGCTGCTGTGCTTAGAGAATGGTTCAAAACACTGAAGAGCTGTGTGAACTAAAATATCAAGTTTTGGACCTTGGATTATCTTCTACCTATCTATTTTGATCCTATCATTAGTGGATCATCTTCAAAAATACATACATGATTATTTGTGTCCAATAGCAAGCTAAAGAGGCCTACGTCAGTTTCCATTTATCATTAACAATAGCTGTGAAGAAGGAATTAGCTACACCATTCTCATCTCCTATCTACCGTCTCCTCCAACATGGGTTTATGTGAAGATCTCGACATTATATCAAGGTTTTGAAGTATAGAACAAGAAGATTAAAATCTATATGCTCATGCAATATAAGCATGTGTTGTATATTATTTTCTAAGCCTTATTGTATACTCAACAACATGAAGGAAGGAAGAGGAAACTACCAAAGATCCCATCGGTGGATTCAAAGAAGGATACATCACCAACAAAGGTCTTCATAAAACAAGATAAAAAAGGGCTACAAAGATCAAAGAATGTACCACCTAACCCATGATGTAAAATCCCTCTATATTTCTAGGGATCCCATATGTACCTAGATCCCCACAAAACCATGTGGATACCAAATACCCAAGTATATGTCTTTGGAACCTATATGTCCCAAGATCCTAGGATGTCATATGTCCCAAACAAGTACCCAAGATATGTCTTGAGATCCCATATGTTTCAAGATCCTAGGGATGCCATATGTCCCACCATCATCGATCCCATATGTCCATGTACACAACAACCACATGGATACGATATTTCCATGAAAACCAAAGGAGCCATATGTTGCAAAATTGGTTCCCATATATCCTAATTATATCTATGGATCCCATATGTCTTTAGAACCAAACACACTACCAACATATCAGATAAATGAAAAGTGTTATGGGAACTTCAAATGTACTCAAATATGTTCCACTCTTAGTGTTGAGGGAACATACCTTCTCCTACACCGCAAGCTCTTAGGAGTACTTGGAGTCCCTAGGAGACAACTACTTAGTGCACTTCAAAGAAACCTAGACCCCTAACAAGTACATTGTGTGTCAGCTTCAATGTGTACTCCATTATCTCATCTACGGCATATGAATGAGAGAGGACTAGAGCCTTGTATAAACTTTCTTACGATTCCCTTTGGAATATAGCCTGCTCTACCTCTGGTTCTTCTCTTCTCAATGGATCCCCTTCCCATGATGTTCCTTGAAGTTATATGGGACCATGCAAACATCCCTTTTTATGAAGTTTTGGAAAAACATTAAAGTGGAGAATCCATGTTCAACTATATTCCACATATAATCACTTTGGTAAATGAGAATGAGGTTCATACAAGAGGGGATTCTCATCTTTCTAAAAGGGAAAATTTTCGTGCTTATGGGGGGGGGGTGTCACACATAAAACATCAAAAAATTTGATATCCATGTACAAAATTGGACTCTACACACAATCTTATGTTCCATGAGTTAGGATCATTTCGGCATTCAATTGTTGTCCGCTAATCGCCTATGTGTGAGCAATCTCTTGGAGATGATGATGATCTTTTCCCAAAGATCATGTTGCCTTGATCATGTTTGATCACGTGATCTTTCATCCAAAGATTGCTTCCACTTTGACTAATACTATGAACCTACGACCTTGCCAAAGATCATTCCCATCTCATTTTATTACTTCCTTAATTGCAATTGGATTAGTTCTACTCTTTGTGGATTGAAATTTTGGAGGTGTATAAGTATGTCCTCAACCAAAAATGTTCATAAGGTGCATACCTCTCGTGCAAAAGTCAAGATGTGATCCCTTGTACTTAGGCATTTTTTGATTGAAAAAACTAAAACTTATTATGGATGAGGGTTTTGTGAAGGACAAGGATGTCCAAGGGGATTCGAAAGTTCAAACAAATGTCCCTTTGGTATGGAATTTAGCCTTCATGTATTAAAAAGGGTGCAGTGCATGTATTTCTCTTGATTTTAAGTGGCTCAAGCCATCAATGTGAACTTGGGTGATCATGATGTTGACAAAGTCTTTTATTTTATTTATGGTCTTTTCAAAATGGTTCTTTAAGAAAATAATGTGCAATCCCCGTTGGAATTCAAGGTTTGTGGAAGCACACAAAAAACACAAGGAAGAAGAAGAAACTTCGAGCACAACACAATACATAATTTGTTACCAAGTGAATGTCAAAGATATGCGACCCATTAAGGTTATAGTGATATACCCAAGACCGGGAAAAAACTTTGTAAAGAGGGACAAAAGTGCCGTGGTGGTCATAAGTGTGTTGGCACACATCACTACTAAAATATATCAACAAATTCCATCCTCCCTCAGGAGTGATGCGCTGAACAAGGAGGTGGTATTCATGTATAAGTAAGTGCCAAGCTATGTGGAAAGATATCAATTCACAAAAGTAAGTAAACCCAAAGCTTTGCAAAAAGCTTCAATTTTCTCCCTTGATAGAGCCTTTCTAAAAGGGTCTACGATATTATCCTATGTGGGCACATAAGCCAAACTAATCTCTCCAACAGAGAACCTATCCCTAACATAATTATAATGCACCTCAATATGCTTTGTGCAAGCATGGAACATAGGGTTTCTCACAACTATGAAGAGAGATGGTGGATGCAATCCGAAGATGAGTTGGTGCTGCTACAACCGGCTTCATAGCAGCCAACTGAGACTTCAAAATTGATTAGTAGATGCTTTGAGCTTCCTAAATCCACCAAAATATCGGCCAAGTACTTTGGAACATGTATTCAAAAGTTTCACTCAAGACAAACTAGTTGCAAGATGACTAGCTCCCAAAAACTTGCTATTTTTGTACATACACCTGTTGAAACAAATGAACAATGCTCTCAAATTGGTAAGAATTAGAAAACTCCCTTTTGGAAATAGCTAATAGACTTAGCAAGATATCCAATACAACTTAAAAAACTTCAAATGATAAACTGAGCACTGAGAACCAGATTCATCAATATTAGGAACATGCCCGCCATTCTCGGGGCTCTACAGAGATAGACCAGTGAGCAGTAAAATGAAGATATCTCCCAAACTATAAAACCAATGATCATGAAAATTTATATTCAGAAACTAGACATTGAGAGCAATCCAACACACATTAAAAAAAGGGTTCAGTAAAGCTCACGATATGAGCTTCTGAAGTTACTGCCCTAAGTGAGTACAACAAAGAACAAAACATAGAAGTAGAGAATGATGAATGTATATATTCACATATGATTACAACCACATTGGCAATGAATATTTTCACAATGGGAGTAGAATGATAGAGCTATGGAGTAAGCTCTTCAATCTCTACAAAATGACATGAAGTGGTCACATACAAGGCTTGCTAATTCTTCCTTGCTCTTTTTATAGCTTTTTTTGGAGGGAGTTTTGAATTTGAATTTGAATGGCTCCACCTAAAAGTGATCCCCAAAGTTAGGAAATATTCCGTCATCTCACTAATTCATGGTTTTAGGTAGTTAGAGCCACGACTTTTCTTTTTACATCATGGATGAGGTAAGCCATTCTTTTTCTTTTTCTTTTTTCACAATTACAAGAGATAAAATGTAATCTTTTACAAGAGGTGTTCACATGACTACAAATGAACATAAATCAAGTAATATCAAGCATGTAGGCTTGGGTAAAATGCACCAACATCTCCCCCTCAAGCCTAACATGCTTGGCCTCCAAATATATCTTCAATTGTCCTTGATTTCGTGCAAGCCAATCATCAACTTGAATCTACTTAACTTTCTAACATCAAGAGCTTTAGTCAACATGTCTGCACATTGCATATCTGTAGAGACATAGGATAGTTGAATATCCTTACTCATTAGCTTCTCCCGTACATAATGGTAGTGGAATTTAATATGCTTGGTTCTAGCATGGTATACTGGATTAGCTTCAAGATGTAGTGAGCTTGTGTTGTCACCAAAAATGTGAGGTGTTGAAGAATGAAGTGCAAGATCTGTATTCAAAGACTTTAACCACATGATTTCTTGAGTTGCATTAGCCAAACCTCTATATTCGACTTTAGTAGAAGATAATGCCATGGTTGGTTGCTTCTTGGATGACCAAGAAATGGTCTTTGAACCTGCAAATGATACATACCCGGATGTGCTTCTTCTATCATCTCTAGATCCGGCCCAATCTGCATCTGAGTAGGCCTTTAGCTCAATATCTGAAGTAAATGAATAGAACAAACCTTCATTCATAGTCCCCTTTAGGTACTTGAGGAATCTCTTGGCCACTTCCATATGTGGTCTTCTTGGCTTATGCATAAATTGACTCAATATGCTAACACTATAGCATATATCCACCCTTGTGAGTGTTGCATAGTTCAAACTTCCAACCAAGCTTTGATAGCTTGTGATGTCTTCAATTGGCTTGCCTTCATAAGCACTAAGCTTATGATTTTGCTCCATAGGTGTACCTGCACACTTGGTATTTTCCATCTTGAACTTGACGAGCATGTCATGCACATAATTCCTTTGTGTGATGTATATACCTGAACCTGTGTAGATTAATTCCAATCCAAGAAAATAAGTGAGTGGTTCAAGGTCACTTATTTTGAACTCCTCCTTCATTTGAGTCTTTACCTATTTGATTCCTTCAAGATCATTGCGTGTGATAATAATATCATCAACATACACACATAAATAGATCACTTCAGATCCATTCCTCTTTATGAACAAAGAGGTATCCACCTTGCTAGCTTTGAATCCTTGGTCTTGCAAATAAGTCCCCAATCTAAAATTCCAAGCTCTTTGAGCTTGCTTCAATCCATACAAGGCTTTCTTTAATTTGCATACATAGTTAGGATGATGTGCATCCTCATATCCAGGAGGTTGTGCCATATACACTTCCTCTGAAATCCATCCATTCAAGAAAGCATTCTTTACATCAAGTAGATAGAGCTTCTATTTTCTAGATGCAGCAAGACTAATGAGAACCCTAATTGTAGGCATTGTTGCAATAGGAGAGAAAGTCTCCTCATAATCAATACCATGGGTTTGAGCAAACCCTTTAGCAACTAATCTTGCTTTGTGTCTATTTATACTTCCATCTGGATTCCTCTTGATTTTGTATATCCATCAAGATCCAATTACCTTCATAGATGGCTTGTTAGGTACAAGCTCCCAAGTGTCATTCTCCTTTAAGGCTTCCATTTCTTCATCCATTGCATCTCTCCACGATTTCTTGCTTTGTGCTTCTTCAAATGTGGTAGATTCTTCATTGTTGAATCCTTTGCAGTGTAGATTGAGTGCTTAGTGACCAAAAAGTATCATAACCAAACTTCTTTGGTTTCTTCTTCTCCCTTGAAGAACTTCTAAGTGGTTGATGTGAGCTCTCGGGTCCATATGTAGCATCGTGCATCTTTGCTTTACCTTTACTCTTCCATAGCTTTAGTCTTTCCAAGTCTTCTAGGTCAATCTCCGAATCACTTTCTTCAATCTGCTTTGGCTCCTCTAGTTGAAGTGATGGAAAATCTTCATCCAAGTCATAAGGTAGCTTCACTTTCCTGTCATCATCAAACCATGATTTGTTTTCATAAAAAAATACATCTCTTCTCATAGAAAATTCTTTATTGGTTGGATTGTACAATCTATATCTTTTTTGGTTTTGAGGCGCTAAAGTGTCCTATTGGTGCTTTAGTTTCCTATTGGTGCTAAAGAAAACCTATTGGGAAACGAAAATGGTTGTTTCTAAAGAAAATGTTTCCCATTCACTTTAGCTCGATCATAACCAATAAATATGCACTTCTCTCCCTTGGGATCCAATTTCCCTCTTACTTGAGAAGGAATGTGAGCATAGGCTAAGCATCCAAAGATTTTACAATGCTCTAGACTAGGTCTTCTACCATTCCACACTTCATATGGAGTGGTTCCATCTAGTGACTTAGATGGAAGTCTATTTATGAGATATGTGGCTGTAGACACAACCTCTACCCATAGGTATTTTGGAAATCCCTTTTCATTGAGCATGGACCTTGCAGCTTCAACAATAGCTCTGTTTCTCCTCTCTGCTACACCAATGAGTTTGGGTGTATACCTTGTAGTGACTTCCCTTTTAATGCCTCTTTCATGCAAGAAGGCATCAAAATAAGAAGAGAAGTATTCTCCTCCACCATCTGATCTGAGTCTTTTCAAAGTCCTACCTGGTTGGTTTTCAACAAGAGCAACATACTTCTTAAAGCAATTAAAAACTTCATCCTTGTGCTTCATGAAAAACAAAATGGTCCACCTGCTACAATCATCTATGAAAGGCACATAATATCTTGAGCGTGATATAAATAGCTCCTTACTTTGACCCCACACATCCGTGTGCACTAGATCCAAAGGATTTTGATACACATATCCCTTCTTATTGAAAGGTTGTCTATGAGCCTTGCCGAGCTGACAAGCTTCACACTTATAAATTATGTGTTGCCTTGTGACATTAGGCAAACCAAGTACACTTTGGTCCCTGCAAATTTGTTTGAGTGTCCTCTCACCAATGTGAGCAAGCCTTTTGTGTCATATCTCCAACTTTGTGAGAGTTTGAGATCCATAGCTAAACAAAGCTATGTTCTTTGTATCTTCCTTCAAAAGTGAAAAGCCTTCCTGTCTTTTCTCCTTTGGCAATCCTTCGAAAGCCTTTCCTTGGGTCTTCATTGTATGCTCCAAATCTGTTGAATCTAACCTGCAATCCTTTTTCAACAGTCTGTCCAACACTTATTAAATTTTTGGTAATTGTAGGGACATACAAGACTTTGCTTAAGAGGCTCATATTCCCATCTGATGTCTTCACATTACCTATCTTCTCCACTGAGGGCTTTGTGTCATCTCCTGGTTGCACTTCATGCTTGTTATGAGGATCTTCCAAATCAGAAAGTAAAGCCACATTTCCTGCTACATGGTTTGAGCATCCCGAATCGATGTAAAAGATGTGATCATCATCCTTACCCTTCTTCACTGATAGATTCATAATCAATAATGAATCTTCTTAACTTTGGTCCTCTGCATAGTTATTGTAATCTCTTCTTCCTCTATGGCCACTTTGATAGTTGTTGTTGTTGTTGTAATTGTTGTTGTAGCCTCCATTGTAGCTGCCTCTATTTGATCCATAGCCACCTCCATTGAATCCTCTTCCTCTTGAGTTCCTCGGGTTCTTGAAACATTCTTCATTAGTATGATTAGATAAGCCACATATATTGCAAGCTTGAGATGATTGGAATCTCCCCCTGCCTTGCTTTCCACCTCTGCCTCTTCCTCTAGCTCTTGCTCTACCTGCAAAGTTTGCTTGGAAAGAGCTACCTTCATTTTCATTCTTCCTATTCTTTGACTTGTCCTTGACCTTAGCTTTATCAGAATATACGGCAGAAGTTTGATTACCTCTTGAGGACTCACCACCTTTGCTAATCTTTGCTTCATGAGTGAAGAGTTGGCCCATGAGTGTGTTGAGGTCGGGTACATGCATATCTATGTACAAATCCATGGCTGTTGTGAATGACTCCCACTTGTCGTCTACTTTGATTCCATTTATGATTTGTCTAATGATTTTGTTCTCTTCAATTACCTCCCCAATGCTTCCAAGTTGGTCAAAAATCTCCTTCATCTTTGTGACATAATCAGCCACACTTTGCTTCAGGCTTTTCTTCATTGTTGTGAACTCCATCCACAATTGGTTCTTCCTTGCTCGAATGTTGGAGGGGAAGAAAGAAGCAAGTGCATTCCAAGTCTCTCTTGATGTCTTGCATCCCTTGAAATGAGGTAAAAGAAAATCAAAGATTGAGTTTAGAATATAGGACCTTGCAAGTGCATCCTTCAAACACCAATTTGAAAGTCCTTCCACTTCTTCATGTGATGGTTGCCCTTTATTCCTCATGGTTGGCATTGCTTCATCTCCAGATATTAATCTATATAGATTCCTCCCTTGAAGGTAAGCCTCCATCCTTAGAGACCATGCTGGGTAGTTGTTTCGATCCAATTTGTCAATTGTTGATGGAAATCCATCTCCCATGTTGCTTGACTATGCTCTGATACCACTGTGAAGAGAGATGGTGGATGCAATCCGAAGATGAGTTGCTGCTGCTACAACCGGATTCACACCAGCCAATTGAGACTTCAAAGTTGATTAGTAGAGTTTTGAGCTTCCTAAATCCACCAAAATATTAGCCAAGTACTTTGGAACATGTATCTCAAACGTTTCACTCAAGACAGACTAGTTGCAAGATGAGTAGCTCCCAAAAACTTGCTATTTTGTACCAAAACCTGCTAGAAACAATGAATAATGCTCTCAATCTCGTAAGAATTAGACACATTCCTTCTGGAGATAGTAAATAGACTTAGCAAGCTATCCAATCCAAGTTAAAACAATTCAAATGATAAACTAATCACTGAGAACCAGATTCATCAATATCAAGAACATGCCCGCCATTCTTGGGGCTCTGTAGAGATAGACCAGTGAGTAGTAAAATGAAGTTATCTCCCAACCTCTAAACTCAATGACCATGGAAAATTCTATGCAAAAACTAGACAGGGAGAGAAATCCAACGCACATTAACACTCTAAAAAAGGTTCTGTAGAGCTCGAGATATGAGCTTCTGAAGTTACTACTCTGAGTGAGCATAACAGAGAACAAAACAGAGAAGACGAGAATGATGAATGTATAGATTCACATATGATTACAAGCACATTGGCAATGAATATTTGCACAATGGGAGTAGAATGATAGAGATATGGAGTAAGCTCTTTAATCTCTACAAAATGACATGAAGTGGTCAAGTACAAGGCTTCCTAATCACCTCTTCCTTCTTGCTCGTTTTATAACTTCTTTTGGAGGGAGTTTTGAATTGGAATTCAAATGGCTCCACCTAAAAGTGATCCCCAAAGTTAGGAAATATTCCCTCAGCTCATTGATTCATGGTTTTAGGTAGTTAGAGCCACAACTTTGCTTTTTACATCATGGATGAGGTAAGACATTCTTTTTCTTTTTCCTTTTTCACAATTACAAGAGATAAAATGTACTCTTTTACAAGAGGTGTTCACATGACTACAAATGAACATAAATCAAGTAATATCAAGCATGTAGGATTGGGTAAAATGCACCAACAACAACTGTCAATGTGCTCTCACTACCAGTGAAGATGGTAGTGGTAGAAGATTGACCAACACCCAAATCATCCAAAAGGTGTTTGAGCCACACAGGGTGATCATTCAGAAAGCTACCCTATACTGAGTTTCAAAACTAGAAGTAGAAATAGTAGGTTGCTTCTTTCTCAACTATGATATGCATGAGCTACCATTCATGAAGCAAAAGCCACTGGTGGACACAAAAGTATCATGCGGCAACAAGCCTAGTCTGACTAAAAAGAAAGCATGTAAATTTGGCAATAATGATTCCCTTTTGGGATGAAACAATCTATCAAGGGATCATTGGATTGTGCCCTCTTACTAGACTAGACAAGGTTTTAGAAACATGCCTATGATTACAAGATCACCCATAGAGGGAAAATAATATAAGAACATAGAACTATTACAATAAGTCCCACAATCAAGGGCTGATAGGTATGTATAAGTTGAGTAGATAGGATGAAAGACATACCACAACCTAGGACCATAGGTATGAAACAAGATATTTGGGTTACAAGAACTACCTTGAGGGAGATGAACTAGATACAAGAAATAACTTGAAAATATTTGGTACCCCGAGATTACAAGAGGACAAGACTAGATGTCCAAGAACTAGACTATTGAAGATTAGAACAAGGAATAGGACAAGAAACATAACTAGAAGTTTAAAAGCAATAACTTGGTGGTGATTACTCCTTGGGGATCGAAGCCTGGTATTGGCAAGGCTAACAATGTATGTGGCCAAGTCCTCCTTATATAGGTTTCAATGGTAGTTATGAATTGATGATGTTAGCAATCCAAAATGCGACCTCTAGATACCTGAATCAAGAAAATAGGCATTGGATCTAAGGGTTTTGGCACATTTGAGACTTGAGGAAAGCATTAGTTGTGAAGAGATGGATAGGTATGTGCTTGAAGATGAAGAGGTGTTGCAAAATCCTTGATCTACACCAGCCAAATGAGCTCCAAGAGTATATGGTGGGCCCTTTTAGCTTGCCAATGGATGTATTAGACACCCTATGTACCTTGGAAGATTACTCTCAAAAAGATAGATCAAAACAGATAAGTTGGAGTTAGCTCAGAGGTGAAGAACTTGCTATTTTGGTTCATACACCTGTCCACTGTTTTGCATAATTCTCTGAGCACAACAACAATTAGCTTAATTCCTTTTGGGGAAGTCTAGTTAACTTAAAGAGCTAACTTTCAAGAGTAATCACATCAAAAATAATGAACCACACACTGAGAATGATGTTTAATAACTGATGACATCATCCCGATTTTCACGAGCTGCTATAGTAATGAGACCAATGAGCAAAAAAATGAACATAACTCTAGATTTAAGAATCCAATGATTATGAAAATTTGTAGATAGTAAGCTGAATCCAACACGCTTTAAATCATTGAATTTGGATACGTAACCATTGAGAAATGACTCTGACAAGATGAGTAAAAAAGTCAGGTACCTGACAGAGAAATGAAAATGAACAGATACTGTTGACTTCAACTGAACATAACTGAAGATTGAAACATCCAAATGAAATGAAAATTGGTGAGCATATAGTAGACTTATAGAGCTAACTTTAACAAGTTAAATCACTGAAAATGATGCACCAAGCTCAGAGAAACCATCTCTGCAATCTGACTGAGAAAACTGAGAGATATGGCAGTGAGTAGTACACTTCACAAGAACATGGAAATATGAACTCAAATGATCATGAAAATGAAAGTATATTGCTTGTACAATACAATGGACTTACTGATACATATGTGTGCCTTGTAATCACACCTTGATATGGCATAAAGCTCAGCTCTTGGAGGTCTTCACATAGGTCTCTCTAACCACGACTAAAATTGCCATCTATTTATAGTTGAGTTTGGGAGGCTAACTTCCCTCAATCACTCTCCAATCAATTTGTGATTGATTTGATTCTCGATCTACCACAAATCACGAATTTGTGGCTCCTCTTTTTATTCTTTCACTTTTACATTAAGTAAACTCTTCAAAAGTTACAAGAGGTAGTTCACAAGTGAACTTTACATAGTCTTCATTTTAAGGCTTCTTCTATGACTTTGTGGGACTCAAGCCAATACTTAGGCTTGTCATGGACTTGCTCCAACAACTCCCCCTCAAGCCAAGTATGCTTGAGATCTTCAATCTTCCAAGATTACCTGCAAACCTATCATAGCCTTGAATTTGCAAAGCTTTGTACCATCCAATGCTTTGGTTAGAATATCTGCACATTGTTGATGAGTGGACACATATAATATTTGAATCTCTTTGCTTAGAACCTTTTCTCGTACATAGTGGCAATGAACTTCAATATGTTTAGTCCTTGCATGAAAAATAGGATTAGCAGCTAAGTGAATAGAACTCATATTGTCACCAAAAATATTTGGAGTTCCAAACTCCAATCCAAGATCTTTGAATAATGTCTTCATCCACATAGCTTCCTGAGTAGCTATGGCAAGACCTCTGTATTCAGCTTCAGTAGAAGAGATAGCAACTGTGGGTTGCTTCTTGGATGACCATGAAATAAGCTTTGAACCTGCAAAGGTAAGGTAACTTGAAGTGCTCCTTCTATCTTCCTTGGAGCCAGCCTAATCTGCATCAGAAAATAGCTTCAAACCTAAATCAGATACTTAAGGATAATAAAGTCCTTTATTTATAGTTCCTTTGAGATACTTGAGAATCCTTTTGGCAGCATCCATATGTGGTTTCCTTGGTGTGTGCATAAATTGACTTAGCACACTCACACTGTAACATATATATACTCTTGTCAATGTGGCATAGTTGAGACTACCCACTAGACTTTGATATGATGTGATGTCCTCTATGAGTTCACCTTCATGTGAGCTCAATTTGTGATTGACCTCCATGGGAGTACCTGCAATCTTACAATCTTGCATCTTGAATTTTGTCAACATGTCCTTAATGTACTTTCTTTGAGTGAGAAACAAACCATGATCTTTGTAGACAACTTCCAAGCCAAGGAAGTAGGTAAGTGAACCCAAATCACTTATCTTGAACTCTTCTCTCATCTGATCTTTGATCTTCTTCATACCATCTGCATCATTTCCTGTCAATATAATATCATCTACATATACACATAAGTAGATGACCTCAGAATTACTCTTTTTAATAAAGAGTGAAGGATCTACCTTGCTTGGTTGAAAGCCTTTGTCCTGCAAGAATGAAATTATTCCAAGCTCTTGGAGCTTGCTTGAGACCATACAATGCTTTGTTAAGTTTACACACATAATCAGGATAAACTTGATTCTCAAAACCAGGTGGTTGTGCCATATATACCTCTTCTGTTATCCAACCATTCAAGAATGCATTCTTTACATCTAGTTGAAGTATCTTCCAATTCTTGCAAGAGGCAATACTAAGCAAAACCCTAATAGTAGGCATCTTTGCCATAGGAGAGAAGGTCTCCTCATAATCAATTCCCTGAGTTTGTGCAAAGCCTTTTGCTACAAGCCTTGCCTTATACCTGTTAATGGAACCATCAGAATTCTTCTTGAGTTTATAGACCCATCTTCAGCCTATTACCTTCATGGATGAAGTCTTGGGCACCAAATCCCAAGTGTTGTTTTCCTCAAGTGCTTCAATCTCTTCTTTCATTGCATGCTTCCATTCTGACTTTGCTTTGGCCTCTTCAAAGGATGATGGCTCCTCTTGGTTTATGTCCTATGCTATGTAGATAGAATGTTTAGTTACTAATGAGGTGTCAAACCCATACCTTTCTGGTTTTTTCTTTTCCCTCATAGATCTTCTTAGGCCATGATGTGATGATTCTGCCTCATGTCCAAGTTCCTGCAATTTTGCTTTTCCTTTAGACTTCCATGCTTTGATCTTTTCCATCTGAGATTCTTCATCATCCTCCAAGGTGTCTTGTTCTTCAATCTTCGGTTGTTCTCTACCAAGCTTTGGAAAATCTTCTTCAAGATCATATGGTAAATTGACCTTCCTGCATGAATCTTCATACCATGAATTGTTCTCATAAAAAACTACATCTTTGCTTACCAAGAATCCTTTGTTGGTAGGGTTGTATAACCTGTAGCCCTTTTGATTGTTGTCATATCCAATAAATACACACCTTTCTGCCTTTGGATCCATCTTGCCTCTAACCTGTGAAGGAACATGAGCAAAAGCAATACATCCAAAAATTTTACAATGATCTAAGCTTGGTCTTCTTCCATTCCAAGCCTCATATGGAGTCATCCCATCAAGGGATTTTGAAGGCAACCTGTTAATCAAGTAAGTGGCTGTAGATACAGCCTTAGCCCATAAGTAATTAGGTAAATGCTTTTCATTTAACATGGACCTTGCAGCTTCAACAATTGTCCTATTCCTCCTTTCTGCCACTCCATTTTGCTCAGGAGTGTGCCTTGTAGTTACCTCTCTTTTGATTCCTCTTTCTTGAAGAAAAGAATCAAACTCATGGGAGAAGTATTCTCCTCCTCCATCTGACCTTGGCCTTTTTAGTGATTTACCTGTTTGATTCTCCACAAGAGCCAAATATCTTTTGAAACATGAAAAAACTTCATCTTTGTGTTTCATAAAGAATAGGATAGTCCATCTGCTGCAATAATCAATAAAGGAGACATAATACCTTGATCCAGATATTGAAGCTTCCTTGCTAGGTCCCCATACATCTATATGAACCAACTCCAAGAGATCTCCATGCATATAACCTTTCTTCATGAATGGTAACCTGTGAGACTTTCCAAATTGACATGCACTACACTTATAAATCATATGTTGTTTTGACAAATTAGGGAGTCCAAGTACACTTTGGTCCCTGCAAATTTGCTTTAATGACCTTTCACCAATATGTGATAACCTTTTGTGCCATACTTCCAATTCTGTGAGTGTTTGACTACCATAATTAAAGAGAGCAATGTTTCTAGTGTCTTGTAATTCAAATGTGAACAATCTACCTGCCTTTTCACCTTTTGCAATTTCTTCTAAATCCTTGACTTGGATCTTCAACAAATGCTCCTGCTTTTGTGAACCTAACTTGCAACCCTTTCTCTACTATCTTCCCAACACTTATCAAATTCTTTGTAATGGTAGGGACATAGAGTACCTTACTGAGTAGGTTGATGTTTCCATCAGGTGCTTTGACATTGCCTATTTTCTCCACAAGGTGTCTTGTATCATCTCCTGTTTGTACCTCATGCTTATTCCTTGGATCTTCTAAATCTGATAGGAGTGCCACATTTCCTGCCACATGATTTGAACAACCTGAATCTATGTAGAAAACATGCTCATCAGATTTACCTTGTGGCATAGCCATGTTCATGATCAATAATGAATCTTCTTTGTTTGAGTCTTCTGTGTAATTATTGAAGTCTCTCCTTCCTTTGTAGCCTCCTTGATAGTTTGAATGATTGTAGTTGTTGTAGTTGCCATGATATTTAGTGAACCTTCCTCTTGAGTAGCCATAACTTCCTCTATTGTATCCTCTTCCTCTTTGATTCCTGGAATTCCTAAAGCAATTTTCAGTTGTATGATTAGTTAATACACAAATAGAACATGAGTTGGAGTCTTGGGATCTCCCCCTGCGTTGTCTACCTCCTCTTCCTCTACCTCTGCCATGTCTTCCTCTACCCGCATAGTTAGCTTGATATGTACCTGCTTCATCATCCACTTTCTTTGCCTTTCCTTTGTTATCTTTGGACTTGCTTTTATCCGGGTATAAAGCTGAAGATTGATTACCTTTAGAGCTTTCTCCATTTTTGATAAGCTTTGCATCTTGAGTAAGTAGTTGTCCAATGAGTGTATTGAAATCAGGTACATGCATGTCCATGTACAAATCCATAGCTGTGGTGAATGCTTCCCACTTGTCATCTGCCTTCAAGCCATTGATGACCTGCCTTACAATTTTCTCTTCATTTATTACCTCTCCAATGCTTCCCAACTGATCTGCTATGTCCTTGAGCTTTGTGACAAAATCAGTCACATTTTGTTTGGGAGCCTTCTTGAGAGTTGTGAAATCCAGCCATAGTTGATGCTTCCTAGCTTTAGTACTTGAAGAAAAGAAAGCTTCAAGTGCATCCCACACTTCCTGAGATGTCTTACAACTTCTAATGTGAGGCAACAAAAAATCTGAGATAGAGTTGAGGAGATAAGACCTTGCAAGCGCATCCTTGGAGCACCATGTGCTCAATCTTTCTTGCTCTTCTTGTGTTGGTTGACTTTTGTTCCTAAAACTTGGCAAAACTTCATCTCCAGCCACATAACCATATAAACTTCTACCTTGGAGATAAGCTTCCATTATTAATGACCAAGCTGAGTAGTTACCTCTGTCCAATTTGTCAATTGATGAAGGAATCCATCTGCCATGTTGTCCAACCTTTCTCTGATACCACTGTGAAGAGATGGATAGGTATGTGCTTGAAGATGAAGAGATGTTGCAAAATCCTTGATCTACACCAGCCAAATGAACTCTAGGAGTATATGGTGGGCCCTTTTAGCTTGCCAATGGATGTATTAGACACCCTATGTACCTTGGAAGATCACTCCCAAAAAGATAGATCAAAACAGATAAGTTGGAGTTAGCTCAGAGGTGAAGAACTTGCTATTTTGGTTCATACACCTGTCCAGTGTTTTGAATAATTCTCTGAGCACAACAACAATTAGCTTAATTCCTTTTGGGGAACTCTAGTTAACTTAAAGAGCTAACTTTCAAGAGTAATCTCATAAAAAATAATGAACCATACACTGAGAATGATGTTTAACAACTAATGACATCATCCCGATTTTCACGGGCTGCTACAGTAATGCGACCAGTGAGCAGAAAAATGAACATAACTCCAGATTTAAGAATTCAATGATTATTAACATTTGTATGCTTATACTAGACAGTACGCTGGATCCAAGATATTTTAAATAATTGAATTTGGATAAGTAACCACTGAGAAATGGCTCTGACAAGATGAGTAAAAAAGTCGGGTACCTCACAGAGAAATGAAAATGAACAGATACTATTGACTTCAACTGAACATAACTGAAGATTGCAACATCCAAATGAAATGAAAATTGGTGAGCATATAGTAGACTTATAGAGCTAACTTTAACAAGTTAAATCACTGAAAATGATGCACCAAGCTGAGGGAAACCATCTCTGCAATCTGATTGAGAAAACTGAGAGATATGGCAGTGAGTAGTACACTTCACAAGAACATGGAAATATGAACTCAAATGATCATGAAAATGAAAGTATATTGCTTGTACAATACAATGGACTTACTGATACATATGTGTGCCTTGTAATCACACCTTGATATGGCATAAATCTCAGCTCTTGGAGGTCTTCACATAGGTCTCTCTAACCACGACTAAAACTGCCATCTATTTATAGTTGAGTTTGGGAGGCTAACTTCCCTCAATCACTCTCCAATCAATTTGTGATTGATTTGATTCTCTATCTACCACAAATCACGAATTCGTGGCTCCTCTTTTTATTCTTTCGCTTTTACATTAAGTAAACTCTTCAAAAGTTACAAGAGGTAGTTCACAAGTGAACTTTACATAGTCTTCATTTTAAGGCTTCTTCTATGAGTTTGTGGGACTCAAGCCAATACTTAGGCTTGTCATAGACTTGCTCCAACATTAGTTTCCCTTAAATTTGGGACCAATCATGAGATATAGAAAGTCACATGGAATCTAATGTTCATGGTGGTTTCTTTTGTGTCCATAACATCACTTCACCCTTAACCAACGAGTTCCATGAGGAGCAGTCATGTTCTCTGGTCTTGGCTTTGTTGAAAAAGGTAATCCAATATTCCTTAGGATATTCTTGCGTCTAGGACATGGTTGACTTAGAATTCATCAATCTTGTCAGGTGGTGAAGGACTAGTTCTCTTCCCCCTCAATGGTGAAATATGATATGGTTCCAACATGGATACATGGAAATCTAGTATTCTCATGGTAATTAGTAACTAGAGCTTGAAGGTGACTAGATTAATCTAGGCCAAGATGGTGAAAGGAACAAATCTCACATGGTCTTTCTTTGTACAAGGCCTTGAAGTCTACAACGATATCTTGATATTCTCCAAGAACCAAGAGGATCAATCATGTCATGTAACGATAGTGCTAGAGAAATTAAGAGAAAAAGGTTAATATGAAAAACTGGAGAATTTCTCTTTACATCACACAAAAGTGGAGTTTTTAGGGTACGTTGTCTCAGAGAAAGGAATATTTATGGACCCTAAGAAGATCAAGACAATCCTTGATTTGTAACCACCTTCATCTATTCAAGATGCACAATATTTTCTAAGGTTTGTGAATTGTTATAGCATATTCATGAGAGATTACTCCAAGATATTGAAACCTCTTATCAAGTTTATGGGAAACACAACATTTCTCATGGAATGAACATGCAAAAAAGGGCCTTTCACTCCATGGAACCAAAATTCATCACTGCTCCTTTTCTAGTTCCCCCATATTCTACTAAGCCTTTTTTCCTAGGGACAAATGGAGAAGACTCTTCCTCAAGGGCAAGTCTATCCCAACATGAGGATGATGGGCCCCTACATTGTTGGAGCAAGTCTATGAAAAGCCTAAGTATTTTCTTGAGTCTCACAAAGTCTTAGAAGAAGCTTTAAAAAGAAGACTATGTAAAGTTCACTTGTGAACTACCTCTTGTAACTTTTGAGGAGTTTACTTAATGTAAAAGTAAGAGAATCTTAAGTGGTTGAGTCCACTTGCTCAAGAATGGAAAGAGGAGCCACAAATTCGTGATTTGTGGTAGATAGAGAATCAAATCAATCATTGATTGATTGGAGAGTGATTAAGAGAAGTTAGCCTCCCAAACTCAACTATAAATAGATGGCAGTTTTAGTCGTGGTTAGAGAGACCTATGTGAAGACCTCCAAGAGCTGAGCTTTATGCCATATCAAGGTGTGATTACAAGGCACACATATGTATCAGTAAGTCATTGTATTGTACAAGCAATATGCTTTCATTTTCATGATTATTTGAGTTCATCTTTCCATGTTCTTGTGAAGTGTACTACTCACTGCCATTACTCTCAGTTTTCTCAGTCAGCTTGCAGAGATGTTTTCTCTGAGCTTGGTGCATCATTTTCAGTGATTTAACTTGGTAACGTTAGCTCTATAAGTCTACTATATGCTCACAAATTTTCATGTCATTTGAATGTTGCAATCTTCAGTTATGTTCATTTGAAGTCAACAGGGTCTGTTCATCTTCACTTCTCTGTCAGGTACCCGACTTTTTCACTCATCTTGTCAGAGCCATTTCTCAGTGGTTACTTATCTAAATTCAGTGATTTAAAGCTTGTTGGATTCAGCGTACTGTCTAGTATAACCATAAAAATTTTCATAATCATTGAATTTCTACATTTTGAGTTATGTTGATTTTTCGGCTCACTGGTCTATTTCTGTAGCAGCCCGTGAAAATCGGGATGATGTCATCACTTGTTAAAACTCATTCTCAGTGTGTGGTTCATTATTTTTGATGAGATTACTCTTGAAAGTTAGCTCTTTAAGTTGCATAGAGTTCACCAAGAGTAATTGAGCTAATTGTTGCTGTGCTCAGAGAATTATGTAAAACACTGGACAGGTGTATGAACCAAGAATAGCAAGTTTTCACCTCTGAGCTAACTCCAACTTATCTGTTTTGGTCTATCTTTTTGAGAGTGATCTTCCAAGGTACATAGGGTGTCTAATACATCCATTGGCAAGCTAAAAGGGCCCACCATATACTCCTGGAGTTCATTTGGCTGGTGTAGATCAAGGATTTTGCAACACCTCTTCATCTTCAAGCACATAGCTATCCATCTCTTCACATACATCCAGTTGCATATCATTCAAGGAAACTCTCCCCTCTAGAGATTAATTATGAAATACATGATAAAGAACTTCTTTTAATAGTGGATGCATTTGATACCTAGCATCACCATCTAGAAGGAATAGCTCGTAAAGTTACTATGTACATAGATCATAAAACTTTAGAGTACTTTATGATGATCTTCATCTTCAATAGAAGGAAATCTTGATGGAATAACTTTCTATCTAGGTTAGATTTTATAATCACATATTGAGGAACAAGAATGTAAGTCAGATGCCTTGTCAATTATATCTTGCTTTGTACTAAAGAAACATGAAGATGCTTTTGATCAACAAGAGAGTATATTAATCAAGCTTGAAAAACAATAAAACTCATATCAAGGGACTTTTGGTGGCCTCAAATGAGGAAGAAAGTCAAATAATATCTCCAAACCTCTGGCACTTGCAATATATCTAAGATCCTTGCTCATAAACCTCATGGCCTTTCAACCTTTACCTATTCTAAAAAGGCCATGGTCTTCATTATCTATGGATTTCATCATAGATCTACCAAGATTAGATAATTAAGATTCCATTCTTTTTATGGTGGATAGACTCACAAAGATAGCACACTTCATTCCAACTAGCAAGGCAATCACGTGTACCCACTGCTAGACTTTTTCTTGGATATGTCTCTTGACTTCTTAGATTGCATGATGATATTTTCAATGATCAAGGTTCAACGTCCATATCAAGATTTTGGAATAGTTTTT
The DNA here is from genome assembly GCA_020310875.1 of Ceratopteris richardii. Taxonomy (NCBI): domain Eukaryota; kingdom Viridiplantae; phylum Streptophyta; class Polypodiopsida; order Polypodiales; family Pteridaceae; genus Ceratopteris; species Ceratopteris richardii. The sequence goes on from CM035428.1 coordinate 21,022,887, forward strand.
GCAAGCTCATTGGTTTTTAAGTTGAACCTTTTACAACCAATCATCCATAGCGAGGTATATTACCAAAAATTATCTAAATATTCTAAAAAGATATCACTTATCATATGCTGAAGAATGGTTGGAGCACTTATGAGATGGAATGGCATGACTACATATTCAAAATGGTTGTACCTTGTTCAAAATGTTGTCTTCCATTTGTCTAACTCTCTTATCCTAACAAGATTGTAAGATCCTCAAGTCAATCTTCATGAAGAACTTTGATTTTCAAGGTTTTCCAAGAGCTATGATATATTTGGTAGAGGATATCGTTTTTTTTTAGTGACTTTATTCAATCCACGATAGTCTACACACATTTGGAGAGGCAAAGAGGTGGAGGAGATGGGAGGGTCTGGGAACAAAGATTTTAGAGTGGTATTCCCAGAATCCTGTGATGAACATCTCTTCAAATGTTTGCTTGTAGCAGGCTGGGAGGTATTTAATTCATGCGTGCCATGCATATATCACATGAATGGAGGGGGTTGTACTCATATCGTAGACCAAGTCAAGGTTACCTGTTGTGAATCCAACTCCTGAGAAATGTGGATCTTTAATATTTTTGAAGGTTCTGAAGGCTACCAGCATCAAATCGAATATTTTCATGCACATCTGTGCCATTACATCTGGGATGTTTCACAGTCTGACTCCCCAGTGGCAAATGGTAGAGATCATGTATGCCACCATAGCTTGTCCCCCTGGCGGTGCCAAGTATATGTAATTGAGCCACTTTGCACAGCCTTTAACATTCTTCACAGTGATGGCAAAGTCAGGCCATGTGCATCTTCTGAGGATGGGAGCATAACAAGGATTATACTTGATGAATAGAGGCATATTATTCCAAATTCGAACCATCTCGGGGTAAGTTTCTAGGAGTCGCAGCCGCCAAGTAGGTTGAAAAATGGATCCTTGTGTCGCACTTTCAGGTATATCATTAGGGCCGAATTGAGTGGCAAAGGTTGGGGCCTTGCCACATCGTCGTTGAATTTTTGCGTTGTAGTCTGCTAAGAGCACACAATAGGGCACAAATTGATCATCATTTGTGCCTATCCATTGGTGATGAGACATACTTGGGAAATATTCTGATTTGATAACAGTGTCCTCAATTTTAGACATTGACTCAATCTGGACCACTACTCGATCGTCATGCGTACTGGCCGTTTTCTCGAGTGTTTGCATCCATTCTAGGGCTTCTACCTCTAGTGTGTCTAATCCCTCAGAGGTTTGTTGGCCACCCGACATTGGCATAGGAACGTATGGCTCCTCATAAGACTCATCTACTTCTATGGGTACCAATTCTTCCGCTTCTAGTTCGATGATTGGGGAAGGTTGTCGTTCATACTGAAGAAGCTTCCTTTGCAATTCTTCTACCTGCTCTTTTAGCTATTTTACCTCCTCTGTAGGTGATGTCGACTCTGTGATCTTTGGTTGTTCTCCTTGTTCCTTTAGCTGTCGGCGTAGTGTGTCTCGTTCTTTTTCTACATCATCATGCGCTTCCAGAAGATCGGCATAGCTCTCAAGAATGGTCTTCATAGTCTCTAAAGGAACAACTTTGAATCTTTCGGGGTCGATCTCCTAGGGGGAATTCTCCATGGCTGCCTCTAAATTTTCTTCGTTATGCTTTTGCAAGCGCTTGTTCTCTTCAAGGGTAGTGGCCATGTGCTTTCTGAGTAAGGTCAGGTTGCGACGGACTTTGACATTTTCCGACTGATAAAGTTCAAGTAGAGCATTAGTTTTTTAACTTCAGAGGATTCGGATGGCTGGGGAGCTTCCAAAAGGGTCTGGTGGGCATGCTCAAGCATAGTATATCGTTGATTCAAGTCAGCATTTTCTTCTTCTATAGTCACAATCCGCCTCTATAGTTGCTGGTGGTTCGTAGTTAACTGACGATGGCAATCTTCGAGAGTCTGATATTCACTCTGTGGTTGATATACACATTGATTTAAAGTAGAAAACACATTATTTACATTTAAGAATGCTGGGAAAGGAGAGGATGAAGGGGGGATGGGGAAGGGAAAGGGAATCGTGAATGAGCTCAAATCAAGTGGTGATGTGGGTGGAGGGGGTATGGGAGATTGTGGCTGTGTGTGGGGAGGGAGTGGTGCTCTGGCTGGTGATGTCTCCATTGTGTCAAAAGTGTGTGTGACTGTGTAAATGGGAATGGAAGGCGGGGTGGATGTGATGTTTGTGAATAGTGTTGTGAATGTAGGCATGGTAACCCCTCCAAATTGGATGCCTGGAGAGAGAGGAATTCCCATGACATATGTGGTGATTATGGAAGTTGGGGTGGTAGTGTCATGGGGCGAAGTGAATTGTGCAGTGAGAGGTGAGGAGTGTGGTGATGGTGGAGCCGCCTGACGTTCTTTCATCTGTGTGTTATCTCCTAGTGTCGATACATCTATGTGAATTTGCTTGCTGGAGCGCATGGGACGGTTAGGCACTCGTTTCTCAAAGCGATGAATGTAAGCCATAGCTGAATGAATGGCTTCATCCAAGCCCAGCGTGTCCACGTGCAGGTTCAATGATTCAATAAACAGTTCGTCCACTCCTTCTTCTCCTAACATCTGACTTATTAGCATCTTTCCTGTTTCTAGTGACAGCTTGTGATGCTCTTGGACTCTCTTCATAGTCTCATATAATCTTTTGATTTGTGCAGTATAGGCTGGGGCACTCGCTAGTTCTGTAATTTCTTCTTGCTCTTGGTCATGTTCCTCATCTACCTCCTCTTCATCAGCCTCTTCTTCATCTTCATCTACATCCACTATTTCACGTTGGGAATGAGCTGAAGTCCCTGTGGTAGGTTGTGGTCCTTGGGTATGGGCTTCCTTCGTCTCAAGATTGGCCTCATTAATCATTTAGGCAATTTCTTCATCTGTCAAATCCTCTAGGGTGTATGTAACCTTGTGGAATCTCCAAGTTAGAGGGGATAGGAGGGAAAACTAGATTGGGCCCCTCCGTAGCTAGCCTGGGAAGACGAATAGTAAAGGGACGGACATGTCTTGTTTGTGGAGGCGTCACCTCTGGAGTGAGGGTGGCACCCCTTGTCGGTGCACACGGTAGTTGGACTATTCCTATCATTTTCTTAGATGGGGGCCCTGTTGTTGATGGCCTTCTCTGGAATCCCTGAGCTCTGGACCACACTAGTGCCCTTTGAATAGGCACATCATATGCTAGGCATCTATAAATGATCCTTGTTAGCGCACAGCAACCATGAAGCACATTCTTATGTTTCTTATTCCACCGTTGATGTGCCAAGTGGATTTGGTTGATGATCCAATGGGGTATATTGAGTGTGAGGTTCTCTATTTTTGCGAGGTACAAGCTAAACCAGATTTTTTTTGGTGGCATAGTGAAGCGTTCTTGAGCAGGAAAGGCGAAGTGTTGCATGATCGTGCGTAGGTGGAGGGCGATGGTTGGTGTCATAGCTACCATATCCTTTAGTTTGTTAAGATCTGTATGTTTCATCCTCCCAGGAATCAAAGTTTCTTTTTCTGTACGAATGTGCATTCCCTTCATGTCCAGTGCCTCCCTTACTAAGTTGAGGGTAAGCTTGAACCGCTTGAGCTCATGACCTTCTGTGAGGGAGGGAAGTACAAAGGTGCTATCTCCTCCTTGGCTCTGCTGGGGGTTATCATACTGATTAGATAGGAGCAACGCAAGAAATCTGGCTTAGGTAAGAGTGCCCGAAAGTAGCTATCCAAGCCCGCTTTGGTCCATACAGATCTCATTACTTCCGCATTCTAATATTTTTTGGAACTCACGAGTAAAGAAGTGGTAACTTCCCCACTTGCCATTGAATTCAAGTTCTGCCTCCCAGAAGTAAGTACCTTCTCCGAGGGGACCTGCAACATCGTTGAACCAATGTGCATGCTTTCCAACTTGTGAGGTATGCCTCTACGAAGGGTCCTGAATCGGGATCACATGGACTGCCCTGAGTTCTTGGGGTCTCTCAGTTAATTGGGTCTCGAGGGGAAGATTTTCAATGTCCACTATCTGGGCGCTTGACCCTGCTTGGGAGCTAGTTCCTGCTGCTTCTGCCATGTTACTTCGTGTTTGCTGGTTTTGTGAGAATATAGAAGCATGTGTTAACATTGTAATGGACAAGATAGAACAATTTTTGTCCCAGTTACAAAATTAACATGAGGTTAGTGATAGGTTAGTAGGTCAGTGAGTGCTCAGTGATTGTGAGTGTAGTTAGTGAATGAAGAGTCCTATGAGCTAGATGGAAGGATGCAATGTGAGGATGATGCAGTTAGTAGGTGGAGATGAATTTACAAATGGGGTTCGGGGGGTTTATTACAAGCTTTGGGCTGCCAAACATAGTGGATCGCTTGCAGTTTTGATTTTGTGGAGACTCCGAGGGGTTTTATGAGGGTGTCTACTTGGAAATGAGGCTTTTTAGGGACCGATTTACAAGTGATTTTGCTCATGCTCATGGGAGAATATGTGTTTGTGCGAGTCGAATAAGAGTGGTTATCAGCAGTTCAAGTGAGTGAACCATGTTGTACATGGTGTGGTTTCTGTGTGGCTATTTGAGCCCGCAAACAAGCCTTAGGCACCCAAATTTGTCTTGATTGTGGGTCAACCTTCATCGACTTCTTGGGTACCCAGATAGACTTTACTTTCATAGGAGAATTTTTGAAACACTTCTTATTAGTGTCCTATAATTGATCACTAATATGAAGTTGAGCCACTGGTTGTGACTTGACTGCACCATGATGCTCACCTTTTTGCACCCACATTTGTTTCGGTGGCTGAGACACCTTGCTTCGTACTTCCTTTTGGTGCTAAGCATATGCCGCCTGATTCCTCTGCATTTTGTACTCCTTCGGTTGCCATGTCTTGATCACCTTTGGAAAAGAAGGGAGTTCCATCGTCTCCTTGACTTCTTTGTTGAGAAAAGCATCCTTCTGCATCACATAGTTTTGGACAAGAATAGCATCATCATCTTCATGTGTACTCCTGGAAGGACCAGGAGTTTGTGCCTTTCCTAGTTCCTTGAGTGCTTCATTTTCTAACTCAAGTGTAATGCGGTTCTGATTTACCCAGACCTGAAGAAGTCCACTTCTTAGGTTTAGGTTGACTGCATGATCATAGATCTAGTCTTGGCCCAAGACAAGAGGCTCAGTGAGGTCCTTGTCTTGACACACTAGTACCGTAACTGTCATGATAGTATCTTGAATGCAGAGGGGAAGGTGCACCTCACCCATGCAAGCGGTTTCTGCACCTCCCAATCCTATAAGGTATGCCTCTATAGGATTGACGCTTAAGTTCAATTCTTGACAGTAAGAAAGTTTAACAGCACTAGTGGCTGCAACCTCAATCAACCAAGGCTCATACGTTTCTTGCACTATTTCCCTGTCCTATCTCTAAGGTTACAAAAGGACGTCGGTCAATTATTCTATTGAAACTTTCACCTGAGACTTCACACATAGCCATATGATATCCTGGATCTACATAGACATCTGTCCTAGGCTGATCTCTACCCTGTCTTCTCAATTTCATTCTTTGGATGCATTCCAATGCTTCTGTCTGTGCTTCCTCTCGAATTCGCTTTTCCTCTTCTTTACGTTTCTTTGCAGTATTGAGTCGATCTAACATCTCTTCTGTGAGGGGTTTCTGATATAATTTGACTCGGCATCCGCTAATGTAACTAGGGACAACATCGCCTTCTAGAGTAGCTAATTGAACTACTCCACTCGTTGAGATCCTATTGATAAACAATGGTCCATAGCCTCTCTTCTCTAATTTTCATGCATGTTGCTTCAAGGTGTAGACTAGGACTAGGTCTCCTGCTTTTAAGCCCTTATCCTTCACGTGTGCATCAAAATATGCTTTTTGTCTTTTCTTGGCTGCGTAAATTCCTGCTTGTTGGGGGATTCTTAGACAAGAAGGGATTTGAGTGTTTCTAGGAGAAAAGGGGAAGACCAGAAGAGAAAAAACACACTGGAAGCCTCTGTCGATTGATTATAGTAAGACAATTACAAGGTTGAAGCACAATACAAGTGATGCTTCTGTGCAAAATCCCACAGAGTGCTCAATTACAAAATACCAAATACCCAAGGGACTTGTGCTTCCGGCCTCCTCTGCACCAAACCTCCACCTTCTACAAGCCTGCTCTTGTGCACACCTTGCACCAAGCTTCCACTAAGGGGGAGGGATGGATACCTTCTGTCGGCGCGTGCACACTTCAGTAAGACCTTGGGATCCTTGGGGGACAAGCTTAGCACTCCTCTGCACACTTTCTTGGTCACTCTTCATGCCTACCTTGCACTTCACTTCTCTGCATCCCACACTGTGTGTCTCTTGCACTTCTCTCTCTTGCTCCACTTAGACCATGCTTCTCTTGCTTACACTAGAATGATCCAAGAATAGTCCTTGCCTTGATTTGAGTGTGTCGATTCACATATGCTCCTAACTGCAAGAGTATCTTGGTGCTCACTTTGATGTCCCAAGATTGTCTTCACAAGTGGCAGCCAACGATTCCCTGTTTTGTCCTGTAGTGACTTTAGACTAAAACCAAAAATTTTAAGGGGGGGCCATACTTTCACTTCTGCGTACGTTGCCGCTTCACATACCTTCACATTTCCTTTTAAGTCTTCACTTTTGCACAAAAGAGAGGGTTCACTTGAACCTTCCAAAATACTTTAAAAACACTTTGAACCTTAGGGAAATTAGAGAAATACCTCTGCAACCTGCAACCCACTTTCTCCAATTTACCCTTTGTGGACAATTAATTGTGCACTACCTGTGCACTTTGACACCTGCACCTTAGCACTTTGACTTTGCACCAGTTGACTTTGACTAGTTTGACTTTAACCTTTTGACTTTGACTGTAGTTGACTTTGACCACTTGTATGGGCTCAACAGATGCCCACCACCTAATTGGCTCTCCGTCCCGGAGAGCTATAGCCAAAACTCTAAGCATAGTGGACACCACGATTATGGATCTGCAAAACTTCAAAAAGACCTGAGCAGCTACTAAGTCCACCAGAAACAGGAGAGAAGAAGCACCAGAGAAGAACCAATAAGGGGGCTTGTGCCATGGAAAAGCAAAGGAGGGCATGGGAGTGTAGAAAGGAAGTGGAGAGGAGGGCTGAGGGGCGGAGATGAATAGGGTAGGGAGGGGTAAGGATGTGGCTGGGCAGATTGGTAAAGGGAGGGATTGGGAGTAGGAATCAGGGGTCTAGAGGGGATTAAAATGATCAAACAGTAGAGCTACAGAGGGTACATATGGGAAATATAAAAACCTAATGTAAGATAAGGTGAGAATAGACCATGTGGACAATGTGGTGAAATAAAAACATGTGATAAATGTGCTCAAAACATGTGGGTTTTGACCAAAAGTCAGAGAAAAAGTTGGAATTTGGAAAAATAAAGCAAAAAACTGAGTCCAGAGGTGCCAAAAAACATGAAAATGACTCTTTTTTTGTAAAAAATAGCCAACCGAGGCACGATCCAGAGCCAAAAGCTTTGAGCCATTAAAACAAAAAAGTTTAAAAAATAAAAGGTGTTTTTTTTTTTGAATGCATGCAATGGTGAAAAATAAAAGAAAAAAGAATAAATAATTAAAAAATAAAATAATAAATAAATAAAAAATAAAGAAAAACAAAAAGAAGAAAATAGAAAATAAAAAGAAAATAAATAAAAAAATAAAAATAAAAAATGGGGGGGGGTTGTCTGAACCGGGGGGGTGTGGGGGGAGGATTTTTTTTTTTTTTGGGGAAAAACAAAACGCCTAGGGGGGGGCTTTTTTTTTGTGAGAAAAATAATCCAAAAAAATTGAAAAAAATACATAAAAAATCCAAAAAAATGCAAGAAAAATCCAAAAAATCTTCAAAAAATCTTCAAAAAATTCTCAAAAATTTTCCTACAAGCCTAAGCTAGTTTTTTTTGCACTCAAACCCACAGAGAACTTCCTTTATTCCTCAAATTTGACAAGAAATTGACACATGAAAAGGAGAAAAATGCTAGAAAAATTCTTAAAAATGCTTAAAAAATTCCAAAAGAATTCCTAAAAATTTTAAAAATTGTACTTTTGCAAAGTTTATGAAATGGCTGCTAAATTTGCTAAAAACTCAAGAAACAAGCATGAAATGGATAAAGAAAACTACTAAAACTTAAGCAAAATTGAAATGAGAGGACTATGTACAACCTGGACAAATTTTGCAGGTTCCAGGTGATCCAGAAATCTTCACTTTTATTGATGATAGGCCTTGAGCCTTGTATTGTTGACTCAAAAAAACTCCTCCACAATCTCCAATTGAACTGCACTTCATTGGTTTTGTCTTCTCATTGGGCACACTCGTCATCTGACAGGGGTACCCTAAATCTTTCGTTAGAATGTTATCTCCTCCAACAACTTTATGACTTAATCTACAAAATTTTATTTTTACTATTCCAGCTTCTTCATCCAATGGAACCCTCTGTTTCCAAAGACTTGCAGGTATTCCTTTCACATTCTTGTACAGCCCTGCACTTGCTATCATTAAAATTGACATAACAGATGATATCCATACCATTATCCATAAAAAAGTGGCCATTGACATATGCTTTGAAGTATCTTCAGCACTGTTGCACTTAAGGGCTCTTCTTTTTGAAAGACAATAGTTACGCAATATAACACAGGAGCAATAGCAGAGAAGATAACAGATATAGGAGAATCTCAACAATTTTCTACTAGCAGCAAGTACAAAGATGATGGCGTTGTCCACCCGTGCGCTCTCAAGGTAGAGCTTAAATGGTGATCTAGACAACTCTAGATAGGGAGATACAAGGTAGATGTATGCTGGCTCAACTCAGTGTCTTAGGTAGTGCAGAAGTCATGTATATATAGGATCATGGGTGGCCTGCCATGGACGGCTATACATGGGCGGTAGAGTGTGGGCGGCCACCGCCCGCATAATTGCCATACAGGGCTTAGACTGGTTGAACCGACCTAACAAATATAAATGATTTCTGACTCCGACAGGGAATATTCCATGGAATATTCCCTTTACCGTCGCGCCGGGGGCGCTGCCCCCGGACCCCACAATTGGGAACCCTGGTAACTCCGTTTCCTTATAATACCTTACATGGTCCAATATGACCTTCATCCAACATTCAAGTTGGGATTCCCATCAATTGGGTAATGCACGCTTGGCTTCTCCTCATAAAGGGGGCCTTACAAAATGTGCATACAATCATGAGGGGTAGACATTGATCATATACTAACACCCCCCCTCAATGTTTACCGATGATAAATCAAGTAGGTCTCGGTCCTATGCCCATCTGTTGAAGATGCTTGTTGAGCTGCTCTCTTCCAAGTGCTTTAGTGAATATGTCAGCACAATTTGCCTCTGTTGGGCAATATTCTAGCTCCACAATTTCATCTTCAATTAGCTCACGAATGTAATGGTACTGTACTTCTATGTGCTTGGTGCGAGCATGAAATACTGGGTTCTTTGCAATAGCCATACAACTTTGATTATCACACTTGAGTACAGTTGGCATATTTGATGGAAAGCCTAGATCTGCAAGAATTCTCCTTAACCAGGGTGCCTCACAAGAAGCAAAACAAGCTGCTTTGTACTCTGCTTCAGTGGAGGAGAGTGCGAGAGTTGGTTGCTTCCTACTTACCCAAGAAAATATTCCTGAACCAAGTGAGAAACAATATCCAGAAACTGATTTTCTAGAATCACAATCTCCAGCCCAATCTGAGTCACAATATCCTTGGAGTGTATCACCTGTGGTATACAAAATACCAAAATCCAAGGTTCCTGCAATGTACCTTAGAATTCGCATACCAGCATTCCAGTGACTCTCCTTAGGTTTGTTGGAAAACCTGCTTAACACTCCAACAACATAGCAAATGTCTGGTCTAGTGTTGCACAGAAAAATAAGACTTCCAACGAGCTTCCTATACTTCTTAGCATCTACATCATGCATGTTATCATCCATAGATAGCTTATGATTTACCTCCATAGGTGTGCTAATTGGTTTGCAGTCCATCATTCCAAATGCCTTGAGAATTTCTTTGGAATATTTTTGTTGTGAGATGAAAATGCCATCCTTCCTTTGCCATACTTCAATTCCCAGACAAAAATGGAGTAGACCTAAGTCTGTCATTTCAAACTAAGTTCCCAAGCTGATCCGAGTTTGATTGATGAGTTCCTGATGATCTCCTGTAATGATCAAATCATCTACATATACAATGACAACAACTAGCTTGCTATCCCTTTTCGTTACATACAAGTTAGCATCAGAAGTACTTCTTTCAAAACCTATATTTTTGAAAAAATGATCTATTCGTTGGTACCAAGCTCGTGGAGCTTGCTTAAGTCCATACAAAGCTTTCTTCAACCTGCAAACTTTATTTTCTGAATTGGGCACCTCAAAACCTGGTGGTTGAGATACATATACCTCCTCCTTAAGGTGACCATTCAAAAATGCAGATTTGACATCCATCTGGAAAATAGGCTAGGACTTTTGTGCAGCTACTGCAAGTACCGTTCGAATAGTTGTCATGCGTGCTGTTGGTGCAAAAGTTTCTTGAACATCAAACCCTTCAATCTGTGAAAAACCCTGTGCAACTAATCGTGCCTTATACTTTTCTAATGTTCCATCAGCTTTATACTTAGCTTTCCAAATCCATTTAGTACCTATTACCTTCTTCTTTGGCGGCAAGTCGACTAGATCCCATGTATCATTTTTGAGTATACTATCATACTCAGACTGCATTGCCGCTCTCCAACCTGGATCATCAATGGCTTCTTCAATGGTGGTAGGTTCCTTTATCGAACCCATGATATCTGCCATTAGAGCCATGTTGACAATGTGTTCTGAGGCTCTTCTTTGCTCCTCTATTCTCTTTGATCTTCGTAATCCATATGATGATGATTCTGGTACATCTACATGTGGATTGTGATCATCAAAGAGCTGTTGTGCCCACTTCGGTAGTGGCTTACGTTGTGCAGCTACAACTGGTTGGCTTTTTATTGAGGAAATTTCTCCATCAGATGTTTCCTCCTCCTCAACTTTAACCTGTCTTTTGATAGGCACAAGGTGAGATATTTCTTCGTTTGATGAGATAGTAGATTTACCTTTATCTTCTACTAAGTGTGGTCGTTCATCAAACACCACATCTCGGCTGACAAAAATCTTCCTTGCCTCAGGATCCCATAACCTGTATGCTTTAGACTCTTCACTATATCCTAGGAAGACACACTTTTTGCTTTTTGAATCCAACTTTGATCTTGTTGAATCAGGAATATGTGCATAACAGAAACACCCAAAAATTCTGAAATGCAAAACTGAAGGCTTTTTACCAGAATATGCTTCTTGAGGAGTCATCCCCTTCAGTGCTTTTGTGTAGCTTCGATTGAGGATGTAGACTGCTGTATTGACTGCTTCCCCCCAGAATGAATCAGGCATGTCTTGAGCCTTCAACATACAATGAGCCATTTCAACTACTGTCCTATTCCTGCGCTCAACAACGCCATTTTGTTGGGGTGTATGAGCTGTGGTAAGTTGCCTTTTCATACCATGCTCCTTACAGTAATTGTTGAATTCTGTTGACAAGAATTCACCTCCTCTATCTGTTCTAAATTTCTTCATTTTCCTTCCTAATTCATTTTCTACATACTTATGCCACGTTTTAAATTTTTCAAAAGCATCAGCCTTCTCTCGAATGAAATAAACCCACATCTTTCTACTATAATCGTCGACTAACAGCAAGAAGTAGAAAGATCCTCCTAAGGCAGGTGTAGACATTTTACCGCAGAGATCAGCATGTACCAACTCTAGAGGAGCTTGAGATCGATTGCTGGTCTCTCTTGGAAATGCCTTTCGTTGTTGCTTGCCCATCATACAAGCTTCACAAGGTTCCTGCAACTCTGAAAATGCAGGCAAATGAGCAACCATCCCTGTTCGTTGCATCTCCTTCAAAACTGCAAATCCGAGATGCCCAAATCGTTGGTGCCATAACCTGCTTACATCTTTATCTTCTGTAGCAGTTAAAGCACTTAACTCATACACGTTATCCCGTCGTATGCCTTTACCTACAACATTACCTGATGAATCCATGATTTCTGCACCACTCTTATTGAAGTGAACTTCGAGTCCTCGATCTGTTATTGCAGAAACTGACAACAAATTTCTTTTGAGTGTAGGTACATAGAGAACATCAGATAACTTTTTCTCAACACCTAGAGAAGTGATAAAAGAGATGGTTCCAGTTCCTTCAGCTGGACACTTGGAGTCATTTCCCACCACTACATTGATGGATTCCCGCAGAGGCACTAGGGAACTATACCAATCCTTTTTACTAGTCATATGGCGAGAAGCTCCACTATCTAAAATCCATGGCTCATCAACACGAGCTTGAGCAGATGAACATACCTCTTCAATAGCTACCCAAAGTTCCAGCTCTGTGTTGTTTGCAGACTCTTTGTTCTTCCATGATGATTTTACAGTCCCATTCCGTTCATCAGCTTGCTTCTTTCTGCAATCCTTGATGGCATGGCCTTTCTTTTCACAATAGAAGCAACTTCCTGTGAACTTTTTCTTCTTTGGCTTCTTCTTTGATCCCTCTGAAGAGCCTTTACCTTTTGCATTTGCTGAGAATGCAGCATCAGTTGTACTTTGCCGATTCTTCAGCCGCATCTCTTCTTCTAAAAGCATGGCACAAAACTCTTCAAATGTAAGGGGAGTTGGCCTTACCTGAGTGTTAAGGGCTGTTACTAATCCATCATACTTTGCTGGAAGAACACGTACAGATCTTCGAGCCAGCTCTTCTGGTGTTATAACAACACCAACTGCAGCCAATTGATCTTGAAGATGCTTTATCCGTTTGATAAAATCTTCAGCCTTTTCAGAATCAGAATGCTTTTCATTTGCCAATTGATTTTCTAAATTTTGTATCCTAGTGTGGTTCTTGGTCTCATATTGTCGAGCCAATATGCCCCAAGCCTCATGTGCTTTAGTAGTATGTTGAACTAAAGTAAGCACAGAATCACTTACACTAGTGACAATCGCACATAATGCATCAGCATTCCGCCTCTTCCAAGCTCGTAGAAGATCTGGATCTGGCTGAATCATCAATCTTGAATTTGCTGGATCTTCAACTGGTATAGGCTCTGGATCCAATCCCATCGGTCCCATGACAGTGTCAAGTAATTCATAGGAGTCCAAAATTGCAGAAATTTTGAACTTCCAGAGTGTATAGTTGGTTCCATCCAGCTTCCCTTCAGTGAATGCAAGTGGACGAATTCGAATAGGTGCAGCATTAACATTAGCTGAAGCACCAAGACTAGTGTTCGACGATGAAGCCATCATGTAATCACTCGAATAATCTACTGATATGCTAGTAGGCTTAAATAATGATACTTCTCAAGCTATTCGAACCTTACAGCTCTGATACCATGAAAGACAATAGTTACGCAATATAACACAGGAGCAATAGCAGAGAAGATAACAGATATAGGAGAATCTCAACAATTTTCTACTAGCAGCAAGTACAAAGATGATGGCGTTGTCCACCCGTGTGCTCTCAAGGTAGAGCTTAAATGGTGATCTAGACAACTCTAGATAGGGAGATACAAGGTAGAGGTATGCTGGCTCAACTCAGTGTCTTAGGTAGTGCAGAAGTCATGTATATATAGGATCATGGGTGGCCTGCCATGGACGGCTATACATGGGCGGTAGAGCGTGGGCGGCCACCGCCCGCGTAATTGCCATACACGGCTTAGACTGGTTGAACCGACCTAACAAATATAAATGATTTCTGACTCCGACAGGGAATATTCCATGGAATATTCCCTTTACCGTCGCGCCGGGGGTGCTGCCCCCGGACTCCCACCAGGGGGCCCGCTGGCCCCCTTGGACCCCCCAGCCGAGGCTGCTCACCGCTGCCCCGGACCCCACAATTGGGGACCCTGGTAACTCCCTTTCCTTATAATACCTTACATGGTCCAATATGACCTTCATCCAACATTCAAGTTGGGATTCCCATCAATTGGGTAATGCACGCTTGGCTTCTCCTCATAAAGGGGGCCTTACAAAATGTGCATATAATCATGAGGGGTAGACATTGATCATATACTAAAACTTTTCTCCTCTCTTCTATGGCATTTAACTGAGACTATCTCACTCGAGTCAGTAACCTGAATGATATCCTCTGATTCTTCAAATGCTTCCTCTCTACTTGAGTTTGGAAAAATTCCATAGCAGGAAGATGGGTCTTCTGCATGGAGCCAAGCCAACATGTTTTCATCTTCATATAAATCTGCTCCTTCAAATAGGTCTACTTCTGGGTTGTCCACCACTTCTTCTTCCATACAAATACCAATTGTCTACATCATGCTAGTATTTCTCTGATTGTCTGGTCTATCTTCTAAAATTATCTGCTGCAACTCTTTTCCCTCTTGTTTTACCCACATTGTGTCCTTGCCCCAATCATGCAGCACATTGGCATGCCTTAACTAAGGTCTCCCAATTAACAGGTTGAATCTTCCTTCTACCTGTGGCAGCCTTAAAACAACAAAGTCCAAGTTAAAGATGGTACCTTGTATCTTGACTGGAACTCCAGGGACCAGTCCCATAGGCCTTACTATGCTTTGGTCTGCCATTGTTACAGTGAAGTTGGCAGGTTGTGAAGGGTATAGTCCAATCTTTTTCATGGTATATTCAGGCATCAAGTTAATGCCAGAACCACCATCCACAATAACTCCTTGAAACTCATGATCGAGGGCTCTTGTAATCTGTGAGGGGTGCTTCCCCTACATTTTTATCTTTATGCATAACAGCAACCTTTGCCACTAAACTTGTTGTGGACATTTCATCAATTATCTGCAAGAGTTCTGACCTGAACTTCCCATCCATCTTTATTAAATAAAAAATACTAACCTCCTTTTTCATGGACTTGAGTAGTCTGGAGGCTTCTGATTCCTTAAGAGCCTAGCTCCATTTGACTTATCAAACTCCTCATGAGCCCTGTTGAATGCATGTCCAATAGCATCACTGGTACCTATGAAATTTTCTTTTTGCCTTGTGTCTGCCCATGTGGTGGCTTTGTTCTCAGACACACCTTTGTCTTTGTTTAATCCATTAATCACTGATTCTTGACCTATGTCCACTGGAGCCTTCCCCTTGCTTCTTGTCTGCACTGTAAAAGATTCAAGTTCTTCTAACTGCGCCACCCTGGTAGATGGTGATGGCACCCTAGTTTGATCTACCCTTTCTTCTTTGCACACAGAAATCATTTGAATGTGGGGCCCAGATGAAGATGCTTGATTCTTAGGACAACAATTTGTATAGTGGTCTCTAGCCTCTGGGTGGTTCCTGCAAGGAGGGGCATTTTCTGGGAGAGTGCACCTACTTTGATAGTGCCCACATTCTCCACATCTGAAACAAATAATTGGCCTCCTTGGCCCATTTCCAAAGTTATCCCTCTGTCTAGGGTTATAAGTGTTACCTTGATTGGGTGCAGCTGCCATCACATTTGCTGGTGGTAGGGGTCCTCCTTGTGTCCAGTATGTTGTTGCAGGTATTCCCATGCTGGAATTGATTTTTAAATGCATCTTTCATCAAATCCCAAGTTGTAAAATGGTTCTCAAAAAATTGGCTGAACCATTTATTTGCTAATCCTTCTAATGTGGCAGGGAAAAGTATAAAAAAGGCATCCTCCCTGCCCATTAAGCCTCTAGTCTTACATAGTGCCAAAAACCTTCTAATGTGTTCATCCGGATCCTCCTGAGCTAGGCCTTTGAAAGAAGGAAATTTTATATTTAATCTTGAGAGTAAGGTTTCCAAGTCTACCTGTCCTGCCATGCTCTTTACTGATGAGGTTGAAGATAGTGGACTGTAGGATCTTCTAACAACCTACCTTCTTGTTTGCTTGCAGGTGACCCTCAATGTTTGGGACCGGGTTGCGATCATGAGCAACTCATAGTCCACTTAATATGAGACACTTGATAAGAATATTTATCGTTTGGTTAATGAAGTAGCACTGTAGTACTGTCGACACTTGATCTCTTCTATACTTTGCATTTGGTTTCTCCTAAGCTCAAATCTCCTTGGAAGTCCCACCGCGCGTGCCAAATTTTGTTGGGGGATTCTTAGACAAGAAGGGATTTGAGTGTTTGTAGGAGAAAAGGGGAAGACTAGAAGAGAAAATACACACTGGAAGCCTCTGTCGATTGATTATAGTAAGACAATTACAAGGTTGAAGCACAATACAACCAATGATTCTGTGCAAAATCCCACAGAGTGCTCAATTACAAAATACCAAATACCCAAGGGACTTCTGCTGCCGGCCTCCTCTGCACCAAACCTCCACCTTCTACAAGCCTGCTCTTGTGCACACCTTGCACCAAGCTTCCACTAAGGGGGAGGGATGGATACCTTCTGTCGGTGCGCGCACACTTCACTAAGACCTTGGGATCCTTGGGGGACAAGCTTAGCACTCCTCTGCACACTTCCTTGGTCAATCTTCATGCACACCTTGCACTTCACTTCTCTGCGTCGCACACTGTGTGTCTCTTGCACTTCTCTCTCTTGCTCCACTTAGACTATGCTTCTCTTGCTTACACTAGAATGATCCAAGAATATTCCTTGCCTTGATTTGAGTGTGTCAATTCACGTACGCTCCTAACAGCAAGAGTATCTTGGTGCTCACTTTGATGTCCGAAGATTGTCTTCACAAGTGGTAGCCAACGACTCCCTATTTTGTCCTGTAGAGAAATAGTCATTTCTCTGAGCAGATGTAGTGACCAAAATAACAAGTTTTTGGTTCACAGTGAAACTCCAACTTATCTGTTTTGATCCAATGATTTGAGGATCATCTTCCGAAGTACTTGGGTGATTATTTGTTCTTCTTGGAAATCTCAAAAGGTCTACTTTGCACTCCTCGACTCAGTTTTGGCTGGTGTGAAGCAATAATTTGCAGCACAATCTCATCTCTAGAAGGCCTCCACCATCTCCTCCAATAGTGGTATTAGAGCAACATCAAGGTAAAATGGGAGATGGATTTGCATCATCCATTGAAAAATTGGACAGGGCTAATTATCCAAGATGGTCCCTAAGAATGAAGGCTTACCTCCAAGGAAGAAGCTTGTATGGATACATATCTAGAGATGAAGAAATGCCAACCTTTAGAAGCAAAAACCAACGTACAAGAGAAGAGCAAGATAGACTAGCTGCATGGTGTGCAAAGGATGTTGTAGCCAGGTCTTACATACTCAATTCAATATCTGATTTTTTGCTACCTCATATTAGGAATTGTAAGACTTCCCATGAGACTTGGGAAGTACTATCTTCATACTTCTCATTAAGTACAAGGGCGAGAAAGAATTAGCTTTGGATGGAGTTCACAACCTTGAAGAAGAAATTAAAGCAAAGTGTAGGTAACTATGTGACCAAGATGAAGGATGTAGCTGATCAACTTGGGAGCATTGGAGAAGAAATGGAAGAGGAGCAGATAGTAAGGTAGATCATAAATGGCATCAAGGCTGATGACAATTGGGAGTCCTTTACCACAACAAGGGACCTATATATGGACATGCACATACCTAAGCTCAATACATTGATGGGGCAACTCTTCAAACATGAGAGAAAGCTCAACAATAATGGAGATACGTCTATGGGTAATCAATATTCTACCCTTTAGAGAGATAAAAATAAGAGTAAAGATAAAGGCAAAGGTAAGAAGAATGAAGAAGATGCAAGTACCTCTCAAGTGAATTTCACAAGTAGAGGAAGAGGTACTAGAGGAAAGGGAAGAGGAGGAAAGCAAGGCAAGGGGAGACCATACAATTCTTCACCTTGCAACATTTGTGGCTTGAACATTCATACCACAGATGAATGATTTAGGAACACAAAGAATCAGAGAAGAGGCTACCACAGAGGAGGCTATGGATAATCAAGAGGAAGGTTCAATAATGGAAGAAACAACTACCATCACAATTACAATCAAGGCTACAACAACAACTATCAAGGAGGCTTCAAAGGAAGGAGAGACTACAAAAATTACATAGATGATCAAGAGTATTCCCTATTACTCAGGAATATGATCGCCAAGCAAGGTAAAGATGATGAGTACCTATTTTATATTGATTTTGGTTGCTCCAATCATGTAGCAGGCAATGTAGAATTATTGTTTGACCTTGAAGAACCCAAAGTAAAGCATGAAGTTCAGAGAGGTGATGACACTAGGCACTTAGTAAAAGAGATTGGAAATGTTAAAGCATCTGAAGGTAGCGTGAATCTTCAAAGTAGGATATTGCATGTGCCAACAATAACCAAGAATCTAATCAGTGTTGGATAGATTGTTGAGAAGGGTTTAAAAGTTAGATTCACAAGACATGGAGCATATATGGGCTTTAAGAGGATTGCAAAGGGTGAGAAATCTAGTAGACTTTTTAGCTTTGAAGTTGAAGATACAAGAAATATTGCTCTCTTTAACTATAAGGACCAAACCCTATCTGAATTGGAGATATGGCATAAGAGAGTAGGACATATATGCAAGGATCAAAGTGTGCTTGGCATCCCAAATGTGTCCAAGCAACACATGATTTACAAATGTGGAGCATGCCAATTGGGCAAGCCACATAGGCAACCATTCAACAGAAGAGGATACATGTATGAAGACTATTTGGAGCTTGTACACATAGATGTGTGGGGTCTTAGAAGAGATCCATCAATTTCAAGGTCAAGGTATTATGTTTCTTTCATAGGTGGACAACATTTTATTATGTTTCTTTCGTAGGGTCAAGGTATTATGTTTCTTTCGTAGATGACTATAGTAGGTGGACAATATTTTATTTTATAAAGCATAAAATACTTGTTTTATTTTATGGATAATACTTTATTTCATGACTATAGTAGGTGGACAATACTTTATTTTATAAAGCCTTCACTTGTTTCAAGAAGTATTTGTCATTGGTTGAGAATCAAGCAGGTAAAATCTTGAAGAGGCTCAGATCTGATGGAGGTGGTGAGTATTTCTCACATGAGTTTGACTCCTTCTTATAGGACAGATGCATAAAAAGAGAAACTATAAGAAGGTACACTCCTGAACAGAATGGAGTGGCAGAGAGAAAAATAGATTAATAGTAGAGGCTACAAGATCAATGTTGAATGAAAAAAATACTCCCTAATTATCTATGGGTAGAGGTTGTTTCCACAACCCCTTACTTAATCAATAGGGTTCCATCCAAGTCTCTAGATGGGTGACACCTTATGAGGCATGGAATGACAGGAGAACATCTTTAGATCATTATAAGATCTTTGGGTGCATTGCTTATGCACACATACCCTCACAGATTAGGGGAAAGCTTGATCCAAAAGCTGAAAGATGCATATTCATGGGCTATGATAAGAATCAGAAAGGATATAGGTTATATTATCCCACTAACAAAGGATTTACAGTTAGTAGGGATGTGGTATTTGAGGAAAATAACTCTTGGTTTGAAGATGATTGCAAGAAAATAAAGCTACCCTATGATTTGGAGAATGATTTTCCAAATCTGACCAAAGACGAACCACATACATTAGAAGATGCCAACTCAAAAGATGAAGAACAAATTGATTCTGAAGAATTCAAAGCTTGGAAGTTCGAGGGCAAAGCAAGGGTCAAAAAACTGGAAGACATTCCAGAGTCATCCAATCAAGCACTTAGAAGATGTCAAAGGGAAAGCAAGAAATCTATAAGGTATGGGTATGACACATCACTAGTCACCAAGCATTCTATATACATAGTTAAAGAATTTATGTCAGAGGAACCATCCTCATTCGAGGAAGCCAATAAGAAAGAAGTATGGAAAGAAGCTATACATGAGGAAATTGAAGCACTTCAAGAGAATAATACTTGGGATTTGGTTCCCAAAAAATCTTACATGAAGGTAATAGGATCCAAGTGGATTTACAAAGTGAAAAAGAATTCAGATGGCATAATAAATAGGTATAAAGCAAGGCTCAAACCCATGGAGTGGGTTATGAGGAGACCTTCAAACCTGTAGCAAAGATTCCAACCATCAGAGTTTTAGTAAGTATTGTTGCTTCAAAGAATTGGAACTTGTACCAAATAGATGTTAAAAATGCGTTCCTTAATGGGTGGTTCTCTAAAGAGTTCTACATGGCTCAACCACTAGGATATGAAGGCAAAGACAAACCTGATTATGTATGCAAATTAAGGAAGGCACTGTATGGTTTAAAGCAAGATCCTAGAGATTGGAACCATAGGCTAGTGACATACTTGCAGGACCAAGGTTTTATTGCAAGCAAGGTAGATTCTTCATTGTTCATTAAGAAGACTAATTCAGAGCTTATTTATCTATGTGTTTATGTGGATGACATTATCCTTATAGGAAATGATGCCAATGGCATCAAGAAGATTAAAATCTAGATGAAGGAGGAGTTCAAGATCAATGATCTTGGATTGCTTACATATTTTCTTGGTTTAGAAATTGTTTATATAGATTCTGGTGTTTTCATTACTCAAAGAAAGTAAATCCATAATATAGTAGTCAAGTTCAAATTGGAAAATGCAAAAATTGTAGGCACACCCATGGAATTGAATCACAAACTAAGTGCTCATGAAGGAGAGCTGCTTGAAGATATTGCAGATTATCAAAGTCTTGTTCATAGTCTCAATTATGCAACCCTAACAAGAGTGGATATATGCTATGGAGTAAGTACATTAAGTCAATTCATGCATACACCAAGAAAACCTTAGATGGAAGCTGCCAAAAGGGTCTTAAAGTACTTCAAGGGCACCATAAATGAAGGGCTATTTTACATCTGGCTTGGATATCAAGCTATACAGATTGGGATGGCTCAAAAGATGATAGGAGGAGCACCTCTCGTTACCTATGTTTTGCAGGATCTAAGTTAATTTCATGGTCATCAAAGGAACAACCAACTATGGCATTGTCATCAGCTAAAGTTGAATATAGAGGCCTAGCAAATGTAACACAAGAGGCAATGTGGTTAAAGCTACTCTACTCAGACTTGGGGCTACATACATACACTCCAATGATCTTTGGAGATAATACTATCTCATTACATTTGGCTACTAATCTTGTATATCATGCAAGGACTAAGCACATTGAAGTGCATTATCATTATGTGAGAGAGAAGCTACTTAGCAAGGATATATTTGTATCAACTAACTTGCAATGTGCAGATATGCTAACTAAGTCTTTGGATGGAACTAAATTGAACAAGTTGAAGATGATGATTAGATTGTAGGAGATCAAAGAAAGTTGAAACCCAAGCATATTGGGCTTGAGGGGAAGCTATTGGTGCAATTACTCCAAGCCTAAATGCTTGATCACTTATCCTAAAGTTCACATGTTTATTCATGTATTAGCACATGAATGATCTCTTGTAAAAGATTGATTTTTTACTCCTTGTAAAAGTGCACATATGGAATGAATTCAAATTACAAGTTCTTTGGAGAATCTTTCCACAAATTATTTGGTGAGAATCTATGGAAAATCAAGTCCTAAAACTATGGAACACTTTTAGGTAAAAATTTAAATTCAAACTTGAATCTTGGCTCCAACAAAAAGGCTATAAAAGAGGATCAACTACTCGCGTGGATTGCAACCAGATATAGTAGAGATCTCAGAGGAATTTATGTATCATATTGAGCTCACATTATAGCTCATCTTCGCTCACATTGTGCAATCAATGTAATTTATGTGCATTAATACATATAGTTTTCTCATTTCCCATCTCTTCTACTCTGTCATGCATCACTCAAAACAACGAATGTCTCTGATCCATTTCTCAGCATGTACTTGATCATTTGCTATGATTGAAGTCGTTATAGATTTATTAGATTCAATAAACCGTCCATTTGCTTGCTACAAAGTTTCATTTCAATTGACTCAGTCATTCTTGAGTAATGTGAAAAATATTCTTGAGTAATGTGCAAAATAGTGCCCTCTAGTCTGCATACTATTAACTCCCTAAAATGTCGGGATGCATATCTGATTTTCTAAGCATCATTCTCTTAGCATAACTTATCATTCCAAGTGAAATAACTTGCAAAAGTTAGCTACCCAAGTTAGTCAGATATGATAAAAAAGATTTTGTTCAATTGTTAGTAGAGAAAGAGAATTGTTCATTTCTCTGAGTAGGTGTAGTGACCAAAATAGCACATTTTTGGTTCACAATGAAACTCCAACTTATCTGTTTTGATCAAATGATTTGAGGATCATCTTCCAAAGTAATTGGGTGATTATTTATGCTTCTTGGAAATCGTAAGAGGTCTACTTTGCACTCCTTATCTCAATTTGGATGTTGTGAAGCAAGAATTTGCAGCACCATCTCATCTCTGGAAGGTATCCACCATCTCCTCCAATACTATCTACATAGGTTGAAGCATATGCTCTTCTCTAGGAGTGGGTTGGAAGGGTTTCCATTGGCAATGTCTTCTACTTGTTTTTCTTGTTTCATTTAAAAAAGCCAGTTATCACACTGAATGGCTTGGGTGATGTATTGATTCAATGTCGTAACTTCTCCCATCATGAGCACAAGGTCCTCCACATCATCTACTAGACCCCATCTAGATTGGATTATGAAAAAATCATCATGCCAATTGAGATCGCATATTAATTGCCTAAATTATGATGCATAGGTAGAGGTAGGGTGGTTACCTTGATGTAGCTTTGAGGGATTTGTTTCTACCACTACCTCATGTCTACATCTCCAAATGTGGTGGTGGGATCTTGGAGAAACCCCTCATAGTCCTTAAGTACTACCATGTTCTTCTCTATGATTGGGGTGAGCCATGAGAATGCTTGACCATAAAGCAAGGTTCCAATACGATCTATGTTGGATGCCTCATGGAGGTATGTATCAGGTTGCATACAAATGTAGAATTTAACTTACTAGAGAAATATGAGGAACTTCATGCAAACACCATTGAACTTTTTTGGCACCCAAATATCAGGTTTCTTCATGAAGGATGAACTAGGGCATTGATTCACTTGATTGCTTCCATGATTTGCTTGAAGATTACCTCTTTGTTCTTATAATTCTTGGATGAATGCTCCTAGATGCACTAGATATCCCATCTTGATTTGTGTCTATCGATGAATAAGGTACTTGAATCATTCTTGGAGACTCTGAAGTGATGCCACAATGTGCTCACATGTGACCTCCATGATGCCCGTTCTAGGATAGAAGCTAATCTTGCCAAAATATCATGGAAGCACTAGATTGTGACCTTTAACTAGACTAGATAGAGTTTTAAAAATGTACTTTTATTAAAAGATCATCCATGGAGGAGAAATACTATAAGAATATAGAACTAATACAAGACGTCCCACAACTTGGGGCTAATAGGTATGGATAACTTGACTAGACATCATAAAAGAGATCCACAACTTGGCACCATAGGTATGAAGCAAGATATCCAGGCTACTAGACTTAACAAGACTAGATGAACTAGATAGAAAAGTAACTTAACAAGACCAGATGAACAAGAACTAGGTTATAAGATTTCAAGGGGAAAAGACTAGATGTCCAAGAACTAGACCGACTAGGAATAGAATAGGGAACAAGACAAGAACTCAAATTGGAACTTTGCACGTACTTACTTGGTGATTATGAATCCTTTGAGCTCCAAAGAGTGGTATTAGTAAGAGTGAGGATGTATGTGGCCAAGCCCTCCTTATGCAGGTGTTTAGGGGTGATTACAAATTGATGATGTCATTGATGATGTTAGAAATATGAAACAAGACCTCTTGATATTGTGAATCAAGCAAGTAGATAGTCAATCTTATGCATCTAGCACATTGAGAACACGATGCAAGGATTCGTTTCTCCATATTCTCAAAAGATCATGTGATATAGAAATTCACATAGAATATAAGGTTCAAAATGGTGTCCTTTGTGTCCATCACACAATCCAAGTAATTAGATACCACTCAAGTAGCAAAAGATGTGCTTAACTGCCTTGTAATGCTTGATACCTAGGAAATGCATAAACTTGCTCATCTAAGGCATCACACATTCTTATGCACATGTAAATCAAGCAACCAAAAGCCTGCTAATAGAGAACAACACCAAATGCAACTCTTATTGAACATCAAGTCTCAACCATGAAAAAGGACTCATTCACGAGTTTTTCAAGTGGACCTATAAAAACGGAGAACCCAAAGTCACGGAATCAAGTTAGGAGCTCCACAAAATTCAATCAAATTTAAATATTATTAATTACCGACCAAAAAGTGAACTTACACTCATTGGTGGGTGATTAGCTAGATTATACAAAAAGTAAAAGTTCTATATAATCCCTCTTTTACCTTTGTTTCTTGAATTTTATGAGTTCTATGAGCTTTGAACTTAGTTTAGTGAAGTCCTAATTTCCAAAAACCAACCCCCTTCCTTGCTTATCTCATTTTATCATGAATTTACTCCTCCCTATCTAGAGATGTAATTAGGCTTTCAAAATTCTATTTGTACTAAATTACAGAGCATTATTTTCTCTCTCACTGAACCAATTTTTATTTATTTCAAGCTTCATGTGGTCTATCATATAGTTCCCCAAAGTCTTCCAAAATTTCATGTTCTTTTATTAAGTGAATTATGAGAAATATCTATGTTTCCGAAGTTATATCTTTGCACATAGGTAGAGAGTGTTACAAACAAATAGCTTGTCTTGCAGTGGATGATTCCCATATGTAGAACCTCCATTTAGCTTGATTCAAAATCTTGTTGGATAGTTTATAGAGTCTAGTATAATTTTGCAAACTTGCATTTTAATTGTGTTTAGAGGTACAAAAAAAATGTCTAGAACAATTAGCATATATCACTATTGGTGGGTGCCATGGAGGCCAGCCATCTTCCAATGTTGCATTGGGGTGTTAGAATCATTGTCCATCATTTCCAACACCATGAAGACTCAACCATAAGAATATTTCCATAGGAGTTTCAATAGGTTTTCAATATTCAAGGTTGAAGTCAATATATTTTGTTTGACAGAAAGCTATTCCTCCATTAAGCTACATAAACTAAATGGCTAAATAATGATGCAAATTCCCCAAATCTAGCATCTCAAAAGAGGCATGAAAATTAGCTTTCAATTAAAAAATATGCTTCTCATTAGGAGCAGTGAGCAACATTTCATCAACATATACAACAATGATCAAAAGTACATCATCTACATGCTTAACACATAAGGTGCTCTTAATTACATTCTTCTCAAAAGGATGGGTGAGTAAGTAGGTGTGTAATGCCTTTTTCAACCTGCATAGTTTGTTTTTGTGCCTTTTTTGTAGAAAATCATGAGGATAAGATACATACACTTCTCCATGTAAATCACCATTCAGAAATGTAGTTTTAATATCAAAATGATGTTTGTTCCAACCATGATGAGCTGTAGGTGCACAAATGTTATGAACAGTGGACATTTGGCACGTGGGAGAAAAGTTCTAATTAAAACCAATGCCTCTCTTTTGAGCATAACCTTTGGCAAGAAGCCTAGCCTTATACCTATCAACTATTCCATCAGGCTTACATGTCAACTTATATACCCATTAAGTTCCAATAGCCTTTTTGCATGGATGAAAATAAGATAAACACCAAGTACCATTCTTCATAATAACATCATATTCTGAAAAAGCTCATTCTTGTCACAAATGAAAAAGCTCATTCTTGTCACAAAGTCCAGAGGGAGCGGTTGCGTAGCAATCTGATACAAAGGATGCACTACGAATGGGTATGATATGACAAAGATGCATGTTGCTATCTTTCAAAGTCTACATCAAACATTTAGGCATATTTTTATCCTTTTCTATGCCTATCCTCTCATCAACAAGTGCATCAGGTAAATTTGCATCAGTAATGGAATGCTATACATCATCATGTGGAACCTGTAAAGACTGCAAAATGGCCTCATTAGGACCTGCATTTGACTGTCCACCCCTAAAAAGAGGTAGCAAAATGTCATACACATCCTTCAATCTAGCTATTGTCTCCTTGGTACATGAAAGTAATGGATGAATTACATCTTCCACATAAACAACATCATGACCACCCAAAATGCATTTAGTCTATGAATGATATAGACAAATAGCCTTTGCTTTCAAAATTGCACCTAACAAAAATACGTTTCACTACTTTATTATCCAATTTCCTTGCTTTTTGTTCAAGCAACAATGCATATGCCATCCAACCAAAGACATGCACATGAGCAATAGATGGCTTGTGACCATGCCAAGCCTCATATGGAGTGATCAATTGCGGTGCTTTGGCAGGACACCTGTTAAATACATATGTTGCACATATAACAACATCAAGACAAAAGCTTTCTAGTAAAGCTTGACTTTTGACCATACACCTCATTGTTTCCATAAGAGAACTATTGTTTCTTTCAGTGATTTCATTTTGCTGAGGTGTAAAGGGCAATGTACACTAATATTTTATTCAAAGCCAAGCCAAAAATGCATTAAGATAATATGACATGTATTCCGTCCTTGACTAGAATGAAGGATGCCCAATTTACATGATGATAGGTTGTCCGCCATAACTAGCTTTGTTTGAAGCACATAAACACTTAGGGCTTTATTTCCAATGGATACCTCCATGCATGCCTAGAGAAGACATCAATAAAATTCATGAACTAAAGCTAGTTCACAAATGAAGGTGTCTGCATAGGACCACATACATCACTATGAACAAGCTACAATTTATGAGAAATGCAAACTCAACCATATTTTGTGAAGGAGGAATGCTACAATGTTCCCAAAAATTCAGCTTTCATAGTCATGTCTTAAGTTTTGAGAGAGAGGACACCATTTCAGACTTTTGTAGGTGAACCAAACTATCAAAATTCAAATGACCTAAGTATGCATGGTGAAGATTTGCATATGAGATAGCTTGAGAATCTTGAACTATAGATTCTGAATCATTCATAGAATTTGCAACAACCATTCCAACCTCTACAACAACCATTCCAACCTTTTTCTTCTTTGGCTCTTTTGTAGCTAGTTTAGGATACCTCTTTATGACATGATCATTTTCCTTGTAGTATTTGCAAAACTATTTGTGCTTTTCTATTTTCTTGTCATGTTTGTCTTCCTTCTTTGATTACGTAGCATTAGAAACTTTTTGCTTACTAGTGGATGAGCTCTATTCACCTTTTCCCTTTTGACTAGCTAAGAAAGATTCATTTGCAACATAGATAATTGACATGTTCTCCCTGGAGTGATCTTCTTGCAACAAAATAGAGACTAAATCTTCAAATGTTAAGGCATTTGGATTGCCTCTTATCATCAATCAAAGAGTAGAAGCAAAACTTTGGTAAGACTCTCAAAGTCCGTTAAGACCAGTATGCAAAAGTGAAGTTTTTGGTATGATTTCATAAGGAAAAATCATTTGCTCCATCAAATCTTTGATCTTTATAAAACAATTGTCCATAGAATCTCCTTCATTCATATGCTCATTCTCCACCTTTTTGTTGATATATTTAGGTAGTGATGTGTGTGAACACACTAGGACCGCCGGGGCACTTTTTTCCCTCTTTAGGAGGTTTTTTTCCCCCGTCTTGTATATACGCCTATTGCCCTAATGGGCTACTTATCTTTGTACATTCTCTAGTAATACATTCAGTATTGTGTGTTTGTGCTCCAAGCTTCTTCTTCTTCCTTGTGCTGTTCGCGTGCTTCTGTACACGTCTATTTCCAACAATTGGTATCAGAGCAGGTCGTCGCTTCATCTAGGGTGCCGTCAACACTCCTCCATTTGCAGTCTCAGATTCACACGAAATTTGGTGAGCATACTTAGGGTGTTTTAGAGATCAAAACATCTTCGCTCTGTGGTGCTGAAATCGCGATCTGAGCTCGTTTCGGCCTATGAACGCACTATCACAGTGCTTGTGCAGGCTATTTCGTCTTTTTGTGCCAAAGGTATATACCAGTTTTTGTTCGCCAGTATAAGCGTCTCGAAGTCTGCTACAGGTCTAGCAGAATTTTTCTGGGTAATTCTGTTCAACTTTTTGAGATACAATCAATTTTCTGCATCAAGGTATTTTAGTCACCAGCCATGGCTGAAAGCAGTGATGTATTCCGTATGTTGACTGTTGAGGATAAGTTGGATGGTACCAACTACCCGTTATGGGCTTATATGATGCGACATGTATTGGTTGCAAAAGGATTGTGGAACATTGTGCAGGGTGTTGAAAGACGTCCTGTTACACCTCTGACTACAGGTACTGCAAATACAGGTACTGGAGCTGATGAAGATGGTGTCGAAGATGATATTCCGCAGATTCTTGTTCGTGCTGCTGTTTCTGCTGCACCTACTGTAGAGCAGATTCGTTGGGATGGCAGAGATGCCCAGACACATGCATTGATAGATTTGTCTGTCAAACGTGCCATTATTCCTCACATTCGCTCTTGCAGAATAACTAAGGATGCTTGGGATACACTTATCACATTGTACCAAGCTAGGAATGAGGCTCGTGTTGCTTACCTCCGAAAACAGTTGGACAGTGAGCACATGAATGAAGGTGATTCTATGGACAGTTTCCTAACGAAGATCAAAGACAATTTGAATTTGAATTCAAAGCTTGGCTCCAACTTCAACTATAAAAGAGAGTCAAATACTCGCATGAAAACATCCACGATTAGAGAGATAAATTGAGAGGGATTTGTGTGAATATTGAGCTCATTTTATAGCCACTTCACTACCCTCACATTATGCAATTATAAATTTCCAATGTCATTGTATTTCTATGTGATTTAATACATACACATTGATCATACCTCTACTTCACTTCTTTGGTATGACCATTTCAGAATAGTGAACTTCTTAGAGCTTGTTCTCAGTGCATAGTTGATTATTTGATGTGATTTAAAGTGCTATAGATTAAGCATAGTGTCTATTTCATAGATGAAAAGTTTCATTAGCATTTCTTTTCTCAATCTCGAGATATCTTCATATTTTTGCTCATTGGTCTGCATTTTCTAGCACCCCATAAATGTCGGGATAGACCCCTAACTTGCTAAGCATCATTCTCAATGTATAGTTGATCCTTTTTATTGAAATAACTCATGATTGGTAGCTATCTAAGTTAGTTAGATACTACTAAAAGGAATATGGCTAATTTCTAGCAGGTTGAGAGCACTCTTCATTTTACTAAACATGTGGAGAGATCAAAATAGCAAGTCTAAGCTCTTGGTTGAACTTTCTACTCATCTATTTTGATCCATTGATTAGAGGATCATGCTACAAAGCACATAGGTGATTATTTGTGATTCTTAGGAAGCTCAAGGGGGCTACTACACTCTTCACAACTTGTCCGTGGCTGGTGTGAAGCTGGGTTTGGCAGCACCACTTCATCTCTGGAATCTATCCACCATCTCCTCCAACTATGGTATCAGAGCAACAACAAGCAAGATGAGAGGTGGATTTCCATCATTCATTGACAAATTGGACAGAGGCAACTATCTAGCATGGTCCCTAAGGATGCAAGCATATCTTCAAGGAGGAAGCTTATATGGATACATTTTTGGAGATGACGAAATGTCAATATTCAGAAGCAAACATCAATCTACAAGAGAAGAGAAAGAAAGGCTAACTACATGGTGTGCAAAGGATGCTCTAGCCAGGTCTTATATACTTAACTTAATATCTAATTTCTTATTACCTCACATTAGGAATTGCAAGTCCTCCCAAGAGACTTGGGAAGTACTTTCTTCATACTTCTCATCAA
Organism: Ceratopteris richardii; assembly: GCA_020310875.1. Taxonomy (NCBI): domain Eukaryota; kingdom Viridiplantae; phylum Streptophyta; class Polypodiopsida; order Polypodiales; family Pteridaceae; genus Ceratopteris; species Ceratopteris richardii. The sequence goes on from CM035428.1 coordinate 21,052,624, forward strand.
ATACAAGGTCTAGGAAGAACCAGCTATGGATGGAGTTCACAACCTTAAAAAAGCAACCAAAGCAAAGTGTAGCTAACTATGTAACCAATATGAAGGATGTAGATAACCAACTTGGAAGCATTGGAGAAGAGATATAAGAGGAGTAGATAGTAAGACAGATCATAAATGACATCAAAGCGGATGATAAGTGGGAGTCCTTCACCGCAACAATGCACCTATCTATGGATATGCAAATACTTGACCTCAACACATTGATGGGGCAACTCTTCACACATGAGACAAAGCACAACAAGAATGGGGACAACTCTAGAGGTAATCAATCTTCTGCCCTTTATACAAATAGAAATAAAAGTAAAGATAAATGCACAGGTAAAAAGAATGAAGAAGAGGCTAGTACCTCTCAAGTGAACTTTACAGGTAAAGGAAGAGGTACTAGAGGAAGGGGCAGTGGAGGAAAGCAAGGCAGGGGGAGATCCTACAACTCTTCACATTGAAAAATTTGTGGCCTAACCAACCACACCAAAAATGAGTGCTTCAAAAACACAAGGAACCAAAGAGGAAGAGGTTTCCATAGAGGAAGTTATGGACAATCCAAAGGCAGGTTCAACAGTGGAGGAAGCAATTACCATCACAACTACAACCAAGGCTACAACAATAACTATCAAGGAGGCTTTAGAGGTAGAAGGAATTATAAACACTACACAGAAGACCAAGAGGATTCTCTACTGATTAGGAACATGAAATCCAAGCAAGGTAAGGATGACGAGCATCTTTTCTACATTGATTCTGGTTGTTCCAATCATGTGGCAGGAAATGTAGCATTGCTATCTGATCATGAAGAACCTAAAGGGAAGCATCGAGTGTAGACAAGTGATGACACTAGATAGTCTGTTAAGAAGATTGGAAATGTCAAGGCTTCTCATGGTAACATGAACCTTTTAAGTAAGGTTTTATATTTGCCAACCATAACAAAAAACCTAATCAGTATTGGGCAGATTGTTGAGAAAGGCTTACAGGTTAGATTCACAAGGCATGGAGCATATTTGGAAGATCCTCAACAAGGCTTCAAGAGGATTGCAAAAGGTGAGAAATCTGGAAGACTATTTACATTTAAAGTTTAAGATACCTAAAACATTGCACTCTTCAATTACAAGGATCAAACCCTATCTAAACTAGAGATATGGCATAAAAGACTAGGTCATATAGGTGAAAGAACACTAAAGTTAATATGCAGGGATCAGAGTGTGCTTGGCATTCCAAAAGTGTCCAAGAAAAACATGATATAAAAATGTGGAGCATGCCAATTTGGCAAATCTCACAGGAAACCATTCAAAAGAAAAGGACATTGTTGGAGAATTCCTCTCCTATTTGCAGCGGAAAGTGTAGAAGACCTTCTCAGGATCAAGACTTTTCCCAACAGCTGAACCTTCAATTGAAAGCTGGTACCAAGTTAAAACTCCAATGATTTTGAAACTTTGGTCACTCAAACTAGACACTTATAGCTTTCAAATGAGCTATCAAACACTCGATTTTTTGAAGTAGGTTTGGTTTGGCAACTCTTTGCCTCAAAACAGGCTACCTGTCCACTCAATTAAGCTAAAAACTGGACCACTAAAATCTGAATAAGTCATAGAACATAAATAATTTGATAAAACTATTCTAGATACAGGAAGTACTTGAGATAAGATTTCCAAAGAATGTTGAAATTCTAAAAGTGGATACATATATTGATAGATGTGACTCTCACAAGTAGACTACCCAAAAATTGGTATGCTGGACATAGTCTATGAGAGTGAAGAGAACGAAATGACTCAAACCAAATGAACTAGCTACAAGGGCAATTCCATGCCTTCTTCCTCTATTATTGAGTGTCCTCCCGTAACTCTTTTATAGCCAAGTGACCAAAAACTCTCGTGATAAGTTTGAGAGCTCTTCTCCATAACTCTTCCACTACTTTGAGTAGCCACTCCTCTTCTAGTTCAGCTTTTTTGGATTTGATTCTCTTTTGATTGATTCTCTTTTGATTGATTCTCTTTTGATCTCCACTACTTGCTGAAGTAAATGCTTCTATTTTTCATTTTTGTATTTTCCTTCCATTTGAAGAAAATTATTTTTGCAAAAATATATACGACCTTACTTCTTTATTTTTAACACTCCCCCTCAAGCTCACATGTGAGCTTGCACCTTCACCCATATCCTGCAAGTTGATTTCATCGTTGAACCTCTTTAGCTTAGAATCATCTAAGGACTTTGTAAACATGTTTGCAACCTGGTCATTGGTTCCAATGAACTTTATATCCACATCCTTGCTCAAAATTTTTTCTCGAACATAATGATAATGCACTTTTACGTGCTTACTTCGGGCATGAAACATTGGATTATTTGTCAAGTGAATGCTTGAAATGTTGTCACGATAAATTGGAATGGTCTCCACCTACACATCAAGATAAGCCAAGAGCTTCTTAATCCACATAGCTTCACAAGTTGCAAAGGCTAATCCTCTATATTCAGCTTTTGTAGATGATAGTGCAACAGTAAGCTGCTTCTTCAAGCTCCATGTGATAGTTTTGCTACCTATCATGAACACTTAACCTGAAGTGGATCTTCTATCTTCCTTCGAACCAGCCCAATCAGCATCACTGAAGCCCTTTACCTGCAATACTTCATCATATATATAAAACAAGGCATGATTGATAGTGTGCTTCACATATCTTAGCACTCGTTTGGCTGAATTTAAATGTTCACTTGTTGGAGCTTGCATAAATTGAGAAAGAACTCCAACAATATAACACAAATCTGGTCTTGTGATCATAGCATAGATCAAAGAACCTATAATACTCTTGTATGTAGTTACATGTAACTTCTCTCCATCATTTGAGCATAGCTTCACATTTGTGTCCATTGGTTGAGTGAGTGGTTTGCATTCACTCATTCCAAACCTGAAAAGAACATACAACAAGTACTTTCTTTGCATCAAGTAGATGCCATCTTTCCCATAGATTATCTCAATGCCTAAAAAGTATTTCAGCTCACCAAGATATGAAATTTTAAACTCCTTACCGAGTTTTCTTTTTATCTCTTGTATTCGTGCAACATTACTTCCTGTTATAATGAGATCATCAACGTATATGCAAATATATACCTGCTTGCCTTCTTCTTTCTTCATGTAGAGAGAGGGATCTGCACTACTTGGACTATACCCACACCTTGTGAGGTACTCAACCAATCTTTGATTCCAAGCACATGGTGCTTGCTTCAGCCCATACAAAGCTTTCTTCAATTTACAAACAAAATCTGGATGCTTTCTATCTTCAAGTCCAATCGGTTGACTCACGTATACCTCTTCTTGAAGTTCACCATTGAGAATTGCATTTTTTATGTCACGTTGGTACAATGGCCATCTCCTTGTTGCACTCACTACAATCAAGGTTCTAATTGTTCCCATCTTTGCAACCGGGCTGAAAGTCTTTTGATAGTCAATGCCATGAGTTTGCTTGAATCCTTTTGCTACTAGTCTAGCTTTATGGCTAGCTAGAGAACCATAAGCATTTCTCTTTATTTTAAACACCCATTTATTTGGAACAATCTTCATACCTTCAACCTTTGGAACTAGATCCCATGTGTGATTGTCCTTGAGAGCTTTTATCTCTTCTTGCATAGCTTCTTGCCATTATTTTTGTGTACATGCTTCTTCATATGCATCCGGTTTTTTGTCTTTGAACACCTATGTCATATATGCAAAATGCTTTGCAATAAAACTATCATAGCTCAGCCTTTGAATTGGATACCTTGCTCTTGAAGACCTCCTTTCATTTCCTTTTGAATATTGCTTCTTCAATTAGTTCAACTTTACCTTTGGTGTAATCACCTCTTCATACTCTTCTTCACTTGCATTTGAATCACTATTTTGGGCAGCACTTTCAACTTCAAATCTTCCATAACCTGATGTTGGTGATGATGAATGCATCTTGGAATCTTTAACGTAGCACCTTCCTTTGTAAACCTCACATGATAGATCTTATCCACCATTTCCTCCATATAATCTAGATTCTTTGTTATCATAGGTACAATTAGTACATCCTTGAGGCACCTAGCTTTGTAGCTCCCTTCAATCATTACATGACATATGTGAGTGATGGCTTATGGTGGTTTATCCCCTATCTTAACATGTCCCTTATTGGTTGGGGCATGTACATTCATAAATCAAGACTTATTGCAGTACATTCAATTACTGCATAGCATCAACATTATTCTTTTCATGTTTATGCATCACATCAAGTAAAATGTCATTTTCATTTTCATAGTAAATTTGGTTACTTTGACTTTGATTGTTATTGTACCTTTGGTTTACTCTTTGATTTCGTCCTTGTTAACAATACCTAACATGACCTCCTAGTTTTCCACATATGTAACACCCATTCTCATTGGATTCTCTAATTTAATATCTTCTTCCACTTCTTCCTCTATACTTTTGCGTCCTCTTGACCTTGAGGATCCACATAAGCTTCAATGGCCTACTTGTTTCTTTTTTCATTGTCAATTCCTTCCTCTACCTCTACTTTGGCCCCCTCCTTTTCGTCTTGATCTTGAATTTCTTATAGAGAAAACTTGGGCTTGGTTACTCTTGCTTTGCTTGACATCTAAATTCATTTATTTTAAGGATCATTAATTACTCAAAATATAGTAGGCTACCACTCATATATATTGAGGCTGTGAAGGTCTCAATCTATCATCATCTTTGAGACCATTGAGCACATGAGATTCAAGCTTTTCATCTTCTATATGGCTCCCTATGGAGCCTAATGCATCTATGATAAGTTTAGCCTTCTAAGTTGAATATTTTATGCTACTATTGGTGTTCTTTCTCAAGTTATTCAACTCTTTTTACCCAAATCTTTCTTGCTTTACTTGAGTTTGAGTGTTACCTCTCCAATCCTACCCACACCTTCCTAAACGTTTCTACATCTTGGATATGCCCAATCATGCCATTATTTATGTGTCTAGAAATGATGAAGATGAATTTCGTATCCCTTTCCTACATTCGATTACAAATCTACTTTGATTTTTAGTAGGCATCATAGGATCTAAATAATGCTTTACCTTTGTGCCATAAAAAAGGCCCAAAAGGTATTTGCCCATGGGAAAATTTAAAATCCTAAATTTCCATGATTGATAGTTGGAATTTTCCAACTTGTAAATCTTATTATACTAGAACATGGGGATGTATGGCTTTTTTATGTATCCAAGCTTGTTGTCTCCCCTTTGCTCTTTCGAGGTCAATTTCCTTTAAAAGCAATAGATGCCACTTCAACTTAGATCTTTTTGCACTCCAATCAGCTCCCTAGGTGAGAATCCATGTGGGACATGGTTCTTAAACTACTATTGGGAGAAAATAATATTTACCAATATAACTAGAACAAAATGGACTCCCCAATTTCACACTCCTGACATACACTGCCTCATTGTTTATAGAGTTCCGCACAATAAAATTAAGAGACCTTGATTTTTTTTCAATAAGTAAATTAGAGAAATTTAGATTTGCAAAAACCTATGGATCAATTAAAATGGATAACAAAACTCAATGCCATGAAGTATGTGTGTATATGCAGAGATATCCTATGAGAAAACTAAGGAAGTAGGGGGCTATCTTGAGCAAGCAAGCAAGGGGGCTACTACTTGTATCACCACCTAAGTAAAAAATCAACACATTTTTATCCCTAACATGTGACCTACTATGGGATGCATATGCAAATTGATCATTGGACCCTATCTATTCAACACTCTCAATTGTTGCAATTGTAGATGATGTGCCACTAGCTTGATGGCCTCTTGTGGTATCAAATGATTTTTATGCCCACTTGTTGAGATATCAAGCTCAAAATGTGATGATCCAAGATGACACGTATCACTTTTTCATTTCTCTGACATGTATAGTGGTCACATTAGTATATGTCAAGGATACTTCATTGAGCTTTACTACATTTATCTACCGAGAGTGATGGAACATTTTTTTTCTTGCCAGCACACTCATTCGTAGGCATTAGAATTTTCCTTGTGTACTATTCTTTATGTATTGTACTTGTATTGTTCTTTTAGGTCATTCTTGTACATTCCTTTTATGTAATAGAAGAAGAATAAGAAGATCATTCTTCCTTGCCTTAATGTGTGTGTGTGTGCTACTCTTTGAGTGTGAGAGTGTGTGAGTGAGCGGTCTTCCTTATCTCCTTCCTCGTGACATGGTATTAGAGCTAGTTTTGCTATAGAGACCTCGATGCGAAGGTCGATAGTGAAGAGTATGTGAGAAGGCTTGGAGGAAACATGATTCACAAATGACCTCAAATTGCTATGAAAATTGGCATGAAGGTAGAAGGTGTCAAAGAATTTTCGAGAGCTATCCCTTTAGGGTCACTTGTTTTTGTCAGATTTCTGTTTTGGAGCCATCTGAACCTATCTTTCAAGCCCGCAAGGTGGGGCCCATAGAGAAACTAGGGCCATTTGCAAAACTACAAGTTGCATTCTGTTTTCAACACTCAAATATTCTAGATCCAGAATTTCAAGTGATTCTTTGTACTATTGATACACAAAAACTATGTTTTTATGAGATTGAACTATCACGTCGTAGTGCGATAGCGTTCAAGCAGAAGTACTACTTGTAGTGTCTTTGGAGTGTTGTGAATTGCTACAAAAATGGCAAACACAGATGGAATGAGTCAGCTTATGATTGATAAGATAGACAAGAAGAACTTCCATGCTTGTAGATTGAGAATGGCAAATTTCCTAATGGAAAATCTACTTGAAGTACATCGAAGGAGAGAATGAAAACGCTCCATAGTTACCAACGAGGAATGGGATTGTGGACCAATTAAGAGGGTATGAAGAATGGAATCAAGGAGCACAAAAGGTAATGTATTGACTATCTCTTTTCATACATGATAACATGATTGGGCACATACAGGATGCTAAGACTCCGAAAAGAGGCTTGGAATAGTTTGGTCACATTGTATGAGACCAATACAAAGGCACAAAAATTGCAACTCAAGAAAAAGTTGCATACACTCGAGAAAAAGGGCATGTTTGTAAGTGAATACACCTTGAAAATCAAAAGCATATGTGAGTCACTTGCATCTATTGGTGTGAATGTAGATGATGATGATAAGGTGGAAGTGGGCCCTCATGGTTTAGGAGCTACATATAAGTAGCTCAAAACTTCTATACAGATTAGGGAAAATATTCCAAATTTTGCTGATCTAGTGCCCATGCTGATTATTGAAGAAAAGAATCTTCATGTGGACTCAAACTCCCAAGGAAAACCTAGTTTTGAGCAGGTATTCTACTCTTCCAGAGGAAGAGGTAGAGGTGAAGGTTTCAAAGTCGAAGAGGAAACAGTAACCAAGACCAAGGTCAACATCAGAATTATGCATGAGGTAGAGGACACTCTTGGAGGCAGGGGGAGCCAAAGAGGCCATAAAAATTTCCAAAGAAATGATTCAAGTAATAACAGTAAAAGATGCTAGAATTATAGTAAACCTAGACACTTTGAACATGATTGCACGTTGAAGAATAAAAAAATCAAAAGGCAACAAAACAACTATGCATCCTCAAGTGTAGATGATTCTAAGATGTTGTTCATGGTTCAACACCATATGATGAATACGATGCCTAATGATATTTTGAAATCGAATGGTAATGTCTGGTATGTTGATTAAAGTGCTTCAAATCATATGACCAGTCATGTAGAATGGTTTAGTAGTTTGCAAAAAATTCCAATTCTGGGATATGTCGAAACAGGTGATGACACATCACATACTATTGAGCATACAAGAAACATAGCACTATTTATGGAGGACGGGAAGGTAAAACATCTTTTTGATGTGATGCATGTTTCGACTATAACAAAGAATCTAGTTTCTATTGGAAAAATGGCTGACTACATATTACAAGTCAAGTTCAATGTTGATGGGTTAAATGTGAAAATTCTTGAAATGAATGCAGCCATGTTTGTGAAAGGTGCAATAGTTATTGTTGATGTAGAGATTTGACATAAATGAATCAGACATGCAAATTTTTAGAGGCTGAAATTGATGTAGTCAAAGGAGATTGTCAATGGACTACCAAATTTCATGTTTGTAGAGATGCAAAAGGTATGTGCAACATGTCAATTTGGTAAACAATTAAGAGCATCATTTTCGCATGACAAACATGTTAGAAAGAATGTGCTAGAAATAGTACATACAAATTTGTGGGGTCCTGTAGAGTCCACATCTATGGGCCCTTATAGGTTCTATGTTACTTTTATTGATGACCATACACAAAAAGTATGGGTATATTTCATGAAAGAGAAACATGAGGTGTTCACTAACTTCCAAAATTTTAAGTATATGGTGGAAAATCATAGAGGGAATTATATTCAGACAATAAGATCTGATGGAGGAGGTGAATACGTGTCAAATGAGTCCAGTAGCTTTTTAAAAAGCCATAGAAATCCACAATAGTTTTCATGCAGGTACATACCAAAATAGAATGGCATTACTGAATGCAAAACTATACCTATTAGAGAAATAACAAGATCCTTGATGGTTGAGAAGAATATGCCTCATTGTTATTGGGTAAAAGCTGTGCAAAATATTGTATACATGATGAACGAAAATCCAACTAGTGATGTACATCAAGTTACACCTGAAGAGAAGTTTACAAGTAAGAACCCAAACTTATCACATATGAAAGCATTTGTTTGTATTGCATATGTACATGTTCTAGATGAGTTGAGGATAAAGTTTGATCCAAAGGTAGAAAAATGTATCTTCATTGGGTACTCCCTTGAGCAAAAAGGATATAAATGCTATAAGCCACTCACATGACATGTGAATTTAAGCAGAGATGTGGTGTTCGATGAAATGTCAAGCTTCTATGTAGATCCCAAAGAAGAACTTAATCTTGACTCAAATGACAAAGGAAATAGTGAAAAATTAAGTGCAAAATCTCAAGTTTTGAGTTGACCTGATGCATCACCAAGCAATAGTTCCAACTCAGATCCATGGAGTGGAAGATTGCGTGGAAATTTCAATCCAACAAACTCATCCACTACATCAAAGAAAGATAAAGAAAGAAAAATTAGTCATGCTAATGTTTCTAGGTCTACTACAATAAGGAGAACATGAAGTTATGGCATGCTAGATTTGGTCATATTAGTTACACATCTCTCAAACGTATGAAAGATCAAGGTATGGTGGAGAGTTTGCCTATTTTTGATTTACCGGATGATGCAGAGTCATGTGAAGGATGTCTTGAAGGAAAGCTTCACAAACTACCTTTAAAGAAATATGGATTTATCACAGCCACAAGGAAGTTGCAAATCATACATTCAGATGTGAATGGTCCAATGAGAACAGATTCTATTCAAGGTTATAGGTAATTTGTTATGTTCATAGATAATTTCTTGAGATATTCATGGATTTAGGGTCTTAAAGTGAAGTCAGGGGTTTTTCCTACTTTTAAGAAGTTCCTAGCTATGGTTAAAAATGAAAGTCAGTCAAAGGTCGAGATTTTGAGAAGTGATAGAGGAGGAGAGTACATGTCAAAAGGCTTTAAGTATTTTTTAGAAGACAAAGGTATCTCTCATCAACTCACTATTGCTTACATTCTAGAACAGAATGATATTGCAGAGAGAAAGAATAGGATACTTGTTGAGATGATGTGTAGTATGATGTCATCCAAAAGGCTTTCTCCCAAATTTGGCTTGATGCAGTACATTCATCTAATCACATTTTGAATAGGTCTTCCACAAAAGCTTTAAAGATTCTTACACCTTATGAAGCTTATTATGGGAAGAAGCCCAATGTGAGTTACTTCAAAGTTTATGGTTCCCCAGCTTATGTTCACATTGAGAAGAATGATCGTAGTAAACTTGATGTAAAAGCCATTAAAGCATTCTTTATTGGTTCGACAATTGAAAGCAAAGGATAGAGATTCTATGTTCCAGATACAAGTGATATCCTACTCTCACGCAACGAATATATTACAAAAAGTCAATTCTATGATAAGAAGGAAGAAATTACAGATTTCATCAAGACAGATGACTATGCATTTTTCAAAAGGAATTTGGATACTTACATTCAGCCATACAAGGGGGGTGATGAACCTTATCAAACCCTAAGAGGTATAGGTGAAGAGAGAATTTCATTACCTACACCAGTACCTAGTCCTACATCAGTATCTCTTGAGGTTCTGACTTATAAAGTTGGAGAAGCTTCTAGAGTTCCATAAGAAAGAGATAGTGAAGAACGAGAAGATGTTGGTGCAAAACAAGCCTACACACATTGGCTTGGACATTGGAACCTTGGAAGAACTAAAGCTTGAACCCTTGAAGGATATATTCACATGGAACAATGATCATAGGAACCTATGCTTATAGGTTATTATCTTTTATCTCTTGTAAAAGTCAATATGACTTTAACCACTCATGTAATCACACCTACTAGTTTGAGTCGTGGAAAAGTAGATGATGTGATTGAGGGAATATCTCCCTAAGTTTAGTGGAGAGATTCAAGGGAGCTTCAATTTGAATTTCAAACTCAAATGACCAATCAAAACTTATAAAAGCTATGAAGAAAACTCGCGGGTTAGTCTCACTCATTTTGAGCTCATCTCCCGAGGCATCTCACTACTGTATCTGTGTGTGTGATAGTGCTACATCTTAGCCTACACCACAATACCTCATTTAGCTATGCTTGGCATGCTAATGAGCTTGTACATCTACATAAATCAATAGATATATTTACACTTCTCAACTCTGGTTTCTCTGTGTCATCTACCTCAAGTCTGTCAACTTCAACAAGGCATAACTCAAGATATACTGAACCAAATCAAGAGTTCTATAGCTCATTGGAACCAGCTCAAGGTCTTCTACAAGCATAAAAAATTTCAGAAGTTTTCATTCAGCCATTTGGGAGAAATTGCAGTCGAAGTGATCTCTGGTATTTCTCTGTACAGTTCCTAAAATATCGGGGGTGTCCATAAGTTTCCTAAATTGATTTCTCAGAGTGTAGTTGGTCATTTCCTTTCATTTCACTTGCAAATGGAAGATTGTTAAGCTAATTGAATATGTCCAAAAGGAATTAAACCAATTTTAAGTGTGCTGGTCACACTGAGCATAACTCTGAGCAGGTGTCAATACTAAAATAGCAAGTATTTCAGGATTTTGAAGTCACAAGTAGTCTGTCTTGATTTGATCATTACTCATAACATTTGCAAAGCACATATATGGTTTCTTGGTATCATTTGGAAGCTCAAGGAGTCTACTAAGTATATCTGAAGAGAAAGGAGGGCAGGTGTGAAGCAGGTTTTGCAGCACCAGCTTGATCTTCTGAGTGCATCCAGCCATCACATCCAACAGTGGTATCAGAGCAAATAAGGTAATCATGAGTGATGGTTTCCCTTCCTTCATTGACAAATTGGACAGAAATAATTACCAGGCTTGGTCATTGAGAATGAAGACCTATCTACAAGGGAGAAGCTTGTATGGATACATTTCAGGAGATGAGGAGTTGCCCTCATTCAAGACCAGAGGCCTACCTACAAAGGATGAACATGAGAGGCTCAACCAATGGTGTGCAAAAGATGCTTTGGCAAGGTCATATCTTCTAAACTCTATTTCTGATTTCCTTCTACCTCATGTAAGGAACTGCAAGACTTCCCAAGAGACTTGGGAAACCTTGTCAACTTATTTTTCATCAAGCACAAGAGCCAGAAAGAACCAGCTATGGGTTGAGTTTACAACTCTTAGGAAGCAATGAAAACAATGTGTCTCAGACTTTGTCACCAAGGTCAAAGACATTGCAGATCAACTTGCAAGTGTTGGAGAGGAGATTGAGGAAGAACAAATAGTCAGACAAGTGATCAATGGACTAAAGGCAGATGACAAGTGGGAGAGCTTTACCACAGCAATGGACTTATACATGGACATCCAAGCACCTGATCTAACAACTCTGATTGGACAACTCTTTACACATGAAGCAAAGATCACAAAGAATGGAGAGCAATCAAAAGGTAACAATCCCTCTGCTCTATATACTGATAAGAAGACTAAAGACAAAGGTAAAAACAAAAAGGTTGATGAAGAAAGCTCTACCTCCCAAGCAAACTATGTAGGGAGAGGTAGATCATCTAGAGGTAGGGGCAGAGGAAGTAAGTCAGGTAGGGGGAGACCCTACAATCAATCTCCATGCAATATTTGTGGTTTGTCTAACCATACTACAGATGAATGCTACAAAAACTACAAGAACCAAAGAGGAAGAGGTCACCAAAGAGGAGGATACTCTCAAGGCAGAGGCAGATTCAATCAATCTCAAGGCTACCATGGCTACAACAATAATTACAACAACAACTGCAATCACAATGGCAACTATCAAGGTGGATACAGGAATAGGAAGGACTACAACAATTATGCAGAGGAGCAAGATGATTCTCTGTTGATCATGAACATGACATCTAAGTCAGGTATCAATGATGATCATTTGTTCTATATTGATTCAGGTTGCTCTAACCATGTAGCTGGAAATGTTGCCTTACTCTCTGATTTGGAAGAACCCAAAGGCAAGCACCAAGTACAGACAGGTGATGACACTAAACATTCAGTTGTTAAAGTAGGCAATGTCAAAACAAGTGATGGTAATCAGAATTTACTAAGCAGAGTGTTGTATGTTCCAACAATCACCAAGAATCTGATGAGTGTAGGTCAGATTGTGGAAAAAGGTCTACAGGTCAGGTTCACTCAACATGGTGCATATGTGGAGGATCCAAGACATGGATTCAAAAGGATAGCCAAGGGAGAGAAATCAGGTAGATTGTTTACCTTTGAACTTGAAGACACTAAGAATATTGCCTTGTACAACTATAAGGACCAAACCCTATCAGAATTGGAGATTTGGCACAAGAGATTAGGTCACATTGGAGAGAGAACCATAAAGCAAATGAGTAGGGATCAATGTGTGCTTGGGATACCTAATGTATCCAAGCAACACATGATATACAAGTGTGGGGCTTGTCAATTTGGTAAGTCACACAGATTACCCTATACCAAGAAAGGTTTTATGCATGAAGATTATCTGGAATTGGTGCATACAGATGTTTGGGGACCTAGCAAGGAACCATCCATATCTGGATCAAGGTACTATGTGTCCTTTATTGATGACTATAGCAGGTGGACTGTTTTATACTTCATGAAACATAAAGATGAAGTATTTAATTGTTTCAAAAGGTATCTTGCATTAGTTGAAAATCAAACAGGTAGACATTTGAAGAAGCTAAGGTCAGATGGTGGTGGAGAATACTTCTCCAATGACTTTGAAGATTTCTTGCAGGAAAGAGGCATCAAGAGGGAGATTACTACAAGGTACTCACCTGAACAAAATGGGGTAGCTGAAAGAAGGAATAGACTCATTGTAGAGACAGCTAGATCTATGCTAAATGAAAAGAAATTGCCAAATTATCTTTGGGCAGAGAGTGTATCTACTGCCACATACTTAATCAACAGGTTGCCATCAAAGACACTTGATGGAATGACACCCTATGAGGCTTGGCATGGTAAGAGACCATCTCTGGATCATTGTAAAATCTTTGGGTGTGTTGCATATGTGCATATTCCCTCACAGGTAAGGGGAAAGCTAGACCCTAAGGCTAAAAGTGTATCTTCATTGGTTATGATTTGAAACAAAAGGGATACAGATTTTACAACCCCTCAAACAAAGGCTTCAAGGTAAGCAGAGATGTCATATTTGATGAGAATGATTCATGGTATGAAAATGAATGCAGGAAAGTTAGCCTACCTTATGACATGGAAGAAGATTTTCCCAAGCTTATCAGGCAAGAACCAATTCAGAAAGAGGACACAAGCTCAGATGATGAAGACACCATCAACATTGAAGAGTTCAAGGCTTGGAAATCCAAAGGGAAGATGAAGATGAAGCAACTAGAAGACAATCCAGAATCCTCAACTCAAGCTATGAGGAGATCTCAAAGAGAAAAGAAGAAACCTATTAGGTATGGATATGATACTTCACTTGTAACCAAGCACTCTGTATATCTTGCAAAGGATATCTTGAATGAAGAACCAGGTACATTTGAAGAAGCAATTACTAAACCAGAATGGAAGGAAGCAATGGATGAAGAAATGGAGGCTCTCAAGGAAAGTGATACTTGGGACTTGGTACCCAAGAAGGACTCTATGAAAGTGATAGGATCCAGATGGATCTACAAACTCAAAAGGAACTCAGATGGTACAATAAATAGGTATAAAGCTAGGTTGGTAGCCAAGGGTTTTGCACAAACCCAAGGCATTGATTATGAGGAGACATTTTCTCCTGTGGCCAAGATGCCAACTATCAGAATTATGGTGAGTGTAGCTGCATCCAAGAATTGGAACATGTACCAATTGGATGTGAAGAATGCATTCTTGAATGGATGGATATCTGAAGAAGTCTACATGTCACAACCACCTGGCTATGAAGATCCCAATAAGGTAAATCATGTATGTAAATTGAAGAAGGCTTTATATGGATTGAAGCAAGCACCTAGAGCATGGAATTACAGGTTGACAACTTATCTCCTAGATCAAGGATTTGTGATGAGTAAAGCAGATACTTCATTATTTATCAAAAAGAACAATTCAGAGGTAATATACTTGTGTGTCTATGTTGATGACATCATTATTACAGGAAATGATGTTCAGGGAATAAGACACATTAAAGGACAGATGATGAAGGAATTCAAGATCAATGATCTTGGATTATTGAAGTACTTCCTAGGACTTGAATTGGTCTACACAAATTCAGGTATCTTTATTACTCAGAAGAAGTACATTCAGGACATGGTCAAGAAATTTAATTTGCAGGAAGCTAAAGTCTCAAACATTCCTATGGAGGTCAACCACAAACTCAGTGCACATGAAGGAGAAGAACTCAAAGATATTACAGGTTACCAAAGTTTGGTAGGTAGTCTAAATTATGCTACCTTAACCAGGATTGATATATCTTATGGTGTTAGTGTACTTAGTCAATTTATGCATAAACCAAGAGTACCACATTTGGAGGCAGCCAAGAAGATAGTAAAGTACCTAAAGGGAACACAAAATCATGGTTTGTACTTTCCATATTCATCAGACATTGATATCAAGGTATACTCAGATGCAGATTGGGCAGGTTGCAAGGATGACAGGAGGAGTACATCTGGTTACATATGCTTTGCAGGTGATAAACCAATTTCTTGGTCATCCAAGAAACAACCCACAGTAGCTTTGTCATCTACTGAGGCAGAATATAGAGGGCTAGCCAATGCCACTCAAGAAGCCATATGGTTGAAGCTATTATATTCAGAATTGGACCTATATACAAGGCCACCAATCATATTTGGTGATAACACAAGTTCTCTTCACCTAGCAGCTAATCCAATTTATCATGCTAGGACAAAACACATAGAGGTTCATTACCACTATGTGAGGGAGAAGTTACTTAGCAAAGAAATTCAATTATCATATGTGTCTACTAATATACAATGTGCAGATTTGCTTACTAAAGCTCTGGATGGAAGCAAGCTATGCATATTTAAATCCATGATTGGATTGCAGGAAATAATTGAAGACTAGAGATGAAGACTTGAGCCAAAGTGTTTGGCTTGAGGGGGAGCTTTTGGTGCAAAACAAGCCTACACACATTGGCTTGGACATTGGAACCTTGGAAGAACTAAAGCTTGAACCCTTGAAGGATATATTCACATGGAACAATGATCATAGGAACCTATGCTTATAGGTTATTATCTTTTATCTCTTGTAAAAGTCAATATGACTTTAACCACTCATGTAATCACACCTACTAGTTTGAGTCGTGGAAAAGTAGATGATGTGATTGAGGGAATATCTCCCTAAGTTTAGTGGAGAGATTCAAGGGAGCTTCAATTTGAATTTCAAACTCAAATGACCAATCAAAACTTATAAAAGCTATGAAGAAAACTCGCGGGTTAGTCTCACTCATTTTGAGCTCATCTCCCGAGGCATCTCACTACTGTATCTGTGTGTGTGATAGTGCTACATCTTAGCCTACACCACAATACCTCATTTAGCTATGCTTGGCATGCTAATGAGCTTGTACATCTACATAAATCAATAGATATATTTACACTTCTCAACTCTGGTTTCTCTGTGTCATCTACCTCAAGTCTGTCAACTTCAACAAGGCATAACTCAAGATATACTGAACCAAATCAAGAGTTCTATAGCTCATTGGAACCAACTCAAGGTCTTCTACAAGCATACAAAATGTCAGAAGTTTTCATTCAGCCATTTGGGAGAAATTGCAGTCGAAGTGATCTCTGGTATTTCTCTGTACAGTTCCTAAAATATCGGGGGTGTCCATAAGTTTCCTAAATTGATTTCTCAGAGTGTAGTTGGTCATTTCCTTTCATTTCACTTGCAAATGGAAGATTGTTAAGCTAATTGAATATGTCCAAAAGGAATTAAACCAATTTTAAGTGTGCTGGTCACACTGAGCATAACTCTGAGCAGGTGTCAATACTAAAATAGCAAGTATTTCAGGATTTTGAAGTCACAAGTAGTCTGTCTTGATTTGATCATTACTCATAACATTTGCAAAGCACATATATGGTTTCTTGGTATCATTTGGAAGCTCAAGGAGTCTACTAAGTATATCTGAAGAGAAAGGAGGGCAGGTGTGAAGCAGGTTTTGCAGCACCAGCTTGATCTTCTGAGTGCATCCAGCCATCACATCCAACAGAAGAGATACCACCACTTTTCAGGAATATGCCAAAGTGGTTATATCAAACATAGAAGGATAGTGGTATATAGGAATACACAGGAAGAACTAGAATTCAGACCAAAAGACAACAAAAAGACAAGGTAAATTATGCATAATAATTTGAGATTCATAATGTTTTAGCTCTTACTTCAGTTGAGAATGAACGAGATTGTGTTCAAGATGCACTACAAAGTGATGTGATTATCACAATTCCCAAGATTGAGTTCAAGTGCAGGGATGAGTATATCTACATGACACAACAGAAATACATTGAGAAATTATTGGAAAGAATTGAGATGACAGATTCTAAGCCTATGCAGACACCTATGGATGTCAATGTGTTATTATAGTCAATAGCAGATTGAGAACCATTTGATGCTACATTATATAGTCAAGCAATTGGTTGCTTGATATATCTATGTAATACACATATGTATGTTCAGTTTGTAGTTTCTCAAGTATACAGGTTCATACACAATGAGCTCAAGATTGAGTGGAAATCAGTTACGAGATATTTACAAACATGAGAATTTTTGCAGGTTATTGAAAGTTGTACCATTTTGAAATTGAAGCGGGGATTTTCGGAACCAATTTCAATATGGTCCAATAATATCTTCATTAGAAGCTTTGTCTTCAAGCCCCACACTGGTGCAGCAGTATATTATATATTGTTTGTATTCAAATTTATACAAGAAAGCCACATCGTCAGCGTGGCTAATACAATGGCCTCTCATAGTAATGATGTGGGTTCAAGCCCCGTCGATGATGAAATCAAATATGAAAGGTTTTTTCAGAGTATCTCTTCACTAAGGATGGCGCTAATTCACAATCCTCTTGCTTTTTTGCTGCGTAGCTTCAATTTTAGAATGATCATATAGTTAGCGATGCTGTAGTTTTTGATTTATTAAACTAGCTTTTCAAGGCTTCCAAAATACTATATAAGGAGGTCACACTCATTGTAATCATCACTCAATCACTCAAGCAATCTTCTCAAGCTACTCAAGGAGAACTTGGAGGAGATTTTGGAGGCCATCTTGCAGGTGCAGTTCTCACACCCTTGGAGGATTTGTGGTCTATATCTTGGTGATTATCTAGAGGAGATTCTGCCAGCTTACCATCAACATTCATTGTTGATTTAATATGAGTAGCAAGTATATTTCTATTCTTACTTGCAAGGTCACTCGTTTCTAATTTAGGTTGATCAGAATTTGGGTTTGCTGTACAATAGTTCTAAACTGTTCTTAATTCTCTCTCTCTCTGTCACACACACACACACATGCACACACTCTCTTCATACCTCTTAGGCATACAGTTTCTTGTATCTAGTTCTTATTTCTACCTAGCTACAAATATTGTCAGTTTGTATCATATACGCACATTGTAATTTTACATTCATATATAAGTTAGTGTAGGTGAGCCTCATAGCTTATCGTTACACTTGAAATCTTGTTTATTCTCTCTCTATCTCTCACTCATCTATTTTTGAGTCTGAAGGTGTGTATGTTAAGGTTCATCTATTGGAAGATGCTATAAACCTCTGATATATTGTTATTGGGGCCCACTACCACTTCCAACATATGGTATTCAGACCTTAGAATACCAAACAACACTACAATAATGTGTGAATATATTTTGCTTTACACAATAATAACCCCCATCATCTTGCATAAATTCAATGCCCAAATAATGATGTAAATGCCCCAAATTTGACACCTCAAGAAAAAGGAATGCAAATCAGCCTTAATTTGAGCAATGTGCTTTCCTTTTAGGACTAATGAGCAACATACCATCAACATGTACAACAATGATCAGAAATAAATCATCTACATGCTTAACATATAAGGTTCTCTCAATTGGACTGTTCTCAAAACCATGTGTTAGTGAGTATGCATGTATACTCTCATACCAAGCATGTGGTGCTTGCTTTGAACCATAGAATACAATTTTCTACTTGCACACTTTGTTTTCATACCTTTTTTGCACAAAACCATGGGGTTGAAGTACATATAATTCTTCATGTAAATCACCATTCAAACATATAGTTTTAATGTCCAACTAATGTAGATTCCTATCATGATGAGGTGGAAGTGCATAGATGCTAGAAGTAGTTTTCATTCGGCTTGTAAGAGCAAAGGTCTCATCAAAATTATACCTTGATCTTGAGCATAACCTTTGGAAAAAAGCCTTGCCTTATACTTATCAATTGTCCCATTAGGTTTACATTTTAGCTTGTACACCCATTTAGTGCAATTGCATTTTTGCTTGGATCCAAATCACAGAAATACCAAGTACCATTCTTCATAATAGCATCATAATCTAATTGCAAAATAGCCATCCAATTTTTTGAATTTTGTGCTTCGTCATAAGAGACAAGCTCATTCCCATTAGAGAGACTGGAGACAACCATTGCATAACAAATTAATCCAAAAGCAAGCACTATGAGAGTCTAAAGGAACATGATATGATAAAGATGCATCTAAGTTGATATACCTCAAAGTCTACACTAACCATTTAGGCATAGTTTTTGCCTCCTCTATGTCAACCCTCTCATCAAGAAGTGCATCATCTAAATAAGGGTCATAAATAACATTATCTGCATCATTATTTGAAACCCAAAAAAATTGATAACATGCCCCAATTGGACCAACATGTAATTGTCGAGGTGTAAATATACGCAAAAAGGTTTCATACACATCTTTAGAGCTAATTGATATCTCCATGGTAAATGAAAGTAAGGGCTGAATTGAATCTTCCACAAAAAACAATATCATGGCTAATGAGAATGTGTTTAATTTATGGATGATACGAATGATATTCTTTGCTTTCCAATTTCTAACAAGAAAAAACATCTCATTGCTTTATCATCTAGTTTCCTGGATTTTTCTTCAGGCACTAATGCATATGCTAGACACCCAAAGACACATAGATGAGTAGAAGATGGTTTGCAATTATTCCAATCCCCTTATGGAGTGATAGACTACAATGATTTGGTAGGACACTTTTGAAGTACATATGTTGCATACATAATAGCCCCAAGCAAGAAGATATGTGATGCAGCCTAACTTTTGACCATAAACCTCACAATTTCCATAAGAGACGTATTCTTTGTTTTAGCAACTCCATTTTGTTAAGGTGTATACGACATTCTATACTAATGTTGTATCCCATGCTCAACCAAAAATGCATTAAACTTAAAACACATGTATAATGAACCTTTTAAATGATATTATTTTTAGAAATCTTTATCAAGCAATCTCTTTGTGCTCAACCATTATGTTTTTCTAATCTTATGTACTTTTTTCTTATTAGAAGCCTTCTCATAGATAGATCCAAAAGTTCTTTTATTTGGCTAGAAGATTTTGGATATTAGTTGTGAAGTTACAAGTGATGGTGTTGGCTTTACACATCTTGGAATACCTATGTTGTTTAACATCATTTCTACTCAATGGTGGGATTGGGTTATGGATAGATTTAGGACTAAACTATTTAAATAATATTTATCCTCATAAAATTTATCTTGCAAGATCTTTGTGCTCAATCATTGTTTTTTCCTATTCTTTGTATTTTTTGTTTTTTTGGAAGGCTGCTAATACATAGATGTAATAAGTCTTCCATTTGGCTAGAAGATTTCTCTTGGGGAGTATGTAAGAGAGGATAGCACATCAGAATCTCCAATACATGGAGATGAGAAAAATGTAGATTGAGAAGGGACACAGATGTTGGAGTTAGACGTCTGCGGAAGCACGTGAACAACACAAGGAAGAAGAAGAATCATGGAGCACAACAAAAAATATTGAATGTATTACTAGAGAATGTACAAAGATAAGTAGCCCATTAGGGCAATAGGCGTATATACAAGCCGGGGGAAAAAACTGTGGAGAAATTTCACTCCAATACACTCCAATACACGCCGCGAAAGTTAGAGAACCTCTTCTAGAATCTGCCCTGTAAGACACATGCCTACAAAAACATGATTCAGTCACAACTCAGAGATCCAATGCTCTGAAATTTTGTCCACACACAGTAGACTCTCTTAGCTTTCTAACAAGCTATAGAAAACTCCATTTGGAGTTCATTTGACCAGGCAATCGAGTGCACAAAGTTAGACTACCTGTCATCTCAAGTTATGCAAAAAACTGAGGTTCACAAGAAATGTTCCCAATAACTACTGGAGACTGATCTAACAGAGATATTTGCGATACAGAGAGTCGAAGAGATAAGCTTTCCAACAAGATATCATATGGTTTAATTGGATAAGTAAATAGAGAGATATGACCTTCACAAGGTGACTATGTATAGACAAGGTATGCGGCTGGAATGAAAAAACTTGGAGAAGCTTGTCGAAGGTAGAAAGGTGCGTTTCGAAGCGATGAAGTTTGGTCAAGCCAACCAGCACAAGACCAGCCCTTGAGCTTTTGGAGACTCAAATAGACCTTATAGGCATGCTATAAGTGCAAAGAAACACACTATGTACCTTGGAGCATCAAGGAGAATGAGTCGATACAAAACAGATAGGTTCGCGGGTCGACTAGCTCAAAAAAAAAACTTACTATCTATGGAAGAGACAATGAACTTCAAATGCCCATAGTGACCAGCGTGATTACAATTAGAAAAAATCCTTTTATGGGAGTGATACACATAGGGTTGAGTGTATGGAATGCACAAAAGTATAAGGAATAAGCAAAATATGCTATAGGAATGAATGCGACATTCACCGGTGGTACTTCCTATTTTTCAGGAATACGCAGAGATTGACCCCGAGGCAGAAAAACTGAGATTTCTCCAAATCTGCTGAACCAAATGCTTTGAAAATTTACAGGCATAAACTAGACACTAATACCTTTCCAATGAGTCCTCTTGCACTCAATTTGGAGCTCTGAGGAGAGAGCAGCAGCCTCTGCAAGATTACTGTTGGTGAAGAAGATGATGCAGAAAATTGAAGGAGCAAGACAATGATGGTCACAAGTGTATGTATATTGCTTCCATGTATTTTACAAGTGATTTCAACTCCTTATATAGACTCTAGGAGTGTTCCACGACTTTTACAAATTGAATTTGAATTCAAATGAAGGTGGGAATGGTTGTTGGAGGGAATCAATTCACTTCCCTACAATCTAGGAAAAGTGAAGATCTTGATTGATCTACTTTTAGGTGATTGATTGCTTGATTGAATGCAACTTCAACCACCAAAATTTCGTGGGATTTTGGCCCTATATTTGTACCTTTACATGTGTACAACTCAAGGCTTTTACAACGGTAAATGAGCCATCAAAATATTCTCAAAAAATACAATAAATGAGCATATGAAAAAGAACTCTCCAACGGATATTCTTTCGACGCGATAGCCTTTGATGTAGATCAAATCCACCTCAAGCATAGTGTAAGCTTGATGTTCCAACAGCTCCCCCTCAAGCTAAAGTATGCTTGAGTCTTCATTCTCTGATAGGTTGAATACCTGCCATAGCTTTGAATCTACAAAGCTTTATTCCATCAAGTGCCTTCGTCATCATATCTGCTACTTGCTTTTCAGTCGGAACAAAAGAAATGTCGATCTCCTTTGCCATGAGCTTCTCCCTGATGAAGTGGTAATGGACTTCTATGTGCTTGGTTCTCGCATGAAAAATAGGATTTGCCGCTAGATGCATGGAACTTACATTATCTCCAAATATGTGAGGTTTGGAACTCACAAGTCCCAAATCTGTATACAATTCTTTTAACCATATTGCCTCTTGAGTTGCTATGGTCAAGCCTCTGTACTCTGCTTCAGTTGAAGATAAAGCAACTGTTGGTTGCTTCTTGGAACTCCATGACACTAGCTTTGAACCTGCAAATGCTAAGTAACTAGATGTACTTTTTCTATCATCCTTAGCTCCTGCCCAATCTGCATCTGAGTAGATTTTGATATCCAAATCGGAAGAGTAAGGATAGAATATACCTTCATTGATTGTACCTTTGAGATACTTAAGTACTCTCTTAGCCGCATCCATGTGTGGTCTTCTTGGTGAGTGCATGAACTGACTAAGCACTCCCACACTATATGAGATGTCTGCCCTTGTGTGAGTAGCATATATCAAGCTACCTACCAAGCTTTGATACTCTTTAATGTCTTCGATTTTCTCACCTTCATAAACACTAAGTTTATGATTCATCTCCAAAGGTGTACCTGCAGGTTTAGTGTTCTCCATTTTGAACTTGAGAAGAAGATCCTGAATGTATCTTCTTTGAGTCAAATACATTCCTTCATCTGTGTATATCACCTGCATACCTAGGAAATATGTGAGCTCACCTAGGTCACTGATTTTGAACTCCTCTTGCATGTGTCTCTTGATCCTTTGAATGCCATTTAGATCATCACATGTCACAATAATATCATCTACATATACACATAGATAGATAACCTCATTGTGATCCCTTTTGATGAATAGAGAAGGATCGGAGCTGCTAGCTTTGAACCCTTGGTCTTGAAGATATGTAACCAACCTGTAATTCCAAGCTCTTGGAGCTTGTTTCAATCCATACAATGCTTTCTTAAGTCTGCAAACATAAGATGGATGATTAGGGTTTTCAAAACCTGGTGGTTGTGACATGTATACCCCTTCACTTATCCAACCATTTAAGAATGCATTTTTCACATCAAGTTGGAGGAGTCTCCAATTCCTTGCAGCAGCTACACTTATCAATGTCCTGATTGTAGTCATCTTTGCAACCGGTGAGAATGTTTCCTCATAGTCTATACCATGAGTTTGTGAGCATCCTTTGGCAACTAATCTTGCCTTGTACCTGCAAACTAATCCATCTGAATTTCTTTTAACTTTATATACCCATCTGCAACCAATTACCTTTTGATTCGGTGACATCGGAACCAAATCCCAAGTGTCCATTTCCTTCAATGCATCTATCTCTTCGTTCATGGCCTTTTCCCAATTAGGGTTTCCCTTTGCCTCTTCATAGGTTGAGGGTTCCTCTGAAATAGAGTCTTTTGCCAAGTAGATTGAATGCTTTGTAACAAATGTGGAATCATATCCATACCTTTCTGGTTGTTTCTTCTCTCTTGCTGATCTTCTAGGTGCTTGTTTGGAGCATTCTCCAACCTCTTGCATCTTTGCTTTGCCTCTTGACTTCCATAGCTTGTAATCCCTTTCTCCTTCATCTTGGTCATCGTCTGTATCACTTCTTGGATCCTGGACCTGTGTATCATGCTTGCTTCCTAATTGATGAGAGTCATAATCAAGATCATATGGTAGTGTTACCTTTTGTTTGTCTTCATCATACCAAGACCTGTGTTCTTCAAACACAACATCTCTACTTGTAGTGAATTGCTTGGTTGAAGGATTGAAGAACCTGTAACCCATCTGAGTTGAATCATATCCAATAAACACTGCCTTTGTTGCCCTTTCATCTAGCTTACCTCTTATTTGTGATGGTACATGAACATAAGCTAAACAACCAAAAACCTTGCAATGTCCAAGACTAGGTTTTCTTCCATGCCATGCTTCATAAGGAGTCATACCTTGAAGTGATTTGGATGGTAGTCGATTGACAAGGTACACTGCAGTTGAAATAGCTTCTGCCCAAAGATAATGTGGCAACTTCTTCTCTTCAAGCATTGTTCGGGCTGATCCAACCAATGTCTTGTTTCTCCTCTCTGCAATTCCATTTAGTTGAGGAGAGTACCTGGTAGTCACTTCCCTTTTGATATCTTTATCCTGCAAGAACTCATCAAACTCTTTGGAGAAGTATTCTCCCCCTCCATCATATCTGAGCTTCTTTAGTGATCTACCTGTATGATTCTCCACATGTGCAAGATACTTCTTGAAGCAATCAAACACTTCATTCTTACTCTTGATAAAGTATAGAACAGTCCATCTACTATGGTCGTCAATAAATGAGACATAATACCTTGATCCTGCCAATGAAGGTTCTTGACTTGGTCCCCATACATCTGTGTGTACTAAGTCCAATAAGTTGTTGTGGGTGTAGCCTTTGTGGTTGAATGGTTGTCTTTGTGCCTTCCCAATCTGACATGCATCACACCTGTTGATCATGTGTTGCTTTGATATGTTCGGCAGTCCTAGAACACTTTGATCCCTGCATATATCCTTCAAGGTTCTTTCATTCACATGAGCAAGTCTCTTATGCCACACTTCAAGCTCACTTAGGGTTTGAGACCCAAAATTGAATAGAGCTATGTTCCTTGTATCTCCTACTTCAAAAGTAAAGAGCCTACCATGCTTCTCACCTCGGGCTATCTTCTTGAAGCCTTGACATGGATCTTCCACAAAAGCTCCATGTTGGGTGAACCTAACTTGCAAGCCTTTTTCAACTATTTGGCCTACACTGATTAGGTTTTTAGTGATAGTGGGTACATAGAGAACCCTACTCAGAATGTTTGTCCTGCCATTGGAAGCTTTGACATTACCAATCTTCTCCACATTGTGCTTCGTGTCATCCCCTGTTTGCACTTCATGTCTATGCTTTGGACTTTCCAAGTCAGATAGAAGAGCAATGTTGCCTGCAACATGATTCGAACATCCTGAATCTATGTAGAACAAATGATCATCTTCTTTACCTTCTTTGTGGCTTAGATTCATAAGAAGTAATGAGTCTTCATGTGGTTGATCTTCTGAATAATTGTTGTAGTCCCTTCTATTATAGCTTCTATTGTTGTTGTTGAAGTTGTGTCCACCTCTGCCTCTATTGCCGCCATATCCACCTCTTCCACTTCCTTTCTGGGTCTTCCCATTGAACCAGCAATTCTGAGTGGTGTGGTTGGTCTTATCGCATATGGCACAAGGTTGAACATTCTGACCTTTGGCTTTGTCTTGCTTTGATCCTTTCTTCTTCCCTTTCCACTTGCTCTTGCTTGTGAAGTTGGCTTGGGAAGTCTCTTCTTCGTCTTCTTCCTTCTTCTTGCCTTTCTGCTTCTTATCCTTCTTATCTGCATATAGAGCACTAGTTGAATTACCATGATAAGAGTTACCTTCCTTTATGCTATTGTTGGCTTCTTGATTGAAGAGTTGTCCAAGAAAGATGTTGAAGTCTGGAGTCTGCACATCCATGATGAGATCATAGGCCGTCGTGAAGGATTGCCATTGCTTATCACTTCGAATGCCGTTGAGAATTTGCCTCATGATGACCTCTTCTTCAATCAGCTCTCCAATGGATGCTAACTGATCCGCAACCTCTTTGACCTTGGTAACAAACTCTGTGATGGTTTGTTTAGGTAGGTGTCTTCTTCATTTGGTTGAACTCATTCCAAAGATGATTCTTTCTTGCTTTGGTACTAGCAGAAAAGAAAGTCTCCAGGGCATCCCAAGTCTCTTGAGATGTCTTGCATCCTCTAATATGTGGTAATAGAAAGTCAGAGATAGAGTTTAGTATGTACGACCTTGCTTGAGCATCCCTTGCGCACCAAAGTGTGAGCTTATCTGTCTCCTCCTGTGTAGGTCCTCCTTTGGATCTTGGAATAGGCATAGCTTCATCACCTGCTACAATTCCATAAAGATTTCTACCTTGCAAATAGGCCTCCATTCTGATTTGCCAAGCCGCGTAGTTGTGTCGATCAAGCTTCTCGATCATTGAGGGAAAGCCGTCACCCATCTTGAACTAGCTCTGATACCACTGAAAAAACTTGGAGAAGCTTGTCGAAGGTAGAAAGGTGCGTTTCGAAGCGATGAAGTTTGGTCAAGCCAACCGGCACAAGACCAGCCCTTGAGCTTTTGGAGACTCAAATAGACCTTATAGGCATGCTATAAGTGCAAAGAAACACACTATGTACCTTGGAGCATCAAGGAGAATGAGTCGATACAAAACAGATAGGTTCGCGGGTCGACTAGCTCAAAAAAAAAACTTACTATCTATGGAAGAGACAATGAACTTCAAATGCCCATAGCGACCAGCGTGATTACAATTAGAAAAAATCCTTTTATGGGAGTGATACACATAGGGTTGAGTGTATGGAATGCACAAAAGTATAAGGAATAAGCAAAATATGCTATAGGAATGAATGCGACATTCACCGGTGGTACTTCCTATTTTTCAGGAATACGCAGAGATTGACCCCGAGGCCGAAAAACTGATATTTCTCCAAATCTGCTGAACCAAATGCTTTGAAAATTTACAGGCATAAACTAGACACCGATACCTTTCTAATGAGTCCTCTTGCACTCAATTTGCAGCTCTGAGGAGAGAGCAGCAGCCTCTGCAAGATTACTGTTGGCGAAGAAGATGATGCAGAAAATTGAAGGAGCAAGACAATGATGGTCACAAGTGTATGTATATTGCTTCCATGTTTTTACAAGTGATTTCAACTCCTTATATAGCCTCTAGGAGTGTTCCACGACTTTTACAAATTGAATTTGAATTCAAATGAAGGTGGGAATGGTTGTTGGAGGGAATCAATTCACTTCCCTACAATCTAGGAAAAGTGAAGATCTTGATTGATCTACTTTTAGGTGATTGATTGCTTGATTGAATGCAACTTCAACCACCAAAATTTCGTGGGATTTTGGCCCTATATTTGTACCTTTACATGTGTACAACTCAAGGCTTTTACAACGGTAAATGAGCCATCAAAATATTCTCAAAAAATACAATAAATGAGCATATGAAAAAGAACTCTCCAACGGATATTCTTTCGACGCGATAGCCTTTGATGTAGATCAAATCCACCTCAAGCATAGTGTAAGCTTGATGTTCCAACAGCTCCCCCTCAAGCTAAAGTATGCTTGAGTCTTCATTCTCTGATAGGTTGAATACCTGCCATAGCTTTGAATCTACAAAGCTTTATTCCATCAAGTGCCTTCGTCATCATATCTGCTACTTGCTTTTCAGTCGGAACAAAAGAAATGTCGATCTCCTTTGCCATGAGCTTCTCCCTGATGAAGTGGTAATGGACTTCTATGTGCTTGGTTCTCGCATGAAAAATAGGATTTGCCGCTAGATGCATGGAACTTACATTATCTCCAAATATGTGAGGTTTGGAACTCACAAGTCCCAAATCTGTATACAATGCTTTTAACCATATTGCCTCTTGAGTTGCTATGGTCAAGCCTCTGTACTCTGCTTCAGTTGAAGATAAAGCAACTGTTGGTTGCTTCTTGGAACTCCATGACACTAGCTTTGAACCTGCAAATGCTAAGTAACCAGATGTACTTTTTCTATCATCCTTAGCTCCTGCCCAATCTGCATCTGAGTAGATTTTGATATCCAAATCGGAAGAGTAAGGATAGAATATACCTTCATTGATTGTACCTTTGAGATACTTAAGTACTCTCTTAGCCGCATCCATGTGTGGTCTTCTTGGTGAGTGCATGAACTGACTAAGCACTCCCACACTATATGAGATGTCTGCCCTTGTGTGAGTAGCATATATCAAGCTACCTACCAAGCTTTGATACTCTTTAATGTCTTCGATTTTCTCACCTTCATAAACACTAAGTTTATGATTCATCTCCAAAGGTGTACCTGCAGGTTTAGTGTTCTCCATTTTGAACTTGAGAAGAAGATCCTGAATGTATCTTCTTTGAGTCAAATACATTCCTTCATCTGTGTATATCACCTGCATACCTAGGAAATATGTGAGCTCACCTAGGTCACTGATTTTGAACTCCTCTTGCATGTGTCTCTTGATCCTTTGAATGCCATTTAGATCATCACATGTCACAATAATATCATCTACATATACACATAGATAGATAACCTCATTGTGATCCCTTTTGATGAATAGAGAAGGATCGGAGCTGCTAGCTTTGAACCCTTGGTCTTGAAGATATGTAACCAACCTGTAATTCCAAGCTCTTGGAGCTTGTTTCAATCCATACAATGCTTTCTTAAGTCTGCAAACATAAGATGGATGATTAGGGTTTTCAAAACCTGGTGGTTGTGACATGTATACCTCTTCACTTATCCAACCATTTAAGAATGCATTTTTCACATCAAGTTGGAGGAGTCTCCAATTCCTTGCAGCAGCTACACTTATCAATGTCCTGATTGTAGTCATCTTTGCAACCGGTGAGAATGTTTCCTCATAGTCTATACCATGAGTTTGTGAGCATCCTTTGGCAACTAATCTTGCCTTGTACTTGCAAACTAATCCATCTGAATTTCTTTTAACTTTATATACCCATCTGCAACCAATTACCTTTTGATTCGGTGACATCGGAACCAAATCCCAAGTGTCCATTTCCTTCAATGCATCTATCTCTTCGTTCATGGCCTTTTCCCAATTAGGGTTTCCCTTTGCCTCTTCATAGGTTGAGGGTTCCTCTAAAATAGAGTCTTTTGCCAAGTAGATTGAATGCTTTGTAACAAATGTGGAATCATATCCATACCTTTCTGGTTGTTTCTTCTCTCTTGCTGATCTTCTAGGTGCTTGTTTGGAGCATTCTCCAACCTCTTGCATCTTTGCTTTGCCTCTTGACTTCCATAGCTTGTAATCCCTTTCTCTTTCATCTTGGTCATCGTCTGTATCACTTCTTGGATCCTGGACCTGTGTATCATGCTTGCTTCCTAATTGATGAGAGTCATAATCAAGATCATATGGTAGTGTTACCTTTTGTTTGTCTTCATCATACCAAGACCTGTGTTCTTCAAACACAACATCTCTACTTGTAGTGAATTGCTTGGTTGAAGGATTGAAGAACCTGTAACCCATCTGAGTTGAATCATATCCAATAAACACTGCCTTTGTTGCCCTTTCATCTAGCTTACCTCTTATTTGTGATGGTACATGAACATAAGCTAAACAACCAAAAACCTTGCAATGTCCAAGACTAGGTTTTCTTCCATGCCATTCTTCATAAGGAGTCATACCTTGAAGTGATTTGGATGGTAGTCGATTGACAAGGTACACTGCAGTTGAAATAGCTTCTGCCCAAAGATAATGTGGCAACTTCTTCTCTTCAAGCATTGTTCGGGCTGATCCAACCAATGTCTTGTTTCTCCTCTCTGCAATTCCATTTATTTGAGGAGAGTACCTGGTAGTCACTTCCCTTTTGATATCTTTATCCTGCAAGAACTCATCAAACTCTTTGGAGAAGTATTCTCCCCCTCCATCAGATCTGAGCTTCTTTAGTGATCTACCTGTATGATTCTCCACATGTGCAAGATACTTCTTGAAGCAATCAAACACTTCATTCTTACTCTTGATAAAGTATAGAACAGTCCATCTACTATGGTCGTCAATAAATGAGACATAATACCTTGATCCTGCCAATGAAGGTTCTTGACTTGGTCCCCATACATCTGTGTGTACTAAGTCCTATAAGTTGTTGTGGATGTAGCCTTTGTGGTTGAATGGTTGTCTTTGTGCCTTCCCAATCTGACATGCATCACACCTGTTGATCATGTGTTGCTTTGATATGTTCGGCAGTCCTAGAACACTTTGATCCCTGCATATATCCTTCAAGGTTCTTTCATTCACATGAGCAAGTCTCTTATGCCACACTTCAAGCTCACTTAGGGTTTGAGACCCAAAATTGAATAGAGCTATGTTCCTTGTATCTCCTACTTCAAAAGTAAAGAGCCTACCATGCTTCTCACCTCGGGCTATCTTCTTGAAGCCTTGACATGGATCTTCCACAAAAGCTCCATGTTGGGTGAACCTAACTTGCAAGCCTTTTTCAACTATTTGGCCTACACTGATTAGGTTTTTAGTGATAGTGGGTACATAGAGAACCTTACTCAGAATGTTTGTCCTGTCATTGGAAGCTTTGACATTACCAATCTTCTCCACATTGTGCTTCGTGTCATCCCCTGTTTGCACTTCATGTCTATGCTTTGGACTTTCCAAGTCAGATAGAAGAGCAATGTTGCCTGCAACATGATTCGAACATCCTGAATCTATGTAGAACAAATGATCATCTTCTTTACCTTCTTTGTGGCTTAGATTCATAAGAAGTAATGAGTCTTCATGTGGTTGATCTTCTGAATAATTGTTGTAGTCCCTTCTATTATAGCTTCTATTGTTGTTGTTGAAGTTGTGTCCACCTCTGCCTCTATTGCCGCCATATCCACCTCTTCCACTTCCTTTCTGGGTCTTCCCATTGAACCAGCAATTCTGAGTGGTGTGGTTGGTCTTATCGCATATGGCACAAGGTTGAACATTCTAACCTTTGGCTTTGTCTTGCTTTGATCCTTTCTTCTTCCCTTTCCACTTTCTCTTGCTTGTGAAGTTGGCTTGGGAAGTCTCTTCTTCGTCTTCTTCCTTCTTCTTGCCTTTCTGCTTCTTATCCTTCTTATCTGCATATAGAGCACTAGTTGAATTACCATGATAAGAGTTACCTTCCTTTATGCTATTGTTGGCTTCTTGATTGAAGAGTTGTCCAAGAAAGATGTTGAAGTCTGGAGTCTGCACATCCATGATGAGATCATAGGCCGTCGTGAAGGATTGCCATTGCTTATCACTTCGAATGCCGTTGAGAATTTGCCTCATGATGACCTCTTCTTCAATCAGCTCTCCAATGGATGCTAACTGATCCGCAACCTCTTTGACCTTGGTAACAAACTCTGTGATGGTTTGTTTAGGTAGGTGTCTTCTTCATTTGGTTGAACTCGTTCCAAAGATGATTCTTTCTTGCTTTGGTACTAGCAGAAAAGAAAGTCTCCAGGGCATCCCAAGTCTCTTGAGATGTCTTGCATCCTCTAATATGTGGTAATAGAAAGTCAGAGATAGAGTTTAGTATGTATGACCTTGCTTGAGCATCCCTTGCGCACCAAAGTGTGAGCTTATCTGTCTCCTCCTGTGTAGGTCCTCCTTTGGATCTTGGAATAGGCATAGCTTCATCACCTGCTACAATTCCATAAAGATTTCTACCTTGCAAATAGGCCTCCATTCTGATTTGCCAAGCCGCGTAGTTGTGTCGATCAAGCTTCTCGATCATTGAGGGAAAGCCGTCACCCATCTTGAACTAGCTCTGATACCACTGAAAAAACTTGGAGAAGCTTGTCGAAGGTAGAAAGGTGCGTTTCGAAGCGATGAAGTTTGGTCAAGCCAACCGGCACAAGACCAGCCCTTGAGCTTTTGGAGACTCAAATAGACCTTATAGGCATGCTATAAGTGCAAAGAAACACACTATGTACCTTGGAGCATCAAGGAGAATGAGTCGATACAAAACAGATAGGTTCGCGGGTCGACTAGCTCAAAAAAAAAACTTACTATCTATGGAAGAGACAATGAACTTCAAATGCCCATAGCGACCAGCGTGATTACAATTAGAAAAAATCCTTTTATGGGAGTGATACACATAGGGTTGAGTGTATGGAATGCACAAAAGTATAAGGAATAAGCAAAATATGCTATAGGAATGAATGCGACATTCACCGGTGGTACTTCCTATTTTTCAGGAATACGCAGAGATTGACCCCGAGGCAGAAAAACTGAGATTTCTCCAAATCTGCTGAACCAAATGCTTTGAAAATTTACAGGCATAAACTAGACACTGATATCTTTCCAATGAGTCCTCTTGCAATCAATTTGGAGCTCTGAGGAGAGAGCCGCAGCCTCTGCAAGATTACTGTTGGCGAAGAAGATGATGCAGAAAATTGAAGGAGCAAGACAATGATGGTCACAAGTGTATGTATATTGCTTCCATGTATTTTACAAGTGATTTCAACTCCTTATATAGCCTCTAGGAGTGTTCCACGACTTTTACAACTTGAATTTGAATTCAAATGAAGGTGGGAATGGTTGTTGGAGGGAATCAATTCACTTCCCTACAATCTAGGAAAAGTGAAGATCTTGATTGATCTACTTTTAGGTGATTGATTGCTTGATTGAATGCAACTTCAACCACCAAAATTTCGTGGGATTTTGGCCCTATATTTGTACCTTTACATGTGTACAACTCAAGGCTTTTACAACGGTAAATGAGCCATCAAAATATTCTCAAAAAATACAATAAATGAGCATATGAAAAAGAACTCTCCAACGGATATTCTTTCGACGCGATAGCCTTTGATGTAGATCAAATCCACCTCAAGCATAGTGTAAGCTTGATGTTCCAACATGGAATACCTTTGTGCCTTCTAGCATCCAAATGAGGTACCTTCTGATATCCATTGGTGAGAGAATTACTAGCATATGCTTCTACACCATCTCCATGTCATCTCCACAAAATGTGATGTTCAAATGAGCTCTTTATATAGAGCTATGGGCATAGGACTTTTCACCTACTCTTCATCTTCTCTCACCTCTTGACTTTCCACTTCTTGGTCTTTGTCCTTCCATTGCCATGGGTGGCTTTTGGTGCTCCATATCACTCTATATGGATAAGGTCACGACTTTTTTGAGTATTCCATCTCTCTTTTTATATTTTGGCTTTTACCTAAGCCATAAATACATTTGCCCTTTTTAATTCAACACTCTACATTAAGGTTATGAGTGTGCCCTTTATATTTTTAGGGTCTTTCTTCATTTTGGGCTTACAACAATTACATAAATGATGAAGAGGTAATAAATGAAGGGTGATTATGTGTCAAGCCTCACAATTGGAGCTTGCACATGATCCATATTTTTCAACACTCCCCCTCAAGCTACAATTGGGAGTCCATGCCACTCTCCAATTCTCCTCCTCTTTGCCTTTCATTTCTTTTGCCCTTATATCTCTTCCTTTGATTTTTTGGTGATCTCTCTTCCTTGCTTTGAAGCTCCTTTGTCTTCTCTTCAGCTTCATCCTTGCTTCTTTGACTCTTTGCAAGATCTCTTCTTCAATCTAGCATAAACATGCTTCATACAAACTTTTACAATCAAACTAGATCACCTTGGCTACATATACCTTTGTTGCTTCACTCTCTTCTTCTTTGTTGTCCTCTCTTTGTAACTTCATGGCTTCATGGCTTCATGTCTTCTAACCTTGCATGCTTTGCTTTGATCCTCCTTTGTCTTTGGATCATCTTTGACTTTGTCTTTGGGTGCAATCTTTGCATCTCCTTTTTATGTCGCCATGGTTGTCATGCCTTCTTCTATCTTGTCTTCATGACTTGTTTTGTGCATCATGGCTGCTCCTTGCCTTCTAAATGCTCCTTGCATAGAGGTGGCTCCTTCTAGTCCTTCAAGTTAACTTTGATGGCTGCTCTTGCTCTTTGTTTGAGCTTGGCTTCTTCTCCTCCAAATCTGAAATTTGGTTTGACTCCACTTTCTCTTCTTTGGACTTTTCTTGGATCTTCCAATCCTTGCAAGCTAACTCCCCCTGGCTTCATAATCTTTTGTTCATGCTTGATGGCTGATTATACCTGTAAGAACATCAATGGGCTGATCATACATGAACTCTTTCATGAGTTCCTTTTCATGTGAAGCATTTGTAGCTTCCACATCTTCCAAGCTTTCTTCATCCCCTCTTTGAATGGTCTTACTAGCCATAGGCTTGACACTCCTCTTGGGTGGTCTTACTTGCCTTTACATATGGCTTGCCATTCCTCTTTGAATGGTCTTACTTGCCATAGGCTTGCCACTCTCTTTGGTGGTCTTACTAGCCTCATCCTTTGACAATACATTCACATAGACTTTGCTTGGAACTTACCACCACATACAATGTGGATTTTTTCTCAACAATTTACATCAGCCCTTACCTTTGCAAATGGAATTCCTTTACCTCAATCAACTTCAGCGATTTGTCACACCTCATGGGTGACTCTTCCCTCTAGCTTGCACTTTGCTTGTTGCTTCTCCAACCTTGGGGGATGTCTTCAAGTCCATGTGAGCCTTCAACACTTCATAGCAGCCTTCCTTTGGAGTCTTCTACTCCTTTCACTCTTCAAGAGTCTTCAAATGGGCATCCTTGCCTTGGCCACCTTCAACTTGGGTTCCAATCTTCAAGTCTTCAAACTTTTAAATGTTTGAGAACCTTTTATCTTGGGCTTCTTCCTTCACTTTGGCTCCAAGCTTTATGTCCTTGCTTTCTCCAAGCTTTGCCCACCTTGGCTTTGGCTTGTGCAAATAAGAACCTTGCATTCACATGATGTATCGAAACTCAAACATCAAATGCTTTTACTTATCATAACATAAGCATACAAACTTTCTTTTGCAAATTTGCCTTTATAACTTTTATCCACAACAAGATACATCCACAAATTTATACATGGCAGCCTTGCATCTTAGCAATCTTCATGGACTCCAAACACATTTACTTTCAGCTCATCTATGGCTGAACATGACCAACCTTTAAAGCATAAATATCATGCCAAAAAACTCACATAAGCATGTATGCAAATTGATATTCATTTGAGCTTATCTTCAGCCCACTTTATGCCAATTTATATGGCTGCATAAACCTACAAATTTCCAGCTTGTATAGGCTTTATAAAATAGCCTCATACTCATCCACACATTATCAAACATGTGTATATGAACTCCTTGACCACATGTGCATACAATCTTTCATTTTTGACATCAATCGTCAACTCTAAAATCAACTTATATTCAGCCTACACATGGCTGTCCGAAATTGTCATTCATATTGATCATAAACTTCATGAGCATGCATACAAAAGCATATAGCAATGCATAAGCATATAATGCTACCATCAAGTTTACATTTAAGCTTAAAACTTCAGCCATGTACATAATATAATCTTGCACTTCATTCAATTGAGTGCAATACCTCAAACATGCATACAATCTTCACATGCAACTATACATAGTTGCTCATTCAAGATTCTTTGCTTGAATCTTCATCTCCTTCCATTGGCTGCTCATAAATCCTCATTCAAGTGATTAATACCACTTATAGCATGCCTCAATGATCAACATATGTACTAGAGAGTAGGACAAGAGAGTTTCCTACTTATAATAACATAAAGCAACAAAATGTCTTACATATTCAAGCTTCATCTCCATAGCTTTCCAAAGAGCATGATAGCTCCAAGCTTTCCTTTGACATCTCTGCATCCTCTTCGAGATCTCTTTGTGCATTCAGCAGCTCCACTCCCAATGCTCTACAATCAAAGCTCTTATACCAAAATGTGGAGAAATTTCACTCCAATACACGCAACGAAAGTTAGAGAACCTCTTTTAGAATCTGCCCTGTAAGACACATGCTCACAAAAACCTGATTCCATCACAACACAGAGATCCAATGGCTCTAAAAGTTTTTCCACACATAGTAGACTCTCTTAGCTTTCTAGAAAGCTATAGAACACTCCATTTGGAGTTCATTTGACCAGGCAACCGACTTCACAAAGTTAGACTACCTATCATCTCAGGTTATGCAGAAAACTGAGGTTCACAAGCAATGTTCCCTGTAACTACTGGAGAATGATCTGACAACGATATTTGAGATACAAAGAGTAGAAGAGATAAGCTTTCCAAGAAGATATCATATGCATTAATTGGATAAGTAAATAGAGAGATATGACCTTCACAAGATGACTATGTATAGATAAGGTATGCGGCTGGAATACCTTTGTGCCTTCTAGCATCCAAATGAGGTATCTTCTGATATCCATTGGTCAGAAAATGACCAACATATGCTTCTACACCATCTCCATGTCATCTCCACAAAATTTCACGTTCAAATGAGCTCTTTATATAGAGCTATGGGCATAGGACTTTTCACCTACCCTTCATCTTCTCTCACCTCTTGACTTTCCACTTCTTGGTCTTTGTCCTTCCATTGCCATGGGTGGCTTTTGGTGCTCCATATCACTCTATATGGATAAGGTCACGACTTTTTTGAGTATTCCATCTCTTGTTTTATATTTTGGCTTTTACCTAAGCCATAAATACATTTGCCCTTTTTAATTCAACACTTTACATTAAGGTTATGAGTGTGCCGTTTATATTTTCAGGGTCTTTCTTCATTTTGGGCTTACAACAATTACATAAATGATGAAGAGGTAATAAATGAAGGGTGATTATGTGTCAAGCCTCACAATTGGAGCTTGCACATGATCCATATTTTTCAACAAAAACCTCCTAAAGAGGGAAAAAAGTGCCCCAGTGGTCCTAGTGTGTTCACACACATCACTACATAAATATATCAACAAATCCACCCTGGGAGTGATGCGGTGAACAAGGAGCTGGCACTCATGTATAAGGAAGTGCCAAGCTATGTGGAATCAATCCACAAAAGGAAGTAAGCCCAAGGCTTTGTGGAAAGCTTCAAAATTCTCCCTAGGTAGAGCCTTCGTGAAAAGGTCTGCAATGTTCTCCTGCGTGGGCACATATGCCAAGCTGATCTCCGCAGCAGAGAACCTCTCCCTGACATAATGATAATGCACCTCAATGTGCTTAGTGCGAGCATGGAACATAGGGTTCGTCGCAACTGCTAATGCACTCTAACTGTCAATGAAGATGGTGGTGGCAGAAGATTGACCAACACCCAAATCAGCCATAAGGTGTCTGAGCCACACACACTCAATAGTCGCTGTGAAAGCTGCCCTATATTCAGCCTCAAAACTGGACGTGGCCATAGTAGGATGCTTCTTGCTCAACCAAGATATACATGAGCTGCCAAGCATGAAGCAAAATCCACTAGTGGACACACGAGTGTCATAACATCCAACCCAGTCTGAGTCAGAAAAAGCATGTAAATCTAGCGATAGTGATCCCCCTTGGGATAAGACAACCCAAGTGGCTGAGTACCACTTAAGTAGCGAAAGATGTGCTTAACTGCCTGCCAATGCTTGACACCTGGGCAATGCATAAACCTGCTCATGTGTGAGACAACAAACTAAATATCTGGCCGAGTAATGCATAAGTAAATGAGGCATCCAACAGCCTTCTGATAGAGGACAACATCAAATGCATCTCCAGCATCATGAAGACTCAATCGTAAACCTATCTCCATAGGAGTGGCAATAGGCTTACAGTCTTGAAGGCCAAAATGCTGCAATAATGTGTCAATATATTTTGTTTGACACAGAGCCATTCCACCATCAACATGCATAAATTGAATGCCCAAATAGTGATGCAAATGCCCCAAATCAAACATCTCAAATGAGGCATGTAAATCAGCCTGAGACTTTGATTCCAGAAATGGAAGAAGTTAGAGTTCCAGAAAGTCCTAGTACCTTGGAAGGACAAGTTCCAGAACTTATGGAAGTTGAAAGTTTAGAAAGAGTTTCACCACTATTTAAGGATACACCTACTTGGTTATATCAGACTTGGAAAGATAGTGGTATAAAGACTTTTACTGGAAGAACAAGGAGTCAGACTAGACAACAACAACAAGATCACATAAGAACGAGAAGTTAGACTAGACAACAGCAACAAAGAGATCATGTACGTTTTACTAAAGACTTTGAGATTCATGATATTTTGGCACTTACTACTCTTGAAGATGAACCTGCATGTGTTAAAGATGCACTTAACATTCCTATTTGGAGAAAAGCTATGCAAGAAGAGATTGATTCTATTCATAAGAACCAAACTTGGCAGCTATGTGAGTTACTAGAGGGAAAGAAGGCTATAGGTACTTCAAACAATTGGTATCATAGCAGGTCGCTACTTCATCTAGGGCATCGTCAACACCCCTCCGGTCACAGTCTCAGAATCGCACGAAATTTGGTGACCATACTCAAGGTGATTAAAAGATCAAAACGACTTTGTTTTATGGTGCCAAAATCACGATCTGAGCTCATTTTTTCCTCCAAATGCACGATCACAATGCTTGTATAGTCTATTTTGTCTTTTTGTGTTAAAGATATATACAACTTTTGGTTTGTGAGTATAAGCATCTCAAGGTTTGCTATAGGTTTAGCAAAACTCATCATGGTAGTTCTATTCAAATTTTTCAGATACAATCATTTTTCTGCATCAGGGTACTTTAGCTAGTGGCCATGGCTAAAAGCATTGATGTATTTTGTATGTTGGCTATTGAGGATAAGTTGGATGGTAGAAATTACCTTGTGGGCTTATATGATGCTTCATGTATTGGTCGCAAATGGATTGCAGAATATTGTGCAAGGTGTTGAAAAATGTCCTATTACACTTGCAAATACAGGTACTGAAGCTGATGTAGTCATGTTCCTATTCATGCTGTAGTTTCTACTCCACCTACTATATAACAAATTTGTTGGGATGGCAAAGATGCTCAGGAACATGCATTGATAGCCTTATCTATCAAACATGCCATTATTCCTCACATTCGCTCTTGCAGAATAACTAAGGATTCTTAGGATACACTTAACACATTGTACCAGGCTAGAATGAGGCTCTACTGCTTACCTTTGAAAACAATTAGAGAGTGAGCATATGAATGAAGATGATTCTATCGACAATTTTCTGAGAAAGATCAAAGAGTGGAAGGAAGAGTTGATTTCTGTTCATGAAGTTATACCAAATAGCTCACTAGTGTAGACCATTACTACTATTTGTAGTTTTGACCCATCTTCTCATGAGCAATGTATGTCTACAATAGACTTAGATGTTTGGTATTTTGATAGTGGGGCAACCAGACATACTACCTTGTAGCATAGTTTCTTCACTTCACTTGAGCCTACCCCTAGAGGGAATAATGTCACATGCACCAACAACTCCTCTTATCCTATCATGGGAGTTGGTAAGATCATTTTGACTACTACTGATGGTATTTCTTTCACATTTTTGGATGCTTTATTTGTGCCAGGGATCAAGAAAAATCTGTTATCAGTTTCAGCATTAGCCAAGATTGGCTTAGTTGTGAAATTTGTTGATGACAGATGTACAATTCATGATCTATCAAATGGCGATGTGATTATTGCTTCTGGCATTTTATGTCATGGGCTTTATAAGCTCATAGACTATGAAAAATCTGTGAATGATTCAGCATGTGTAGTACATGATTCTCAGGCTATGTCAGATGCAAAGCTTTGGCATGCACGCTTTGGTCATCTAAATTTTGCTAGTTTGCTATGCCTGTAGAAATCAAAAATGATGTACTCTTTGCCCAAACCTGAGGCACATAGAAAACATGTCCATGAAGGCTGTATTTTGGACAAAATGCAGCATTCCTCCTTCCAAAAAGATGGTTCAGTTCGAGCTACTCAGAAATTGCAGTTTGTTCATAGTGATGTCTATGGTCCTAGCAGACACCTTCTTTTGGGAAATATCTTTACTTCGTGACTTTCATTGATGGTTTTTCTAGGAATGCATGGGTATATCCACTCAAAGCAAAGTCCAAAGTGTTTATGTGCTTCAAACAGATTTTGGTTTTGGCTGAAAATCTATCAGCATGTAAAATGGGCACCCTCCGATCTGATCAAGGAGGGAATATATGTCTTCTTACTTTAATGCATTTTTGGGTGAACCTGGGATAAAACATCAGTGTACACTGCCATATACACCTCAACAGAATGGAGTTGCTGAACAGAAGAACAAGTCACTCATGAAGATGGCGAGGTGTATGGTCAAAGGTCAAGCTTTACCACATAGTTTCTAGCTTGAGGCTATTATGTGTGCAACATATGTATTTAACAGGTGTCCCACTAAAGCACGGTAATCTATCACTCCATAAAGGCTTGGCATGGTCACAAGCCATCTATTGCTCATCTTTGTGTTTTTGGTTGTCTGGCATATGCATTAGTGCCTGAACAACAACACAAAAATTTTGATGATAAAGCAGTGAAATGTATTTTTGTTGGGTACAATTCTAAAAGCAAAGGCTATCATCTATATCATGCATAGAATAAACACGTTTTGGTTAGTTGTGATGTTGTTTTTGTGGAAGATGCTATTCAACCACTACTTTCATGTACTAAGGAGACATCTGTTAGCTACAAAGACATGTATGATACTTTTTTGCCTCTTTTTACAGGTGGATAGTCTAGTGCTATTCCTAATGAGGCAACTTCTCAACCTTTACACGTTTCATGTGATGATGCATATCATTCCATTTTTGATGTAGATTTTCATGATGCACTTGTTGATGAGAGAGTTGATATTGAGGAGGCAAAAACTATACCAAAATGGTTGATGCAAACTTTGCACAATAGCAAATTAGATGCACCTCTGTCATATTGTACTCTGTCAAGCTCTGATAGTGCCTCTTTTGCATTAGATTGATATGCTATGGCTGCCTATAGCCTCTATGATGAGAATGAGCCCGTTTCGTTTGATGAAGCACAAAATTTTGAAAATTGGATGGTTGCTTTGCAATGTGAATATGATGCTATCATGAAAAGTGGTACCTTGTCTTTTATGTGACTTGCCTTTTGGCAAGAAGGCCATTGGCACTAAGTGGGTGTACAAGCTGAAGCATAAACCTCATGGAACATTTCATAGGCATAAGGCTAGGCTTGTTGCAAAGGGTTATGCGCAAGAAAGAGGCATTCATTTTGATGAGAGCTTTGCACCTACATGCCGAATGATTACTGTTCGTAGCATTTGTGCACTTGTAGCTCATCATGGTTGGAATGTACATCAGTTGGACATTAAAACTAAATTTTTGAATGGTGACTTGCATGAAGAAGTGTAAGTTTTTCAGCCCCATGGTTTTGTGCAGAAAGGGCATGAAAACCAGGTGTGTAGGTTAAAGAAGGCATTATATGGTTTAATGCAAGCACCACATGCTTGGTATGAAAAGATACATGCATATCTGATTGCACATGGTTTCGAGAACAGTCCAACTGATGTTGATGACATGCTACTCATTGGTCCTCGTGACAATCATATTGCTGATTTGCATGTCTCATTCTAATTTGGGGCATTTGCACCATTATTTGGGCATTCAATTTATGCAAGTTGATGGTGGAATCGCTTTGTGTCAAATGAAAAATATTGACACATTATTGCAACATTTTGGCGTTGAAGATTGCAAACATATTGCCACTCCTATGGATACAGGTTTACCATTGAGTCTTCATGATGTGGAGATGCATTTGATGTTGTTGTCTATCAGTAGGTTGTTGGATGCTTGATTTACTTATGCATTACTTGACTAGATATTCAGTTTCTTGTCTCGCAGATGAGCAAGTTTATGCATTGCCCAGGTGTCAGGCATTGGAAGGTGGTTAAGTGCATCTTTTGCTACTTGAGTGGTACCCAGCTACTTGTATAGTTTTATCCCAAGGGGGGATTACTACTTCTAGATTTACATGCTTTCCCTGACTCTGACTAGGTTGGTTGCTATGACACTCGTGTGTCCACTAGTGCCTTTTGCTTCATTTTGGGTAGCGCATGTATATCTTGGTTAAGTAGGAAGCATCTTACTATGGCCACTTCTAGTTGCGAGGCTGAGTATAGGGTAGCTTTCACAGCGATTGTTGAGTGTGTGCAGCTAATATGCCTTATGGCTGATTTGGGTGTTGGTCAGTCTTTTGCCACCACCATCTTCATTGACAGTTAGAGTGCAGTGGTAGTTGCAAGGAACCTTGTGTTCCATGCTCGCACTAAGCAGATTGAGGTGCATTATCATTATGTCAGGAGAACATTGTAGACCTTTTCACGAAGACTCCACCCAAGGAGAAGTTTGAAGCTTTCCACAAAGCTTTGGGCTTATTTCCTTTTGTGAATTGCTTCCACATAGCTTGACACTTCCTTATACATGAGTGCCATCTCCTTGTTCACTGCATCACTCTCGGGGGCCTTTGTTGATATATTTAGGTTGTGATGTGTGTGAACACACTAGATCCATCGGGGCACTTTTTTCCCTCTTTAGGAGGTTTTTTCCCCCAGCTTGTATATACGCCTATATCCCTAATGGGTTAATTATCTTTGTACATTCCAATGGTAATACATTTAGTATTGTGTGTTGTGTTCCAAGCTTCTTCTTCTTCCTTGTGCTATTCGCGTGCTTTTGCAGACCTTGAACTCCAACAAAAAATGGGTTAGGAAATCAAGGTAGGATTAGTGCTTGTAGGACCACTCCTAAAGCATTTTGAGACTTTCATGAAAGCTTATAAAGCAAGAATCAAAGAAGGACCAAAACTTAATGATCAAGATAGGATTTATCCTATTCCAAAATTGGAAATAGAAACAACGCAAATGTGCAAAAAGATGATTGAGTTAGCCAGAGTATCTTAGGCGATCCTCAACAATTATAAACTAGGATTTTACCAAAAACAAACATAAAAAATATAGATGAATAGATATGGAGGGATCTAAGAGAAAAGGTGGAATCATATCAAAATGATGTCCCTCCTTTTTTTAGAAGTAATAGTATTTAAATTAAAGCTCCATCCTTAGGAGCTTATGGACCCTTTGTATGAATGCCACTTGGAGCAATGCAAGGCAAGAACCCAAGTACGAATACTTGTACCCAAATTTTAATTTGAATTTTGCTCAAAACAACTAATTCGTCACCTATCACACTTGGGTGTGATAGAGCATACAATTTAGGAAAAGTGTCAGAATGTGTTTTTTGAAGACAAAAGGATTTTGTAAAATAGATAATTTTTATTTACAAAATTATTAGAATGATGTAAAAATGAGGAAGAGTCTTCCTCATGATCCATTAGATTATATGTATTTTTTAGAGATTTTTTGGAGCTCTCAATCCTAATTATTTTTAGATTAGAAGTTGAAAGGATCTAATTTCAAGTGTGAACAGGGATACCTGAAAAAGTATGAAGGTCAAAATTTTGTATTGAGAAAGGCTACTGATCATTTGTACTTGTTGAATGTGAATTTGAGAGCACTTAGCAGAAAATCATGTTTTCTCCCTTTTCTCTAGTTTTCATGGCTGAATGTGAATGTTTTCCTTGTGTTTCTCATGGATTTTGTTGGTGAGACCTGTGCATTACTGAGTGAATCTTGTGAGGAGAGGATTCCTTACAATATTGAAAGATGATATGTGGAATATTACTACTTAATGTGAAGAATACCACTTCTTCCAGAATTGTGATTGTCTCGTCATGATGATAAAGGTAATGAAATTTATTTTTTAGTTCATATTTGGAATCTATAGAAAAATAGCATGTTCTAGGCACAAGAATCATAAAAAATACTTAATTCTACCTCAAGATATCTCAAACCCTAGTTTTCAACTTCTTCTTCAAGAAAATCTAAGATAATATGGTCTTTTCTTGCAATTTCTTGGTTCCCATTGGTACTAGAAGGGGATTTGCTCTTAGTATACTTCCCGTATTGACATATTAAAGATGTTGTTTATGCTAATCATTTATACTATGATGCGTGGAGAGGACAACTCAAAAGAATAATAAACATCTTTTGGCGTCGTTGCCGGGGAAGTAAGCAAAGCTTCCATTGGAGCTTTGGACCTTGCTAGATCTTCCAATACTGATGGTAACAAACACTTTTGGGAAAGGTACAATTCTTTTTCTTCCATGTGTGCATTGAAAATAAGGTAAATAAGCTTATCTTTTAGGGAAAGATTGCTTCATTTGCCTTTCGGAAGGTGAATAGGCTTGTCTTTGTGCAAATTGATTGCTTCATTTGCTTATTCCAAGTAAATGTGCTTGTCTTTTGGGACAAGATTGCTTCATTTGCTAAGAGGAAAGTGTATGTGCTTGTCTTTGTACAATTTGATTGCTTCATTTGCCAAAAAAAACACTCATGCTTGAGGAGTGGCTTGTTGTTCATTCATCAAAGTACAAATTTAGCATCCATTGTTTGTTTTCAAGATCATTGAGTCATTAAAAGAAACCCTAGATAAATTGTGTTCTCTTTATTTAGGGTACAAATACCAAAAAAATAGAGAAAAATCTTTTTAAAAATACAAAAAAATATTCTTTTTACAATGGAATGGGTGAAAG
The DNA here is from genome assembly GCA_020310875.1 of Ceratopteris richardii. NCBI lineage: Eukaryota > Viridiplantae > Streptophyta > Polypodiopsida > Polypodiales > Pteridaceae > Ceratopteris > Ceratopteris richardii. The sequence continues at coordinate 21,097,056 of CM035428.1, forward strand.
GTAAGAGGTATTGATTGAGAGAAATTGTTTTCATAAGAAAAGTTTAAGGAAAATTCATAAAAAATTGAAAATAAAATTACATAAAAAGCAACAAAGTGCTTTTCTTCAATTTCCCTATAATATAATCAAAATTTTGATTAATTCTTTGATGTTTGCAGGTACAAAGTGAAGAGGGAAGAGGTGAATGGATGCAAAGTGAAAAGAAACACGATTTTTTGAAAGAACCCAAAATCACGATTTTAAGTAGATAATCGCAATTTGATAACCTCTTTTCAATTTTACAAATTGGATTGCATAGATATATCAACCAAGGAGTTAATGTAAATTCAAGAGGAAAGGGTGAGGTTGAATGTGAAAATTTTTGGAAAATTTGGAGCTTATATACAGAATCGCGATTTTCTGTTGAGGCAAGAACATAGGCAAAGTATTGAATTGCTTGGGAAGTAAGATTATAATAATTAAAATAAGAATTGAGAGAAATTATTTGAAAAATGATGTGAAATGGTCCGATTTGGCACACAATTGTGATGTTCTGGAGGCTATAAAAGCAAGTTTTGAGAGCAAAAAGCTCATTTGTGTGTGTGTGTGTGTGAGAGAGAGAGAGAGAGAGCTACAAAATTGCAACTTCTTGCATTCTACAAGCACATTGGAGGGAAGGGATCCATTGTCAAGGTAAGAATCATTACAAACTTTTTTGCAAATTGAAAACAAAAGAAAAATAAAAAAGAACCCTCAAAATCATCATTCTCAAAAATTTTGATTTTAAGTAGGTTTTTTATAGATTTTTTGAAAAAGTTTTTATTGCATGTCATTTTCTTGATTATGCGCTTTTTTAGTGATTAAAAAATCAAGAAAAAATCAAATAAACATTTTTAGTTAAACTTGCACAAAATCGCAATTCTGTGCAAGAAAAACACGATTCTCAGTAAATGCGATTTTCTAAGAAAATCGTGTTTTTTCACCATTGTGAGCAATCATGATTGTGACTCAAAATTGCAATTTTGAGCTATCCAAATTTCATGATTTCGAGCTCAAAATCGTTAATACTCGCAAAAGTGATTGTGAGTAAAAACACGATTTTGTGAGAAAATCACGAGTTTTCAGCTAAAATCATGAAATTATAGAAAATCATTTTCTGCAAGTAGAGTTTAATCAATTAAATCCCTTCCAAAACCTATGAAAAATCCTCTCATAAAAACATCTCAAAAAACATCAAAATCGTGTTTTTCTAGCAAAAATGTGATTTTGTTCAAAATTTGCCAAAAACAAAGGGGTTAAGTTTTCTTTTGACATGGTGGAACAAAATTTAAATTGAACCATAGTTAGAGGACATACAATTTCCAACTCTTCCGCTCAAAATAGTCAGAAAACATTTTAGGAAATCGCAATTTGGAGTACAAAACTAAGGGGAAATCAAGGAAATTACAAGTAGGACAAATCATAGAAGAGAGGAAGAGGTCTTTGAGCTAAAAGTGGGAGGAGTTAACTTCTCAAAAATCAATATTTCAAGTCATTGACAAAGAAGGGTTTTTCAAACAGACAAATTAGGGTTTCTAAATAATAGAAGTGAATGATACTGAGATCTGGAAGTAGCATTATACATCCCAAAACTCATAGTGAGGCGGAGAAACAACAATACCAAGCTAATCATCAAAAGGAGGTCAGAAATTAGTCACCAAGTATAAAACATTTTAATTTTGAAGAGGAACACACAGACACAAGAGATTATAGGAATATCCTCAAATACATGTACACAAATAGGTTTGGTACCTATGTGGATGAGGATAGAATGCATAAGAATCTCATTAGATTGAAAAACTTAGAAATCCCTATGAATTTAATGATGGAGAGTGTTAATCTCCAAAAGAACAACCTACTCTTGAAGTTAGAGCACCTCTTTATCAAGAGTAAGTCAAAATCTTCCTTAATTTAGAGGATCAATGTTCAATTACAAAAATTTTGGATAAACTATGAAGAAGATGATTCTACAAAACTCTGCTGCACATACTTTGTACAAGGTGTTGCATATAGATTGTGCACCTTTTCCAAGATGAATCACTCCAAAAGATTCAGTAGATCTTGAGAAATGATCTCAACAAGTTACCTATGTCTAAAACTGCTCTTCTGAGAAATCGATTTAGACACCTGTAACTTCTAACACTTGGTTCTAGCAATCTAGAATCCGTTTATGAAAATGCTTTTAGCCACAGGTAGCTTACCTTCCAACTTAAAGATTGAGTGCTTGCTTGCTCAAAACTTTACACTATAGAGGGAGATCTGGCCAAAACATTAACATCAAATTTTGTGCCTGTTTCAGGAGACAGTGAACACTTCTTCATATATGAATTTCCTACTCATAATTCTCACAGCCTCTTTACAATTAGGCTCTCAAAATTTAACCATAGAATCATTAACTATGGAATTAGACATCTACAAAAGGATTCTTGAAATAATCAAGCAGAGAAGGAGAATACACAGAAAGATCGGGCACAACATTTTTCATTTCTGAGAAAATTCTTACATCTGAGTAATGAGAGAGATTCTACTCACTTCTGAAAGTCTGATGACATCTAATTCTCTTCAAATCTTATTCTCACATAATCTCTCACTCTTGCCCCGACATTTTCCATAGTATATATAGTCAAATATTTACAAGTTCATGACTATACAAAAGTATAAGTGAACTATCTCTGAATTAATGTACATATGTGTACACATCTTCAACTTCTAAAAATGCACTTTCTCCATGCTTCATAACTTGAACTTTTCTTCAGTCCTTGACTTCCATTCTTCATCAAAACATCAATTGTTGATTACCCTGCACCAACAACTCCCCCTCAATCATCAATTGAGGTTTTGTCTATCTTCTTTATACCTGCCATGTCTTTGAATCTCTGTAGCTTTGGTCCATCCAAGCTTTTTGTTAGCATATCAACTATCTGGTGTTTTGTTGAAGTATGTATATCTTCAATCTCTTTATCCATCACCTTCTCTCTTAGAAAGTGATTGAATCTCAATGTGTTTGGTCCTAGCATGAAAAACATGATTAGCAGCTAAATACAATGAACTCATGTTATCTCCATGAATAGTGGGTATACTCTGTATGATGTCAAAACTCTTCATGAGAGTCTTTAGCCATATCACTTCCTTTGCAGCTTCCACCATAACTTTATACTTTGCTTCTATAGATGATAAAGCAATTGTGTGTTGCTTCTTTGAACACCAAGAAATTAACTTATCTCCCACATAACACAAGTATCCATATGTTGATCTCCTATCATCAGGATTACCTGCCCAATCTGTATCACTATAAATCTTGATGTTTTTATTTGATGTAAAACCATAATACAAACCTTCTTTGAGTGTACCCTTAATGTACCTCAACACTCTTTGACCTGCAATCCAATGTTCTTTCCTAGGACAATGCATGAATTGAGATAATACTCCAACTCCATATGACAAGTCAGGTCTAGTTAAAGTAGCATAAATCAAACTACCTACCAAACTTTGATATAGCTTCATATCTTTGAACTCTTCTCCTCCATATCTACTCAATTTGTGATTCAACTCCATTCGAGTAGGTGATACCCTGCAATCATCCATTTTAAACTTGATCAACAAGTTTCTCAAATACCTTTCTTGAGTTACATACACCCCATGTTGAGTGTATGAGATCTCCATGCCGAAGAAATATGACAAGTCTCCCAAGTCACTAATCTTGAACTCTTTCTCCATTTGTTTCTTTAGGCTTTGAATGCCTTTCTCATCTGTACCTATAAGAATTATATCATCAACATATATGCACATGTAAATGAACCCATCGTCACTTGCTTTGACAAGCAAGCTACTATCTGCTTTAGATACTTGGAACCCAAGTTCTTTCAAGAACTTTACAAGTCTATAATTCCATGCCCTTGGGGCCTGCTTCAAGCCATACAAAGCTCTCTTGAGCTTGCACACATGATCAGGATACCTTTCATCTCTGAATCCTTGTGGTTGCTCCATGAAAACATCATCTAAAATATAACCATTTAGAAAAGCATTCTTCACATCTAATTGACATAATTTCCAACCTTTACATGCAACAATAGCTATGAGTGTCTTGATGGTTGTCATCTTTGCCATAGGACTATAGGTCTCATCATAATCTATACCATATGTTTGAGCAAACCCTTTCACAAAAAGTCTAGCTTTATACCTAGACACACTTCCATCTGCAAATCTCTTTGTCTTGTAGACCCATTTGCATCCAATGATCTTCTGACTATTTGGTTTAGGAACCAAATCCCATGTCTGATTTTCTATCAATGCATCATACTCTTCCTGCATAGCTTTCTCCCAAATTTCCTTACCTTTTTCCTCTTCATATGTAGAAGGGTCTTCATCTGCCTTTATCATATAAGCATAATCTTTGGTAGCCAAAAAAGAAGTGTCATAGCTATACCTTTTAGGTTGCCATTTGTGTCTTGATGACCTTCTGAGTTCTCCACTCCTTGAGGTTTCTGGTTCATCACATTCTGTATCAAATCTTAGCACTTCTTCAACTTCAACTTGTACTTCATTGATCACCTGCATAAATATTGATTGTACATGCATACCAAGTACCTTGCTCATCAAATGTAACATCCTTAGACACAAGGAATTGCTTTGTGGATGGACTCCACAATCTATATCCCATCTGCTTATCATCATATCCAATGAACGCATATTTTTCAGCTTTAGGCTCCAATTTATGCCTCAATTGTGATGGCACATATGCATATGTGTTAGAAGAAGTATTTTTTGAAGTATTTTTCATGGAAAACAATTGTAAAATGCCAAAAACTTGTAAAAATATTTATGTAACTGATGTAAAAATAAGGAAGAGTCTTCCTTATGTAGAGTAGAATCATATGTAATTTTTCTAGAATTGTTGGAAACTCCTAGATAGCATAGTTTTAGATTAACAAAGGAAAGGACCAAAATTCAAGTGTGAAAAGGGACACTTGAAAATGTATAAAAGACAATTTCCTCTATTATGAGAGGGTTGGTTATTTGTATTACATGCTATCCAAGCAAAGAGAGAGAGTTTCCTGTAGAAAATCGTGTTTCTTCCTTTTGTGTGATTCCTTTGATTTGTTGAGTCTATTCTATGTGTATCCATGGAGATTTGTCAGCTTCTATTGTGTGTTTCTGATGAATGTGTATGAAGAGAGCTGATTACTGACATAATGAGTGAGAAATTGATAAAGAATGGTGCTGGAGATGAAAATCGTCTAATTTTACAGAATCGCAATTGTCTCGTCTAAAGGTTACATGTATCATTTTTTAGTTTTGACTTCATGGTTGTATTATGCTGAGAAAATAACATGTTTTAGACACCAAGATTATTGAAAATGGTGGAGTATTGCTCAAGATAATCCAAACCCTAGAAATTCCTCTTCATCTTCATTATTCTCAGAAATCCAGCCAGTTTTCTCTTATTTCTTGGATTCTATCATATAGAAGGGGTTGTGATCTCATGTATACTTCCAGGATTGACAAATATAAGATGTATTGTTGATTCATTATACTAAATGATTGGAGAGGACAACTCCAAAGATCTACAACAAACAATATGCCAAACATCCAAATACTTTGCAATGATCTAGAGTAGGTCTCTTACCCCACCATGCCTCATATGGTGTCATACCTTGCAAAGCTTTACATGGTAATCTATTGACCAAATAAGTAGCTGTATTCATAGCCTCAACCCACAAATAATTTGGGCAATTTTTCTCCTTCATCATGGATCTTGCAAACTCAACAAGAGTTCTATTTCTCCTTTCTGCTACACCATTTTGTTGAGGAGAGTACGTGCAAGTAATTTCCCTTTTTATACCTGCATCCCACAAGTAATCACATAAATCATTAGAGAAATACTCTCCCCCTCCATCTGACCTTAATCTGTTCAACTTATGACCTGTAATTCTCTTTGCATACTCATGATAATGTTTGAATGTATTGAATACCTCTGACTTATCTTTGATCACATAGATAGTGATCCATCTGGTAGCATCATCAACATAAATCACATAATACCTTGAACCATTGATACTGAAATCCTTTGATGGTCCCCACACATCTGTGTGTACCAACTCAAGCTTCTCTGAATACATAAAACCATGCTTGGAATAAGATTGATTATGAACCTTACCTAATTGACATGCTTCACATATGTATGTCATATGTTGACCTGCAACATTAGGCAACCCAAGCACTGAACCATTATTAACCATATCTTTGATACCTCTTTCATTGAAATGTCCAAGCCTCTTGTGCCAAAGATCTAACTCAGAGATCTTATGTCCTCCATAAGTGAACAAGGCATGACCAACATTACCTTGAATCTTCTTCAATGTGAACAATCTTCCTTCTTTCTTCCCTGAAACAATTTGTTTATACCGATTGCTAGGGTCTTCCAAAAACACTCCTTCATTAGTGAACCTAACTTCATAACCTTTTTCAACAATTTGTCCTACACTTATAATATTCTTAGGAATTGTAGGAACATACAAGACCTTACTCAAGAGGGTGCTACCATCCTTGGCCTTCACTGATCCAATTGACTTCACATTGTGCTTTGTATTGTCACCTGTTTGAACTACATGATTAGTTACCTTATTCTCCAAATCAGTCATCAAAGCTATGTTGCCACTCAGGTGATTGCTGTTAAAAGTCAAGCTTCAAGCTACAAATTCGTGGGGAATCTTTTATGGACATGTGGAGAAATCAAAGGAAGCCAAAAGCCACGAGATTCCATCAAGAAAAGTCACTCAACCACTCCCCAAGTCATCTCAACTAAGTCCTCCAAGTTAGGAGGCTGATTTGGAAAGGTAGTTCCTAGATTTTAGGGGCACACTTCTCACTATAAAAGGAGCATGTATCCCGACTTCTTTTGGCCCATCTTCCTGGAGTTTTAGCTCATGTAAAGTGAGCACTAAGTTCTGGAGTTGTGATAAGCAAGCCCCTTGCTTAAGCTAGCCCCTTGCTTGCTTGTTTGTTTTCTTTTAGTAGGCATATCTATGTGTGTGCGCAGGTAGTGTTGCAACTCTCTACCCCTGAGTTGTTAGCATTGGTTCTCCCTCATATTGTATCAATTTGATGTAATTCTTGTCTCATTGGATAGCTATTAGAGTCTATTTTATGCTCACAAAGTCTCTTGATCAGTCTCTGAGTAATCTGGGAGCAACATTCATTTTAGTGAAGTTGTGTGATTGATATCTCTCTTGATGTGTAGGCTCTGTTGGAAATATTTTGCTCTCTGTTGTAAGGGCTGGTTCTCCTTCTCTATGTATCCATTTGCTATGATTTTGGTGTCATTGGGTAGCTATTAGAGTCCTCTAAAGTTGACCCAAGTTTGAGATTCATTCTCTGTATAATCTCTGAGAAAAGCTTGCTGGAGGGAAGTGAGGTATCTGCTTGACTGGCAGTTGTGAGCATTCAACTAGCTCATGTTGTAAACATTGTTGCTCCTTGTGTAAGCATCCATTTGAAGTGAAATTTGTTTTGTTGGAAAGCTCTTGGTGTCTACTATAGGTCTACAAAAGCTCACTTTTGGTGTGGAGAGGTCAAAGAAGGATACCTGTGGAGGTCATTCACGCTTCGTCGTTGCTTAGGGGTTGAGATACTTCCCCCATCAGTGGTATCAGAGCATTTGGGCATCTTGGAGGTATCACATACAAGCAAGAAGACCTCTTGGAGTTGGTGGTTGAAGATTTGCATCAACAAAATCTTCTTGGAGGTAGCTCACATCAAGGGGGAGCTATTCTACTTAAATTTGCAAGAGCACAAGGTGTCCATCTAAGGAATGCTTTGGATTGAGGTAACCTCAGAGCCTCATTTTCATTTTACACACATTCGAGCATTAGCCAAGGGCTAGGTCAAGTATCAAAGACTAGATATGGGAGACTTCAACACTCAAATTGAAAAGCTAGACAAAGGGAACTATCAACCATGGAGATTTAGGGTCTCCAACTATCTTATGGGCAAGGGCCTTTGGGGGTTGATTAATGGAAGTGAACCAAGACCTAGGTTGGATGAGAATCCAACCAATGACCAGAGAAGGGCCTTTAGGGAATGGAATGAAAGAGACAAGAGGGTTATCTTTATCCTTTCCCAACACATTAGCAATAGCATGATCGGCCATATCCAAGACTTGGATTCAAGCATGAAGGTATTGTTGGGGATGTAAGGGTCATGTGACCTTACCCCCATATTCATATATATACATCATATATAGAGCATTGCCTCAAGAGAGATCATTATGTGGGTTTCGAGGCTCCCACGCATGTCCGCGCGTCTCTCCTCTCTTCTCTCTCCCTCCATCTCCTCCTTCCTCCTCTTGTTCTGCACACCAAAGCCCTTCATTGGTATCAGAGCATGTTGAAGGCTGGTGTGCAAGAAGCTTCAATGGAAGCTTAGGTGAGAAGAGGTAGAAGTGCAGGTCGGCATCTCTTCATAGCTGTTCAGTATTTCGGTCATAACTCGAGCTAGGAAGCTCGGATTGATGCGTTTTAAAGTTCTGTGCGTAGCTAACACAGATAACTACAACTTCACAGAAGGGTGCAGAACCTGGTTCGAAGTTTTAGACTGCCGAAGATTCGAAAAACATAGAGTATTGTAGAAGGCGAATCTACATTGAGTAGGACAGTAGGTCGGTTTTTTTGTCATAACTTGAGTTCTACAGCTCGGAATGCAATGATTCAACTTGCTGCGTGTAGCTTGAAAAGATAACTACAACTTTGTAGAAGAATTCAGATTCAGATTCTCAGTGCAAGGTCACCAAAACGGCAAAATACAGAACAGCAACATTGCAGGTGAAAGTGAAATTGACAGCAGGTGCTTGTTTTGAACATATCTTGAGCTACGCACCTCGGATTGAGGTGTTCTTTATCTCATTACGTAACCAAGACTCAGATCTTGAAGTTTGCTGAAGACCAAAAGTTCAGATTCAGATGCTATCACCTCTGAAACAGCAAAACACAGAGCAGCACATTTATGCTATAAGAACCCTAATTGCACTTGAGGTTGAATTTGCTTTGGAACTTCTTCGAGAGAGAATTTATGGTGTGCAAGCTCTTATTTTCAGAGCTTCAAAGCATTGTACATGTATGATCATACTGGTAGCTCCTCCATATGAGAGTAGAGCATGATCTTATCACGTATTTGACATGTAAGATGACATTGTGGTATACTCTTTTTGAGGTTTATGTCATCATGAGTTCGATCATGGATGTATAGTGGCATTGTGGTCTATATCTTGCTTATGCCACTTGGTTATGGATTTACTTGCCGATTGCACATACTTTTATGAGAGTTGATTTTGGATCTTGTTTGGTACTTGTATCTTTTGTTTTCCTTGCAGGTACATGATCCAGATTGGAGCCTCAGTTACACGTTTGTTTGTCACCGTTATTAGCATTTGTTCATTGATTGATATGTATTTGCCAGTGTGATTCTTGGCATATGTGGATGGTGATTCCCACATGGTTATTTTGGTTCTAGAGTCCATTTTACAGAGGAGATGCTGCCGAAATTTCACCGGCTTTTATGCTAGAAAGGAGCTCTAGTGGATCTTGAAGCTTGTGTGATAGCTTTGGATCATTGTTTATCTCCATTCATTTGGACTTGGTCACAGGTTATTTGTGATAGGTTGGACCATCTTGCAGGATTCATTCTTGAGTGGGAGGTGCATCACCATTGTATTGGCATGTATTGCTATTAGTTTTTGGCACACGTAGTTGTCATTATCTTTGGTTGGATTAGTGACAGGTGGTGACAGATTACTTATTGTTCTTTCATTATTGGTTATCTTGTTTGATTGCTCAGTTTACAGGGGATACTTTGTTGAAATTTTCCCAGGATTCTTTCACATCTACTTGATCACTTTGGAGACTTGGTGAGCAGGCTTATGCTCATGGTTTTATGTGCATGCTAGATGCATGGTTATGTGACAGGTGGTTCACATGGTTCCTTCTCCATCGAGACATTTGTGATGTGAGTTATGCATATGGATATGCAGGTGTGATCCTATTGAGGATAGAGTATTGTTTCTAGTCTCTTGTTACATTGCTAGTCTTGGATTGCCAGCATGGTATCTTCTCGATTCGATGGTACTGACTTTTCGAGATGGAAAGCTCAGATGTGGCATACATTGGTTCGTGCAGGGTTACACATGTATGTGCATAGAGATGCACAGAGGCCTCGTGACATGCCCGACCATTTATGGATGGATATGGATGCATTGGCCAGCTCCACTATCCGATTACAGCTTGTGGATTCTATATACGAGTTTGTTATGTATGAGGAGACGAGTAGTGCATTATGGCAGAGACTACATGATATGTATGTGAGTCCATTGACTCATATGAGACATAGATCACATCGACGACTTCGATGTTGGCATTGTGGTCATGAGGGCCATATTCGACGATGTTGCTTCAGGCGGATGCGACGACGACGTCAGAGACATGCATGTGATGCAGGTCAGGTAGTGGTTTCAGGAGAGTCTATGACAGTTGATTATGCTAGTGATGGTGATATCACTTTCTCCTATGGTTCATCTCAGGATTCCTCTTGTTCATTGGATAGCACACATATGGCTTGGTTACTTGATGCATTAGCCAATTTTCATATTACTCCACATCGTGAGTGGTTTTGTCGATTCTCAGGTGAGAGTCGTGGATGTGTGCACATGTCTGATGGTACGACATATGACATTGAGGGTGCAGGAGATGTATGCCTTATGCTACCTAGTGGAGCATCACTTATGCTTAGACATGTACGTTATGTACCTTCATTCCCTATGAGCTTGATTTCAGTTAGCCAGTTACAGGAGAGCAGATGTTATGCATTCCTTGGTGAGCATCATTTTCAGTTGCGGTTGGGACAGCTTATGCTTGTCAGAGGTGCCAGGGTTGGGCACAGGTATCCACTGCAGGTACTTCATGTGAGAGACAGTATCGTCTCAGTGGGAGTATACAGACGGTATAGTTTGTATACTTACACTCAGGTATTCCTTATCATTCTTTCTTTTTTCTCCCATAGTTACTCTGGCCATATTGGCCTTTAGTGGGAGTTCAACCTTATGTGCGATGTGAGACTCGTCATGTCTCATTTTATCTACCTACACATAGGTCTATTGACATTCATGATGCACATTTATGGCAGGATTTAGATGCTCAGATGGATGCACATGTAGAGCATGTTTTGGATGATCATGATGCTTATGTAGAGCATGCTTTTATTGATCATATGGATGCTCTTACAGAGCAGACTTTGGATGATCAGCTGGATGCTTTAGAGCATGATGTGGATGCTCGTATAGAGCATTGTGATGATACTCACTTAGAGTTAGATCATCAGATGGATCTTGGTATTGATGTTGTGCAGTCAGCTCATGTGGAGCATGATCATACACTTGGTGTGGTAGAGCAGGATTGCTCTCATGGTACACAACATATACCAGAGCATATTAACTCTCAGGATGCACAGCTAGACACATCCTTGGTTGATAGGATGGCTGATTTGGATGCTGAGGAATCAGCGATCATGCAGTCATTCTTGGATTCGCTCATGCCAGATGTTGACACAGATATGTCAGGACATGTTGGTCTTGATGATGGTACTTTGGATGCCTTGGATACAGGCATAGCTGACATACTTAGGTTAGCCAGGATAGCACATGTTTCGTCAGCGTTCGGGAGTCTGATGTACGAGTTGTTATGCTCGAGACCAGACATTGCAGTTGCTATTGGAGCATTTGCACTTGGAGTTGTCAGTCGTTCGATGATTGACATAGGCATGGAGCGAGTGGGAGCTTTGCAGGAACTTCGTCAGTTCTTGCATCAGTCATATGTGAGCTCGACTCTTGTCGATATGAGTCTAGAGCAGTTTGAGGTGCATGGATACACCTTGTTCGAGGAAGTTGGTGTAGGTTGATTGGTATGGGTTGAGATCTGGACTCTTCCTGTACATTATTGTATAGTCCTACATCATTCTTTGTATATTTTTCCACTTATGGTCACATTGACCCTTAAGTGGGAGATTGTTGGGGATGTAAGGGTCATGTGACCTTACCTCCATATTCATATATATACATCATATATAGAGCATTGCCTCAAGAGAGATCATTATGTGGGTTTCGAGGCTCCCACGCATGTCCGCACGTCTCTCCTCTCTTCTCTCTCCCTCCATCTCCTCCTTCCTCCTCTTGTTCTGCACACCAAAGCCCTTCAGGTATGGGAGACACTTGAAAGGCTTTATTCAACAAGCACCAAAGCAAGGAAGATCCAACTCAAGAATGAGCTCAACAACCTTAGGAAGAGCTCACGGAGTAGCATAAATGACTACATACTTAAGGTCAAGGAGTTATCAGATGCATTGGGATCCATTGGAAGCCACATAGACGATGACGATCTTGTGGCTTATACTCTCAATGGTTTGAGAGATGATGAGAAGTGGAAACCCTTTACCACTTCAGTTTATGTAAGGGATAATCTTCCCGATTTTGAGCAATTGGTTGCTCTCATGGTCACCGAAGAAATGAACATAGGTGGAAGTTCAACTAAAAGCAAGGATGCACAAGTTTTCTATGCAGGTAATCAAAGGGGCAAAGGAAGACGAGGACAAGGAAGGGGAAAAGGAAGGTTTGGAGGAATGCAAGGCCACTCAAGCAATCAAGGACATGACCAAGGCACCTCATCACAAAGAGGGAGAGGAAGAACAAGAGGAAGAGGAGGACGACATCAACAAAACAGGAATCAAGATGGTGAAGGATGTTACATATGTGGCAAGTTTGGCCACTATGCTAGAGATTGCTACCAAGGAGGAAACCAAAGGAGCTATAATCAAGGTTCTTCATACAAAGGCCAAGGTAATTATGCTTCTACAAGTTCAAAAAATGACAATCTCTTGATGATGCACATGAATGGGAATTCAAGCAAAGTAGATAACACTTGGTATATTGATAGTGGATGTAGCAACCATATGAGTTGCAATGCTTCTTGGTTTACTAATCTACATGTTCCCAAAGGTAAAGGACATGTAGAAACAGGTGATGATACAACCCATGAGATCTCCCATGTTGGAGATGTAGCTTTGGATGACAAGGAGGAAGGAAGATGTCTCAAGGATGTCTTGCATGTACCTACTATCACAAAGAACTTGGTGTCCGTTGGGCAAATGGTTGAAAGAGGCTATCAAGTAAGGTTCAACAAAGGTGGATGCTTTGTGGAGAACCCTAAGCAAGGTTACAAGGTCATAGCAAGAGGAAAGAAGCAAGGGAGACTCTTCACTTTGGAGGTAAATTCTCATTCCACTCAACATGTCTACTTCACATATGGAAACAAGAGGATTTCAGAGTTGGACTTGTGGCACAAGAGGATAGGTCACATCAACATACAAAGAATGAAGGAAATGCAATTCAAGAGGCTGGTTGAAGGTCTTCCCAACTTCCAAGGACAAGGTATGAAGCATTTATGTGAATCTTGTCAACTAGGGAAGCAAGCGAGACTTCCATTCAAGAAGAGTGGCTACTTAAGCCAACATCCATTGGAGTTGATACATACAGATGTGTGGGGGCCAACCAAAGAGCAATCCATTGGAGGTAACAAGTACTTTGTCACTTTTATAGATGATTGCACAAGGATGGTTTGGGTTTATTTCATAAAAAACAAATCAGATGTGTTTACATGTTTCAAAGCATTCAAGGCAATGGTAGAGAAGGAAACAGGTACATATATCAAGAAGCTAAGGTCCGATGGAGGGGGAGAATATTTCTCAAATGAGTTTTCTGATTTTTTAATGGATCAAGGCATCAAGAGGCAAGTAACATGCAGGTACACACCCCAACAAAATGGAGTAGCAAAGAGAAAGAATAGATACATTGCCGAGATCGCTAGAGCAATGCTTAATGAGATGAATGTACCTAACATGTTTTGGAGTGATGCAGCAAATACAGCCGTGTATCTTATGAATAGGGCTCCTACCTCAGGGATCCATGGCTTGACACCATATCAAGCCTATTATGGTAAGAAACCTGATCTTTCCCACTTGAAGATATTTGGATGTACTTGTTATGTACATGTGCCAAGTGAATTGAGGCACAAGCTACAACCAAAGGCAGAAAAGTGTGTGTTTCTAGGATATTCAAATGATCATAAAGGTTACAGGTGCTTCAACCCAAACACAAAGGACTTGAGGATATCAAGGGATGTAGCATTTGATGAGCTACTCCCTTGGTATAAGAAGTATGATTGTATGTAGGACTATGAAGAAGAAAAGCATGGACATGATGAAGAACAAATCGACTTAGAGCTAAGCGGCCCAAGGTGTTCCATCAATGAAGATAGTTCAAGCATGAACTCACCATGGAGGGGGAGATCTTCATCAAGCTATGAAGCACAATCAATCAACAAAGGCAAAGCAAAATTGGTGGAGTTGGATGAAGAAGGTAATGAAGTTGCAGATGATGAAGGACATATGATGGAGAAAGAAGCCATGTCAAAGAAAGAGATCAAGTTCCCAAGGCAAAGGAGGTTTATTCCTCCAAAAGGTGAAGAAAGGAAGTCTTCTAGAGTTAAGTATCCAACTCAAATGTTTACTTATGATTCATACATGGCAACTCATTATGCATATCTGAACAAAGTAGTAGAAGATCATGAGCCCGATTGCTATGAAGATGCAAGCAGGTACACCGAATGGAAAGAGGCAATGCAAGAAGAGATCGACGCACTTGAGGAGAATCAAACATGGAATCTAGTGCCCAAGAAGGATAACATGAAGGTAATAGGTAATAAGTGGGTGTATAAAGTAAAGAGGAATTCAGATGGATCTATTTCTAGGTTCAAAGCAAGATTGGTGGCCAAGGGTTTTTCACAAACCTATGGAGTGGACTTTGAAGAGACATTGAGCCTCGTGGCAAAGATGAGCACCATTAGGACACTCATTGCAATGGCTGCTAGCAAAGGATGGAAGCTTCTCCAATTGGATATCAAGAATGCCTTTCTGAATGGAGACTTGGAAGAAGAGGTATACATGGAGCAACCACTAGGTTTTGTTCATAAAGAGTTTCCACATCATGTTTGTAGGTTGAAGAAGGCACTTTATAGCCTAAAGCAAGCTCCAAGGGCTTGGAACCAAAGATTGGTGGAATATTTGATCAAATGTGGTTACAATCAATGCAAGGCGGATCCATCTCTCTTCATCAAACAAAGAGGAGAACTTGTAGTCTACATGTGCGTGTATGTAGATGATCTTATCATTACAGGTAATGACACAAAGGGCATTGAGGAGATCAAGGCAAAGCTTGGAAAGGAGTTTAGGATCTCTGATCTTGGAGATCTTAGGTATTTTCTTGGCATTGAAGTTGTATACAAAGAAGAAGGTATTATGCTCATACAAAGGAAGTATATTCTAGACCTACTTGAGAGGTTTGGGATGCTACATTGCAAGCCTATTTCAAATCCCATGGAAGTTAATGTAAAGCTAAGCTCCATTGATGGAGAGCCATTAGAGGATGTAACCTTGTATCAATCTATTGTAGGATCTTTCAATTATGCCACAATAACTAGGCCTGACATACCATATGGAGTTGGAGTGTTATCACAATTTATGCATAGTCCAAGGACTACACACTTGCAAGCTGCAAGAAGAATGTTACGATATCTCAAGGCCACTATAAATGAAGGATTGTTCTATTCATTTGATGATGATATGCAGGTCAAAGCTTATTCTGATGCCGATTGGGCCGGTTCGAAGGAGGATAGAAGAAGTACAAGTGGTTACCTAGTCATGCTAGGTAGCAAGATCATCTCATGGATTTCAAAGAAGCAACCCACGGTGGCATTATCTTCCACGGAGGCTGAGTATAGAGCTTTGGCTCAAGTCAAATGTGAGCTAATGTGGATTAAGAAGTTATTTATGGAGCTTAATTTGCAGGTTGACACATATCCAATTTTTTGTGACAATATGAGTAACATTCATCTAGCATCGAATCCTGTCTATCATGCTAGAACCAAGCATATTGAAGTGCACTATCACTTCATAAGGGAA
Organism: Ceratopteris richardii; assembly: GCA_020310875.1. Taxonomy (NCBI): domain Eukaryota; kingdom Viridiplantae; phylum Streptophyta; class Polypodiopsida; order Polypodiales; family Pteridaceae; genus Ceratopteris; species Ceratopteris richardii. The sequence continues at coordinate 21,113,130 of CM035428.1, forward strand.
AAGGTGATATCCAAGGAAGTTTCAGTACATCATATTGGTACCAAGGACCAAGTTGCGGACATGTTTACAAAGGCTTTGGATGGGATGAAGATTTCATAATTCAAGCAATGCATCAACATGAAGGAGCTTGGATGAGGACGAAAAATTGAAGCTTGAGGGGGAGTGTTAAAAGTCAAGCTTCAAGCTACAAATTCATGGGGAATATTTTATGGACATGTGGAGCAATCAAAGGAAGCCAAAATCCACGAGATTCCATCAAGAAAAGTCACTCAACCACTCCCCAAGTCATCTCAACTAAGTCCTCCAAGTTAGGAGGCTGATTTGGAAAGGTAGTTCCTAGATTTTAGGGGCACACTTCTCACTATAAAAGGAGCATGTATCCCGACTTCTTTTGGCCTATCTTCTTGGAGTTTTAGCTCATGTAAAGTGAGCACTAAGTGCTGGAGTTGTGATAAGCAAGCCCCTTGCTTAAGCTAGCCCCTTGCTTGCTTGTTTGTTTTCTTTTAGTAGGCATATCTATGTGTGTGCGCAGGCAGTGTTGCAACTCTCTACCCCTGAGTTGTTAGCATTGGTTCTCCCTCATATTGTATCCATTTGATGTAATTCTTGTCTCATTGGATAGATATTAGAGTATATTTTATTCTCACGAAGTCTTTGGATCATTCTCTGAGTAATCTGGGAGCAACATTCATTTTAGTGAAGTTGTGTGATTGATATCTCTCTTGGTGTGTAGGCTCTGTTGGAAATATTTTGCTCTCTGTTGTAAGGGCTGGTTCTCCTTCTCTATGTATCCATTTGCTATGATTTTGGTGTCATTGGGTAGTTATTAGAGTCCTCTAAAGTTGACCCAAGCTTGAGATTCATTCTCTGTATAATCTCTGAGAAAAGCGTGCTGGAGTGAAGTGAGGTATCTGCTTGACTGGCAGTTGTGAGCATTCAACTAGCTCATGTAGACATTGTTGCTCCTTGTGTAAGCATCCATTTGAAGTGAAATTTGTTTTGTTGGAAAGCTCTTGGTGTCTACTATAGGTCTACAAAAGCTCACTGGAGTTCTCTGCATAAGCTCTGAGTAAGAGCATTTTTGGTGTGTAGAGTTCAAAGAAGGATACCTGTGGAGGCCATTCATGCTTCGTCGTTGATTAGGGGTTGAGATACTTCCCCCATCAATTGCTACACTCTGAGTCAATGTAGAAAACTCTTTGGTCTTCACTTTGCCTTTCACAAGTTGCATTCATTATCAATGTTGAATCCTCCTTCTGATCTGAAGCATAATTGTAGTAGGTATTGTTGTATTGTTGACTTTGGAATCCTCTACCTGCATTTCTTCCAAAGTAACCTCTACTACCTCTACCTTTGAAATTACCTCTTTGATTTCTCCCACCTCTTCCTCTTTAATTAAAGTTCTGATTATATCCACCATTGCTCTGAGTACTATGCCAACAATCATTAGGTAAGTGATTTTTCTTATCACAAATCCAACAAGCTTTGACTCCATCTTTATTACTCCTACCTCTTCCTCTACCTTTGCCACCTCCTCTTCCTCTTAGGAAGTTGGCTTGGCTAGTTGTACCTTCATCCTCATTTGCTTGTTGCTTTCCTTTGATATTCTTCTTCTTATCCTTTGAATACATTTCATGACCTGCACTTTTATCACTTTCACCTTTGACATCCTGCTCAAAGGTTAGCATATGTCCTAGCAACTGATTTAAATCAGGAGTGAAATGATCAAGTGATAATTCAGTAGACAAAATGAATGGCTTCCATTTGTCATCACCTCTCAACCCTGTAAGAATTTGCCTTACCAATTTATCCTCCTCAATGTCTTCATCAACAGCACCTAGTGCATCTGCAATGTCCTTCATCCTTGTTACATAATCTATGATAGATTGAGAGGCCTTCTTCTTGAATGTGGTAAATTCTACCCACAAGGATGCCTTTCTTGACTTTGTGGTGTTTTGGAAATGCTCCTCCAAAGCATTCCATATATCACTTGCACTTTCAAGACCTCTAATGTGAGGTAGCAAGTAGTCATTGACTGCCTTATAGATAATGCTCCTAGCTTGAGCATCTCTTTTCATCCAATTCTTCAAATATGATAACTCCTCCCTAGTTGGAACACTAGGATCTCTGAACTGAGGCTTTTCTTCTTCACCTGTGATATAACTTATCAAGTCTTTGCTCATAAGATGAGCTTCCATCCTCATTGACCATGCTGGATAGTTCTCTCTATCCAACTTCTCTATCTGAAGAGAATCTCCCATCCTTTCTTCACCTGTGTATTGAATTCTTCAAACTTTATGAGTAACAGATGTAACTTTACTTCGAATAATACTCCTTCTGTCTTCCTTGATGTCATATGGCCTCCTTCTCAAGCTGTACTCTCAAGCTTTCACCTTGTGAACCTTCAAATGTTGAATTCTTTATAGCTACAACAGTCGGGATCCTCCTTTCTTCAATTTTGATACTTCCTGCTCTGATACCACTGATGGAGAGTGTTAATCTCCAAAAGAACAACCTAATCTTGAAGTTAGAGCACCTCTTTATCAAGAGTAAGTCAAAACCTTCCTTAATTTAGAGGATCAATGTTCAATTACAAAATTTTTGGATAAACTGTGAAGAAGATGATTCTACAGAAAGTCTGCTGCACATATCTCTCTCATTGACTTATCAATTGTGTAAAGTTTTTGATAAAACTTTGTACAAGGTGTTGCCTATAGATTGCACACCTTCTCCAACTTGAATCACTCCAAAAGATTCAGTAGATCTTGAGAAATGATCTCAACAAGTTACCTATGTCTAAAACTACTCTTCTGAGAAATCGATTTAGACACCTGTAACTTCTAACACTTGGTTCTAGCAATCTAGAATCCGTTTATGAAAATGCTTTTAGGCACATATATCTTACCTTCCAACTTAAAGATTGAGTGCTTGCTTGCTAAAAACTTTACACTGTAGAAGGAAAACTGACCAAAACATTAACATCGAATTTTGCACCTATTTCAGGAGACAATGAACACTTCTTCACATATGAATGTTCCTACTCATAATTCTCACAGCCTGTTTACAATTAGGCTCTCAAACTTTAACCATAGACTCATTAACTATGGACTTAGACATCTACAAAAGGATTCTTGAAATGATCAAGCACAGAAGGAGAATACACAGAAAGATCGGGCGCAACATTTTTCATTTCTAAGAAAATTCTTACATCTGAGTAATGAGAGAGATTCTACTCACTTCTAAAAGTCTAATGACATCTAATTCTCCTCAAATCGTATTCTCACATAATCTCTCACTCTTGCCCCGACATTTTCCATAGTATATATAGGCAAATATTTATAAGTTCATGACTATACAAAAGTATAAGTGAACTATCTCTGAATTAATGTACATATGTGTACACATCTTCAACTTTTGAATATGCACTTTCTCCATGCTTCATAACTTGAACTTTTCTTCAGTCCTTGACTTCCATTCTTCATCAAAACATCAATTGTTGATTGCCCTGCACCAACATTTAATGCCTGTAGCACAATTCAAAGATGACATATATGAGGATAGACAAGGATGTGTATATGTGTTCACTCATGATCCAGAAAATTCCAATGATCTTGGTCAATGTGCAGACAAAAGACCTTGGGATCAAGATTTGGGACAATCTGACATACCTAGACCAAGTAGAAATCACACTCCAGTAGAGCCACAAAAAGAAAGGAGACCATATAATTCTCCAAATCCCTTTGAAAGAGAAGGTGAAGCATGCCTGATTTCCATATAAGAAGAAGAAGATAGACACATTGTCATAGTAGATGATATGGAAGAACATGAGGAGGAAGCTTTGATAAAATTAGCTAAGGATTATAGGGATGTTTTTGCTTATAGTTATAAAGATTTGAAGGGCATAGATCCAAAGATTTGTGAACATAAGGTACCCATTGCTCCAGATGCAAAACCTAGTAAGCAAAGACACTACACCTTCAATGATAAATACTCTGCAAAAATAAAAGAGGAGATTGACAAGTTGTTGGTTGTCGATTTCATTTATGAAATTGAGTATACTGAGTGGATTTCTCCTATAATTGTGGATCCAAAGAAAAATGGAAAACTTAGGGTTTGTATTAACTTGAAGAAAGTTAATGTTGCAACTATAAGGGATAGTTATCCATTGCCAATAACATATCACTTACTAGAAAGAGTAGCTCGCAAAGAGTCCTATAGTTTCTTGGATGGATTTTCAAGATATAACCAAGTTCCTATTGCAATATAAGATCAACACAAGATAGATTTTGCAACAAAATGGGGTATTTTTGCATTTAGGGTTATGCCATTTGGTTTAACCAATGCATTGACCACATTCCAAAGATTAATGTGTCATGTGTTCAAAGATTTTTTGATAAGCATGATGGAAATCTATGTAGATGACCTTTGTACTTTCTCAAATAAAAGAGAAAATCATATACAAGACCTAGAAAATATATTCAAAAAATGCACAATCTACAAAGTGTGCCTTAACCTTGAGAAATGTGTGTTCTTTGTAAGACAAGGTAGAATGTTAGGACACATAGTTTCCCAAAATGGGATCTCTAGTGATGAAGGAAAAATTAAAGCAATAGTGGATTTGCCCAAGACAACCAATGTGAAAGAACTTCAAACCTTTATGGGTCATTGCGGTTATTATAGAAAATTTTTGCATAAGTTTGTAGATATGGTTAAACCTCTATATGCTCTAATAACCAAATTTGAATGGACACTAGAATGTGATAAAGCTTTTTAAACTTTAAAAACACCACAATGGGATCAAATCTTTCATGTCATGTTCTAATTTTTCCCTAGGATGTGTTTTGGCACAACCTATTGAAGGAAGCAAATTAGATTTTCCTATTGCTTATGCCAGTAGGCAATTGACTCAAGCAGAAAGGAACTATACCACTACTTAAAGAGAGAGATTAGGAATGGTGTTTGCAGTAAAAAAACACAGACATTATTTGTTAGTCAACAAGTTTAAGTTCTTTGTGGATCACCAAGCATTATTATATTTGATAAACAAACCTTGTTATACTGGAAGAATTGTGAATGGTTCGTACTCTTAATGGAATTTGAATTTGAAGTTGTGGTCAAACAAGGAAAAAAACATTTGAGAGCAGACCACTTGTTTAGGATACAAAAAAAAGAACAAACTTTTCCAATTAATGATGACGTTCCAGATGCTTATCTATTCAAAATAGAAAGTGTTCCTGATTGGGCAATATCTTTTGTACCACTTCTTACAATTGGATCATGGAAAAATATGGGTAATAGAACACACCTCCTATTATAGAGTAGAAATTTTGTATTATTGGATGGAAATCTTTATCATGTAAATAATATTGGTGTGCTGGAATATTGTACCCCAGAGGAAGAACAAAGAAGTTATCTACAGAAAGCACATCTTTGGAATCCATGTGTTCATGCTTCCAAGATTGTAACTCTAAATAACTTATCTAGAATGGGAATGCACTGGTCAACCAAAGAACAGGATGTAGAGAGATACATAATACAATGCCAGAAATGCCCAAGCAAGGACATTACTGATTTGGTCACTTTGTATTGGTTCCAAAAAAATCCTATGTGGAGTGAACATATAGTTGAAGAACTTAAACAACCTCAAGTGCAAAAAAATCATGTGCAAAATTCAGATTCTATAAATGTCAAGGAGCTAAGCCAAGACTATTAATTAATAGGGAAACAACTGTTGGAACATCAAGCTTACACTGTGCTTGAGGTGGATTTTATCTACATCAAAGACTATCACTTGGATTACGACAAAAGAATATCCATTGGAGAGTTCTTTTTCTTATGCTTACTTATTGTATTTTTTAAAAAGATGTTTCATGGATCTTTTACCATTGTAAAAGCCTTGAGCTTTACATGTAAAAGTAGAAAGATAGAGCCTAAATCCCATGAATTTTTGGTGGTTGAGTTGCATCCAATCAAGCAATCAATCACCTAAAAGTAGATCAAACTAGATCTTCACTTTTCCTAGATTGTAGGAAAGTGAATTGATTCCCTCCAACAACCATTCCCACCTTCATTTGAATTCAAAATCCACTTGTAGAAGTCTCGCAACACTCCTAGAGTCTATATAAAGACTTCAAATCACTTGTACAATCCATTGAAGCAATATACATACACATGCGACCATCATTGTCTTGCACCTTCAATTTTTTGCATCTTCTTCGCCAATAGTAATATTGGAGAGGCTACTTCTCTCTCTCCAGATCTCTAAATTGAGTGCAAGATGGCTCGTTGGAAAGATAACTTTACAAACCATTTGGTTTAGTAAATTGGGAGAGATAGCAGTTTTGCAGTCTCAGGGTCAATCTCTACATATTCCTAAAAAATAGGAGGTACCACCGTTGAGTATCTGATTCATTCCTATAGCATAATTTGCTTATCCTTATAATTTTGTGCATTCTATACACTCAACCCTATGTGTATCACTCCCATAAAAGTATTTTTTCTAATTGTAATCACACTGGTTGCTATGGGCATTTGAAGTTCATTGTCTCTTCCATAGATAGTAAGTTTTTAGCTAGTCGACCCGTGAACCTATCTGTTTTGTATCAACTCTTTCTCCTTGATGTTACAAAGTACATAGTGCAGCTCTTTGCCCTTATCACAAGCCTATAAGTTCTATTTGAGTCTCCATAAGCTCAAGGGTTGGTCTTCTGTTGGTTGGCTAGACCAAGCTTCGTTGCTTCAAAACGCACTTTTCTACCTCCTACAAGCTTCTCCAAGTTCTTTTAGTGGTATTAGAGCTAGATCAAGTTGGGTGATGGCTTTCCCTTAATGATCGAGAAGCTTGATCAACACAACTACGTAGCTTGGAAAATCAGAATGGAGGCCTATTTGCAAGGTAGAAATATTTATGGAATTTTAGCAGGTGATGAAGCTATGCCTATTCCAAGATCCAAAGGAGAACCTACACAAGAGGAGATAGATAAGCTCACACTTTGGTGTGCAAGGTATGCTCAAGCAGGTTCGTACATACTAAACTCTATCTCTGACTTTTCATTACCACATATTAGAGGATGCAAGACATCTCAAGGGACTTGGGATGCCCTCGAGACTTTCTTTTTTGCTAGTACCAAAGCAAGAAAGAATCATCTCTGGAACGAGTTCAACCAAATGAAGAAGACACCTAAACAAACCATCAGATCAGTTAGCATCCATTGGAGAGCTGATTGAAGAAGAGGCTATCATGAGGCAAATTATCAACAACATTCAAAGTGATAAGCAATGGCAATCCTTCATGACGGCTTATGATCTCATCATGGATATGCAGACTCCAGACTTCAACATCTTTCTTGCATAACTCTTCAATCAAGAAGTCAAAAATTGCATAAGCGAAGGTAACTCCTATCATGGTAATTCAACTAGTGCTTTATATGCAAATAAGAAGGATAAGAAGCAGAAAGGCAAGAAGAAGGAAGAAGATGAAGAAGAGACTTCCCAAGCCAACTTCGCAAGTAAGAGCAAGTGGAAAGGGAAGAAGAAAGGACCAAAGCAAGACAAAGCCAAAGGTCAAAATGTTCAACCTTGTGCCATATGCAATAAGACCAACCACACCACTCAGAATTGCTGGTTCAATGGGAAGACCTTGAAAAGAGGTGGAAGAGGCGGATATGGCAGCAATAGAGGTAGAGGTGGACACAACTTAAACAATAGCAATAGAGGGACTACAACAATTATTCAGAAGATCAACCACATGAAGACTCATTGCTTCTCATGAATCTAAGCCACAAAGAAAGTAAAGAAGATGACCATTTGTTCTACATAGGCTCAAGATGTTCGAATCATGATACAGGCAACATTGCTCTTCTATTTGAATTGGAAAGTCCAACGCATAGACATGAAGTGCAAACAGGGGATGACACAAAGCACAATGTGGAGAAGATTGGTAATGTCAAAGCTTCCAATGGCAGGACAAACATTCTGAGTAAGGTTCTCTATGTACCCACTATCACTAAAAACCTAATAAGTGTAGGCCAAATAGTTGAAAAATGCTTGCAAGTTAGGTTCACCCAACATGGAGCTTTTGTGGAAGATCCATGTCAAAGCTTCAAGAAGATAGCCAGAGGTGAGAAGCATGGTAGGTTCTTTACTTTTGAAGTAGCAGAAACCAAGAACATAGCTCTATTCAATTTTGGGTCTCAAACCCTAAGTGAGGTTGAAGTGTGGCATAGGAGACTTGCTCATGTGAATGAAAAAACCTTGAAGGATATATGTAGGGATCAAAGTGTTGTAGGACTGCCGAACATATCAAAGAAACACATGATAAACAAGTGTGATGCATGTGAGATTGGGAAGGCACAAAGACAACCATTCAACACAAAGTCTACATCCAAAACAACTTATTGACTTAGTACATACAAATGTATGGGGACCAAGTCAAGAACCTTCATTGGCAGGATCAAGGTATTATGTCTCATTTATTGACGACCATAGTAGATAGACTATTCTTTACTTTATCAAGAGTAAGAATGAAGTATTTGATTGCTTCAAGAAGTATCTAGCACATGTGGAGAATCATACAGGTAGATCACTAAAGAAGCTTAGATCTGGAGGGGGAGAATACTTCTCCGAAGAGATTGATGAGTTCTTGTAGAATAAAGGTATCAAAAGGGAAGTGTCTTCAAGTACTCTCTTGAACTAAATGGAATTGTAAAGTGGAGAAACAAGGCATTGGTTGGATCAGCCCAAACAATGCTTGAAGAGAAGAAGTTGCCACATTATCTATAGGTAGAAGTTATTTCAACTGTTGTGTACCTTGTCAATAGACTAGCATCCAAATCACTTCAAGGTACGGCTCCTTATGAAGCATGGCATGGAAGAAAACCTAGTCTTGGACATTGCAAGGTTTTTGGTTGTTTAGCTTATGTTCATGTACCATCACAAATAAGAGGTAAGCTAGATGAAAGGGCACCAAAGGCAGTGTTTATTGGATATGATTCAACTCACATGGGTTGGAGGTTCTATAATCCTTCAACCAAGCGATTCACTACAAGTAGAGATGTTGTGTTTGAAGAACACAGGTCTTGGTATGATGAAGACAAACAAAAGGTAACTCTACCATATGATTTTGATTCTGATTCTCATCAAATAGGAAGCAAGCATGATACACAGATCCAGGATCCAAGAAGTGATACAAACGATAACATAGGTGAAAGGGAAAAGGATTACAAGCTATGGAAGTCAAGAGGCAAAGCAAAGAAGCAAGAGGTTGGAGAATGCTCGAATCAAGTACCTAGAAGATCAGCAAGAGAGAAGAAACAACCAGAGAGGTATGGATAGGATTCCACATTTGTTATGAAGCATTCAATCTACTTGGAAAAAGATTCAATTTCAGAGGAACCCTCATCATATGAAGAGGCAAAGGGAAACCCTAATTGGGAAAAGTCCATGAAAGAAGAAATAGATGCATTGAAGGAGATGGACACTTGGGATTTGGTTCCAATGTCACCAAATCAAAAGGTAATTGGTTGCAGATGGGTATATAAAGTTAAAAGGAATTCAGATGGATCAGTTTGTAGGTACAAGGCAAGATTAGTTGCCAAAGGATGCTCACAAATGCATGGTATAGCCTATGAGGAAACATTCTCACCAGTTGCGAAGATGACTACAATCAGGACATTGATAAGTGTAGCTGATGCAAGGAACTCCTCCAACTTGATGTGAAAAACGCTTTCTTAAATTTTTGGATAAGTGAAGAGGTATACATGTCACAACCACCAGGTTTTGAAAACCCTAATCATCCATCTTATGTTCGCAGACTTAAGAAATCATTGTATGGATTGAAGCGAGCTTCTAGAGCTTGGAATTACAGATTGGTTACATATCTTCAAGATCAAGTGTTGAAAGCTAGCAACTCTGATCCTTCTCTATTCATCAAAAGGAATCACGATGAGGTCATCTACCTATGTGTATATGTAGATGATATTATTGTGATAGATGATGATCTAAATGGCATTCAAAGGATCAAGAGACACATGCAAGAGGCGTTCAAAATCAGTGACCTAGGTGAGCTCACATATTTCATAGGTATGCAGATGATATACACAGATGACGGAATGTATTTGACTCAAAGAAGATACATTCACGATCTACTTCTCAAGTTCAAAATGGAGAAGACTAAACCTACACATACACCTTTGGAGATGAATCATAAACTTAGTGTTTATGAAGGTGAGAAAATTGAAGACATTAAAGAATATCAAAGCTTGGTAGATAGCTTGATATATGCTACTCATACAAGGCTAGACATCTCATATAGTGTGGGAGTGCTTAGTCGATTCATGCACTCACTGAGAAGAACACACATGGATGCAGCTAAGAGAGTACTTAACTATCAAAGGTACAATCAATGAAGGTATATTCTACCCTTACTCTTCTGATTTGGATATCAAAATCTATTCAGATGCAAATTGGGCAAGAGCTAAGGATGATAGAAGAACTACTTCTGGTTACTTAGCATTTGCAAGTTCAAAGCTAGTGTCATGGAGTTCCAAGAAGCAACCAACAGTTGCTTTATCCTCAACTGAAGCAGAGTATAGAGGTTTGACCATAGCAACTCAAGAGGCATTATGGTTTAAAGCATTGTATATAGATTTGGGACTTGTGAGTTCCAAACCTCACATGTTTGGAGATAATGCAAGTTCCATGCATCTAGTGACAAACCCTATTTTCCATGCAAGAACCAAACACATAGAGGTGCATTACCACTTCATCAAGGAGAAGCTCATGGAAAAGGATATTGAAATTTCTTTTGTTCCTACTAAAAAGCAAGTAAAAGATATGATGACGAAGGCCCTTGATGGAATAAAGCTTTGTAGATTCAAAGCTATGGCAGGTATTTAACCTATCAGAGAATGAAGACTCAAGCATACTTTAGCTTGTGGGGGAGCTGTTGGAACATTAAGCTTACACTATGCTTGAGGTGGATTTGATCTACATAAAAAACTATCGCTTGGATTATGGCAAAAGAATATACGTTGGAGAGTTCTTTTTCTTATGATCACTTATTGTATTTTTTTAAAAAGATTTTTCATGGATCTTTTACCATTGTAAAAGCCCTGAGCTTTACACATGTAAAAGTAGAAAGATAGAGCCTAAATCCCACAAATTTTTGGTATTTGAGTTGCATTCAATCAAGCAATCAATCACTTAAAAGTACATCAAACTAGATCTTCACTTTTCCTAGATTGTAGGAAAGTGAATTGATTTCCTCCAACAACAATTCCCACCTTCATTTGAATTCGAAATCCATTTGTAAAAGTCGTGATAGACTTGTTCATGTGAATGAAAGAACCTTGAAGGATATATGCAGGGATCAAAGTGTTCTAGGACTATCAAACATATCAAAGCAACATATGATCAACAGGTGTGATGCATGTCAGATTGGGAAGGCACAAAGACAACCATTCAACCACAAAGGCTACATCCACAACAACTTATTGGACTTAGTACATACAGACGTATGGAGACCAAGTCAAGAACCTTCATTGGCAGGATCAAGGTATTATGTCTCATTTATTGATGAACATAGTAGATGGACTATTCTTTACTTTATCAAGAGTAAGAATGAAGTACTTGATTTCTTCAAGAAGTGTCTAGCACATGTGGAGAATCATACAGGTAGATCACTAAAGAAGCTTAGATCTGATGGAGGGGGACAATACTTCTCCAAAGAGTTTGATGAGTTCTTGCAAGATAAAGGTATCAAAAGGGAAGTGATTGCCAGGTACTCTCCTCAACTAAATGGAATTGCAGAGAAGAGAAACAAGACATTTGTTGGATCAGCCCGAACAATGCTTGAAGAGAAGAAGTTGCCACATTATCTATGGACAGAAGCTATTTCAAGTGTTGTACTGTACCTTGTCAATAGACTACCATCCAAATCACTTTTCGGTATGATGCCTTATGAAGCATGGCATGGAAGAAAACCTAGTCTTGGACATTACACGATTTTTGGGTCTTTAGCTTATGTTCATATACCATCACAAATAAGAAGTAAGGTAGATGAAAGGGCAACAAAGGTAGTGTTTATTGGATATGATTCAACTTAGATGGGTTACATGTTCTATAATCCTTTAACCAAGCAATTCACTACAGGTAGAGATGTTGTGTTTGAAGAACACAGGTCTTGGTATAGATAAACAAAAGATAACTCTACCATATGATCTTGATTCTGATTCTCATCAATTAGGAAGCAAGCATGATGCACAGGTCCAAGATCCAAGAAATTATATAGACGATGATCAAGGTGAAAGGGAAAAGGATTACAAGCTATGGAAGTCAAGAGGCAAAGCAAAGATGCAAGAGGTTGGAGAATGCTCCAAACAAGCACCTAGAAGATTAGCAAGAGAGAAGAAACAACCAGAAAGGTATGGATATGATTTCACATTTGTTACGAAGCATTCAATCTACTTGGAAAAAGATTCAATTTCAGAGGAACCCTCAATGTATGAAGAGGCAAAGGAAAAAGCTAATTGCGAAAAGGCCATGAAAGAAGAAATAGATGCATTGAAGGAGATGGACACTTGGGATTTGGTTCCAATGTCACCGAATCAAAAGGTAATTGGTTGCAGATTGTTGATATATTTAGGTAGTGATGTGTGTGAACACACTAGGACCGCTAGCGTACTTTTTTCCCTCTTTAGGAGGTTTTTTTCACCCGGCTTGTACATACGCCTATTGCCCTAATGGGCTACTTATCTTTGTACATTCTCTAGTAATACATTCAGTATTGTGTGTTGTGCTCCAAGCTTCTTCTTCTTCCTTGTGTTGTTCGTGTGCTTCCGCAGACGTCTAACTCCAACAATTGGTATCAGAGCAGGTTGTCGCTTCATCTAGGGAATTGTTGACACTCCATTTGCAGTCTTAGAATCACACGAATTTTTCTGAGCATACTCAACGTGTTTTCGAGATCAAAACTGCCAAAATCGCGATCTGAGCTCGTTTCGCCCTCCGAATGCACTATCGCAATGCTTGTGTAGGCTATTTTGTCTTTCTGTGCCAAAGGTATATACCAGTTTTTGTTCGCCAATATAAGCATCTCAAAGTCTGCAACAGGTCTAATAGAATTCGTCTGGGCAATTCTGTTCAACTTTTTCAGATACGATCAATTTTCTGCATCAAGGTATTTTAGTCACCAGCCACGGCTGAAAGCAGTGATGTATTCCATATGTTGGCTGTTGAGGATAAGTTGGATGGTACCAACTACCCATTATGGGCTTATATGATGCGACATGTGTTGGTTGCAAAAGGACTGTGGAACATTGTGCATGGTGTCGAAAAATGTCCTATCACACCTGCAACTGTTACAACTGCAAGTACTGAAGCTGATGCAAAAGGTGTCAAAGATGATGATATTCTGCATATTCCTATTCCTGCTATAGTTTTTGCTGCACCTACTGCAGAGCAGATTCACTGGGATAGCAGAGATACCCCGACACATGCATTGATAACTTTGTCTGTCAAATGTGCCATTATTCCTCACATTCGCTCTTGCAGAACAGCTAAGGATGCTTCGGATACACTTACCACATTGTACCAAGCTAGGAATGAGGCTCGTGTTGCTTACCTCCAAAAACAGTTGGAGAGTGAGCACATGAATGAAGGTGCTTCTATGGACAGTTTCCTAATGAAGATCAAAGACTTGAAGGAACAATTGATTTCTGCTAATGACATTATACCAGATAGCTCGCTTGTGCAGACCCTTCTAAATGGTCGTCTTGATTCATATTAGAGTTTTGCTTCTACTCTTCGGTTGATGATGAAAGGCAATCCAAATGCCTTATCATTTGAGGAGTTAGTCTCTATTGTGTTGCAGGAAGATCAGTCCAGGCAGAACAGGTCCATTATGAGAGTTGCAGATCAAGCTTTCTTGGCTAGTTAGAAGGGCAAAGGAAAATGGAGCTCTTCAACTAGTAAGCAGAAATCTGCTAATTTTGCACATTCGAAGAACGAAGATAAAGATGAGAAGAAATCAAAAAAGCAGAAATTGTTTTGTAAGTACTGTAAAGGGAATGATCATATCATAAAGAATTGTCCAAAACTGGCTGCTAAAGAGGAAAAGAAGAAAGAGGTTGGAATGGTTGTTGTAGAGGCCTCTACACCAAAAATAGAGTTTGCTAATCTTGTGTAGGAAGAAGAATGGGCATTTACTACTATCTGCAGTTTTGAACAATCTTCTCATGAGTAGTGCATGTCTGCAGTAGACTTAGATGTTTGGTATTTTGACAGTGGACCGACCAAACATATTACCTCGCAGCGCAGTTTCTTCTCTTCACTCGAGCCTGCCCCTATAGGGAATACTGTTACATGCGCCAACAACTCCTCTTATCCTGTTATGGGGGTTGGTAAGATCATTTTGATTACTACTGATGGTAGTTCTTTCACTTTGTCAGATTCTTTGTTTGTGCCAGGGATCAAGAAGAACCTGTTATCAGTTTCTGCATTAGCCAAGATTGGCTTGGTTGTGAAACTTATTGATGACATGTGTATAGTTCATGATATGTCAAATGGTAATGTGATTATTGCTTCTGGCATTTTATGTTGTAGGCTGTATAAGCTCATAGACTATGAAAGATTTGTAAATAATTTGGTATATGCACTAAATGATTCTCAGGCTATATTAGATGCAAAGCTTTGGCATGCATGCTTTGGTCATCTGAATTTTGCTAGTTCGCTATGCCTGCAGAAATCTGAAATGGTGTCCTCTTTGCCCAAACTTGAGGCACCTGGAAAAAATGTTTGTGAAGGCTGTATTTTGGGCAAAATGCAGTGTTCATCCTTTCCAAAAAATGATTCAGTTCGGGCTACTCAGAAATTGCAGCTTGTACATAGTGATGTCTGTGGTCCTATGCAGACACCTTCTTTTGGGAATTATCTTTACTTCGTGACTTTCGATGATTTTTCTAAGCATGCATGGGTATATCCATTGAAGGCAAAGTCTGAGGTGTTCATGTGCTTCAAATAGTTTTTTTTTTTGGATGAAAATCTGTCAGCATGTAAAATGGGCACCCTCCGTTTTGATCGAGGGGGGGAATATATGTCTTCTGATTTTAATGCATTTCTAGCTAAACGTGGGATAAAACACCAGTGTACAGTGTTGTATACACCTCAACAGAATGGAGTTGCTGAATGAAAGAATAGGTCACTCATAGAGATGGCAAGGTGTATGGTCAAGAGTTAGGCTTTACTGCATAGTTTTTGGCTTGAGGTTGTCATGTGTGCAGCATATGTACTGAACAGGTGTCCCACTAAAGCGCTGCAGTCTATCACTCCATATGAGGCTTCACATGATCGCAAGCCATCTGTTGCTCATCTGCGTGTTTTTGGTTGTTTGGCATATGCATTAGTGCCTGAACAACATCGCAGAAAATTGGATGATAAAGCAGTAAACTGTATTTTTGTTGGGTACAGTTCTGAAAGTAAAGGCTATCATCTGTATCATTCATAGACTAAACAAATTCTGGTTACCCGTGATGTTGTTTTTGTGGAAGATGCTATTCAATCATTGCGTTTATGTACTAAGGAGACATCTGTTAGCTCCAAAGACATGTATGATACTTTGCTGCCTCTTTTTACAGATGGACAGTCTAGTGCTGGTCCCAATGAGGCAACTTCTCAGCCTTTACAGGTTTCATGTGATGATGCAGATCATTTCATTTCTGATGCACATTTACATGATGCACTAGTTGATGAGAGAGCTGATATTGAGCAGGCAAAAACTATGCCAAAATGGTTGGTGTAGACTTTGCGAGACAACAAATTAGATGCAACTCTATCATATCGTACTCGTTTAGGCTCTCATAGTGCCTCTTTTGCATCAGATTGCTATGCTATGGCTGCATCTAGTCTTTGTGATGAGAATGAGCCTCTTTTGTTTCATGAAGCACAAAATTCAGAGAATTGGATGGCTGCTATGAAATCTGAATATGATGCTATAATGAAGAATGGTACTTGGTCTTTATGTGACTTGCCTCTTGGCAAGAAGGCCATTGGCACTAAGTGGGTATACAAGCTGAAGCATAAACTGGATGGTATAGTTGACAGGTATGAGGCTAGGCTTGTTGCAAAGGGTTATGCACAAGAAAGAGGCATTGATTTTGATGATACCTTTGCACCTACATGTTGTATGACTACTGTTCGGAGCATCTATGCACTTGCAGCTCATCATGGTTGGAATGTACATCAGTTGGACATTAAAACAACATTTCTTAATGGTGGCTTGCATGAAGAAGTGTATGTTTTTCAGCCCCGTGGCTTTGTGCAGAAAGGGCATGAAAACCAGGTGTGCAGGTTAAAGAAGGCATTATATGGTTTAAAGCAAGCACCACATGCTTGGTATGAGAAGATACTGTTGGAGCAAGTCTATGACAAGCCTAAGTATTGGCTTGAGTCTCACAAAGTCTTAGAAGAAGCTTTAAAAAGAAGACTATGTAAAGTTCACTTGTGAACTACCTCTTGTAACTTTTGAAGAGTTTACTTAATGTAAAAGTAAGAGAATCTTAAGTGGTTGAGTCCACTTGATCAAGAATGGAAAGAGGAGCCACAAATTTGTGATTTGTGGTAGGTAGAGAATCAAATCAATCATTGATTGATTGGAGAGTGATTGAGGGAAGTTAGCCTCCCAAACTCAACTATAAATAGATGGCAGTTTTAGTCGTGGTTAGAGAGACCTATGTGAAGACCTCCAAGAGCTGAGCTTTATGCCATATCAAGGTGTGATTACAAGGCACACATATGTATCAGTAAGTCATTGTATTGTACAAGCAATATACTTTCATTTTCATGATTATTTGAGTTCATCTTTCCATGTTCTTGTGAAGTGTACTACTCACTGCCATTACTCTCAGTTTTCTCAGTGAGCTTGTAGAGATGTTTTCTCTGAGCTTGGTGCATCAGTTTCAGTGATTTAACTTGGTAAAGTTAGCTCTATAAGTCTACTATATGCTCACAAATTTTCATGTCATTTGGATGTTGCAATTCTCAATTATGTTCATTTGAAGTCAACAGGGTCTGTTCATCTTCACTTCTCTGTCAGGTACCCGACTTTTTCACTCATCTTGTCAGAGCCATGTCTCAGTGGTTACTTACCCAAATTCAGTGATTTAAAGCTTGTTGGATTCCGCTTACTGTCTAGTATACCCATACAAATGTTCATAATCATTGGATTTCTACATTTTGAGTTATGTTGATTTTTCTGCTCACTGGTCTATTTCTGTAGCAGCCCGTGAAAATCAGTATGATGCCATCACTTGTTAAAACTCATTCTCAGTGTGTGGTTCATTATTTTTGATGAGATTACTCTTGAAAGTTAGCTCTTTAAGTTGCCTAGACTTCCCCAAGAGGAATTGAGCTAATTGCTGTTGTGCTCAGAGAATTATGTAAAACACTGGACAGGTGTATGAACCAAGAATAGCAAGTTTTCACCTCTTAGCTAACTCCAACTTATTTGTTTTGATCTATCTTTTTGAGAGTGATCTTCCAAGGTACATAGGGTGTCTAATACATCCATTGGCAAGCTATAAGGGCCCACCATATACTCCTGGAGTTCATTTGGCTGGTGTAGATCAAGGATTTTGCAACACCTCTTCATCTTCAAGCACATACCTATCCATCTCTTCACAGTGGTATCAGAGCAAGGTTGGACAACATGGCAGATGGATTTCCTTCATCAATTGACAAATTAGACAGAGGTAACTACTCAGCTTGGTCATTAAGAATGGAAGCCTATCTCCAAGGTAGAAGTTTATATGGTCATGTGGCTGGAGATGAAGTTATGCCAAGTTTCAGGAACAAAAGTCAACCAACACAAGAAGAGCAAGAAAGATTGAGCACATGGTGCTCCAAGGATGCACTTGCAAGGTCTTATCTCCTCAACTCTATCTCAGATTTTTTGTTGCCTCACATTAGAAGTTGTAAGACATCTCAGGAAGTGTGGGATGCACTTGAAGCTTTCTTTTCTTCAAGTACCAAAGCTAGGAAGCATCAACTATGGCTGGAGTTCACAACTCTCAAGAAGGCTCCCAAACAAAATGTGACTGATTTTGTCACAAAGCTCAAGGACATAGCGGATCAGTTGGGAAGCATTGGAGAGGTAATAGATGAAGAGCAAATTGTAAGGCAGGTCATCAATGGCTTGAAGGCAGATGATAAGTGGGAAGCATTCACCACAGCTATGGATTTGTACATGGACATGCATGTATCTGATTTCAACACACTCATTGGACAACTACTTACTCAAGAGGCAAAGCTTATCAAAAATGGAGAAAGCTCTAAAGGTAATCAATCTTCAGCTTTATACACGGATAAAAGCAAGTCTAAAGATAACAAAGGAAAGGCAAAGAAAGTGGACGATGAAGCAGGTACATATCAAGCTAACTATGCAGGTAGAGGAAGACATGGCAGAGGTAGAGGAAGAGGAGGTAGACAAGGCAGGGGGAGATCCCAAGACTCCAACTCATGTTCTATTTGTGGATTAACTAATCATACAACTGAAAATTGCTTTAGGAATTCCAGGAATCAAAGAGGCAGAGGATACAATAGAGGAAGTTATGGCTACTCAAGAGGAAGGTTCAACAACTACCATGGCAACTACAACAACTACAATCATTCAAACTATCAAGGAGGCTACAAAGGAAGGAGAGACTACAATAACTACACAGAAGACTCAAACAAAGAGGATTCATTATTGATCATGAACATGGCTATGCCACAAGGTAAATCTGATGAGCATATTTTCTACATAGATTTAGGTTGTTCAAATCATGTGGCAGGAAATGTGGCACTCCTATCAGATTTAGAAGATCCAAGGAATAAGCATGAGGTACAAACAGGAGATGATACAAAACATCCTGTGGAGAAAATAGGCAATGCCAAAGCACCTGATGGAAACATCAACCTACTCAGTAAGGTACTCTATGTCCCTACCATTACAAAGAATTTGATAAGTGTTGGGCAGATAGTAGAGAAAGGGTTGCAAGTCAGGTTCACAAAGGCAAGAGCATTTGTTGAAGATCCAAGTCAAGGATTCAGAAGAATTGCAAAAGGTGAAAAGACAGGTAGATTGTTCACATTTGAATTACAGGACACTAGAAACATTGCTCTCTTTAATTATGGTAGTCAGACACTCACAGAATTGGAAGTATGGCACAAAAGGTTAGCACATATTGGTGAAAGGTCATTAAAGCAAATCTGCAGGGACCAAAGTGTACTTGGACTTCCTAATTTGTCAAAACAACATATGATTTATAAGTGTAGTGCATGTCAATTTGGAAAGTCTCACAGGTTACCATTCATGAAGAAAGGTTATATGCATGGAGATCTCTTGGAGTTGGTTCATACAGATGTATGGGGACCTAGCAAGGAAGCTTCAATATCTGGATCAAGGTATTATGTTTCCTTTTTTGATGATTGCAGCAGATGGACTATCCTATTCTTTATGAAACACAAAGATGAAGTTTTTTCATGTTTCAAAAGATATTTGGCTCTTGTGGAGAATCAAACAGGTAAATCACTAAAAAGGCTAAGGTCAGATGGAGGGGGAGAATACTTCTCCCATGATTTTGATTCTTTTCTTCAAGAAAGAGGAATCAAAAGAGAGGTAACTACAAGGTACACTCCTGAGCAAAATGGAGTGGTAGAAAGGAGGAATAGGACAATTGTTGAAGCTGCAAGGTCTATGTTAAATGAAAAGCATTTACCTAATTACTTATGGGCTGAGGTTGTATCTACAGCCACTTACTTGATTAACAGGTTGCCTTCAAAATCCCTTGATGGGATGACTCCATATGAGGCTTGGAATGGAAGAAGACCAAGCTTAGATCATTGTAAAATTTTTGGATGTATTGCTTTTGCTCATGTTCCTTCACAGGTTAGAGGCAAGATGGATCCAAAGGCAGAAAGGTGTGTATTTATTGGATACGACAACAATCAAAAGGGCTACAGGTTATACAACCCTACCAACAAAGGATTCTTGGTAAGCAGAGATGTAGTTTTTGATGAGAACAATTCATGGTATGAAGATTCATGCAGGAAGGTCAATTTACCATATAATCTTGAAGAAGATTTTCCAAAGCTTGGTAGAGAACAACCAAAGATTGAAGAACAAGACACCTCGGAGGATGATGAAGAATCTCATATGGAAAAGATCAAAGCATGGAAGTCTAAAGGTAAAGCAAAATTGCAGGAACTTGGACATGAGGCAGAATCATCACATCATGGCCTAAGAAGATCTATGAGGGAAAAGAAAAGACCAGAAAAGGTATGGGTTTGACACCTCATTAGTAACTAAAAATTCTATCTACATAGCACAGGACATAAACCAAGAGGAGCCATCATCATTTGAAGAGGCCAAAGCAAAAACAGAATGGAAGCATGCAATGAAGGAAGAGATTGAAGCACTTGAGGAAAACAACACTTGGGATTTGGTGCCCAAGACTTCATCCATGAAGGTAATAGGCTCAAGATGGGTCTATAAACTCAAGAAGAATTCTGATGGTTCCATTAACAGGTATAAGGCAAGACTTGTAGCAAAAGGCTTTGCACAAACTCAGGGAATTGATTATGAGGAGACCTTCTCTCCTGTGGCAAAGATGCCTACTATTAGGGTTTTGCTTAGTATTGCCTCTTCCAAGAATTGGAAGATACTTCAACTAGATGTAAAGAATGCATTCTTGAATGGTTGGATAACACAAAAGGTATATATGGCACAACCACCTGGTTTTGAGAATCAAGTTTATCCTGATTATGTGTGTAAACTTAACAAAGCATTGTATGGTCTCAAGCAAGCTCCAAGAGCTTGGAATTTCAGGCTTGTTTCATTCTTGCAGGACAAAGGCTTTCAACCAAGCAAGGCAGATCCTTCACTCTTTATTAAAAAGAGTAATTCTGAGGTCATCTACCTATGTGTATATGTAGATGATATTATATTGACAGGAAATGATGCAGATGGTATGAAGAAGATCAAAGATCAGATGAGAGAAGAGTTCAAGATAAGTGATTTGGGTTCACTTACCTACTTCCTAGGTTTGGAAGTTGTCTACAAAGATCATGGTTTGTTTCTCACTCAAAGAAAGTACATTAAGGACATGTTGGCAAAATTCAAGATGCAACATTGTAAGATTGCAGGTACTCCAATGGAGGTCAATCACAAATTGAGCTCACATGAAGGTGAACTCATAGAGGACATCACATCATATCAAAGTCTAGTGGGTAGTCTCAACTATGCCACATTGACAAGAGTAGATATATGTTACAGTGTGAGTGTGCTAAGCCAATTTATGCACACACCAAGGAAACCACATATGGATGCTGCCAAAAGGATTCTCAAGTATCTCAAAGGAACCATAAATGAAGGACTTTATTATCCTTATGTATCTGATTTAGGTTTGAAGCTATTTTCTGATGCAGATTGGGCTGGCTCCAAGGAAGATAGAAGGAGCACTTCAGGTTATCTTACCTTTGCAGGTTCAAAGCTTATTTCATGGTCATCCAAGAAGCAACCCATAGTTGCACTCTCTTCTACTGAAGCTGAATATAGAGGTCTTGCCATAGCTACACAAGAAGCTATGTGGATGAAGACATTATTCAAAGATCTTGGATTGGAGTTTGGAACTCCAACTATTTTTGGTGACAATATGAGTTCTATTCACTTGGTTGCTAATCCTATTTTTCATGCAAGGACTAAACATATTGAAGTTCATTATCACTATGTACGAGAGAAGGTTCTAAGCAAAGAGATTCAAATATCATATGTGTCCACTTATCAACAATGTGCAGATATTATAACCAAAGCATTGGATGGTACAAAGCTTTGCAAATTCAAGGCTATGATTGGTTTGCAGGTAATCTTGGAAGATTGAAGACCTCAAGCATACTTGGCTTGAGGGGGAGATGTTGGAGCAAGTCTATGACAAGCCTAAGTATTGGCTTGAGTCTCACAAAGTCTTAGAAGAAGCTTTAAAAAGAAGAGTATGTAAAGTTCACTTGTGAACTACCTCTTGTAACTTTTGAAGAGTTTACTTAATGTAAAAGTAAGAGAATCTTAAGTGGTTGAGTCCACTTGATCAAGAATGGAAAGAGGAGTCACGAATTTGTGATTTGTGGTAGGTAGAGAATCAAATCAATCATTGATTGATTGGAGAGTGATTGAGGGAAGTTAGCCTCCCAAACTCAACTATAAATAGATGGCAGTTTTAGTCATGGTTAGAGAGACCTATGTGAAGACCTCCAAGAGTTGAGCTTTATGCCATATCAAGGTGTGATTACAAGGCACACATATGTATCAGTAATTCATTGTATTGTACAAGCAATATACTTTCATTTTCATGATTATTTGAGTTCATCTTTCCATGTTCTTGTGAAGTGTACTACTCACTGCCATTACTCTCAGTTTTCTCAGTCAGCTTGCAGAGATTTTTTCTCTGAGCTTGGTGCATCATTTTCAGTGATTTAACTTGGTAAAGTTAGCTCTATAAGTCTACTAAATGCTCACAAATTTTCATGTCATTTGGATGTTGCAATTCTCAGTTATGTTCATTTGAAGTCAACAGGGTCTGTTCATCTTCACTTCTCTGTCAGGTACCCGACTTTTTCACTCATCTTGTCAGAGCCATTTCTCAGTGGTTACTTATCCAAATTCAGTGATTTAAAGCTGGATTCAGCTTACTGTCTAGTATAACCATACAAATTTTCATAATCATTGAATTTCTACATTTTGAGTTATGTTGATTTTTCTGCTCACTGGTCTATTTCTGTAGCAGCCCGTGAAAATCGGGATGATGTCATCACTTGTTAAAACTCATTCTCAGTGTGTGGTTCATTATTTTTTATGAGATTACTCTTGAAAGTTAGCTCTTTAAGTTGCCTAGACTTCCCCAAGAGGAATTGAGCTAACTGCTACTGTGCTCAGAGAATTATGTAAAACACTGGACATGTGTATGAACCAAGAATAGCAAGTTTTCACCTCTAAGCTAACTCCAACTTATCTGTTTTGATCTATCTTTTTGAGAGTGATCTTCCAAGGTACATAGGGTGTCTAATACATCCATTGGCAAGCTAAAAGGGCCCACCATATACTCCTGGAGTTCATTTGGCTGGTGTAGATCAAGGATTTTGCAACACCTCTTCATCTTCAAGCACATACCTATCCATCTCTTCACAGATACATGCCTATCTGATTGCACATGGTTTTGAGAACAGTCCAACTGAAAGCACCTTATATGTTAAGCATGCTAATTTGTGATTAAAATCATTGTTGTCTATGTTGACGACATGCTGCTCACTAGTCCTATTAAGAAGCATATTGCTGATTTTAAGGCTGATTTGCATGCCTCATTTGAGATGTCTCATTTGGGGCATTTTCATCACTATTTGGGCATTCAGTTTATTCAAGTTGATGGTGGAATGGCTTTGTGTCAAGCGAAATATATTGACACATTATTGTGGCATTTTGGCCTTGAAGACTGTAAGCCTATTGACACTCTTATGGAGACAGGTTTACGATTGAGTCTTCATGATGCTGGAGATGCATTTGATGTTGTTCTCTATCAACAGGCTATTAGATGCTTGATTTACTTATGCATTACTTGGTCGGATAGTCAGTTTGCTGTCTCACAGATGAGCAGGTTTATGCATTGCCCAAGAGTTAAGCATTGGCAGGTAGTTAATCACATCTTTTGTGATTTGAGTGGTACTTAGCTACTTGGGTTGTTTTATCCCAAGGGGGGATCACTACCGCCAGATTTGCATGCTTTTTCTGACTCTGATTGGGTTGGTTGCTATGACACTCGTGTGTCCACTAGTGGCTTTTGCTTCATGCTTGGTACCTCATGTATACCTTGGTTGAGCAAGAAGCAGCCTACTATGGCCACTTCCAGTTGTGAGGCTGAGTATAGGGCAGCTTTCACAGTGACTATTGAGTGTGTGTGGCTCAGACGCCTTATGGATGATTTGGGTGTTGGTCAGACTTCTACCACCGCCATCTTCACTAACAGTTAGAGCGCATTGGCAGTTGAGAGGAACCCTGTGTTCCATGCTCGCACTAAGCACATTGAGGTGCATTATCACTATGTCAGGGAGAGGTCCTCTACTGGGGGGATGAGCTTGGCATATGTGCCCACGCAGGAGAACATTGCAGACCTTTTCATGAAGGCTCTGCATAGGGAGAAGTTTGAAGCTTTTCACAAAACTTTGGGCTTACTTCCTTTTGTGGAGTGATTTCCACATAGCTTGGCACTTCCTTATACATGAGTGCCAGCTCCTTGTTCATCACATCACTCCTAGGGGGGATTTGTTGGTATATTTAGGTAGTGATGTGTGTGAACACACTAGGACCATCGGGGCACTTTTTTCCCTCTTTAGGAGGTTTTTTTCCCCCGGCTTGTATATATGCCTATTGCCCTAATGGGCTACTTATCTTTGTACATTCTCTAGTAATACATTCAGTATTGTGTGTTGTGCTCCAAGCTTCTTCTTCTTCCTTGTGTTATTCGTGTGCTTCCCTAGATGTCTAACTCCAACACAGATGGGTATATAAAGTTAAAAGGAATTGAGATGGATTAGTTTGAAGGTACGAGGCAAGATTAGTTTCCAAAGGATGCGCACAAACTCATGGTATAGACTATGAAGAAACATTCTCACTAATTGCAAAGATGACTACAATCAGGACATTGATAAGTGTAGCTACAAGGCATTGGAGACTCCTCCAACTTGATGTGAAAAATGCATTCTTAAATGGTTGGATAAGTGAAGAGGTATACATGTCACAACTACCAGGTTTTGAAAACCCTAATCATCCATCTTATGTTTGCAGACTTAAGAAAGCAATGTATGGATTGAAGCAAGCTCCTAGAGCTTGGAATTATAGATTGGTTACATATCTTCAAGATCAAGGGTTCAAAGCTAGCAACTCAAATCCTTCTCTATTCATCAAAAGGGATCACAATGAGGTTATCTATCTATGTGTATATTGTGACAGGTGATGATCTAAATGGCATTCAAAGGATCAAGAGACACATGCAAGAGGAGTTCAAAATCAATGACCTAGGTGAGCTCACATATTTCCTAGGTATGTAGGTGATATACACATATGAAGGAATGTATTTGACTCAGAGAAGATACATTCAAGATCTACTTGTCAAGTTCAAAATACTTGCAAAAAGGAGATCTAGTGTTAGCATATACACTTAAATAACATAATAGAAAACTGCAAAAAAAAGGACATGGTCCTTATATCATCCACCAAATTAGTCATAGTGGAGCAGTACAGTTGGCAAATTTAGATAGAGAAATCATGCCAAATTTCATAAGTGGCTGGAGGATCCAAAGGTGTAACCAACCTTTGACTATTGAAGACTAGAGGAGACTACAACAAGCTTAATACACAAAACAGGAGGAGAATGAGATGAGGTGGGAAGCTCAACTAGAAGCCAAGGAGAGAATGAAGAAATGCAAGAATATAAGAGAAGTACTGAAATGTGAGAAACAAACAGCAAAAACAAGAGAACATTTGCCAATTATATATTTGAATTTTAAAGGAGAAAGAGTTATGATTTTATTAGATTCAGGATCTTAGGTGAATCTAATAAGTACAAAATTATTCACAAAGCTCCATGAAAAAAGAAAATAGAGTAAAACCCTAATAAAAACATTAGATGGGCAAATAGTTCAAACTCTTTCTACATTCATATTGCAAATTGAACAAGAACAAGTGGAAGTAGAATGTGAGGAATGGCTAGATGAAATGATGTCTGAACAACTGATTTTAGGGCAAACCTGGATGAAAGATAATAGGGTATCAATTGATTTTGAGAAAATGGTACTTCATTTGAATTCGGATAATAAAAGAATAAAGAAATTGTTTGTTAATCATGATGTGCAGGAACTCAATGAAGAAACTTATAGAATGGAAATGGAGAAATTCACTGAAGAAGAGTTTGCATTAAAAAATAATATAGTCAACAGAGAAGATAGTAGTGATCTAATGAGGAAAGAGTTAGCAAAATACAGTAATAAAAAGCCACCTCCAACAAAAGAATTTATGTATTTTTCATCACAAGCAGAATCAGAAGGAGCGAATGACTTCACAAGTTAAAAAACAATTGATATGGAGACCAAAACGTTTGTAGATCAATCAAGGTCAGAAAAGGAAGTGGGTATGGAGATGTAAAGAGAAACAAACTCATTTCGTTGAGAATCAACATGCAAATTGAAAAATTAAGAATACCAGCAACAATATGGAAGAAAAATAAAAAATTAAAACAAGTTGGGTTAGACAAATGAACTAGGTGAAAGATATACAGAAGGACAGTATAATTTCCAAGAAATTAGAAGCATTGGAAGCACACAAGAATGGAACTAGAAAAACCTCAACATCAACTTTAAGTGAAATGCTTAAGACCCCATATTTGCACCATGAAGAGGAATGCATCTCTAACATATGCATGTATAGGGCTGCATTACAAAGTTGTGCATGCACTAGGCACAAAAGAGATCACCCAGGCACATATCATAACACCTTTTCATGGAAAAAGGGTAGGAGGGGAAGAGAATTACCTCATACAGAATTTCCTTTATATGACCAATTTTCCTCATATGTATTCATATAACCAATACTGAAAAATAATATTGAAAAAGTCAAAATATTAAAAAAAAAAAGAAAAGAGAGAATGAAAAATGGAAAAAATATATAAAATACTCAAAAATATGAAAAAAATATTGAAAAAAAAGAGGAAAAAAAGAAAAAAAGAGAAAGAAAGAAGGAGGTAAAAATATGAAAATTCTTTTTCATGATAAGTTTGATCTTTTTACTCTTTTTTTTTTAATTTGAATTTGTTGGATTCTTCGCTTGATAAGTTCTAATTAAAAAAAAAAAGCACAAAATCAAGATCTAGGGTTGGATAGAGTAGTATGTTAATTTGATTTAAGAATGTTAGTTTGATTTATTTTTATTCTCTTAAAGTTATTTGTTTTGCTTTTGTATATATATGAACAATTTTTTCTTTATGATAATCCGTCTAAGTTATTTTCCATTTTTTTCAAAGGCACATAGAAGAAAAAATCTTGCTCCACTGTAATGAACTTATTTGAGTCTTGAAGAATCTTGAAATCTAGTTTTTCTTACATGAATCTTTTTCTTTTTGAACAAGAGACTCATGATGTTGGTGTGGGTGTGTTTTTTATTTTTCACATTTATAGGAAGTTGAATACTAAAGAGCTACCTATTGCTAAGGTGGAAGCAAATTCAATGTCCTTATCTAGAGGTCATTGGTTCCTTGACAGTGAAACTATAGAGGAAGTTCATGAGCTAGAGTCAGATGCTGATGACGAATTATCTGAAAGTGCTAAAATAGCAAAAGAACTCAAAGGAGCCTTGGGAGTTATCGGTCAACATATCTTCACAATGAAAAAGGGGCAGTATAAATACACAATGCTTTGCCAAGAATTTTATAATTTCCAAAGGGCAACAACTACCTACAAAAAATGGAAGGCAGTAGGATTGCACAAAATGTTGGATGAACCAATCTTCTTCATTGACTTTGAAAGAGTAGCTCAAGTAATGTCAAGTTTACTACAAAAAATTGAAGGCAGTAGGATTGCACAAGATGTTGGATGAACCAATCTTCTTCATTGACTTTGAAAGAGGAGCTCAAGCAATGATTCCTATTTCAGATGCAAAGTAAATATTAAGGATGGTGAGGAAGTACATATATCCATTAAGCCAGAACATACCAAAAATGCATTGAAATTCTATACTATGGGAACCAAGTTGGATGTCAGCTTTGTAAAAAAGAATGCTAAAACATATGCAGGTTACTCCAAATTCACCGACTTTAAAGGACAGGAAAATGGAGAAATGGCTATAAGAATGTTTCTACAATACTTATGCTTTCCAAGAATGCCTAGATATACCATACCTCGCAAACGAGTCACCCTCATTATGCTAAATCACAAAGATAAAACCAGGCCGTTTGGTGTTATGAATATAACTCCATATATTCATAAGCAGCTCAAAGAAGCAGAAAAGCATTGCTCAGCAAGAAAGTTTATGAATGGAGCCCAATTTTTGACTAGAATCTGTTGATATATTTAGGTAGTGATGTGTGTGAACACTCTAGGACTGCCGGGGCACTTTTTTCCCTCTTTAGGAGGTTTTTTTCCCCCGGCTTGTATATACGCCTATTGCCGTAATGGGCTACTTATCTTTGTACATTCTCTAGTAATACATTCAGTCTTGTGTGTTGTGCTCCAAGCTTCTTCTTCTTCCTTGTGCTGTTCGCGTGCTTCCGCAGACGTCTAACTCCAACAATTGGTATCAGAGCAGGTCGTCGCTTCTTCTAGGGCGCCGTCGACACTCCTCCGTTTGTAGTCTCAGATTCGCACAAAATTTGGTGAGCATACTCAGGGTGTTTCCGAGATCAAAACAGCTTTGCTGTATGGTGCCAAAATCGCGATCTAAGCTCGTTTCGGCCTCCGAACGCACTATCGCAGCGCTTGTGCAGGCTATTTCATCCTTTTGTGCCAAAGGTATATACCAGTTTCTGTTCGCCAATTTAAGCGTCTCGAAGTCTGCTACAGGTCTAGCAGAACTCGTTTGGGCAGTTCCGTTCAACCTTTTTAGATACAGTCAATTTTCTGCATCAAGGTATTTTAGTCACCGGCCATGGCTGAAAGCAGTGATGTATTCCGTATGTTGGCTGTTGAGGATAAGTTGGATGGTACCAACTACCCATTATGGGCTTATATGATGCGACATGTACTGGTTGCAAAAGGATTGTGGAACATTGTGCAGGGTGTTGAAAGACGTCCTGTTACACCTGTAACGACAGGTACTGCAAATACAGGTGTTGGAGCTGATGAAGATGGTGTCGAAGATGATATTCCGCAGATTCCTGTTCGTGCTGCTGTTTCTGTTGCACCTACTGCAGAGCAGATTTGTTGGGATGGCAGAGATGCCCAGGCACATGCATTGATAGCTTTGTCTGTCAAACGTGCCATTATTCCTCACATTCGCTCTTGCAGAACAACAAAGGATGCTTGGGATACACTTACCACTTTGTACCAGGCTAGGAATGAGGCTCGTGTTGCTTACCTCCGAAAACAGTTGGAGAGTGAGCACATGAATGAAGGTGATTCTATGGACAGTTTTCTTACAAAGATCAAAGACCTGAAGGAACAATTGATTTCTGCTGATGAGGTTATACCAGATAGCTCACTTGTGCAGACCGTTCTGAATGGTCTTCCTGATTCATATCAGAGTTTTGCCTCTACTCTTCGGTTGATGATGAAAGGCAATCAGAATGCCTTGTCATTTGAGGAATTAGTCTCTGTTCTATTGCAGGAAGATCAGTCCAGGTAGAACAGGTCCATTATGCGTGTTGCAGATCAAGCTTTCCTGGCTAGTCAGAAGGGCAAAGGAAAATGGAGCTCTTCTACTAGTAAGCAGAAATCTGCAAATGCTGCACATTCAAAGAACCAAGACAAAGATGAGAAAAAATCAGAAAAGAAGAAATTGTTTTGTAAGTACTGTAAAGGCAATGATCATATCATAAAGAACTGTCCAAAACTGGCTGCTAAAGAGGCAAAGAAGAAAGAGGCTGGAATGGTTGTTGCAGAGGCCTCTACACCAAAAACAGAGTCTGCAAATCTTGTGCAGGAAGAAGAATGGGCGTTTACTACTGTCTGCAGTTTTGACCCATCTTCTCCTGATCAGTGCATGTCTGCAGTAGACTCAGATGTTTGGTACTTTGACAGTGGGGCGACCAAACATAGTACCTCGCAGCGCAGTTTCTTCTCTTCACTTGAGCCTGCTCCTACAGGGAATACTGTCACATGCGCCAATAACTCCTCTTATCCTGTTATGGGAGTTGGTAAGATCATTCTGACTACTGCTGATAGTAGTTCTTTCACTTTGTCAGATGCTTTATTTGTGCCAGGGATCAAAAAGAATCTGTTATCAGTTTCTGCATTAGCCAAGATTGGCTTGGTTGTGAAATTTGTTGATGACAGGTGTACAGTCCATGATCTCTCAAATGGCGATGTGATTATTGCTTCTGGCATTTTATGTCGTGGACTGTATAAGCTCATAGACTATGAAAGATCTGTGAATGATTCGGCATGTGCAGTTCATGATTCTCAGGCTATGTCAGATGCAAAGCTTTGGCATGCACGCTTTGGTCATTTGAATTTTGCTAGTTTGTTACGCCTGCAGAAATCTGAAATGGTGTCCTCTTTGCCCAAACTTGAGGCACCTGGAAAACATGTTTGTGAAGGCTGTATTTTGGGCAAAATGCAGCGTTCTTCCTTTCCAAAAGATGGTTCAATTCGGGCTACGCAGAAATTGCAACTTGTACATAGTGATGTCTGTGGTCCTATGCAGACACCCTCTTTTGGAAATTACCTTTACTTCGTGACTTTCATTGATGATTTTTCCAGGCATGCATGGGTATATCCACTCAAAGCAAAGTCCGAAGTGTTCATGTGCTTCAAACAGTTTTTGGTTTTAGCTGAAAATCTGTCAGCATGTAAAATGGGCACCCTCCGTTCTGATCGAGGGGGGGAATATATGTCTTCAGATTTTAATGCATTTCTGGCTGAATGTGGGATAAAACACCGGTGTACAGTGCCGTATACACCTCAACAGAATGGAGTTGCTGAACGAAAGAACAGGTCACTCATGGAGATGGCGAGGTGCATGGTCAAAAGTCAGGCTTTACCACATAGTTTCTGGCTTGAGGCTGTCATGTGTGCAGCATATGTACTGAACAGGTGTCCCACTAAAGCGTTGCAGTCTATCACTCCATATGAGGCTTGGCATGACCGCAAGCCATCTGTTACTCATCTGCGTGTTTTTGGTTGTTTGGCATATGCATTAGTGCCTGAACAACATCGCAGAAAATTGGATGATAAGGCAGTAAAATGTATTTTTGTTGGATACAGTTCTGAAAGTAAAGGCTATCGCCTGTATCATCCACAGACTAAACGCATTCTGGTTAGCCGTGATGTTATCTTTGTGGAAGATGCTATTCAGCCATTGCTTTCATGTACTAAGGAGACATCTGTTAGCTCCAAAGACATGTATGATACTTTGATGCCTCTTTTTACAGGTGGACAGGCTAGTGCTGGTCCTAATGAGGCAACTTCTCAACCTTTGCAGGTTTCATATGATGATGCAGATCATTCCATTTCTGATGCAGATTTACATGATGCACTTGTTGATGAGAGAGCTGATATTGATCAGGCAAAAACTATGCCAAAATGGTTGGTGCAGACTTTGCGTGACAGCAAATTAGATGCACCTTTGTCATATCGTACTCGTTCAGGCTCTCATAGTGCCTCCTTTGCATCATATTGCTATGCTATGGCTGCATCTAGTCTCTGTGATGAGAATGAGCCTGTTTCTTTTGATGAAGCACAAAATTCAAAAAATTGGATGGCTGCTATGCAATCTGAATATGATGCTATAATGAAGAATGGTACATGGTCTTTATGTGACTTGCCTCCTGGCAAGAAGGCCATTGGCACTAAGTGGGTATACAAGCTGAAGCATAAACCTGATGGTACAGTTGACAGGTATAAGGCTAGGCTTGTTGCAAAGGGTTATGCGCAGGAAAGAGGCATTGATTTTGATGAGACCTTTGCACCTACATGCCGTATGACTACTGTTCGGAGCATTTGTGCACTTGCAGCCCATCATGGTTGGAATGTACATCAGTTGGACATTAAAACAACATTTCTGAATGGTGACTTGCATGAAGAAGTGTATGTTTTTCAGCCCCGTGGCTTTGTGCAGAAAGGGCATGAAAACCAGGTGTGCAGGTTAAAGAAGGCGTTATATGGTTTAAAGCAAGCACCACGTGCTTGGTATGAGAAGATACATGCCTATCTGATTGCACATGGTTTTGAGAACAGTCCAACTGAAAGCACCTTATATGTTAAGCGTGCTAATGATGTGCTTCTGATAATTGTTGTCTATGTTGATGACATGCTGCTTACTGGTCCTATTGAGACACATATTGCTGATTTTAAGGCTGATTTGCATGCCTCATTTGAGATGTCTGATTTGGGGCATTTGCATCACTATTTGGGCATTCAGTTTATGCACGTTGATGATGGAATGGCTTTGTGTCAAACGAAATATATTGACACATTATTGCAGCGTTTTGGCCTTGAAGACTGTAAGCCTATTGCCACTCCTATGGAGACAGGTTTAGGATTGAGTCTTCATGATGTTGGAGATGCATTTGATGTTGTTCTCTATCAGCAGGCTCTTGGATGCTTGATTTACTTATGCATTACTCGGCCAGATATTCAGTTTGCTGTCTCACAGATGAGCAGGTTTATGCATTGCCCAGGAGTCACGCATTGGAAAGCGGTTAAGCGCATCTTTCGCTACTTGAGTGGTACTCGGCTACTTGGGTTGTTTTATCCCAAGGGGGGATCACTACCGCCAGATTTGCATGCTTTTTCTTACTCAGATTGGGCTGGTTGCTATGACACTCGTGTGTCCACCAGTGGTTTTTGCTTCATGCTTGGTAGCTCATGTATATCTTGGTTGAGCAAGAAGCAGCCTACTGTGGCCACTTCCAGTTGTGAGGCTGAGTATAGGGCAGCTTTCACAGCGACTGTTGAGTGTATGTGGCTCAGACGCCTTATGGCTGATTTGGGTGTTGGCCAGTCTTCTGCCACCACCATCTTCACTGACAGTCAGAGCGCATTGGCAGTTGCACGGAACCCTGTGTTCCATGCTCGCACTAAGCACATTGAGGTGCATTATCACTATGTCAGGGAGAGGTTCTCTGTTGGGGAGATCAGCTTGGCATATGTGCCCACGCAAGAGAACATTGCAGACCTTTTCACGAAGGCTCTGCCTAGGGAGAAGTTTGAAGCTTTCCGCAAAGCTTTGGGCTTACTTCCTTTTGTGGAGTGATTTCCACATAGCTTGGCACTTCCTTATACATGAGTGCCAGCTCCTTGTTCACCGCATCACTCCCAGGGGGGATTTGTTGATATATTTAGGTAATGATGTGTGTGAACACTCTAGGACTGCCGGGGCACTTTTTTCCCTCTTTAGGAGGTTTTTTTTCCCCCGGCTTGTATATACGCCTATTGCCCTAATGGGCTACTTATCTTTGTACATTCTCTAGTAATACATTCAGTCTTGTGTGTTGTGCTCCAAGCTTCTTCTTCTTCCTTGTGCTGTTCGCGTGCTTCCGCAGACGTCTAACTCCAACAGAATCATCTATCATGTACTTGGGATGGAGGACAATTTACAATTGGCTCGAGATGCTTAGATGTTTAGAATTATGATGGCTAGCATGGGGAGTCCTCCAAAATCTATGGGAGTTAAAGATGTGGGCAGTAAGAGGAAGGTGGTAGTAGTTGAAGAAGCTCAACCAAGTAAGAAAAGGAAAATGGACCCTAAGAAGCTTGAATTAAAGCAAGAAGAAGTTCAAGGACAAGATTCAAGTACAACAAAAGAAACTGCAGACTGATAAAGAGCCACATCCACCTCAAACTGGAGATTGTATGCTTACTTGACACAAGGAAGAGATAAAAGGGCAGTGTATGAAGCACAGTATCAAAAGATGTTAGAAAATTATTCTGACAAAGCTACTGATTGGAAGCAGGAAGAAATAGAACACTATGAGGATCTTCATGAGTAGATGATGGCTGTAGAAATAGAAGAAGTTTTTGTGAAAAAAGAATTAGAATTATTACCCTATTTCAAAGAGCTTCAAGGACCACCAAAAACCAGGACAACAATAGTAGCCCGGAAGAAGGTACAAAGGAAGACATCTCAAAAGAAGAAACCTACAACAAGAGACAAGGGAAAAGCTATGGAAACTTCAATGCTAGGAATAGATAATATTTCTGAAGAAATCTTCTTAAGGAAGAAGTAGGAAATGCAAGCGGAAAGAATGGAAACGACAGCTGACAAGGGAAAAGGGAAAGTGTCATCTGAGTCAGACTCAGATATAGAAGGATTTTTTCTAAGAAGTCTAAATTTATCATTACCAAGAGCTCCAGTGAAACAAGTATAGGTGGAAGCACAGTCTCAGATATTAGAAAAGGGAATGGGGTCTGGTGAATCTCAAAAGAAGTTAGATATTGGAATTGTGTTCTCTCTAGAAGATGCAGAAGAAAAGAAAAGAAAAAAAAAGGTAAAGAAAAGGTGAAGTGGAGATTAAGGAACTAGGGGAAAGTCAGGGAGGATTAATTGAAAGAATGACTATCATCATCAAACCTTCTAAAATAGAATATTGTCAAAGATTTATTGAAGATGAAGGAACAAAAAAGATTGAAGAAAAGGAAGTTGCTTCAGAACCACAATTCTATAAAAACATTGAAGAAATTTGGTTGGATTTAGGAAAAGAAGAGCAGAAAAAAGAAGAGTATCATTATGAGGATCAAGGCTTTGTAGAAATAACAAATCAAGAGGAGGAATATGAGAAGATGGACATAGATAAAGAAGAAAGTGACTAGGAGAGACAAGAAAAAGAGCAGATTGTCATCATGGATCAGTATGGAGATTAGAAAGAACAAGAGCAGGTGGAGTAGGAAGAGCAAAAGATTAATACAAGAGATGTCAAAGATGATCAAGACAAAGAACAGACAGAAGATGATGAGTAAGAGGAAAAAGAAGAAGAAATGAAAAGCAGATTGAGATAAAGCAATTGGAAGTAAGTATAGGATTGGGAAGAATTCCAAAGGATATAAGGAATGCATGTCAAACTATCATGGAATCCATAGAGAATTTAAGTTCATCAAACTGCAATATGATCCTATCAGGTATGGTGGCTGAATCAAAATTCATACGAGGATGTAAAGTCATAGAGGAACAAAAGAAGGAGAAATCTAGAATGGAGGAGAAAATTAAGGAAATAGAAGAAAAGAATGAGCAATTTATAGGTGAAATTTTAGTGTAAGAAACTTAGGATGTATAGAATAAGAATAGAATAAAGTTTCTAGAGGAAAAATGTACAAAGCAGGTGGAAAGTATTAGCCAGTTGAAAGAAAATCTAAAGAAAATGGAATCAAAATACAAAATTTTGCAAAGTTCCTATCAAACATGGTTAGAGCCAATGAGGAAATTAATAAGCTACTAATGGAAGAAGGACATGGCAGGATTGAAAACCAGATAACTGCATTAAATGGTGAGGAGATTGAAGGGTTAAGAAAGGAAGTTCAAAAGTTGCAAGAGGAATTAAAAGATGCAAAGGAACATGAAAGGCAAGCTAATGCACATGTAGTAAGTGCCATGAAGGGTTACAACAAGGTGAGTCAGGATATAGTAAAAGAGAGAGATGAATGGGAAAAACAAAAAGAAGGATTACTCAAGGAAATGGAGGAATGGAAGAATCAAGTGGAAAAATAGGTGCAAAGGGAAAAGGAGCTGGCAAAATAACTACAACAGAAACAAGAAGAGGAAGTAGTTAAAGAAACAACAAAGATGTCTTCTCCACCTGAGGAACATTTCATGACTCTAGAAGAAGAAAGACCAATAGAAGAATACTCAGAAGAATTCGTTCAACAATTACTAACAAGTAGAGAAGCCAGGAAGGAATATATCAAAAAGATGCATGATGAGTATGAAAATCAAATAGTAAAGTTTGCATTAGAAAATGGTGTGAGCCTAGATCAACACCATTGGGCTGTTGATGGGTTAGGTATTCCTTTTTGCATGATTTTAGAAAGCAGAAGAATTATCAAATTGCAAGAGTAATTTTTTTATACACAATTATTAGAATGATGTAAAAATGAGGAAGAGTGTTCCTCATGATCCATTAGATGATATGTATTTTTTAGATATTTTTTGGAGCTCTCAATCTTAATTATTTTTAAGTTAGAAGTTGAAAGGACCTACTTTCAAGTGTGAACATGGACACTTGAAAAATTATAAAGGCCAAAATTTTGTATTGAGAAATCTTGTTGATCGTTTGTACTTGCTCAATGTGAATTTTGAGAGCTCTTAGCAAAGAAACGTGTTTTCTCCTTTTTGTCTAGTTTTCATGGTTGAATGTGAATGTTTTCCTTGTGTTTCTCATGGATTTTCTTGGTGAGACATGTGTATTACTGAGTGAATCTTTTGAGGAGAGGATTCTTTACAATATTGAAAGATCATATGTGGAATATAATTGTTGAATGTGAAGAATACCACTTCTATCAAACTCATGATTATCTCGTCATGATGATACAGGTAATGAAATTTAATTTTGAGTTCATATTTAGAATCTACATGAAAAATAACATGTTTTAGGCACAAGAATCATAAAAAATACTTAATTCTACCTCAAGATATCTCAAACCCTAGCTTTCAACTTCTTCTTCAAGAAAATCTCAGATAATATGGTATTTTCTTGCAATTTCTTGGATCCCGTTGGTACTAGAAGGGGCTATGGTCTTGGTATAGTTCTATGATTGACATATTAAAGATTTTGTTTATGCTAATCCTTTATACTATAATGATTGGAGAGGACAACTCCAAAGAATAATAAACAAAAAGGAATCCATATCACAATGTACTTGGAATTATTTAAGCACAATGTACTTGGAATTGGTATGATTGCACATGTGTTATATTTCATAGATCTGAATTAGTAGAACCCTTGCTGAGCAAGCCCCCTACTTGTTTGGGGATTTTCATTAGACTTTGAGTTGCCATATCTCTCACAGAGGTTTTTGTGTGTAGTAGCTAGTTAGCTATGAGTGATGAGCAAAGCTTCCTTATAGTTTATATCCATTTATTTTAATATTTGGTCTTTTATGAATCTATTATTTACTTTTAAATTTGGTGTGAATTTCAAGTTGAAACTCTACATATTATAATAGAAATAAATTCTAGAGTGAACAGGTATCTCTCTTTGCATGCCTAGTGAATGCAACAAATAATTTGTCTTGGAGGCATTGGTTCTCAGATTAGGAGAAATAGTGTTGAAATTAAAGCTCCAATTTTAGGAGCTTATGGACCATTTGGATGAATACCACTTGGAGCAATGCAATGAAAGAATCCAAGCATGAATACTTGTGCTCAAAGTTTAATTTGAATTTTTCTCATTACAAACAATTAGCCACCTATCACACTTAGGTGTGATAACGCGTACAATTTAGGAAAAGAAATCCCTATCATTTAGGTAATTGCTTCAAGGCATTATATAAAAACAATGTAATTTGAATGGTATGATTGCACATGTGTTATCTCTTATCAATCTGAATTAGTATAACCCTTGTTAAGCAAGCCCCCTACTTGCTTGGGGATTTTCATTAGGCTCTGAGTTGCCATATTGCTCTTACATATTTTTTTGTGTAGGATCTAGTTAGCTATGAGTGATGAGCAAAGCTTCTTTATAATTTATATGCATTTCCTATAATATTTTTTATTTCATGAATCTATTATTTAATTTTAAATTTGGTATGAGTTTCAAGTCTAAACTCTACCTATTATGAGAGAAATCAATTCTAGAGTGAACATGTATCTTTGTGTGCATACCTAGTGAAGGCTACAAATAATCTATCTTAGAGGCATTGCTTCTCACATTAGGAGAAAGAATTTTGAGTGAGATAACTTGCATTAGGAAGATCTTATTGTCCACTTTGGAAAAGCTCTCCAGTTCAATCCTCAAGATTTCAAAGAATCATCATTTTGAGTGAATAGAGATATCAATGACTATACCTGTGAGGCCATCTATGCTTCAAAGGTGCAAAGGGAAGGTCTATATTCTCTTGTCAATGTTATGAAAGCATCTTGACATGCAAAGACATTGAAAAATGATCAAAAGGAGTCATTGAAGGACTTGGAGGAAGGAAAACTACTAATTCAAGTTCAAGAGCACACAACCAACTCAAGGGAAGTCTACTAATGAAGAAGCCAAGCATCTACTCCATCTTTTTTGGTACTTGTGAATTATAGAGATAACTATATTGATAATTTTTACTCTTCTTGCATCAAAGGAATCTAGGAGAAAACATTAGAGCATATTATCTTAGAGTATAGCACTCCGATTGAGATATTAGATAAAAACAATTATCAACCATGGAGGTTTAGAATGTCTAACTTCCTCCTGGGAAAAGGTCTATGGGATCTCATTAGTGGTACAAATGTTAGACCTAGATTGGTTGAGAATCTAGCTCCTAATTTGTTAAGGAATTTTAGAGACTAGAATGAGAGAGCTAAGAGAGTTACTATCATCTTGTTGGAGTTTGAAGTCTGTAGAAGCATGTTCACAGCACAAAGAAGAAGGAGAAGCTTGGAGCACAACACATAATATTGAATGTATCACCAAGTGAATGTAAAAAGATAATTAACTCATTAGGGTTATAGGAATATATACAAACCAAGGGAAAAAAACCTCCTAAAGATGGAAAAAGTGCCCTTGTGATCCTAAGTGTTCTCACACAAATCACAACCAAAATATATCAATAAATCCCCCCGATGTGTGCTACAGTGAACAAGGAGCTGGAACTCATGTATAAGGAAGTGCCAAGCTAGGTGAAAGGAGATCAATCCACAAAAGGAAATAATCCCAAAGCCTTGTGGAAATCTTCAAACTTCTTTAGAGGCAGACCCTTTGTGAAAAGATCTGAAATGTTATCGTGTGTGGGCACATATGCAAAACTGATCTCTCTAGTAGGAAACACCTCCCTAATATAATGATAATGCACCTCAATGTTCTTTGTGAAAGCATGGAACATAGGGTTCCTCACAACTGCTAGTGTGCTTAACTGCTAGTAAAGATGGTCCTAGCACAAGAGAGAACAACACCCAAATCAGCCAAAAGGTGTGTGAGCCATAGACACTCAAGAGTCGCTATGAAAGCTTTCCTATACTCAGCCTCACATCTAGAAGTGGCCATAGTAGGATACTTCTTGCTCAACCAAGATATGCATGAGATACTAGGCATGAAACAAAAACTACTAGTGGAAACACATGTGTCATAGCAATCTGCCAAGTCAGAGCAAGAAAAAGCATGTAAATCATGTAATAGTGATCCCCCTTGGGATAAAACAATCCAAGTAGCCGGGTACCACAAAAGTAGTAAAAGATGCACTTAATCACCTACCAATTCTTCAAACATACGCAATGCATAAACTTTCTCATATGAGAGACAAAAAA
The DNA here is from genome assembly GCA_020310875.1 of Ceratopteris richardii. NCBI lineage: Eukaryota > Viridiplantae > Streptophyta > Polypodiopsida > Polypodiales > Pteridaceae > Ceratopteris > Ceratopteris richardii. The sequence continues at coordinate 21,152,290 of CM035428.1, forward strand.
CTAAATATCAAAGCAAGCTATGCATAATTAAATCAAGCATCCAATAGCCTACTGATAGAGAACAACATCAAATGCATCTTGAGCATCATGAAGACTCATCGGTAAACATGTTTCCATAGGAATGGAAATAGGGTTATAATTTTCAAGGCCAAGACACTATACTAATGTGAAATTATATTTCCTTTCACACAAAGCTATTTCCCCATCCACTTTCATAAATTGAATGCCCAAATAATGATGCAATTTAACCAAATCTAACATCTCAAAAGAGGCATGCAAATCAGCCTTAAATTGAGCAATATGCTTCTCATTAGGTCAAGTGAGCAACACATCATCAACATACATAACAATGATTAGAATTACATTGTCTGCATGCTTAACATATAACGTGCTCTCAATTGGACTCTCTAGGCATACATCTTTTCATACCAAGCGCGTGGTGCTTGCTTCAAACCATGTAATGCCTTTTTCAACTTGCACACTTTTTTCATGCCCTTTTTGAACAAAAACACGAGGCTGAAATACATAAACTTCTTCATGTAAGTCCCCATTCAGAAATGTTGTTTTAATGTCCAATTGATGTATGTTCCAACAATGATGACTTGCAAGTGCACAGATGCTAGGAAGAATGATCATTTCGCATGTGGGAGCAAAGGTCTCATGAAAATCAATGCCTCTCTCTTGAGCATAACCTTTTGCAACAAGCCTAGCCTTATACCTGTCAATTGCTCCATCAAGCGTATGCTTGAGCTTCTATACCCATTTAGTGCTAATGGCCTTTTTTCGTAGAGGCAAATCACATAAAGGCCAAGTATTATTCTTCACAATACCGTCATATTCTGATTGCAGATCAGCCATCCAATTTTTTGAATTTTGTGTTTCATCAAAAGAAACAAGCTTATTCTCATCACAAATTCTACAGGTAGCCATTGCATAGAAATCTGATGCAAAAGAAACACTATGAGAACTTGAATGAGTACGACATGATAGCGCTGCATCTAATTTGCTATCCCTCATATTCTTAACCAACCATGTTGGCATAGTTTCTTCCTCCTCAATATCAACCCTCTCATCAAGTGCATTATGTAAATCTACATCAGAAATGGAATGATTTGCATTATCATTTGAAACCTATAAAGGTTGAGAAATTGCCTCATTTGAAATAGCACTTGACTATCTACCTATAAAAAGAGGGAAAAAAGTGACAGACATATCTTTGGAGCTAATTGATGTCTCCTTAGTACATGAAAGTAATGGATGAATTGCATCTTCCACAAAAACAACATCATAGCTACCAAAATGCATTTTACTTTGTGGATGATATAGAAGAAAACCTTTTCTTTCAAAATTGAACCCAACAAAAATACATTTCACTACTTTATTTTCCAGTTTCCTAATTTGTTGTTCAGGAACTGGTGCATATTCCAAACAACCAAAGACATGTGTATGGGCAACGGATGGATTGCAACCATGCCAAGCCTCATATGGAGTGATCGATTGGAGTGCTTTTGTGGGACACCCGTTAAGTATATATGTTGCACACATAACAGTATCAAGTGAGAAATTGTGCGGTAAAGTGTGAGTTTTGACTGTACACCTCACCATCTCTATGAGAGACATGTTCTTTCTTTCAACAACTACATTTTATTGATGTGTATATGACATATTATACTGATGTTTTATCCCATGTTTAGATAGAAATTCATTAAAATTAGAAGGCATGTATTCTCCCCCTTGATCACAATGGAGGGTGCCTAATTTACGTGTTGATAGATTTTGAGCCAAAACCAGAACCTCTTTGAAGCACATGAACAATTCAAACTTTTCTCTCAATGGATACACCCATGCATGCTTGGAAAAATCATCAATAAAAGTCACAAAGTAAAGGTGGTTCCCAAAAGAAGTTGTCTGCATAGGATCACATACATCACTATGAACAAGCTACAATTTATGAGTTGCTTGAAATGAACCATGGAAGGAGCTGCATTTTTCCCTAAATAAAACCTTCATAGACATGTTTAGAAGGTGCCTCAAGTTTGGGTAGAGGGGACATCATTTTAAATTTCTACACGCATAACAAAATAGCATGATTCAAGTGACCAAACCATGCATGTCAAAGATGTGTATATTAAATAGCCTAAGAATCTTGTATTGCACATGTTCAATCATTCATAGATTTTTCATGTTCTATGTGCTTATATATCCTAAGACATAAAATGCTAGAAGCAATAATAAGATCGCCATTTGAGAGATCATGAATTTTACATCTACCATCAACAGATTTGAAAACCAAGCTAATCTTTTCTAATGCTAAAATTGACACAAAAAAATTTATCCTTGGCACACAAAATGCATCTTCGAATGTGAAAGAACTACCATCACGATTATTTAGAATGATCTTTCCAACTCCCATTATAGGATAAGAGGATTTGCTAGACACATGTGACAGTCTTCCTTGTAAGGGCATGCTCAAGTGAACTAAAGAAACTATGTTGCGAGGTAACAACATTAAACACCCATTCTTCATTCTGCACAAGATTTGTAAACTCGATTTGTGGTGTAGAGGCCTTTACAACAACCATTCTAGTGTCTCTCTTCTTTGCATCTTTTGTAGCCAATTTTGGACAACTCTTTATGACATTATCTTTTTCTTTACATTATTCTCAAAACTATTTCTGTTTTTCTATTTTCTTCTAATCTTTGTCTTCCTTCTTTGACTGTGCAACATTAGCGAATTTGAGCTTACTAGTAGATGAGATCCGTTTACATTTGACCTTCTAACTAGCTAAGAAATCTTGATCTACAACACACATAATGGACCTGTTATGCTTAGACTGATCTTGTCACAATAAAACATAGACTAACTCCTCAAATGTTGAGTCATTCGGATATCCTTTCATCATCAATCAAAGAGTAGAAGCAAAGCTTTGATATGAATCTATAAGACCATTAAGAGTAGTTTGCATAAGTTAACTATCTAGCAAGATTTCATGAGTAGAAATTCATTTCTCCTTCAAATCTTTGATCTTTGTAAAGAAAGTTTCTATAGAATTTCCTTCATTCATATGCTCACTCTCCAAATCCTTTTAGATGTAAACAAAAGGAACCTCATTTCTTTCCTGGTACAAAGTGATAAGTATATCCCAAGCATCTTTTTTTGTTTTGAAAGAGTGAATGTGAGGGATAATAACATGTTTGACAAAAAATGCTATCAATACATGTCCCTGAGCATCTCTACCATCCCATCAAATTTGCTCTATAGTAAGTGCATGAGAAATTGTAGCACAAACAAGATTATGAAGATCATCTTATTGCCATTAGCATCACCTTCAATAACTATATTTGCTGATGTAGTAGAGCGTTTTGAAATACCCTGCATAATGTTCCACATCCCTTTTGCTACCAATACATGACACATCATATATAACCAAAACGGTGTGGGGATGAAATCCCTTGCGGATTGTGTACCTCAAAAATTTCAAAATTTGTTTATTTTACTTTACTCCTTACTAAGTGGGATTTGAAGATTTATGTGTAGGAAGGAAATAAATTGTACATTTGGATGCTTGGATGATTTAAGTAACTGTGTAATAAGAAACACATGAGCCATGTGACCTAAACACCCTAGGATCTTGTATAAAGACCCCATCCTTTTTAACACTTCTTTAACCTTTCAAAGACCCTCTCAACCTTAAAGAAAAACCCCTAAAATTAACCCTCACTTGTAATCTTATTTAACTGAGAACTTTAGGAACCTTTACCACTCTGAAACCCTAATTGTATTGTTAAATCTAACTGTTCTAACGTACCATGTGTATATTCAAAGGAAACCCTGAAACCTATGTACATGTAACCCTAATTAACTAAGAACTTTAGGAAATTTTAACCCCTTAGAACCCTAAATAATTGGTAACCTCACCCATCAGAAACACTAGAGCTAACCCTTGAGATCTAGTTTCTAACCCTAAAACCCAAAATTCAAAAGCCTTGGGTAATTAACGTCAAAAGCAACCCTAGATTTTGACTTCAAATCCTAGAAACCCTAACTATAACCCTTGGAAGCCTAACTTTAAACCTAGGCATCCGAATTTCTAACCATGGAAACCCATATAGTTAACCCTTAATGTATATTTTATCCTAAGAAAGGATGATTGCTAGACCTTAGTCTTGAGAAACCCCTATTCAAAAGCCTAGATATCCATTTTTTCACCCTAAGACCCTTCCTCTTTAAATGTAAAGATGTCAATTAATAGAATGGAATCTCAAAAAGAAAAAGAAAGGAAAAAGAAGCGAAAATAAAATAAGAAATAAAAATAAGAAAATAAAAATAAAAAGTGAAATTCAAAATAGAAATGAAGATTGAATTATCCTAAGAAGAAAAAGAAGCCCTTAAATTAGAAAAGAAAAGAAGAAAACTCTAAGATCCAAAAAGTGTGCATACGTGCAAATTTCAGAATAGAAAGTTGGGGTCTTTTGAAACCTATAAACTAAGCGTGATTGTTCATTTGAAATTTCCAATGCATTTTTTAAGGTACATTTGATTTCACCTACTTTGTCCTTTTTTTTCCTTATGAGCCTTGACTCTTATCTCTCCATATCCTCATGCCTTCATCTCTATCGAACAAACACCTATAGAGATAGAGTGATAGTAGAGAGAGGGAGATAAAGAGTAGTGAGAAAAGAAGTGAGGGAGATTAGTTTACATCTCTTCTCATACTTTTACTCCTTTTAAGAAACAAATCGGTTAAATGAAGAAATAAATCGTTGCAGAACTTTGTTTGCACAGAGAGAGAGAGAGAGAGAAAGAGAGAGAGAGAGATTTGAGGTGCTACTTGCACTAAGCGAGGTTCTGAGAGAAAGAAAGAGTACAACTATAGGACATACGTGATAAAATAGAGCCTCAAAAGGTCACTCTAGATGAAGAACATCTCTCTGGATCACTTTCTTATGTGGCAAACGGATTTGTGAATTAGTTTTCTGTATGGTGAGGTCTATCATCATGTTAAAACCAATCTAGGGTTTGAATTGTTGATAGGGTAGATTTAATGATTTGAGCAAATGAGTCCAAAGATACAATGGTATAGCTGGATTATTTGTAGAAGAATGGACCGTTGTAGAGAGGCTCGATAGTAGATCAAAAGGAATTGGAGAGAGAGAGAGAGAGAGAGATAGAGACAGAGAGAGAGATGGGCCTAAACAAAGGCGCTGTGTAGAGGATATCAGTATCAAATGAGAGAGAGAGAGAGAGAGATTGCGAAATTGGGGGAAAAAAGAGAGACGACCTCTATAGAGGATTATACAAGGGATAGTGCTTTAAGTCTTGCTTCTTTCTTTCATTGATCGTAGTCTTGGGCATCATGGTAGTCAGGATGAATGTGACCGAATTCAAGACAAAATCAAAACTAAGGACCTTTACCTTCCTTTGGAAATTTTGCATCCTCTCTTTGGTAACGATTGAAGGGTCCACATCCTCTATCATAACCCAGATAGTTTGACCTATTGTGCTCGATTGTTTAAGAAATTTGATTTTTGTATAACCTACTCCCATGATTGTATGCTAGTGTTCCACTCCCTCTTGAAGTGCACACGGTCAGGCTATCATCAAACTATCCCTACAAAGGCACCCAGCATGCAAACATTGCTCATTGGATAGGATGACATCGCACTGCCTAATCTAACCCACGTTCATCCCATCGTGATCCCCCTACTCTTTGACAATGTGTAATTAGTACCATCCAACTTGTTGTCAATGGCCAATGTATAGAATACCTCATTGCTTTCAGCCATGGCCATTGACTACATACCTTGATAAAAGAAAATTGACTATATCTCAAAACATTGAACAAAACAACCCTATCAAGCTCTGATAAACCTGTAGTAGACTTTGAGGAACTTGTACTCATGAATTGAAACCTATATATCTGTTTGGCAAAAACAGATGAAATTGCTTACACAATCACTATAACAGTGCATTTGGAGGCAGAAATGAGTTCAAATAAAGAAAATTGATGCCACTAAACAAAGATGTTTTGAACTCCTAGTTTCTCGGAGTATGCTTACCAATTTTTGTGTGATTCACGGACTATAGTTGGAGATGTGTCAACAATGCCCTAGATGAAGAAGTGACCTGCTCTGATACTAGCTGTTAGAGTTTGAGGTCTATGAAAGCACATTAATAACACAAGAAAGAAGAAGAAGCTTGCAACAAAACAAACAATACTGAATCTATTACCAAATGAATGTACAAAAATGAGTAACCCATTAGGGTTATAGGCATATATACAAGCTGGAGGTAGAAACCTAAGAGGGAAAAAAGTGCCCCAATGATCCTAAGTGTGTTCACACACATCACTATGGAACTATATCAATACATCTTATCCCACCATATTAGCAATGTAGTTATAGGGCATATACAAGATCTAGATACCTCTATGAAAGTATGGGGAACCCTATGTAGCTCAGTGATGAGTAGCACCTCCTTTAATGTCAATCCGGGAAGACGTGAGGATGGTATGATGACCTCGAGCAAGTGAAGGCACAAGTGCGTGAGTGCGAAGCACACTAACATGCACACACATACACACACACGTGCACACACAGCAAGACAAAGACTGAGAAGCAATGGAGTTCTTAGATTACTTTCAAAAAGCTCTTACAAGTTCATATCAATTACAAGCTAACCTCAAAAATGAACTCTCTAGCTCTATTTATAGTTTTTGACTAGGTTTTGGCCCTGTCCAGACCTAGTGTCCGGCCTAGTTAAAAATTAGGTCCCAGGGCCAATTTGAGGGCTTAAACGGAGTCTAAAAAATACGAAAATTGATATGTAGGTACTTCTAAGGCTCGTCAAGCTCAAGGACTCCTTGGCTTGCACAAAATGGAGCTACAAAAATATGAAATGGTATTTACAATGATTGTTAGTGATAAGAATCACTGTTATAAAGATGTTGATTTGGAAAAATTTGAAGGGTCTACTTAATCCTTCACCTCGCTCTGACTCTCTCCGCTGGCTTCCTTGTCTAGTCAGTCCTTGGGTGCCCATACTGCTCTCAACACCCCCCCCCCTCTCTCGCGTCTGTCGTCCCTGACAGACCCTTGTTGCTGGGAGTGTTGGATGTAATATTCCACAACCTGAGTGGCAAGCTGATGTTCTTGTATGCGTAGTCCTCTGGCCAAGTCTGTCATCATACGATCCCAATCAATTGGTCCTGGAATGTCCGGATGTGGCAGACGTAACTGATCTGCATGGATCGCTTGTTCTACTGCGAATAGATGTAGCAAATGTGTGGGTGTGGGAATGAAAATTTCTGAATGATATTCCCAGAATCCCGTAGAGAACATTTCCTCAAATGTCTGCTTGAAGCATGCGGGTAAGTACTTTATTCGTGCATGCCAGGCAAAGATTATAGTGACCGAGGGAGTCTGGCTCATGTCGTAGACTAAATCCTTGTTACCTTGGGAGAATCCAGGGGCAGAGATGTATGGAGCTTGTACCATCCGAAAGGTTTTGAAGACAATGGTCATGAGCTCGAATATTTTCATACACATTTTCGCTGCTATGTCGGGTACATTATTCAGACGTGTAGACCAGTGCCGAATTGTTGATATCATGTAGGCTACGGTTGGGGTCCCTCGAGGTGGAGCAAAATATGGATAGTTAACCCAAGCTGAGCATTCTTTATTGTTGCGTACCTTGATCGCAAATGCTTGCCATGATCTGCGACGTACCATTGGGCAATAACATGGATTATACTTGATATACAGTGGCATGGTTGCCCAGGTGCTCATCATCTCAGGGTAATCGATTAGTAGACGTGCACGCCAATTAGGCTGGAAGATCGAGCCCGCACGCGCATCTGTCGGTAAGTCCTCTGGCTCAAATTGAGTGGCAAATGTGGGCTCCTTCCCTGTATGTCTTTTAACTTCTGCATTATAATCATGTAGCAAGACAAAATAAGGCATGTATTGCGACTCTGATGTTGTGATTAACCGTTGGTGGGATAGGTTCTGAAAGTAAGAAGACCGAAGGACAGTTTCTTCCAGATTTATGAGAGATTGCATTTGCACGGCAACACGATCATCATGTGTCTTACCCACTTTCTCGACCCTTTTGACCCAATCTGGAACAAAGGTTTCAGCAGAGAGGTCAATGGTGGTGGTGGAGGTAGCTGTGGTTTCAATGGGTACTTCTTGTTCTGTGACGGGTATCCTGATAGTCTTACCTGCGCGTGGTAATGTGTCAACTCTGCGTTTGTCATACCTCACGGACTGGCGGACTGCTGTGTGGACAACCTCCGGAACTCCTAAAGATTCTGACACTAATTTGAGGGTGTCAATGAAATGTTGATCCACCCCATCATCTGATAGCATTTCTTGCATTAAACCTTGACCTGATACAAGAGAGAGTTGATGCCTCTCTTGTACTGCTTTGATTCTGTCGTATAACCTTTGTAGTTGAGCTGTATATGCAGGTGCACCTACAAGTTCTGGCACTTCTTGTTGCTCATCATGATGCTCTTGATCATAATCCTCCTCATCTTCCTCCTGTTCTTCATCTTCATCATCCTCTTCATCCACTTCAACTATGGTGACAGGTACTTGGGAGGTTGTTGCCTGCGTTTGCACATTCTCCACTTGTTGTGCCTCTTCTGCCTCTAGCTCTACATCTTGTAATAATTGTTTGAAGTCTTCATTCGTGAGTTCTTCCAAAGGTGCACCACTGGGAAATTCAAGATCGGTTGGGATGGGAGGGAATATCAAGTTAGGACCATCGGTGCTGCGTCTTGGAAGTCGGAGTGTGAATGGTCGGACTCTTCGGGGTGGAGGCACTCGCCTCGAAAACAACGGGAGTATCATCACCTATTTCCACATGCCCTTTAATTGATGGTAGTGACATGTTTGAAAATAAATCCTTGTTGCAGCTCATGTGATTCCTGCATCCACTATCAATGTACCATGTGCTTTATCCTTCTGTATTTTAGTCACTCATTTGCATCATAACTAACATACTTTTATTATTTTTTGAAGTAGATGCATAATTACCTTTTCCTTTGTATGATGCATTTTTCTTTTGCCTTTGATAGTATTCCCTTGCATAGTGACCATAGTTGCCACATATAAAGTATCCTTCTAAGTTGTTGTCTTGATTCTAGTTGAACCTTACTACTCTTCCTCTGAACTTGCCTCTTCTTCTTCATGAAGAGAAATTTCTTCCTCGTTCATGATTGAATCTCTATTTGATCCTCTGCCTTGCCTTCCTCTACCTCTACCTTGATTTCTTCCTCTACCTCTTCCTTTACTTGCATAAAATGCTTGGGTTTCATTGCCCTTTTCTTTTGAGCCTCCAATATTCATCTCCTTAGTGAAAATCAAGGATACCAATTTCTCAAATTTAGGAAGAGTATCTATGACATACACAGAAGTGGTGAAAGCATTCCACTTCTCATCATCCTTAACCCATTCAAAATGTATGCAACTAGTTCATCATCATCTATGTGATAGTCTATGGATCCCAATGCATCACTTAATTCTTTGATCTTCAAAATAAAGTCATTGATATTTCTAATAGGTATTTTCCTAAAGTTATTGAGTTCATTTTTCAATTTACTCCTTCTAGCTTTGGTTGGTGGAGTAACGTCTATGTAGGGTGTTGAGAGCAGTATGGGCACCCAAGGGCTGACTAGACAAGGAAGCTAGCGGAGAGAGTCAGAGCGAGGTGAAGGATTAAGTAGACAAAGCAGTCGACGCAAATCTGGCAGATAGGCCCTTCAATTTTTTCCAAATCAACATCTTTATAACAGTGATTCTTATCACTAACAATCATTGTAAATACCATTTCCGATTTTTGTAGCTCCATTTTGTGCAAGCCAAGGAGTCCTTGAGCTTGAGGAGCCTTAGAAGTACCTACATATCAATTTTCGTATTTTTTAGACTCCGTTTAAGCCCTCAAATTGGCCCTGGAACCTAATTTTTAACTAGGTCGGACACTAGGTCTGGATAGGGCCAAAACCTAGTCAAAAACTATAAATAGAGCTAGAGAGCTCATTTTTGAGGTTAGCTTGTAATTGATATGAACTTGTAAGAGCTTTTTGAAAGTAATCTAAGAACTCCATTGCTTCTCACTCTTTGTATTGTTGTGTGTGCGCGTGTGTGTGTATGTGTGTGCATGTTAGTGTGCTTCTCACTCACGCACTTGTGCCTTCACTTGCTCGAGGTCATCATACCATCCTCATGTCTTCCCAGATTGACATTAAAGGAGGTGCTAATCATCACTGAGCTACACCAAATTTTGGCGCTGTTGCCGGGGATCGAGCTTTGAGGACGAGCGTGTGATGGTAAGACGTAGAGTTGTGACGTTGGCGTTGTAGGTAATTTCTTTACTTTTCCTTACTTTTCTCATCCTTACTTCATCATCATCATCCCCATCATCTTCCACCTCCATCTCTACCCCAAGGTAGAAATGAGGGAAAGCTTTTCACATTGAATGTGAAGAAAATTTTTGACCACACTACCTACTTCACATATCAAAGCAAAAGGTAGACGAATTGGACCTATGGGAGAAAAGGTATGGACATATCAATACTCAGAGACTTAAGGATATGGAAAGGAAGAGGTTAGTGCCACGTTCATCAAATCTTTGTAAAGATTTGATGACCCTGCAAATTTTGTGATGCTTGCGAATTGGGTAAGCAAACTAGGTTACCTTTCAAGAAGAGAAATTATGTGAGCTATCATCCACTTGACCTAGTTCATATAGATGTTTTGGGGCCAACAAAGGAGAACTCAATTGGAGGTAATAGGTACTTTCTAACTTTAATTGATGGTTGTACAAGGATGAATTGGATTTATTGTAAGAAGCATAAGTCATATGTCTTTTATTACTTCAAGAAGTTCAAATCTATTGTAGAGAAGGAATGTTATAGGTATATCAAGTGTTTAAGGTTAGATGGAGGGGGAGAATACTTCTCCCATGAATTCTCTTATTACTTGGAGTCAACTGGAATCAATAGACAAATCACATGTAGGTACACACCACAAAAAACTAGTGCAACAAAAAGGAAGAATAGGTACATTACAAAATATATAAGAGCGATGATGAAGGAAATGGGAATGGCTGATTGCTATTGGGATGGTGTAGCAACCATTGCAATTTACATCATGAATAGAGCTTCTACCTTATGTATAAATGCTATATTGAAGCTTGGTACAATAGAAAACAAGAAGGATCACACTTAAGAGTGTTTGGATGTACTGCTTATGTGTTGATTCCAAGTGAATTAAGGAGAAAACTTGATGATAGATAAAAATGATGTGTATTTATAGGGTATGCAGGTGAAAAAGTGGTATAAATATTATAACCACACAACAAAGGAGATAAAGGAATCAAGAATTTTGATACTTAAAGAACTTTTACCTTTTTAGTTTTCAAATGTGTCTATGCAGGCAAATGAAGATGAAGAAAGGAAGACTTCAAGTGAAGAAAGAGCAAGAAAGCATAGTCTCTAGTGGATCAAAGGATTTGAGTAATCATTCATCATCAAATGGAGGAAGCCCTACACCATCATGCAAAGAATGTGGAGATCTCAAAGTCAACATTAAATATCCAAATCAATGGAATGATGAGATAACAGGTATGATTGATTAGGGTATCTAGTTGAAAATTTTATCTATGATTCATTCCTGGCAAAACACTATGCATATATGCATAAGGTTTTTGAAGAACCCACATGCTTTGAAGAAGCCAATACATTCAAGGAATGGCAAGAGGCTATGCAGGGAGAGATCAACACTTTGGAAAATAATCACACTGTGAACACTAGTGCGAAGGAAGAAGGATATGAATGTCATTGGAAACAAGTGGGTATATAAGGTAAAGAAGGGTTCACATTGTGGCATTGCAAGATATAAAGTTAGACTTGTAAATAAATGCTTTGCTTAGACATATAGATTATATAATGAAGAAACACTTAGTCCTATGGCTAAGATGATTACCATTATAATAATTATTGCAATTGCAGAAAACAAAAATTGAAAGATGTATCAAGTTGCTGTTGGCTTTTCTGAATGAAGAGCTAGAGGAGGTAGTATACATGGACTAACCATTAGGGCTTGAAGATGAAATCAGACATAATTATTTCTATAGGTTAAAGAAGGCAGTATAAGGTCTTAAACAAGTTCCAAGTGCATGTAATCAAAGGCTTGTAGACTACTTGATCAGTTGTCAATAGAAAGAAAACAAAGTGGATCCATCAATACTCTACAAAAGTGAAGGTGAAGCATCTGTAGATGTATGTTTGTATGTAGATGACTTGACTATTATAGATGATTTTAAAGAAGTCATAAAGGACATCAAAGAAAGGCTTGCAAAGAGGTTCCAGATCTTAAAACTTGGAGATCTAAGGTATCTCTTAGGTATTGAATTCATATATAAGGATCAACTCATGGAGAGAAAGTACATCTTGGATGTATTGAAGAAGTATGGTTTCATAGAGTGCATAACATTGAGAAATCCAACGGAAATAAAAAAGAAATTGAATTCAATGGAAGATGATGAGGTTTATGAAGCACTCTTATATAGGTCAATAGTGAGATCTTTGAACTATGCCACTATCACAAGACATGACATAGCATATATAGTTTGTGTGTTATATCATTCATGCAGACACCAAGTGTTCTACATTTAACCATAGCAAAAAGAGTACTCAGATGTCTCAAGAGTACTTTAAATGAAGGTCTTTGCTATCGTTTGGAAGATGATTTGCATGTGAAAGCTTATACGAATATTGATTGGGCTGGATCCAAAGATGATAGGAGAAGTACAAGTGGATATGCAATCCCCCCTACTTGCTTGAGGTTTTTCATTAGAATTTGGGTTGCCATATCTCTCTCACAAATTTATGTGTGTAGGAGCTAGTTCACTCTACATGACGAGCAAAGCTTCCTTATCAGTTTTCAAAAGTGATTGAGAAATGACAACTAGGGAGTGGAATTGGAAGCATCCATCCTTCAAAGAAAGCATAGTAGCTCACTATTCTAGCATCATGGCATTGAAAATATATCGGGGCTCAAGTGACTCACCGAAGTAATGATTTCTTGAAAGAATCTTTTTCAAGTGTGAGTGGCAAAATGTTCTGTCAATCAAGGAAGTTTGTTGGTGAAAACACCTGGACGTACCAAAACGCTACCTAGCTTTAACCATTTCTTGACAGGTGCATAGCTTAACCATTAAGATCTTTTGCTAAAGTTTCCTATCCATTTCTTGTAATATTTGGTTTTTGGAAACCTATTATTGTGTTCTAAATTTGGCTTGAATTTCAAGCCTAAACTTTTCATATTCTCACAAAAATTGATTGTAGAGTGAACATGTGTCTCTGTGTGCATGCCTTATGAAGGAAACAAATATTCTATCTTGGAAGCATTATTTGTAAGAGTAGGAGAAAGCCTTTTGAGTAGATAACTTACATTAAGAAAATCTTGGTGTCTAGTTTGAGTGTGCAAAAGCTCTAGGGTTCAATCATCAAGATTTTAGAGAACCATCATTTTAAGTGAACAAGGGTATCTGTGAGTATACGTATGAGGCCATCTATGCTTCAAAGTTGTAAAGGGAAGGTGTACATTCTCCCATCAAAAAGAGGACCAAAATCAACCACAGAAGGAAAGTCCTCAGATGGATATGCAAAAAGCAAAATGGACACTAATGTGAGTGAGGATGTAAAGATTCCTTCTATCTGTTGATATATTTAGGTAGTGATGTGTGTGAACACTCTAGGACCGCCGGGGCACTTTTTTCCCTCTTTAGGAGGTTTTTTTCCCCCGGCTTGTATATACGCCGATTGCCCTAATGGGCTATTTATCTTTGTACATTCTCTAGTAATACAATTCAGTCTTGTGTGTTGTGCTCCAAGCTTCTTCTTCTTCTTCCTTGTGTTGTTCGCGTGCTTCCGCAGAAGTCTATCTCCAACAATTGGTATCAGAGCAGGTCGTCGCTTCTTCTAGGGCGCCATCGACACTCCTCCGTTTGCAGTCTCAGATTCGCACGAAATTTGGTGAGCATACTCAGGGTGTTTCCGAAATCGCGATCTGAGCTCGTTTCGGCCTCCGAACGCACTATCGCAATGCTTGTGCAGGCTATTTCGTCCTTTTGTGCCAAAGGTATATACCAGTTTCTGTTCGCCAGTTTAAGCGTCTCGAAGTCTGCTACAGGTCTAGCAGAACTCGTTTGGGCAGTTCCGTTCAACTTTTTTAGATACAGTCAATTTTCTGCATCAAGGTATTTTAGTCACCGGCCATGGCTGAAAGCAGTGATGTATTCCGTATGTTGGCTGTTGAGGATAAGTTGGATGGTACCAACTACCCATTATGGGCTTATATGATGCGACATGTACTGGTTGCAAAAGGATTGTGGAACATTGTGCAGGGTGTTGAAAGACGTCCTGTTACACCTGTAACGACAGGTACTGCAAATACAGGTGTTGGAGCTGATGAAGATGGTGTCGAAGATGATATTCCGCAGATTCCTATTCGTGCTGCTGTTTCTGTTGCACCTACTGCAGAGCAGATTCGTTGGGATGGCAGAGATGCCCAGGCACATGCATTGATAGCTTTGTCTGTCAAACGTGCCATTATTCCTCACATTCGCTCTTGCAGAACAGCAAAGGATGCTTGGGATACACTTACCACTTTGTACCAGGCTAGGAATGAGGCTCGTGTTGCTTACCTCCGAAAACAGTTGGAGAGTGAGCACATGAATGAAGGTGATTCTATGGACAGTTTTCTTACAAAGATCAAAGACCTGAAGGAACAATTGATTTCTGCTGATGAGGTTATACCAGATAGCTCACTTGTGCAGACCGTTCTGAATGGTCTTCCTGATTCATATCAGAGTTTTGCCTCTACTCTTCGGTTGATGATGAAAGGCTATCCGAATGCCTTGTCATTTGAGGAATTAGTCTCTGTTCTGTTGCAGGAAGATCAGTCTAGGCAGAACAGGTCCATTATGCGTGTTGCAGATCAAGCTTTCCTGGCTAGTCAGAAGGGCAAAGGAAAATGGAGCTCTTCTACTAGTAAGCAGAAATGTGCAAATGCTGCACAATCGAAGAACCAGGATAAAGATGAAAAGAAATCAGAAAAGCAGAAATTGTTCTGCAAGTACTGTAAAGGAAATGATCATATTATAAAGAACTTTCCAAAACTGGCTGCTAAAGAGGCAAAGAAGAAAGAGGCTGGAATGGTTGTTGCAGAGGCCTCTACACCAAAAACAGAGTCTGCAAATCTTGTGCAGGAAGAAGAATGGGCGTTTACTACTGTCTGCAGTTTTGACCCATCTTCTCATGATCAGTGCATGTCTGCAGTAGACTCAGATGTTTGCCAGTACTTTGACAGTGGGGCGACCAAACATATTACCTCGCAGCGCAGTTTCTTCTCTTCACTCAAGCCTGCCCCTACAGGGAATACTGTCACATGCGCCAATAACTCCTCTTATCCTGTTATGGGAGTTGGTAAGATCATTCTGACTACTGCTGATGGTAGTTCTTTCACTTTGTCAGATGCTTTATTTGTGCCAGGGATCAAAAAGAACCTATTATCAGTTTCTGCATTAGCCAAGATTGGCTTGGTTGTGAAATTTGTTGATGACAGGTGTACAGTCCATGATCTCTCAAATGGCGATGTGATTATTGCTTCTGGCATTTTATGTCGTGGGCTGTATAAGCTCATAGACTATGAAAGATCTGTGAATGATTCGGCATGTGCAGTTCATGATTCTCAGGCTATGTCAGATGCAAAGCTTTGGCATGCACGCTTTGGTCATCTGAATTTTGCTAGTTTGTTACGCCTGCAGAAATCTGAAATGGTGTCCTCTTTGCCCAAACTTGAGGCACCTGGAAAACATGTTTGTGAAGGCTGTATTTTGGGCAAAATGCAGCGTTCTTCCTTTCCAAAAGATGGTTCAGTTCGGGCTACGCAGAAATTACAGCTTGTACATAGTGATGTCTGTGGTCCTATGCAGACACCCTCTTTTGGAAATTACCTTTACTTCGTGACTTTCATTGATGATTTCTCCAGGCATGCATGGGTATATCCACTCAAAGCAAAGTCCGAAGTGTTCATGTGCTTCAAACAGTTTTTGGTTTTGGCTGAAAATCTGTCAGCATGTAAAATGGGCACCCTCCGTTCTGATCGAGGGGGGGAATATATGTCTTCAGATTTTAATGCATTTCTAGCTGAACGTGGGATAAAACACCAGTGTACAGTGCCGTATACACCTCAACAGAATGGAGTTGCTGAACGAAAGAACAGGTCACTCATGGAGATGGCGAGGTGCATGGTCAAAAGTCAGGCTTTACCACATAGTTTCTGGCTTGAGGCTGTCATGTGTGCAGCATATGTACTGAACAGGTGTCCCACTAAAGCATTGCAGTCTATCACTCCATATGAGGCTTGGCATGACCGCAAGCCATCTGTTGCTCATCTGCGTGTTTTTGGTTGTTTGGCATATGCATTAGTGCCTGAAGAACATCGCAGAAAATTGGATGATAAGGCAGTAAAATGTATTTTTGTTGGGTACAGTTCTGAAAGTAAAGGCTATCGTCTGTATCATCCACATACTAAACGCATTCTGGTTAGCCGTGATGTTGTCTTTGTGGAAGATGCTATTCAGCCATTGCTTTCATGTACTAAGGAGACATCTGTTAGCTCCAAAGACATGTATGATACTTTGATGCCTCTTTTTACAGGTGGACAGGCTAGTGCTGGCCCTAATGAGGCAACTTCTCAGCCTTTGCAGGTTTCATATGATGATGCAGATCATTCCATTTCTGATGCAGATTTACATGATGCACTTGTTGATGAGAGAGCTGATATTGAGCAGGCAAAAACTATGCCAAAATGGCTGGTGCAGACTTTGCGTGACAGCAAATTAGATGCACCTTTGTCATATCGTACTCGTTCAGGCTCTCATAGTGCCTCCTTTGCATCAGATTGCTATGCTATGGCTGCATCTAGTCTCTGTGATGAGAATGAGCCTGTTTCTTTTGATGAAGCACAAAATTCAGAAAATTGGATGGCTGCTATGCAATCTGAATATGATGCTATAATGAAGAATGGTACATGGTCTTTATGTGACTTGCCTCCTGGCAAGAAGGCCATTGGCACTAAGTGGGTATACAAGCTGAAGCGTAAACCTGATGGTACAGTTGACAGGTATAAGGCTAGGCTTGTTGCAAAGGGTTATGCGCAGGAAAGAGGCATTGATTTTGATGAGACCTTTGCACCTACATGCCGTATGACTACTGTTCGGAGCATTTGTGCACTTGCAGCCCATCATGGTTGGAATGTACATCAGTTGGACATTAAAACAGCATTTCTGAATGGTGACTTGCATGAAGAAGTGTATGTTTTTCAGCCCCGTGGCTTTGTGCAGAAAGGGCATGAAAACCAGGTGTGCAGGTTAAAGAAGGCGTTATATGGTTTAAAGCAAGCACCACGTGCTTGGTATGAGAAAATACATGCCTATCTAATTGCACATGGTTTTGAGAACAGTCCAACTGAAAGCACCTTATATGTTAAGCGTGCTAATGATGTGCTTCTGATCATTGTTGTCTATGTAGACGACATGCTGCTCACTGGTCCTCTTGAGAAGCATATTGCTGATTTCAAGGCTGATTTGCATGCCTCATTTGAGATGTCTGATTTGGGGCATTTGCATCACTATTTGGGCATTCAGTTTATGCAAGTTGATGGTGGAATGGCTTTGTGTCAAACGAAATATATTGACACATTATTGCAGCGTTTTGGCCTTGAAGACTGTAAGCCTATTGCTACTCCTATGGAGACAGGTTTACGATTGAGTCTTCATGATGCTGGAGATGCATTTGATGCTGTTCTCTATCAGCAGGCTGTTGGATGCTTGATTTACTTATGCATTACTCGGCCAGATATTCAGTTTGCTGTCTCACAGATGAGCAGGTTCATGCATTGCCCAGGAGTCACGCATTGGAAAGCGGTTAAGCGCATCTTTCGCTACTTGAGTGGTACTCGGCTACTTGGGTTGTTTTATCCCAAGGGGGGATCACTACCGCAAGATTTGCATGCTTTTTCTGACTCAGATTGGGCTGGTTGCTATGACACTCGTGTGTCCACCAGTGGTTTTTGCTTCATGCTTGGTAGCTCATGTATATCTTGGTTGAGCAAGAAGCAGCCTACTGTGGCCACTTCCAGTTGTGAGGCTGAGTATAGGGCAGCTTTCACAGCGACTGTTGAGTGTGTGTGGCTCAGACGCCTTATGGCTGATTTGGGTGTTGGCCAGTCTTCTGCCACCACCATCTTCACTGACAGTCAGAGCGCATTGGCAGTTGCGAGGAACCCTGTGTTCCATGCTCGCACTAAGCACATTGAGGTGCATTATCACTATGTCAGGGAGAGGTTCTCTGCTGGGGAGATCAGCTTGGCATATGTGCCCACGCAGGAGAACATTGCAGACCTTTGCACGAAGGCTCTGCCTAGGGAGAAGTTTGAAGCTTTCCGCAAAGCTTTGGGCTTACTTCCTTTTGTGGAGTGATTTCCACATAGCTTGGCACTTCCTTATACATAAGTGCCAGCTCCTTGTTCACCGCATCACTCCCAGGGGGGATTTGTTGATATATTTAGGTAGTGATGTGTGTGAACACTCTAGGACCGCCGGGGCACTTTTTTCCCTCTTTAGGAGGTTTTTTTCCCCCGGCTTGTATATACGCCGATTGCCCTAATGGGCTATTTATCTTTGTACATTCTCTAGTAATACAATTCAGTCTTGTGTGTTGTGCTCCAAGCTTCTTCTTCTTCTTCCTTGTGCTGTTCGCGTGCTTCCGCAGAAGTCTATCTCCAACACTATCATTACTCTGAATGAAATAATAATTCAAAATCCTCAATTGAAGAGATTATTATGCTTTTCTTATAAAGACAAGTATGTACAAAAACCAAGAAAAAAATATCAGTAATAGATTCCCTATTAAAAGTACCAATTGATAAGATTTGGGGCTATTCTAAAGGAGAAAAAGGAAATATTTTGCTCTCAATAGAGTTTAAAGAAAAGAAAGTTTCTCACATCCTAGATAGTGGAATAGGGGTAGCTATTATGACCAAGAAAACATGGCAAAAATGGGGGCTAACTACACTAAGAACTATCAAGATGATATTACGTTTGGAATTTGGTCATATTGAAAAACCCCTAGGACTCTTGAACAAAGTACTGATAAAAAATTGTGGTATTGAAATGGAAAACACTTTCTCCATCTTGAAATTTCCACATTCAACCTCATATGAGATTATATCAGGAAAGCCCATTTATGAGGCAATTAAACATAGTTCATGATTGGGGTAAAAATTATCTATATCTACAACACACAGTGAATGTAACTAGAGTGAATCTTAAAAATAGAACTTAGTATGATATTCCTCCAAGGGAATGGGATAGGGTTCGAAATGATGTAGATTCTAATGAAAATGTCTCTCTAGATACTAACATTGAAAGTGAAGCTTAGTAATGGGCATATGTTCCTGCACATAAAAAACGTCCCAAAAGATTTCTACTCAAAAGAGAAGTTTGTGTAAATGAAAGAGAAATAGAAGATGAGAAATATATTCCTCAAGTATTCAATGATGAAGAATTTGAACCTTATAGCTTGACACATATATTCTCCAACTTAGATATAACAAAGAGGAAAATGTAGGGGTTAACTTTCAAGATAATGGTTGATAGATCTTTCACATATCTTTGAGGATGGTACAAGTGGAATTGAATGTGGTTGAACAGACAATAAACAAAAAGCTGGAACTAGAAAAAGTGAAGGAGGTTAAAGAAGGTGATAACGTTCAAGAAGAAATTGCAAAGGAACAATTCATGAAGGATTTAGGTTCTTTGGTAATAATGGACAGGAAACTACATTTTAAAAATGCAAAAGTTGAGGATATGATAAAAGATAAAATATCTAGAAATTACAAATGAATGGATCATCAAGAAGAAAAGGTAGAAAAACCTAAAACCAAGAAAAAAGAAAATAACTATAAGGAGGAGGAGAGAAAATTTGATGTGCTAGAACATTTGAGGAATGTTCATGTTGAAGTAAATTCGTATTTAAGTTAAATCCACAAACTAAAAAAGAAAAAAGGTAAATCTTATGACAACCAAGAAGATGTTGAAAGTCAAGCTTTAACCTTAGTCATAAATTGACCATGAAATGTGCAAGAGATCAACTATTACGACCACCACATGCTACATAGATGAATCTTCTCCCAACCAAATGCCTCTATATATAGAGCTCTCAGGGGACTGCCTTCTTGGGCAGGTGGATACTAACCATCCATGTGTCGGCCATGTAACTGCATGGGTGCCAAGTGTCCTAGTTAACTTGAGTTAACTCAAGTGGATGCTTCTTAGAAGGCTCTAGATCTCTTTGGGCAAAATACTCTCCCCATGTACCCCATGGGGATGTTGGAAATTTAGTAGGCCCATAGCTCATATCACAGGTCCATGGTTCCATAGGTCTAGCATATACAACATAGAATCTATCAATCTTCCCATATTGACAAACCATGAACATACCACACTTAATCATACAAATGATGAGACAAAGATAGAGAGAGACTAGACAAAATGTGTAAAGTGTTACGTAAGCCAAGGCTTACTCACTCTATCATATATACCAATGTTCAATGTACAATGTGGGAGCAAAACTCTCAACCACTCTATGTGAATAGTAATAGATGGATGAGTGAATGTACAAATGTAACAAACATATTCAGATGTATGGACAGAAATCTGAATATACATGAGATGTGTGACCTGATAGGTTGTAGAAGAGTGAATATGAGTGACAGAAAGAGGAAGGATCAGTCTAAAACTGATAATCAACAAACCCTCATCTAACCTTAGGCTATGAAAGACCCTAAGTTAGACACGTGTGTGAAAAGATCACATACTTACAAAAGTAGTAAAGAATGCTAACAAGTTTGCTGCCGGAAATCCTCAAACTCGTATGAACATATCTTCTCTAAGACCTCATCCAAATATGCATAAAGCATATACGTATCGATTCTCTTGTACCTATGCCGAATAGGACTCTTCTTGATATAGACGTTATTGCCTCCATAAACTTCAAGTAGTACCTGTGTGCATAAAGAGAATATGTACCTGAATACTTAACATAAGATGTAAATCTTATGTTAACCACCATCCAATGTCTTTGAAGTAGACTGAAATCTTCATGTAGAAGACAATCTTCAACTACACCATGTAGATGACTGATCCTCACCACCAAGCTGCTAATGAACAAGTCCTCTCCATGAGAAAGAGTGTGAGCACACTCTTCTCCTCTAAGAAGAACTTCATAGCTGCTCCTCAACATGCTCCAAGTTAGCACCATGGCTGCCCCATGTGCTAGAAGAAACACTACCTCTATTGAGCTCCAATCACCAAGGCTTGTGTTGAACACTAGGTGAAGGATTTCTATCAATGAACCAACATACTTCTTATATAGTAGTGTGTGTACTCTGAAAAGCTCCTCAAAAGCATAAATCTTCATGATCTACGATCGCTACGATCTCCAATAAATCACGATCAAAGAAAAGCTCTATGCGAATTCAGCTTTTGACGTTGCCCGTTAGTTTGTTCCCAAAAGCAAATAAACAAAAAATCTTATTTGCCACGCGCTGCCACCGTCGGGGACATTCACGCCACATGTTGTTAGAGGGAGTTTTGTGAACAATTATTTATGTTGTAAATTCTAGAAAAAATGGACCAATAGGAACATTGTTTTCCAATAGGGGATTGATCCCAAGACCTCCTCCTTCACACCCTTGAGACTTAACCACTAAGCTAAGTGGATCACTTGTTCATGAGAGCACATGACCTCCTAGTAAGACTAAACTCTAGATCTTCGGTCATATACAGGGGTGACCAAACGGTCTCTGATTTTAGATCTATCTGAATTGGCCAAACCCTTAGATCATAGAATTACTTTATTACATTATTCCCCCCTTGAAAAATAGTGTCTCATCAAAGACATACCTCTCTTCAAACTTTCTTAGTCCTTATGAGGTGTTTTTGAGTGATTTCACTTGAAGGAGTTTTGTTAGCTCTCAACTTTCTGTGTATATCAAAGTTTTTCATAGATCTTGGATTTTGCATGCTGCTCTACATCAATTTTCAATTCGGATAGTTAGTCATACCTTGCTATTATAGGCCTCCACATACCTTCACTTCAAACTATTTGTTTGGGAGCTATACTCCACCTTATTTGATGTTTTTGTTTCTAAAGCATGCTATTCAAAGTCTAGTTTTAGAATTTATGATTGGTTTTATTAAATTCTACTGAGAGAGTTTCTGGTGATTATTTTGCTAAAGTCACCCATTTTTGTTTTCTTAGAAGTTTGGAGGAAAGTTTGATTTTTGAAGTATGAAAATATCTGTTTGATCTTTTGAAGATCCTGGGAGGTCTCATCACTTTTCATTGTGTACTTTGATGGTTACAAGTTTGTAAACATAACATTTTCTAGGTTTGGATCTGGGAACAACTTATTCTTTTCACAATTTTCCATTGAATAAATGGAACCTGAGTGAATAATTCTCAAAAGGAATTTTATTGCCAATACTTGGACAAACTTCAGAAGAGTTCCACTCACAAGTTCTTGGACAATCATGGCCAAGCTTGATCAAGTCTAGTTGACCTTGCGACAAGAATAAAGACTTAGTCTTTATTGTTAAGATCTCTTAAACTAACAAAAGCATCTTCGCTTACCCATGGGATTTTCAGAGATCTTTCGCTCAACTTAAGTCCAAGCATACACTAATGCCTCTTAGATTACAAAGCTAAGAATCTTTGATACACCTTTAGGTTATGTCAATATTTGGACTTAAGTACCAATACTAGTGATTTAGGAATTATTGGGAGCTACTTGCTATTGAACTTACATGAAAGATTCCAATCTCACATCTAGGCAGATTTTTTCTTTCAAGAACTTTTAGATTTTTGCCAAGGAATCAAGTAATACTAAGCAATGATTCATCTTGGAATCTTTTACTTTACTAGAAGAATCTTTTGTTTAAAAGAAATCTTGACTTTGGATAAAGAATAAATCTTTAAGTCTTCGTTTTGTCCAAAAGATATTCCTTTTTAACCAATCAAAAAGTTAATCAAACTATTTTCTTTATTGGCTTATCTTTAGGAAGTAGCTTAATTCCCAAAGATTACTTTGACATATCTTTTTAGGAAATAGCTTGATTCCCAAACATTAATTTAATGTATCTTTTAGGAAATATCTTGATTCCCAAAGATTACATTGACTTGGGTTTCTTCTTTAAGCTCTAATTAGCTTAAACAAAACCAAGCATAATTTTGTTATCCTCAAAGTGCTTAATAAAGTTTCCATGCTTTTTGAAAACTTTGCATCTTGACTAGAGATGCAATCATGGAACCTAGCATCCAATTATTGAACACTAAAGTTCAAGTGGTGCTAAAGTTTATTCACCTCTTTGAGGTTCATCACTTGTCAAGATGAAATCAAAGAAAAACTTCAAAAGTTCCATGATTTTTTCAAATTTGGAACATATCAGCTATACTTTGAATTTGAAAGTCCAATTGATTTAAGTTCCATTTGATTTTATTTGATTCTTATCATGTCTTGGGATAGAATCAGATAAAACCTTCAAAGGAGACTTTATCAACCTACTTGGATGCATGATTTCTTAAATCCAAGATAATGACTACATCTAGCCTTGTCATTAGGATTCTCTAAGTTTTCTCTGAAACTTAGAGTTATCATGGAAATATTCAAGTAGCCCTATTCTCTTGCCATTCCAAGAAAATTGAACATTTGACTTTCGAAGAGCCTACTTTTCCTAATGAAGAATCTCAATTTGTGATACCTAAGTATCACGTTTGGGAAAAACAAACTAGCTACTTGAGTTGCATGGCAGCCAAGAGCCTTGCAAATACCTAGTTTGCTATTTTCCCTAGCTATCTAAGTCGAGTTAGAAAAAGAAGGTAACAAAAGTATAAGTAATTAACTACTTAACAAACAATCATGCATATGTGAATGCATGTTCTTGCATGCAAATGCATGAGTGCATGAATGTGTTGGCATTCTCCTTTCATGCACTAAACTTAAATCAAGCAATTCTTGAGCTTGAAAATGAATGTTCCCAATCATCCACGCACAAGCATTCTACTTGCTAGATATTTAAAAAGATATAAGCATTCATGTGCATAAAATTGAGCATTAACTATCTTTTTCAAGCAAGAAGAAAACATGTTTTCTGCATGAAAACATTCTTTGAAAAGGAGAAATGCACCAACATTCTTTTGTAGATGCATGCATATGCTTGATAAGTGTTAGCATACTTCAATGCTCTCTTATTTTGCTTTCATTAAACTATATACAATGCTTTCAAAGTTGAAGATTCCTTCCCTACTTCAGTGTTAATAGCAATGCATTCTATATGAAACCATAGAGCAAAGCAAATATGGAAATGAAAACATCAACTTGTAAAGTACTTATCTCCCAATTAAGCTACATCCTTCAATTGATCCTCTGGAAGAGACATTCTCCATCCTGTGGTCCTCATCCAAGCATCTTTCCATGCTTTGTAGCTACCTCGTGATTTCCTTTGAAGACCATTGCTTCATCATGTCCTCTTCTTTGAAGAAATGAAGCCTTCCTTGTCAATTGTGTGAATCTCTCTTGAGAACTCCAAGTCTCTAAATCAGAGGTTCAGAGTTCATGCCTGACTGCTCTCTAAAGTGATAGTGCACTCGTGAACATGGTTCATGAACCCAACTAATTGGGGGTTGGCTATCATAGATGCGTGATCTTAAATAATTAAGGTTCCGTATTGAAAGTTGTTTACCAAACAACCATGGTAATGTGGTTGAGTATCTTCTCTGAATTCTGGTATGTCGCGAGTTTGAGTCTTTGAACTCTAGCCCAACCGATTGAAGAGAGGTAAAATTTTATTTCTTGGTTCTCCAATATTTGCTTCTATACATAAAATTTTTTGTGCATCAATAGCTCAACACATGAGCATAGCAAAATGCTTCTAGATGAGTGGTAATGAGCAGGTCCTATGCATGAATCCCCAATTTGACTTGCTATAAATGTAGATATATTTTGCTTGGTCTCTAAGCTTTTGTAGCACCCAATGTCAAAAGTTGAGCAGATAGTATCAATATTATTACGAATGCACACGTATCTCAGCTGGTAGAGCATGAAGCTCTCAGCCTCGCAGTTATGGGTTCAAAACTTGGTGGCTATAGGAGTTGGTGATTGATAGAAATAGAATGCATTTTTCTTTTCTAATCATCACTACAAATAGGTGAACAAAACACCAAATAAATTTGGATCTGTGGACGAATCTGTTCATCACTAGCCATTGGCCTTCTTGGTTAAGGAAACATTCTCTCTCTTGGTGTACATGAGTTCAAATACCATGCCATGCATCTCAGCATCTTGTGAGGTGCATTAAAACACATTTTGCAACCCAAATTAGAGCGATAGCCATGGGAGTAGCATGGCTGGAGTAGCCTCCATCACACACAGAGGTTGAAGGGGATCTAGATCTCAAATGAACTATCTGCTATCCATGGAATATGAAGCTTATGGCACCTTGGTTAGCCCAAGTGCTCCCTTGTAGGGGAACTTGAGTTCGATCCCACCCTTACACATCAGTGTGAGCTTCTATTCTCTATATTTTGCTTGCATAGAGCATCTATAGTGCATGGATATAACATCTGAATTCATCCTTGAGCTTCTAAATACACTAAATCAATGTTCTTTCTTGGATAAGAGGAAGTATTCTCCACAACAAGGTTGTAGGTTGGAACCCTTGGTGCGATCATAGCAAAAACGATCCCTTCTTTTTTGTATTTTCCTCATTGGAGCTTCCTATTGCACCACCAAGGAGAATCGTTGGACCTTCCACACCCATGCGAAGAAATGAAAACACCAAGCACAAGATGGGAAGATGAAATGGTGGCTCTTATACCAATGCAAGAGAACAACTATGAGGACCACCACATGCTAGAGAGATGACTCTCCCCACAACTAAATGCCTCTATATATAGCTCTCTCCAAGGGACTGCCTTCCTGGGTAGGTGGATACTAACCATCCATGTGTCCGCCATGTAACTGCATGTGTGCCAAGTGTCCCAGTTAACTTGAGTTAACTCAAGTGGATGCTTCTTAGAAGGCGCTAGATCTCTTTGGGCAAAATACTCTCCCCATGTACCCCATGGGGATTGAACCCAAGTCCTCCTCCTTCACACCCTTGAGACTTAACCACTAAGCTAGGTGGATCACTTGTTCATGAGAGCACATGACCTCATAGTAAGTCTAACCTCAAGATCTTTGGTCATACACATGGGTGACCAAATGATGTTTGATTTTAGATCCATCTGAATCGGTTGAACCCTTAGATCATAGGCTTAATTTATTACAAGATTGATGCCACTTGGTGCTACATGGAGCAAGCTTTCAAGCACAAGAAATCAAGTTTCATTTTGAATTTGAAATACCCCTCATGACAACCACAATTTGAATCACACTTAGGTGTGATTAGAAAAGAACATAATTTAGGAAAGTGATTCCTAACTTGTAGGGAATCTTTCCAACTCTATATGTACACATGGAGCTTCTAGTGAATAATCCCATGTGTGTGTTGTGAGCTTTATGAGTATTCGAATAAGCTAGTAGAGACCTTGGTTAGCAAGCCCCCTGCTTGCTTGAGTGATTTCAGTCATCTTTGAGAATCCATAATCAAGCCATTTTTCTTGCAAATTAGCTAATCAAGTGTTCTAAAGTTTCCTCAAACCTCGTGTTGATCCTTTGCATATTATTAGAGAACCAGGCCCATAAGTGAGTAGGTGTCTATATGTGTATGCCTAGTGAAGGCTATAACTTGTATGTTTTGGAGGCATTGGTTCTCTGAGTAGGAGTAACCATTTGAGTTATGTATGGATCCTTGAGAGTTCATTAAGAGTTCACCATGTCAAAATAAAGTACTCAAATCAAGAAATTAGATAAGAATAACTATCAGCCATCGAAATTTAGAATTTATATCTATGTCATGGGAAAAGATGATGGGGTCTCATTAGTGTCACATATGCTAAACCTAGATTAGGTGAGAATCCAACTCGTGAGCAACTAAGGGACTTTAGAGAATGGATTGAGAGCAATAAGACAGTCATCTTCATATTCTCTCCACATTAGCAATTCCATGATAGGGCATATAAAAGACGTAGATACTTCCATGAAAGTATGGGAAACCCTACAGAAACTCTACTCAACTTCAGCTAAAGCCAATAAGATTCAATTGAAGAACAAACTTAACAACTTGAGGAAAAATCCTAGTGGTAACATAAATGATCACATTCTAACAATCAAAGAGTTCAATGATGTATTGGGTTCCATAGGTCTTCATATAGATGATCATGAGCTAGTTGCACATATACCTAGACTGGACTTACGGATGATGAGAGGTGGAAGGCTTTTACAACATCTGTGTATGTCAAAAACACCCTTCCAACTTTTGAGAAATTGTTCATGTTGATGCTCACTCAAGAGATGAACATTGGAGGATCAAAGACAAAGGGCAATGAGGCCCAAGATTTCTATGTAGGTAAAGGTAGATGAAGAGGAAGAAATCAAGGCAGAGGAATAGGTAGACAAGGTAGAGGATCAAATGGCGATTCTAAGCAAGACCAAGAAAGCAAATACTCTTCATCAAGAGGGAGAGGCGAGTTTAGAGGTAGAGGAGGAAGGTCCAACCATAATAGAAAAAAATGAAAATTCAGAAGGATGCATCATTTGTGGCAAGTATGGCCACTATGCAAGAGATTTCTATCAAAGGGAGAAGAAAAATTAAACCCACAAAGGTTAAGGTAATTATGCATCCACCTCAAATGAAAATGAGAGCATGCTAGCTATGAGGTAGATGAGTGACTACAAGACACAAGGGTCAAGCACATGGCATAGTGATAGTGCGTGTAGCAAGCACATGAGTTGCAATAAGGAGCTCTTCTCAAATATTTAGGTGCATCAACCAAAGGACGTGGAAACAAGTGATGAAACTCCTTATGCTATTACACATATTGGTGATGTTCTATTGGAAGGTTCTCATAAAGCCAAGATTTTAGAAGATGTTTGTTGTATAACTATGGGTCAAAGTGGCCAAAGACATGGGTTTTGAGGGTCCAAAATGTTGAAGATAAATGTACAAGCTCATTTTCATATGAGCCATGCTTGGATAAATTTACCAAATATAAAGATAAAGAAAAAGTGGAGGAAAAAAGGAAAAAATAATAAAAGAAAAAGTCTAGTCAAAATTCATGATGAGTAAGAGATACAATATCTTGCCTTGTAGTTAGTAGCATGTAATGGAGAAAGTGGTGAGTTAAGAAGAAGGCACAAACTTTTTCACATGCTCATTGGTTATAAAAGTGAAGTGGGAGCACATTCAAAACAAGGAGAGAAAGAGGCAAGAGCTCCCAGTAGTCGGATCTAGCCATTTTGTCATTTTGGCTTTCCCTTGGACTTCTTCCAGCCGCACGTCAGTTTGTACATAGCTCTGTTGCAGAGCTCATATCTCAGTGCATATGTAACCATTTTGTGCGTTTAAGCACTCATTGGAAAGCTTATCTTGTGTATTTTCTGCATATCAAATATCCCTTTGAAAGCTTATGTAGTCTGTGAGATATCAGTGAAATAGTGAAGTCAAGTTTTTTAGTATACCTGTGTAGATAGGTAGTCTATTTTGGTCGGTCAAATTTCCTGACCAAAACATATCCAAATTGCATGCTTTTTGTCTTGTTGGAAAGATCTTGGCATTTACGTTCATTGTCTCACATATATCATTGATATCATTTATATTCTGTGAGATATCTGTCAGATAGTAAAGTCCAGTTTTATAGTGTACTTATGTGTGCAGGTGGTCTATCTTGGTGAGTTGAGTTTCCTGATCAAAACTCATCCAAATTACTTGACTTTTAGCTTGTTGGAAAGCTACTTGTGTCTACTTTCCCTGTACTAAATAGCTTTCTCAAAGGATATATATTCAGAGAGCTATCAGTCCGAGAGTGAAGCTCAGTTCTTCAGCATACCTGTGTGGACAGGTAGTTCATCTTTTACAGTTGTGTTTCCTAATCAAAACTTGTCCAAATTAAGTCATTTATAGCTTGTTAGAAAGCTTTCTTTGTCTACTTTGATTGAATAAAGTCTCAAGTCCATTTGAGTTTTGTATTGAGAGCAGCAAGCTATCTAAGGTGCAGATGTTTGTCCAAGTGCTGGACATACAAGGGCTCACTACACACTTCCGTTGCGCATAAGAGAACTCATTCTCCACAGTTGGTATCAGAGCAAACTTGGTGATGAAGCTTCATCAACAGAGCTGGAGATAAAGAAAAGCAAAAGAGGAGCTATAAAACAAGGAGGAGCTTCACAAACGCAAGAGCAAAAGGACTATAACTATTCGAGGTAACTCTCAAAGTCTTTGATACTCTTCAATGGCTGACTTGGGTCAACAAGTAGAGAAGTTGGACAAGGATAACTATCCTGTGTGGAGGTTTAGAATGACCAACTACCTAATGGGCAAAGGCTTATGGGGTATTGTGAGCGGCGATGATGCTCAACCTCAAATCAATCAAGCTATGGCCACCCAAGTCCAAAGGAGGCAAGCAAAAGAATGGGAGGAGAGGAATAGGAGAGTCATGTTCCTCATTTCGCAAGTCATTACTAATGCCATGGTAGGTCATATTCAACATTTAGAGAAAGCTAAGGATGCTTGGGAAGCTCTTGAAAGGATGTATTCAACAAATACCAAAGCTAGGAAACTTCAACTCAAGAATGAGTTGAACACAATCAAGAAAAGTTCGAGTCAATCCATAGCTGAATATACTTTGAAGATTAAGGAGCTAAGCAATGCTTTAGCTTCTATTGGGACAACGGTTGAAGACGAAGATCTTGTGTGTTATACTCTCAATGGCTTGAGAGATGATGAAAGATGGAAGCCTTTTATAACTTCCATTAACTTGAAAGATGTATATCCAGGTTTTGAACAACTAATCCCTCATCTTGTCACAGAAGAGCTTAGCTTTGGTGGTCTCAAAGGAAAGGACAGCCACAACCAAATGTTATATGCAGGCCGAGGTAAAGGAAGAAATTCAAGAGGAGGCTCAAGAGGAAAAGGAAGAGGTTATAACCACTCCAACTACAACCAAAACAGTTTGGAAGACAACAAGGATGCATCAAATGCCAACGCACAAGGAAGAGGTCGAGGTAGAAGTAGAGGAAGAGGCCGAAGCTCTTACAATTCTCATAAAGGTATAACATGCTATCATTGTGGTAAAGTAGGACACTATGCTAGTGATTGTTGGCTGAAGAATGGAAGACAAAATGGAGGCAATCAAAGGAACCAAAGCAACTATGCAAGCACCTCAAGTGAAGGAAGCAAGGACACACTACTTGCAATGAGACATGAGTATAGAAGCTCTTGTGAAGATGACAAAAAATGGTACATTGATTCAGGTTGTAGTAACCATATGTCATGCCAAGGAAGTTTGTTCACTAATCTACAAGTACCAAGTGGCAAAGGATGTGTTGAAACAGGTGATGATACTCAACACATGATTGAACACATTGGAGATATAAGGCTTGGAGATAAAAGTAGAGCAAAGGTACTATCTAATGTTCTTCATGTTCCTACAATTTCAAAGAACTTGATTTCAGTAGGACAAATGGTAGAGAAGGGTTATCATGTCATATTCAATGAGAATGGGTGCTTCATAAAGAATCCAAAGGAAGGCTTCAAGGTCATTGCTCGAGGTAGAAGAGAAGGAAGGATGTTCACTTTGGATGTCCAACATCCACATGGAAAGGTCATGTACATTCAATGTGGGAACAAGAAGATTTCAGAGCTAGACTTATGGCACAAAAGAATAGGACACATCAACATTCCAAAGCTGAAGGACATGAGCAAACATGAAGTGGTAAGAGGTCTTCCAAAATTTAATAGCATTGGACTACATGAGTTATGTGAAGCTTGTCAACTAGGAAAGCAAACGAGGCAGCCATTCAAGAGGAGCAATTATGTGGCTCCAAATGTCTTGGACTTGATACATACGGATGTATGGGGACCAACTCAAGAGGCATCAATGGTTGGTAATAGGTTTTTTATCACCTTCATTGATGATCACTCAAGAAAGGTATGGCTGTTTTGTATGAAGCAAAAATCAGAGGTGTTTTCTATATTCAAAAGATTCAAAGTTGAAGTTGAAAAGGAAACAGGAAGGTCTATCAAAACCTTAAGGTCCGATGGTGGAGGAGAATACTTCTCCAAAGAATTTTCAGATTTTCTACAAGAGAATGGAATCAAAAGGCAATTCACTTGTAGGTACACACCACAACAAAATGGAGTAGCTGAGAGGAAAAATAGGCAAATTGCTGAAATTGCAAGATGCATGCTCAACGAGATGAAGGTACCATTGTACTATTGGGCTGAAGCTACCACAACCGCCATTTACTTGATGAATAGGTGCACAACATCAGGAATACATCACTTGACTCCAGAAGAGGTATATTCCGGTAAGAAACCTGATCTTACACACCTCAAAGTGTTTGGATGTGTTTGCTTTGTTCACATTCCACAAGAAGTTAGAACAAAGATGGAACCAAGGTCAGAAAAATGCATTTTCATCGGCTACTCAACGGAGCAAAAAGGATACAAGTGTTACAACCCTAGAACAAAGGAATTAAGAGTCTCGCGAGATGTGGTCTTTGATGAACTAAGACCATGGTATGAAGATAAAGGAAAGGAAAAGATTCTTGAAGAAGATTGTGATGATTATGCAGGAACAAATCAAAGAGAAGTTCAACAATCAAGCACAAAGGCTTCAGGTCCAGAGGCATCTACATCAAATGAAGAATGTTCAACATGGAGGGGGAGTCATTCTTTGTCTCCAAATTCAGCTCATAGTAGAGCCAAAGAGGCAAGTGCTACTCCAAACAGTGAGGAAGATGCAAGTGAAGAAGAATATGAAGAGGTGATCACTCCGATGGTAAAGTTGAATAGGTTAAAGAAGCAACTTTCTAAAGGGAATTAAAGAAGATCTTCAAGGACAAGGTATCCAACTCAAAGGTTGAGTTATGATAGTTTTATGGCGACACATTTTGCATACATGATGCAGGTTATCAAAGACAAAGAGCCTGAGACATATGAAGAAGCTTGTACACAAAAGGAATGGAAGCAAGCTATGAAAGAGGAGATCAAAGCTCTCAAAGATAATCACACATGGGAGCTAGTGCCAAAGAAAGAAGGTATGAAGATTGTTCCAAACAAATGGGTGTTTAAAGTAAAGAGGAATGCTGATGGTTCTCTAGCTAGATATAAAGCTAGATTAGTTGCCAAAGGATTTAAACAAACACAAGGTATAGATTATGATGAAGTTTTCAGCCCTGTTGCAAAGATGGGAACTATCCGAACCTTAATAGCAATTGGTGCTTCAAGGAGATGGCCATTATATCAACTCGACATCAAAAAAGCCTTTCTCAATGGAGAACTACAAGAAGAGGTATACATGAGTCAACCGGTTGGATTTGAAGATGAAAACCATCCAGATTTTGTTTGCAGGTTGAAGAAGGCACTTTATGGCTTGAAGCAAGCACCAACAGCATGGAATCAAAGATTGGTAGAGTATCTAACTAAGTGTGGATACAACCCAAGTAGTGCAGATCCTTCATTGTACATGAAGAAGGAAGAAAATAGAGAGGTATATATTTGCATATATGTCGATGACCTCATCATAACAGGAAATGATGTTATAGGGATTAAAGATATCAAAAGGAAGCTTGGTAAAGATTTTAAAATTTCAAATCTTGGAGAGTTGAAATATTTTTTAGGAATTGAAGTTGTTTATGGAAAGAGTGGC
Organism: Ceratopteris richardii; assembly: GCA_020310875.1. Taxonomy (NCBI): domain Eukaryota; kingdom Viridiplantae; phylum Streptophyta; class Polypodiopsida; order Polypodiales; family Pteridaceae; genus Ceratopteris; species Ceratopteris richardii. The sequence continues at coordinate 21,185,238 of CM035428.1, forward strand.
ATCTACTTGATGCAAAGGGAGTACTTTTTGGATGTTCTTTTCAGATTTGGAATGAGTGAATGCAAACCACTCACTCAACCCATGGACACAAATACAAAGCTTTGTTCAAATGATGGAGAACCATTGGAAGATGTTACGACATACAGAAGCATTGTAGGATCATTGATCTATGCAAACATTACAAGACCTGATTTATCTTATGTTGTCGGTGTACTTTCTCAGTTTATGCAAGCCCCGACAAGTGAACACTTAAATTCCGCCAAGAGAGTGTTGAGATACATAAAGCATACAATTAATCATGCTTTGTTTTATAAGTTTGATGAAGAACTGCAGGTCAAAGGCTTTAGTGATGCTGATTGGGCAGGCTCAAAGGAAGATAGAAGATCAACCTCAGGTTATGTGTTCATGATAGAAAGCAAACCTATCACGTGGAGCTCAAAGAAACAACCAACTGTTGCACTTTCATCCATGGAGGCTGAATATAGAGGACTAGCATTTGCCACATGTGAAGCAATGTGGATTAAAAAGCTTTTGGCTCATCTTGGAGTGCAAGTTGGAACCATCCCTATATATGGTGATAACATGTCAAGTATCTACTTGGCAAGCAATCCTATGTTTCATGCAAGGAGCAAGCACATAGAGGTCCACTACCACTATGTAAGGGAGAAGGTGCTAAGAAAAGATGTGGAGGTAAAGTTCATCAGATATGTTTACAAAGTTCTTGGATGCTTCTAAACTCAAAGGTTTCAAGGACGCGATAAATTTGAAGGACATGGACGAAGATAACTCCCAAATGAGCTTAAGGGGGAGTGTTGAAGATAAATGTACAAGCTCATTTTCATATGAGCCATGCTTGGATAAATTTACCAAATATAAAGATAAAGAAAAATTGGAGGAAAAAAGGAAAAAATAATAAAAGAAAAACTCTAGTCAAAATTCATGATGAGTAAGAGATACAATATCTTGCCTTGTAGTTAGTAGCATGTAGTGGAGAAAGTGGTGAGTTAAGAAGAAGGCACAAACTTCTTCACATGCTCATTGGTTATAAAAGTGAAGTGGGAGCACATTCAAAACAAGGAGAGAAAGAGGCAAGAGCTCCCATTACTCGGATCTAGCCATTTTGTCATTTTGGCTTTCCCTTAGACTCCTTCCAGCCGCACGTCAGTTTGTACATAGCTCTGTTGCAGAGCTCATATCTCAGTGCATATGTAACCATTTTGTGCGTTTAAGCACTCATTGGAAATCTTATCTCGTGTACTTTCTGCATATCAAATATCTCTTTGAAAGCTTATGTAGTCTGTGAGATATCAGTGAAATAGTGAAGTCCCATTTTTCAGTATACCTATGTAGATAGGTAGTCTATTTTGGTCGGTTAAATTTCCTAACCAAAACATATCCAAATTGCATGATTTTTGTCTTGTTGGAAAGATCTTGGCATCTACTTTCATTGTCTCAAATATCACATTGAGATCATTTATATTCTGTGAGATATCTGTCAGATAGTAAAGTCTAGTTTTATAGTGTACTTATGTGTGCAGGTGGTCTATCTTGGTGAGTTGCGTTTCCTGACCAAAACTCATCCAAATTACTTGACGTTTAGCTTGTTGGAAAGCTACTTGTGTCTACTTTCCCTGTACTAAATATCTTTCTCAAAGGATATATATTCAGAGAGCTATCAGTCCGAGAGTGAAGCTCAGTTCTTCAGCATACCTGTGTGGACAGGTAGTTCATCTTTAACAGTTGTGTTTCCTAATCAAAACTTGTCCAAATTAAATCATTTATAGCTTGTTAGAAAGCTCTCTTTGTCTACTTTGATTGAATAAAGTCTCGAGTCCATTTGAGTTTTTAATTGAGAGCAGCAAGCTATCTAAGGTGCAGATGTTTGTCCAAGTGCTGGACATACAAGGGCTCACTACACACTTCCGTTGCGCATAGGAGAACTCATTCTCCACACAAAACCACATAGAGAACCCTTGGATTCTATTGGGAAACCCTTGGGAAATTGTCTCCAAGAGTGTGGTTTGAACCCTTGAGTTATTTGGATTTATTTGCTCCCAATTGAAGGGTTTTGAGCCTTAGGATTGGTATTTCCTAAGGGTATGGTATTTAACCCTTAAGGAGACCTCTCAAGCATTGAGGCTTGTACGTACAAGCTAGGGAGAAGTTCTTTTAGAATCCATGTGAGAGTCATGTGATTCCATGTGATTTCCAAGGTTAGAAGGCCTTGGATTAACATCCATGTGGAGGGGACACTTGGCAAGATCTCCTCACATTTCCCCCTTGGTCTTGAGGTATATATATGGGTGGAGTTGGTTGGGTGGATACGTGCATCTCTCACCCCTTGTGGGCTAGGCTAGTTATTTTGGATTATCATTAGTCTTGTTGTGTAGTTTTCACAACATTGGTATGCAGAGCCTATTAAATCTTATGAAGGATTCGAGTTTCTTTTCCCTTCCTTCGAAGTTTGAATTCTCGTTTTCCCCACCCGCGAGGAGCTCGAGGAGCTCTGTGAGTCATCTTTTTGGAGGCTAAAAGGACTCTTCATATGACCTCCCATTAAGTGTAGTTAGATGGCCCGCCTAGAGCTCCGATACACACAGGAGGCTCCCACCAAACTCTGAGATTTCGCGATGTATGGAATGAGGAAAGAGAGGTGCCCTCGTCTCTCTAGTTGATGCGTGCGAAAGCTTTCGGCTTTTTACATATAGAGAGACCTGACCGTTTTCAATGCATATATGGGATATATGCCATGCCAGTGTGTGCAATTTGGTGCCTCTCAGTCATCGGACGTTCTTTCTACCGCCTTCTTTTCCGTGAGGGAGTCAGACACGAGGTAAAAAATAAAGCTTGGATTGTTACTGGACATGGATTGGGGAAGTATTTAACTACTTCTTTTTAATTATTTTTTTAGCATGGCATGCAAATTTTGTTTGCATACATATAAAAGAGTATGTACATGTATTTTGTATGAACATGGAAGATAAAATCCATATATAAATTGTGCATTAAGAAGTTTATATTGAATACGTATCGAGCTCATCATATGAGTGATATGATAAGTATAAAGGAATAAATCATTCCTTCTTGAATTTGAATATTTTTGAGTTTATCATGCATGATGGTTGTATTCAATAGAGTCTCCTCATCATAATGGAGATGAAAGTATACAAATGCCCAAGAAGAACTTCAACATCAAAAGAGGTGGAATGGCCCAAGTTGACATCATCACCATGAATGCACTCAAACAAAGTCAAGGGATGGCTCTTTTCCAAGGCAAAGGAAGGAGGAAGCTTGAAATAAAGCTAAATACTTTTTAATTTATCTTCAATTTTAATATTTTGTTGCCTTAACCATCATCCTTGCATACATTCATATTTGAAGCATGAGTTATGACTTCAATTTTTGGGTGCATATACGAAGATGTAGTCTAATAGGCAAACACACACACACACACACACACACACACATATATATATATATATATATATATATATATATATATATATATATATATATATATATATATATATATATATATATATATATATGAAAAGAAGTTAACCACCTCAAGCACTTGCATGTATTGTTGCAAGGAAGAGAAAGAATGTATGTGCATTCCATTTTGGCAAGGGATGATTTTAATGCACTAACTTCAAAGATAAAGTTTTCTTTTGTGCATATCTCATGTTTACTCTTCATTACAAATACTTTAAATATGCCAATTAATGTACATTGGCACGATGATGTATGTAAGAGAAGCACATGTTTAAGCACAAAGAGGAGCACATGAGCATGAAGTGATGGATCAGTAATACTCATTTTCTATTTGAAAACATGATGGAAATGATAATGTGAACATGGTCTGGAATAGATAGTTCACTTCTTAATAGAAGCACGACCTTGTGGAAGAAGAAAATTTAGGGTATTTGCAAAATCATTCTATTTAGATTTTGCAACTTAAATACCAAGAAATTTCTTCTACAAGTAACATTTACACTTAATGTTAAAGTTTACATTAAAGTAATGATTATTTCTTGCTCCATGGAAAGGGAAGAAATGTGTTTAGATACATTCCCTTGCCAAATAAAGCACCAAAAAATGTCTAAGTTTTGCAATGACTTAAACTAATCCTTTGAAATGTTTTTCAGGAAAAAAACACTTCAATATGGGTGTAATATAATATATATATTAGTGTAGAGAATCCAACATATTCAATGCTAACTCTAAGTATAATAAATATACTTAGGTATGGTTCAAAAACAATCTTTTGAATGAGACGCCTTAAGTAGATGGCACCCAAATACATCCAATGTCTTTAAAGACATAGATGATTTCTCTGAAAAAGTTCTTCAGGGCACATTCTTACATTACTTTAGAGAACCTCCAATACTACTACCCTAAGTATCAAGATACTTAGGGGCAATTAATTGGAAAAGGTTCCAAATATGTTTTTGAAGAGACATCCTAAATAGGATAAAAACCCTTAATAAAAAGGCACCCCAAAAATGGTTCTAGACGCCTCATGATACAAAGCTCTTATTTTGATCTATACAATATGAGCAATTGAACTTATAAGTTCAACTAAAGGCTTTCACCAACATGAAGGGTGTAAAGTATTCACATTATCATGAAATCTTATAAAAACCTTCCTCTTATAAGAATTTTCAAGCTAATTTAAGGCTTTATTCATTCTAGAATTTAGTGTCTCAAGATGAAAACCAAGAAAGGTTTGCTTAAGGAGATGCAATAGTTCCTAATGGAAGGAACGTAAAGCTCTCTCAGTACAATAATGAAAAGGAATTTTTTTTCTTATTTCATAGTACCTTCAAAGCTGCTATTCTTTGATTAAGCCTTGAAAATTAAAGCCACCTCTCCTAACATAGATAGAATTGAACTTGCATTGTTAGGAAACATGAGAATCCATGAATAAGTTCATGAGTACATTAGGATAGGTGGTCTTCAAGATAGCTCTAGAAGATGTTTTAATAAATACCAACACTAGAATTCCTTTCTAGTACATCTTCTAGAAAATTTCAAGGCCCTCACAAGCATCGAATAGTCCAATAATTGAAGGAGTCATAGAAGTGGCTCTCTAGTTGTGAATGAAGCCATAGTTCACATAGTTTTTGAGGACAAAAACTCTTAAAAAGGGGGGAAGAGAGTACCAAATCACATCAAATTTGGTACAATTGATTGGATGAAACATAAAATCTTGGAGATACATTATAGATAGAAGAACATCTTTTAGGATATAAGATGTTTGGTGAAGAAAGAGTTGCTCAGAAAGCAACTTCGTAGCATGCTAAACATAAGTATTGGAAATCTGTCAATGGTAGAAATGATTTAGATAAGATAGGTTGCAACCATCATAACCATGAAAAATGGTACTTAAATCAATCGAAGGTGAAACTTGTATTCACCTATCCCTAAAGGGATTTTTGAAAGAAACCCAAAAGCATGAGAATATGCTTTGACTTCATTAGTAATGAGATTCCTTAAAAACCCTAGGGTAGCTTTTTGAAATCTTTGGATAAATAAAGGAATATAAAGGGCAAGAATAATCTCTTGTCACTTCAAGATAGTTAAGGAAAAACCATCTAAATCTTGAATACGATTCAAGACGCTTGGAATCTCGGGAAGGATGGATGTTTATTATGTCAGGATGGATGTTTATTATGTCAGGATGGATGTTTATTCCATTGTAGCTCAGTGATGAGTAGCACCTCCTTTAATGTCAATCCGGGAAGACGTGAGGATGGTATGAAGACCTCGAGCAAGTGGAGGCACAAGTGCGTGAGTGAGAAGCACACAAACATGCACACACATACACACACACGCGCACACACGGCGAGACAAAGAGTGAGAAGCAATGGAGTTCTTAGATTACTTTCAAAAAGCTCTTACAAGTTCGTTTCAATTACAATCTAACTTCAAAAATGAGCTCTCTAGCTCTTTTTATAGTTTTTGACTAGGTTTTGGCTCTGTCCAGACCTAGTGTCCGGCCTAGTTAAAAATTAGGTTCCAGGGCCAATTCGAGGGCTTAAACGGAGTCTAAAAAATACGAAAATTGATATGTAGGTACTTCTAAGGCTCCTCAAGCTCAAGGACTCCTTGGCTTGCACAAAATGGAGCTACAAAAATATGAAATGGTATTTACAATGATTGTTAGTGATAAGAATCACTGTTATAAAGATGTTGATTTGGAAAAATTTGCAGGGCCTATCTGCTAGATTTGCGTCGACTGCTTTGTCTACTTACTCCTTCACCTCGCTCTGACTCTCTCCACTGGCTTCCTTGTCTAGTCAGTCCTTGGGTGCCCATACTGCTCTCAACACCCCCCCCCTCTCTCGCGTCTGTCGTCCCTGACAGACCCTTGTTGTTGGGAGTGTTGGATGTAATATTCCACAACCTGAGTGGCAAGCTGATGTTCTTGTAGGCGTAGTCCTCTGGCCAAGTGTGTCATCATACGATCCCAATCAATTGGTCCTGGAATGTCCGGATGTGGCAGACGTAACTGATCTGCACGGATCGCTTGTTCTACTGCGAATAGATGTAGCAAATGAGTGGGTCTGGGAATGAAAATTTTGGAATGATATTCCCAAAATCCCGTAGAGAACATTTCCTCAAATGTCTGCTTGAAGCATGCGGGTAAGTACTTTATTCGTGCATGCGAGGCAAAGATTATAGTAACCGAGGGAGTCTGGCTCATGTCGTAGACTAAATCCTTGTTACCTTGAGAGAATCCAGGGGCAGAGATGTATGGAGCTTGTACATTCCGAAAGGTTTTGAAGACAATGGTCATGAGCTCGAATATCTTCATACACATTTTCGCTGCTATGTCGGGTACATTATTTAGACGTGTAGACCAATGCCGAATTGTTGATATCATGTAGGATACGGTTGGGGTCCCTCGAGGTGGAGCAAAATATGGATAGTTAACCCAAGCCGAGCATTCTTTATTGTTGCGTACCTTGATTGCAAATGCTTGCCTGGATCTGCGACGTACCACTGGGCAATAGCATGGATTATACTTGATATATAGTGGCATGGTTGCCCAGGTGCTCATCATCTCTGGGTAATCGGTTAGTAGACGTGCACGCCAATTAGGTTGGAAGATCGAGCCAGCACGTGCATCTGTCGGTAAATCCCCTAGCTCAAATTGAGTGGCGAATGTGGGCTCCTTCCCTGTATGTCTTTTGACTTCTGCATTATAATCATGTAGCAAGACAAAATAAGGCATGTATTGTGACTCTGATGTTGTGATTAACAGTTGATGGGATAGATTTTGAAAGTAAGAAGACCTAAGGACAGTTTCTTCCAGATTTGTGAGAGATTGCATTTGCACAGCCACACGATCATCATGTGTCTTACCCACTTTCTCGACCCTTTTGACCCAATCTGGAACTTGAATTTCTAAAGTGTCTTGTCCTTCCTCTGTAGTTCGACCACCGGGTGTCGGCATCGGCTCATATGGCTCTTCATAGCTGTCATCGACGGGGATTTCCACTACTGTTTCAGGTTCTGGTTCTTCAATGGGCGAGGGTGGCCTTTCATATGGTAAGAGGCGTGCTTGGAGTTCTGCCACCTGTTTCCGGAGGGTCTCTACTTCTTCTGTAGAGTGTTGCAAGATTACCGGCTCCTGTTGAGCTGTGGGGGCACTGGCTATATGTTTCTTTAGGTCTGCATATTCAGTCTCTAACTTTTCATATGACTCCAAGAAATTTTCATGCTCCTCAAGTAAGATGCGAATGTCTTCCGATGGGACTGCTCTATATCTGGTAGGGCTAATGGTTGCTCCTACAGTTCCTTCCATTGCCTCTTCAAAGTTGTCTTGGTTTTGTTGTTGAAGTCTCTTGTTCTCTTCTAGTGCTGCTGCCATATGCTTCCTTAATAGCCCAATGTTGCGTCTGAGTGTAGCATTAGATATCATTTGTGCTTGGAGCACTGTTTCTAGTTCCTTGACTGCTTGATCTTCTATTGTTGGTGTCTTTGATTCCAATTCGGAGTGAGCCTGCTGTAAGGTGGTATGCTCGGTTAGGAGTGTTTGGTAATCAGCTTCAAGAGTGGTGACTCTAGCTTGCAGACGTTGAGATTCTGCCTGGAGGGCAGCAGTGCGTTCTTCCAATTGATGGTATTCTTGTTGTAGTTGATGTGTACACTGAAGTAATGTGTTGAACGTGATATTTACATTATGAGATGCAAGGGGAAAAGTTTGAATTGCAGGGGAGGTGGGATTGGGTAGGGGGGTAGTGAATGCTATGTGTGCCAATGATGTGAGTGGTGAGGTGGGGAGTAAGGGAGGGGAAGATGGTGGAATCGTGGGGAGAGGTGCTGTGGTTGGTGAAATGTCCATTGGGTCAGACGAGGTGGTGTGTACAGGGGCTACCATGTAGGTGGGTATGGTAGGTGAAGTGAGTGTGGTGTTCGTGTAAATTGATGTCGTTGCAAACATCGGAGAAATGTGCCTCTGAAACATTGGAGAGCAGATGAACTGCTCCACAAAGGACGGGTATTGGGGTGGTGCGGTCAGGTTGAAAGAGGTGTAGGGGCCAGATGGGAAGTGAGGGTCATGGAATGAAGGTACCCGTAGTGGGGAATAGGCTGGGAAACACAGGGTGCCTTCGGTGGGTGCCGGGTTTCCAACTACACTTGGAATTATGGGATGGCCAGTTATGGGTTCGGAGGATAGAAGGGATGAAGTGTACAAGGGATTGGTGACAAAGGAGAAGAGGGTGTCTTGTGAGGTGGGTTCTCGAAATGAGAATGATTTGAATGAGGGTGGGTTATAAGTGAAGGTAGAGGTGATGACTGTCGTTTCTTCCATGGTGGGAGGTGGTGGTGGGGGTGGAGAAGTGGTGATGGAGGATGCTGGGGTGAGATGGGTGATGTCTGAACAAAGGTTTCGGCAGAGAGGTCAGTGGTGGTTGTGGGGGTAGCTGTTGTTTCAATGGGTACTTCTTGTTCTGTGACGGGTATCCTGATAGTCTTACCTGCTCGTGGTAATGTGTCAACTCTACGTTTGTCATACCTCACGGACTGGCGGACTGCAGTGTGGACAGCCTCCGGAACTCCTAAAGATTCTCACACTAATTTGAGGGTGTCAATGAAATGTTGGTCCACCCCCTCATCTGATAGCATTTCTTGCATCAAAGCTTGACCTGATACAAGAGAGAGTTGATGCCTTTCTTGTACTGCTTTGATTGTGTCGTATAACCTTCGTAGTTGAGCTGTATATGCTGGTGCACCTACAAGTTCTGGCACTTCTTGTTGCTCATCTTGATGCTCTTGATCATAATCCTCCTCATCTTCCTCCTGTTCTTCATCTCCATCATCCTCTTCATCCACTTCAACTGTGGTGACAGGTGCTTGGGAGGTTGTGGCTTGCGTTTGCACGTTCTCCACTTGTTGTGCCTCTTCTGCCTCCAGCTCTACATCTTGTAATAATTGTTCGAAATCTTCATTAGTGAGTTCTTCCAAAGGTGCACCACTGGGAAATTCAAGATCGGTTGGGATAGGAGGGAATATCAAGGATGAACCATCAGTGCTGCGTCTTGGAAGTCGGAGTGTGAATGGTCGGACTCTCCGGGGTGGAGGGGTGACGTCTGGTGTTAGGGTGGCTCCACGTGGTTGAGCACATGGGACTTGGACAGTGCCTCTCATCTTCTTAGAAGGGGGTCCAGTGGATGTCCTGCCTCTAAACTGCTCTACACGATTCCACATTAGGGCCCGTTGAATAGGGATATCATACGCCAAACACCTATAAATGATTCTCGTCAGAGCACAGCATCCATATAAAACCTGTTTCCGCGGCCATCGTTTGTGAGCTAGGTGTATCTGATCAATTATCCAGTGGGGTAAGTTGATGGTGAGGCTCTGTGTCTCTGCCAGATACAAACTAAACCAAATCTTCTTGGGCGGCATGGTGAATCTATCTTGTGCAGGAAAAGCAAAGTGTTGCATGCACATGCGAAGGTGTATTGCAATATTAGGCGTCATGGACACCATGTCCTTGAGTTTGGTGAGGCTTCGATTCTTCATGTAATCTGGTACTAGGGTTTCCTTTTCTGTAGGGATATGCATTCCGCGCATATCTAGAGCCTCTCGCACCAAGTTGTTTGATAGCCTGAACCTCTTGAGCTCATTCCCCTTTGTCAGAGATGGAATCACAAATGAGCTTGCACCTTTTGGGTTCTGGTTTGGAGTCAAGGTGTTGATGAGATAGTAGCATCGCATGAAGTCAGGCTTTGGGAGCCGTGCGCTGAAATATGCATCCAATCCTGCCTTTGCCCATATCGAACGTAGACCTTCTGCATTTTGTAACTTCTCGAATTCTCTTGTAAAGAAATGATATCTGCCTTGCTTCCCATTGAAGTCCAACTCTGATTCCCATAGGTACGTTCCCTCACCCAAGGGTCCTGCCACTTCAGTAAACCAGTGGGAAGTCTTTCCTACGGGCATGGTGTGGCCATGCGGAGGGTCCGCAATAGGTATGATTTTGATTGCCCGCAATTCTTCTGGTCTTTCATTTGTCTCAGGCAAAACGGGTAAACTGTCTAAGTCCACCACTTGCGGGCTTGTTTCTGTGTGAGAGCTAGTTCCTGCTGCCTCAGCCATGTTGAAAACTTTGCAGCTGGTTCTGTGAGAATATATGAATAGATCTTAACATTGCAATGGACACAAAAATGACACGGTGTCCCCTGTTACAACATTAACCTAAAGTTCAGGAGAGGTTAGGGGTTAATAAGTGCTCGGTGCTAGTGTGTGTAGTTAGAAATTGGGTAGACCTACGAGCTAAGCGGAATGATGTAATGTGAGAGTGAAGTGGTTAGTAGGTGGACATGGATTTACATTTGGGGTCCGGGGGTTTGTTACAAGTCTTAGGCTGCCAAATGCAGTGGATGGGTTTTGCTTTTGGTTTCGTAGAGACTCTCGAGAGCTTTATAGGTGTGTCAGCTTGAAATTGAGGCCTTTTAGGGACCCATTTACAAGTGATTCTGTTCGTGCTCATGGGCCTTGGTGTGTTCCTGAGTGTTAAAAACGAGTGGATGCCGGCTGTGCGAGTGAATGGATCATGCTGTATAGGGTGTGTTCTTGGTGTAGCTATTTGAGCCCTCAAACAAGCCTTAGGCACCCAAATTTGTCTTGATTGTGGGCTGGTCTTCATCGACTTCTTGGGCACCCAAATAGACTTCACGTTAGCAGAAGAACTTCTGAAAGACTTCTTATTAGTGTCGTGTTGTTGGTTACTAATAAGAGGCTTTGCCCGTGTGGTTGGCTTGAGTGCAACCGGGTGTTCGCCTTTCCGCACCCACACTTGTTTCAATGGCTGAGACGTTTTGCTGCGCAGGTACTTTTGATCTCCGACATAGGTAGTACTCTGCTTCTTCTGCCTTTGATCCACCTTTGGTTGCTGCTTCTCTCTGGCCTTTGGAAAAGAAGGGAGTTCCGTTGCATCCCTGACTCCTTTTTTGCAACCATCGTTCCTCTGCAACACATAGTTTTGGACAAGAACAGCATGGTCATCTTCATGTGTACTCCTGGAAGGACCAGGAGTGTGTGCCTTTCCTAGTTCCTTGAGTGCTCCATTATCTAACTCTACTGTAATTCGACTATGATTGACCCATACCTGAAGAAGTCCACTTCTTAGGTTTAAGTTGACTGCTTGGTCATAGATCCAGTCTTGACCCAAGACAAGGGGTTCAGTGAGGTCCTCATCTTGACACACTAGTACTTTAACTGTCATTGCCTCATCATGAATATAAAGCGGAAGTTCCACCTCGCCCATGCAAGGGGTTTCCACGCCTCCCAATCCTATGAGATATGCTTCCACAGGATTGACAGTTAATTGCAACTCTTGACAGTAAGACAATTTAACAGCACTAGTGGCTGCACCTGAGTCAATCAAGGCTCTTAGAGTCCTTGCACTCTTTCCTTGCCCTATATCCAAGGTTATGAAAGGACGTCGATCAGTTATCCTATGTGAGCTAACACCTGAAACTTCACACATAGCCACGTGATATCCTGGATCTGCATATGCATCTGGCACAAGTTGCTCTCGACCTTGTCTTCTTAATTTCATTCTCCATATGCGCTCTAGGGCTTCTGCTTGAGCTTCTTCTCGAATTCGTTTTTCCTCCTCTTTATGTTGCTTAGCAGTATTGAGTCGACTTAGCATTTCCTCCGTGAGGGGTTCCTGATACAACTTGACTCTGCATCTGCTAATATAGTTTGGGAGAACATCACCCTCTAAAGTGGCTAGTTGTACTGCTCCACTCGTGGAGATCCTATTGATTATCATAGGTCCGTAGCCTCTCTTTTCTAGCTTCTTTGCGTGTTGTTTCAATGTGTAGACTAAAACTAGATCTCCTGCTTTCAAGCCCTTATCCTTCACATGGGCATCAAAGTATGCCTTCTGTCTCTTCTTAGCTGCATATATCCCTGCAGCTGCTCTCAGTCTTGTTTCTCCTAATCGTTCAAGGTCAAAAAGTCTAGAGGAGAGTTCATGACCCGTCCATTCGTGCTCTTGTGCTACTTTCAATGTAGGTATCAAGAAGTCCAAGGGTAGCACCGCGTTTTGGCCAAATACCATCTGAAAGGGGGTGGCTTGGAGTACCGTCTTGTAGGCGACTCGGTATGCCCAAACAACATGGTGTAGCTGTTTGTCCCAATCAGAGCGTTTAGTGTTCACTAATTTTGTCAGTACATTGCATAAGATCTTGTTGGTGCTTTCGGCTTGGCCATTTGCTTGAGGGTGATAGGGGGCAGACTTCTTATGCACTACCAAGAATTCTTGGAGCATATTTTCAATAACTTCATTCAAGAATTGAGTGCCTCTATCACTTACTAGCTCTATAGGTAGCCCATATCTTGTGAATACATTTTCAAACAAGAATTTAGTAGTTGTTTGAGCATCATTCTTCGTTGTGGATTTTACCTCTACCCACTTAGTTAGATCGTCTGTTGCAACAATGATATATTCTGCATGGGAACCCTTAGCTGGGGGATTAATAGGACCTACAAAGTCTATTCCCCACTTAGAGAATGCACGTCCACCCATCATAGGTTTCAGTGGCATCTCATCTTTGTGTATAGGATACTGAGTTCGCTGACAGACATCACACCGTTTCACACAGGTATGTGCATCCATGTGAAGGGTCGGCCACCAGAAACCTGCAAATAATATTGCCTTGATCACCCGATCTGGTCCAAAGTGTCCTCCTGCTACACCTTGGTGAGCAGTTTCCAAAATCTTTAGATATTCACTCTCATGAACGCAAAGTCTCAGGTAACCATCCTTACCACGCTTGTAGAGATTATCGCCAATGAGTGAGTAATCCTGGGCTTCTTGTTCTAAACTCCTTTTCCTAGCCAGAGTCATGTCTGGAGGGAATGTTTTCGTCCTCAGGAAGGACACTAGTGGTTCACTCCAATCTGGCACTATGGACACTTGATAAAGAGTGGCATGTTCCACAGGTGGTTTAGTGCAACAGATTGGACATTCCTTGCACAACTTTTGGACATCAGCTTCCATAGTTGGCCAATGTACCCCTAGTCTCCTTAGTGTCTGTAAGGTTCGTTGCTTTGAGTAGTGTTGCTCTAATGCACCTACATGTGCTAATTGCAACCATTTAGCGTACTCATCCTCTTCCACACAACAAGCCAAGATCCCTTGATCTGTGTGCTTGTACATACTTCCTGCCATGATGTGATACTTTTGGGCTTTTACTACCTCCCTATCCTGCGTGTTTATTACTGGATGATTAGGTCCGTATGTCAATACTGGCACTAATGGCTTAGCCCACTGAGGTATTACTTCCAAATTAAACAAGTAAGCATCAGGAAGATCATCTGATACCCCTTGTGGGGCTTCTCCCGATGTGAGCCTAGAAAGGTGATCTGCCCTCAAATGAGTCTTCCCTTTCCTTACCACAACCTCAAAATCATATTCCATTAGCAAGAGAAACCATCTTACTAACCTTCCTGTATTGCATGGCTTGTTCACAAGATATAACAATGCTTGGTGGTCAGTAAAAAATTTAAACTTATTTGCAAGCAGATAATGTCTAAACTTTTTAACCGCATACACCATGCCTAAGCCTTCTCTTTCAGTAGTGGTGTAATTTCGTTCAGCTGCATTCAATTGTCTACTGGCATAGGCAATTGGAAGATCCATATTACCTTCACCGGTAGGTTGTGCAAGCACACATCCAATGGCATAATTGGATGCATCCACATGAACATGGAAAGGCTTATTCCAATTCGGTGTGGTTAAGATTAGTGTTGAACATAATCGCCGTTTAAGCTCATTGAAGGAATTCTCACATTCCTCAGTCCACTCAAAGTTTGTAAGAAGTCCGTACATGGGCCTTGCAATGACAGCATACATGTGAATGAACCGGCGGTAGTAACCACAATGTCCCATGAAAGCTTGTACTTCCTTGACATTCCTTGGCCTAGGTAGCTCTACTATGGCTCTCACTTTCTCTTCATCAGTGGATATGCCATTCTTTGACACTATGTGTCCTAGAATCTTGCCTTGCCTGACCATAAAAACGCACTTTTCTGGGTTCAGGCAGACTTGATATTCTCTACATTTGTCAAAGATTTGTCTGAGTTCAGGAATATGGGTTTGTCTAATGTTGGAATGAGCACAAAGATCATCAACATAGACTTCCAAGTTCTTCCTCAGGAACTCTTTAAATACGTGAAACATCAATCGTTGAAAGGTAGCAGGTGCATTAGTAAGCCCGAATGGCATTACCCGAAAGGCAAATATGCCCCATTCCGTGGCAAAAGCCGTCTTATGCTGTTCTTCAGGAGCTATGGCTACTTGATTGTAGCCCGAAAATCCATCAAGGAAGCTGTACACTTCCTTGCCTGCTACTCTTTCTAAGAGATGTTCTGTGATAGGAAGCGGATAGTTATCTCGAATTGTGGCTGCATTAACCTTCTTCAAATTAATGCATACACGCAGCTTGCCATTCTTCTTGGGCACCACTACGATGGGGGATACCCACTCAGTGTTCTCAGTTTCATAGATAAATCCAGCTTCAACCAGTCTATCTATCTCCTCTTTGATCTTGGCAGTGTAATTATCGTTATATGTATAGGGCTTTTGCTTAGAGGGTTTAGCATCTGAGGTCATGGGGATAGTGTGTGAGCATATGTCAGGGTCAACACCTTTCAAATCCTTGTAACTCCAAGCGAATACATCTCTGTATTCTCTTAGCAAGGCTATTAACGCATGCTCTTCTTCCTTTGTTAGGTCATGGCCTATGTACGTGCATCTCTCCTCTCCTTCTTCTAGGGCCACTACTATTTTCTTGGTGGTTTCTTTGTTGTCATAGGCCTCTCCTAATTGTGCCTCTCGTTTAGGCATTCTTATCATGACTCTCCTGTCGTCTATCTCATACTTCTTAAAATTTTCTGGGACCTCAAACAAAGATTCTTCCTCTTCTGGTGAGACTTCTCTCTTCTTTCGTTTCTTTCCTTCTTCCTTCGGGGTCACATATGTTGCTAATCTTACATCATTTGTAAGCTCTCCATGCCTCTAGGGTTGAAATTCTACTTCATGGAAGTATTCTTCATCTGATGCAAAAGGTGGGTCCATAATGATTGACTCTAGATCGGAGTCACTTGCATCCTCAAATGCATCAGGGCTAGGTTCGCATTCTTCTAGAACTGCCTCTCCCATGATTGGCTCTATGGAAAAGACTGAAATGTCATAGCCATCCTCATCACAGTGAGGTGTCCATTGTTCCTCATTGATGGCTACATCCATTGTTGCTAGGATTTCTGCCCAACCATGGGGTTCAAATTCCTCATCAGGAAAGACTATAGGTGCATAGGCTGGGTCTTGAATTGATCTATGGTTTTCTTTTGCACCTACCTCTCTGGCTTTCTCTCTCTTCTCTTCTTCTACTGCTACCTTACACATCCATAAGTGGGTGTCTTCATGCATCCACGAGGATCCGGATTCTATGGAATGCACAGGCTCAGTCTCATCTTTGGCTCTATGGATGGGATTCCATTGAATAGGAGGGACATCTCTATGAGAGTAATCCTTGAGATTGACTTTGGTCGTCACACCTAAGTGCTGCAGGTACAAAGAATTGGTTCCCCAATCCTGTACCACTTGCAACTGTCGCATAAAAGGTCGTCCCAAGATCATCTCATAGGCATGATTTTTGCTAAAGTCACATATGGCAAATGTGTGCTCAAACTCGACACCACAGGTGGTGAGAGTTATTCCTTCTAGCAATCCTAAGGGTCTCTCAATGTGACCATCGGCCATCTGCAATTTCATTCTCATTGGCCTGAGTGCTGGCTTGCCCCAACGTTTCCATAGGGAAGTGGTGGCAATTGCAACTCCTGCACCTGAGTCCAGAATTGCCTTGGTGGTGTACTCCTGGTAGGTAATGGGAAGATAGGTGTTCCCTTCTTCACCTTCACACATATCTCCTATCTTATCCAAGGGTATTTCTGGCACTGTCCTTTGGGATCCTACCTGGGAACGAGGTTTTGCTATCTCTGGTACTTGTTTGGCGACATGTTTCCACAATTCAGGTCTAACCTTGAGTAGCTCTTCTAACTTGAGATTGCACTGCACTTTAGTGTTTTTCACTACCTCTGTGTTCCTAGGTATGACTGAGTCCTCATTTCGTACCATGACCGTGGGTGTTCTCATACAAGTAGACTTAGCTTCCCATGGGCCTGTGAAGTGGGGTAGTTCTTGTAGAGAGTTAGACTCAAAGTCTAGTCTGTCCTGAGAGTGGGTGCTCTCCTGCTCCTCATAAATGGATGGGATGTCTTGTGGGAATTGGTCGCGTGCATCATCCACAAGTTCAATAGGAGGAGGGACTTCACTCTCTTTAGCCCATTTGTCTTCTTGAATCTCGCGTAGGAATTCTGGTGTGAACTGATTCATAGAAGATGATGTGTCTGGCTCCGTAGAGTTAGGCACATAGGCTTCAGGCACATAGGCTTCAGGCACATAGGCTTCAGGCACATAGGCTTCAGGCACATAGGCTTCCTAAGCAGGAATGCTTAATCTTTCACTTGCCTTGTCATTGTGTTGAGAGGCGGGTTCCTTTTCTGATTGTGCAATCAGCTTCTATATTCTTTCTAACAGTTCATCAAAGTGCAACTGTGTCTTCGCTGAACTAGAGATGTTAAATAGGCGACTGACCTCAAACATGGTCTGAGTCAATTCCACCATCTTAGCACAAATTTTGGTTCGTTCTAACTCTAGTTCTGCTCTTGGATAACACTTTTCATGATCAGTTACATTTCGCCCTTCTTGGATTCTGGCCTGATATGCTTTAAGCATCATATTAAGGTCTTCGGGAGTGGGATCCGCTAGGACTGATCCTACTCTAGGGGGTGGTGGAATTAGTTGAGGCGGGTTGGAAGGTGGCGGGTCGGATGGAGTTGGGAATGGTGGAGGTGGGGTAGTGTGAGAGGGAGTTTGAGATGTGAGTTCAGTTATCCTGGCCTTTGTTTCTCTGAGGCTTTCCTCGAGTTCACTCATCTTTTTTGCCCATTGCCGTTTCATTCTTTCACGGCTATCTCTCCAAGCTCTAGTCCTCTTTTTTGTCATGCTCTCTGTTTCACTAACATCTGGGCTCTTCTCCTGGTTTACCCCTGGGTTTTGCTGCAATGCTTGAGCTCTAGTGATCACTTGCACGGGTGTAGTGGAAGTGACACTTCCTGTGGAATCTACCACTAACCCAATAACGTTAATAGGAGTAATTTTTGGCATATTATTAGGATTCTTGGGGCAGTCTCGTAAGAGATGATCCTTTCCACACTCTTGGCAAAAACCCTGAATCGTCACTGACTGGGGTTGTGTAGGTGGAGGCAAGGGACAATCACGAATGAGGTGATCCCCCTGACATCTGTAGCATGGTCCTCTAGGGAAAGGGGGTCTTACCTGCCTAGGTTGAGGTCTAGGGTTGGGGTTTGCATACATGACGTTTGTGTAATCTGCCTCCCAACTAGGTTCATTTGGCTCTTCACTATAGTAGGACTCACCATGTTCAGGAGATTGCATGTAGTAAGCCTGGGGGCTATCAACATGTGTAGAATCAAAGCTATGGTCACTGGGATCACTTTCTGAAAGCACTGGTGTTACAGGGACTATAGCTCTATTCAGGTTTTCTTCTGCAGCTGCATACTTTACCGGAATCATGTTGGATGGAGCTAGAGGTTGTTGGGCTAACACAGGCTGAGGCCTTTGCTGGGCTTGATATTGTGGTTGGTAGGTTTGTTGAGGCCTAACATACTGCTGTGGTGGATATTGGTTCTGATATCTTCCTTGTTGAGGGTATGGCTGAGGGTAGGTTTGCCTAACAGCTTGCTTATTGTATGGGCAGTCTTGTGCTGTGTGATTTGTGTATCTCCGTTCTATGGTACAATATTGGCTACTCGGATTCACTTGGGGTTGAGCCGTAATGGGACATACATTCGCCATGTGGTCGCCACCACAAGTATAGCACCTTTTCACAGGGGCAAACCTTGGGATTTGTTTGTTAGTGACACCTAATTTCTAAGCTACTTTCTCTGCAAGTTCCTCAATTGATGTGGATTGCGTGGAAGAGAGGTTAGAGGCACTATCTGAATCTTTGTATATCTTGGAAAGCTCTAACTCCTCCCCTAGGTTATCCTCGATGTCAATGCACATGCGCACACACTCTTCTATGGTCCTAGGGTCCTTCAAGTACACATAAGATCTCAATTTAGTACTTAGCAATCCATCCAAGAATAACGCCACTTGCTTAGCTGGTGTGGGTAGCTCCGAAACAAGGCATCTTTCTAAGTATTGCCTAAATCTTCTTCCTGCAAGTCTCACGGTTTCTTGAGGGGTTTGCTTGAAGCTGTGAATCAGCGAGGAGGTATTATGCCTTATGCCACTCTTAGAGAATTCAATAATGAAAGCCTCTAGGAGTTGGTCTATGCTCCTGAACTGCCTCTCATTTAGTGGCTGAAACCATGTCAGGGCAGTGTTCCTAAGGGTCAGACCAAAGGCATTGTACTGAGTGAATAGATCCTCTACTTGTTCAGCTCTCAGGACTTGCCATCGTATGGATCTCCAGTGCCATCGAAGTAGTTCTTCATGGACTTAACTAGCTGAGTCGGTCTCAAAGTCCTTGTGTGCTCTCTAGGTTGTGGTAGAGGGAACTCATCCGCATTTCTTTGATTCTTGTGAGCTCTAAGTATCTCAGGTTCTACTCTATTTGTTTCCGTCCTCGTTCTTTCTCTGCCCACTGGGTTGGCAAAGCTTACTTCTGGTCTATCTCTACTTCTGTCTCTTTGCATTCCATGAGCTTGGGATGTTCCAGCTCCAGGGTGACCAGAGGATACATTCGATCTTGGTTGGGGGAAAACGAATTCACCCTTCCAAGTGTAAGCATGCCTATCATTTTCTGTCACCACAAAGATCCTCTCCGAAGCGTGATCTAAGTAGGTCACTCTACCTGGGCTATCAGGATCCTTAAACTCATAGATCATGATTGTTCCTATATCAATTGGCCGATCAGGTTTGTACCTCCAAAAGGCTTTGTCAGTCTCTCGATTGAGGAGCAAATCTATGCTCTTATTATCCTGGGGAATCCACTCCGGTGTGATAATCCTAGTGAGAACCGATTTACCTCGAGGGGTTCTAGGTTCTGCACCCATGTTTCCTTGCTCCAGGTCACCTAAGTCTGCTTCGGGGATCACATTTCCAAATTCGTCCGTCCTATCTGGATGACTGGTGACTACGTATATGGTTCCTTCTTTGTCCAAATATGCTCCATTTTCAAACTTGACAGCTGGGTGCTCTAATCCAATGGATTGATCAGGATTCTTAATCTGTACCACAGATCTTCCTAGGCCGTCCTCATAGATGTTGGCACCTAATCGGTTGGTCCTAAGGTATTCCAACTGCGTTTTGTAAGGGCCTTCTACCCTGTGCAGGTATGGCACTCCTGAACTGCCTGTAGGTCTCTCCATACCTTGAGACATCTCGGATTCACTAGTCTCAGAACTTGGGTAGTATGAGTGGTGGCTCAACTGCTGGGCCCACGACCTAGCAGTGTGGTTGACACTAGCCTCTGAAGACCTAAGGCTTTGTCTATCCCTTACTAGATGTCGCCCTGATCTAAGGTTCATAAGCCTAGCTGAATAGCCCAATTTTGCCCAAGTACAACCTCGTTGCAGAGTCCTTTTGTATCAGTTACTTGATTCTTTTTAGTTGATTCCCGTGTTAAAATTCTTGTGTGATATCACGTCGTAAGGTATATTTGAGTGTAGTTCCGCACTTAAAGTTGCTCGTTCCATGTTAACTTCTTTTCCTTTAAAGTTCTCGATAGTACAAAGATTATGTCCTTAGCTTGAACTTGAGAGTTTAGGTATGCTCCAACTTGATAATTGCCTATCGTCGCCCTGACTTACTCCTACCTCTAGTCGTTCTTAGCCTAAGCTAGGAATTGACAGAGGGGGTTGAAAGTTTCCAACCTTTTGTTTCCTGCTTGGTTGCCCTTGAATGCCCAGGAAGTGTGTTCCCAAGCTTGCACTTACACTCGCTTAGAACGCCTTTCGATGCTCTCAATAGATCTGTAGAGTTCCAAAGTTAGCTTTAATATTTAAATTCCAAAGACAGAACCAATGATTCTCATTCTTGTAGCACAAATACTAATTTGCATAGTGAATTTTAGGAAAACAATTCTTAAGACCCTTGACTTTGATCCCCCTGAGTATGGTCAACTTCAAAATACCCTAGCTGAAAACCAATGCATTATCTTTATAAAAAACAGTTGAGGGCGTGTAGTATATGCCACGAGCTTTCCAACAAGTCCTAGAGCTCAAAAAATGGATTTCGTATGAAAAAGTTATGCCCGTTCAGGGTTCTAGGGTTAAGACAGGGTTCAAACAGGATCACTGTGCAACAGGTTTTCCCCAAGTTGTTTTCCTAAGGCCTCCTTATGTGCTCTAGAGTAAAATGTTTATGCCCAAAAATTAGCCCAACTCTTCAATTAAAAAACCCTAAAAAATTGGCTAAAATTGGCTGTCAATCGCTATCGACAGGGCTGTCAATCGCGATGGACAGAGTATCAATCGCGATGGACAGAGTATCAATCGCGATGGACAGGCGATCAATCGCGATGGACAGGGGTTAGTCAATCGCGATGGACAGGCAATCAATCGCGATGGACAAGGGTCAGTCAATCGCGATGGACAGGCAGTCAGTCAATCGCGACGGACAGGCAATCAATCGCGATGGACAGGCGATCAATCGCGATGGACAGGGGTCAGTCAATCGCGATGGACAGGGGTCAGTCAATCGCGATGGACAGGCAGTCAGTCAATCGCGATGGACAGGCAGTCAATCGCGATGGACAGGGGTCAGTCAATCGCGATGGACAGGCAGTCAGTCAATCGCGATGGACAGGCAGTCAATCGCGATGGACAGGGGTCAGTCAATCGTGATGGACAGGCAGTCAATCGCGATGGACAGGCAGTCAGTCGCGATGGACAGAGCTGTCAATCGTGATGGACAGAGCTGTCAATCGTGATGGACAGAGCTGTCAATCGCGATGGACTGAAATTTTGCAAAATTTTCAAAAATTTTTGTGGAAATGTGGTGTGCAGGGTCTCTAGTCCACTGTGGTGCACTCAGATTTACCAAAAGGTGAAAATTTCTGTCAATCGCGATCGACAGGAGTCGGCGACTGCGAGACAGTTCTGCACATTTCCATACCTGCCCGACATGCTGGAGGGGATGATGATGCTGAAACCTGTAAGAAACTCCAAAAGCATGCAGAAAATAGCACACAACAGTTCGCTCTCTCGCTCTCTCTCACAAGTGAAATGAGGGAAATGAGGTGGAGAAGGTGATATAATCAAAAAACTGAAATTTTCGCGATGATGGAAGTGGAGGTGGAAGATGGTGATGATGATGATGGTGATGATGGTGGTAAGGTAAGAAAGAGAAAAATAGGAAAAGTAAAGAAATTACCTACAACGCCAACGTCTCCAATCTACATCTTACCATCACACGCTCGTCCTCAAAGCTTGATCCCCGGCAACGGCGCCAAAATTTGGTGTAGTTCAGTGATGAGTAGCACCTCCTTTAATGTCAATCCGGGAAGACATGAGGATGGTATGAAGACCTCGAGCAAGTGGAGGCACAAGTGCGTGAGTGAGAAGCACACAAACATGCACACACATACACACACGCGCACACACGGCGAGACAAAGAGTGAGAAGCAATGGAGTTCTTAGATTACTTTCAAAAAGCTCTTACAAGTTCGTTTCAATTACAATCTAACTTCAAAAATGAGCTCTCTAGCTCTTTTTATAGTTTTTGACTAGGTTTTGGCCCTGTCCAGACCTAGTGTCCGGCCTAGTTAAAAATTAGGTTCCAGGGCCAATTTGAGGGCTTAAACGGAGTCTAAAAAATACGAAAATTGATATGTAGGTACTTCTAAGGCTCCTCAAGCTCAAGGACTCCTTGGCTTGCACAAAATGGAGCTACAAAAATATGAAATGGTATTTACAATGATTGTTAGCGATAAGAATCACTGTTATAAAGATGTTGATTTGGAAAAATTTGCAGGGCCTATCTGCTAGATTTGCGTCAATTGCTTTGTCTACTTACTCCTTCACCTCGCTCTGACTCTCTCCGCTGGCTTCCTTGTCTAGTCAGTCCTTGGGTGCCCATACTGCTCTCAACATCCATCATCGAGGTTTACAGATTCCAATATAAGTTTAGGGATAATTAAGATCATAGAGAGATCTTGTGTTGGAAGCCCTAGTTACCTAAGCAAGATAGAAGTAATTCCTTGACTTGGTATTCTAGCAAGAAGTATCTAAGTAAAGGATACTCTATAGTAGGATTAAGCTTCTAGACTTTAAGATAAATATCATCTATACATCAGTGTTGGATATAAAGTATGGTGGTATGGGACACTATACCTTATATTCATATTAATGTAGGAATGATGGTATGGGACATCAGACCTTGATATGATAGGTATCTTTTAGTCTTAGGCTCATGAGTTGGAGTGAAATTCCACCCCAAGGGAAACTGAAACTTCATATGAAGTATAGAATGCTCAAGAATATGAGCATGAAGCACTTCAAATATCAAGTAACTGAGAAAATTTTGAAGATCATGAAGTGAAATCACTTTCTAGACCTTCATAAAGATTTTTTAGTAAGACTAATGTAGTCTCGTTAAGAATTTTGAAGTTCTTTATTAGAAATGCTACATGGATTTTTGGAAAGAGAACTTGGAAGAATCCTTTCAAGAAAGGTAAATTTGACCAAGTCAATCTAGGTTGACAAAATACAACTAAGTGAGTTAATATCTTTTAGAATAAAGATGTATCAAGAGATATTTAAAAAGATTGACTTAAGTTATCTATGTAATTGAGGATAGACTAAGTTACTCCAAAATATCTTGTTGATAGTACAAGACAATCATCCCATAAAGTAAGAGATTTATACTAGACTTGGTATTTGAGTCTATAGGAGTTTCAAGAGATTGAAAAGGACTAAGTTCTTAATTAAGATATTTGAAGCATCACAGTTTGAGAGTAAAGTTCAACATCATCAAAACTTGGTGGCTTAAGACACTGATGTTTTATACCACTAGAGTTTGGTAGATGGATGATGGTTTAAGTTTACCCCAATGATCTTCTTGAGTATTTAGATTTAATCTCATAAAGATAGAAGCAATGCTTCAAACCATTAGCTAGAATTAAAATCCTTAAAGTTTTGAGCCTCATCTGATTTGACTCAAATCATTTTAGTGTTTCAGAAGTTGAGCGGTTACATCGAGTTTTGGTTTTTCCTTCTCGCTTTTCCAAACCTTGGATTTGACTTGGAAGGAATCTTCAAAGTCACTCCTAGATCAAGTTTAGCTAGATGGAATGGATAACCAAATTAAACATCAAAAGGTGGATGTTTTGTATAGAATCCCTTCAATTTCAGAAGACACTTGAATTTAAGAACTTGTTCATTCATTGAGTATGGTTTCAAATATCAATGGATAAAGAGAGATTATATTCTCTCAAAGAGTTTGAATAAAACTCTTGAAAAGAAAAAGGTTAGGAATTGTTTCTATTTCCAACAATTCCAAAGAATTCAAGCCTATGAGGAAAATAGCCTTAAGTGAGTTGGTTGACCAAAGAAAAGGATCACTTCTTTCCTACATTTTACTTTGACTCTAAGAGCCTACTAGAACATGGTAGTCCTATATTTGGGAAAAAGAGATTAGTAAATGTTGGTTAAGAAGTAGAACATAGATGTTTTGGGTCGACCTCTATTTAAGGTGACTTCTCAAAGTCTTGAAGTAATGAGTCATCCACCTAATTTGCTAGATCCATTGCACCAATAGTGCATAGAAATGGACCCTCATAGCAAATTAGCTGGAATGTTTTAGAAACCACCGACTTCATATGTTATGCTATGGATGCACACTTTGCACACAACAAAACATTAAAATAGGCAAGGATGTTTTTAATCCACCCTTATCATTCTTTCATATTTAGCACTTGAATTAGTGTTTCACATGAAAGGTTAAGTAATATCAGAATGATTTGGGCAGGGATTAGCCCACAAGAGGATTGCCTTCTTTTTTGATCTAGTATGGGATAAAATCCCATTCTAACAAAGAGGCAAATTAGAGAGATGAAGACCATGATCTATGGGAAATAATCATGGGGCACGGGGGAATACTCCACATAATATACCTGCACACATTTTCGAGGACGAAAATGTTAAAGGGGGGAAGAATGTTGTATAACTATGGGTCAAAGTGGCCAAAGACATGGGTTTTCAGGGTCCAAAACCACATAGAGAACCCTTGGATTCTATTGGGAAACCCTTGGGAAAGTGTCTCCAAGAGTGTGGTTTGAACCCTTGAGTTATTTGGATTTATTTGCTCCCAATTGAAGGGTTTTGACCCTTAGGATTGATATTTCCTAAGGGTATGGTATTTAACCCTTAAGGAGATCTCAAGCCTTGAGACTTGTACGTACAAGCTTGGGAGAAGTTCTTTTAGAATCCATGTGAGAGCCATGTGATTCCATGTGATTTCCAAGGTTAGAAGGCCTTGGATTAGCATCCATGTGGAGGGGACACTTGGCAAGATCTCCTCACATTTCCCCCTTGGTCTTGAGGTATATATATGGGTGGAGTTGGTTGGGCGGATACGTGCATCTCTCACCCCTTGTGGGCTAGGCTAGTTATTTTGGATTATGCTTAGTCTTTTTGTGTAGTTTTCACAACAATGTTCTTCATGTTCCCAAAATCACGAAGAATTTAGTTTCTCTAAGGAAATGGTTGAGAGAGGGTTGCAAGTCAAGTTCAATAAGAAAGAATGCTTTGTGGAATATCCTAAAGAGGGATACAAATTGATAGCCAAAGGTAGGCAGGAAGGAAGATTATTCACTTTGAATGTGAAGCCTAACTTCAACCACACAACATATTTCACATTTTGCAATAGGAAGCTAGTTGAGTTGTATCTATGGCACAAAAGGTATGGACACATTAATACATAGAGATTGAAGGTAATGGAGAAGAAGATGTTAGTATTAGGGTTACCTAATCTCTATAATCAAAACCTCAAGAATTTGTGTGAAGCTTGTCAATTAGCAAAGTAGACGAGGTTACCATTCAAGAAAAGCAATTACGTGAGCTATCATCCACATGATCTCATTCATAGAGATGTTTGGGGACCTACAAATTGGATATCAATTGTAGGAATAGGTACTTTGTAAATTTCATTGATGATTTTACACGGATGAATTGGCTCTTTGTTTTAAGCATAAATTAGATGTCGTTTTATTATTTCAAGAAGTTCAAAGCTATGGTTGAAAGAGAACATGATATGTACATCAAATGTTTAAGGTGAGATGAAGGGGGCGAATACTTCTCCCATGAGTTATCTGATCTCTTGGAGACTAATGTTATCGATATACAAATCACATGCAGGTACACACCACAACAAAATGGTCTGTCAAAGAGGAAAAATAGGTATGTTGTAGAATGTGCAAGGTTCATGATGAAGGAAATGGGAATGCCCAATTACTATTGGGATAATGCAACAAACACAACTATATACATCATGAAAAAAGCTCCCACATTAGGCATACATGCTATCACACCTTATAAAGCTTGGTATAGTAGGAAACTAGATATTTCACACTTGAGAGTCCATGGTTGCACATGCTATGTACTAATTTTAAATGAATTAAGGAACAAGCTTGATGATAGATACAAAATGTCTGTGTTCATAGGATATGTAGATGAGAATAACGGTCATACATGTTATAATCCAACAAAAAGGAACTAAAAGTATCAAGGGATTGTAGGTTTGATGAACATTTACATTGGTATGCTACAAATGTATCTATGCCGCAAATTGAAGAGGAGGAAACGAGTACTTTAAGAGATGAACCAGAGCACGAGGTTCTTAATGCACCAAAAGAGTCAAGTTTGTTGGTGCATAAAAACCATCAATTGATGTTTTGGACAAAGTTTTGAAGTCAAAGGATGAAGCAAAGACCAATATATGAAGCTTGACGTAAGTGCATGATGAGAGAATGAACTTGTATATACATGTACACTAAACTTGTAATTAGCGTGAACTTGTATATACATGTACACTAAACTTGTAATTAGCTTACTTATACTTTTGTTATGGTGATGATCTTGTACATATATGCCTATATATACAAGTAGAAAGTCGGGGCATGTAAGAGTGATGATGAATGAAAAGTTGAAAGAGCCATTAGACACTTTGAAGTGAAGAGAATATCTCTCATAAAACACATGTAAAGTTTTCCTAAATAGAAGAAAAGTTGCACCTGATATTTTGCTCCGAGCTCCTTCTGTGTTTATCATCTTGTGAAATGCTTTTGTACAAGTCTAAGTCTATAGTGAGTGACTTTTGTAAAAATTTTCAGATTCTAATTGTGATCAGGCTGAGAAAATTGAAAGTAGGAACATTTACATGTGTAAATGTGAAGAAGAGAAGATTGCAGCAGGTGCAAATTTGATGATAATGTTTTGGTCAGTTCTCCTTCCACAGTGTAAAGTTTTGAACAAGCAAGCACTCATTCTTTAAGTTGTAAGGTAAGATACCTATGGCTAAAAGCATTTGATTAAACGAGTTCTACTTTAAGAGGACTATGCATTAGAAGCTGCAGATATCAAAGTCGACTATAGAGAAGTATAGTTTTAGACATAGGTGAAGTGTTTGGAGTAAATCTCAAGATGTACTAAAAATTTTAAGAAGTTTTGACTTGGAGAAGGTGCGTAACCTTTAGGCAACATCTTGTGAAAAGTTGCATTAGAAACTTTACACATTTGGTCAGCCAATGAATGAGTCAAGTGCAACACACTTTTCTGTGTAGTAACTTCCTTCACAATTAGATAGAATCTTGATGGTTTGGAATTGGTCTTCCAAAATTGGTTAAGGTTTTGAATAGTTCTTGATATAGAGGTTCTCTAACATCAAGGATAACTTGTTCTTTTGGAGATTAACACTCTCCATCAATGGCATCAAAGCAAG
The DNA here is from genome assembly GCA_020310875.1 of Ceratopteris richardii. NCBI lineage: Eukaryota > Viridiplantae > Streptophyta > Polypodiopsida > Polypodiales > Pteridaceae > Ceratopteris > Ceratopteris richardii. The sequence goes on from CM035428.1 coordinate 21,212,800, forward strand.
AATCATCAAAATTGAAGAAAGGAGGATCCTGACTGTTGCAGCTATACGGAAATCAACCTTTGAAGATTCAAAAGGTGAAAGTTTGAAGTGAAAGCTAGAGAAGGAGGCCTGAAGTTATCAACAAGACCAAAAGGAACTACATTCAAAATTTCTCACAAAGCTTGAAGAGTTTAATACACAGGTGAAGAAAGGATGGGAGATTCTCTTCAGATAGAGAAATTGGATAGAGAAAACTATCGAGCTTGGTCAATGAGGATGGAAGCTCATCTCATGAGCAAAGACCTGATAGGTTATATCACACGTGAAGAAGAAAAACTAGAATTCAGAGATCCTAGTGTTCCAAGTAGGGATGAACTCTCAGATTTGAAGACATGGATGAAGAAGGATGCTGAAGCAAGGAGCATTATCTACATGGGAGTCAATGATTATTTTCTACCTCACATTAGAGGACTTGAAAGTGCAAGTGAGATTTGGAATGCTTTGGAAGAGCATTTCCAAAACACTACAAAGTCGAGAAAGGCATCTTTGTGGGCAGAGTTTACAACATTCAAAAAGAAGGCTTCTCAATCCATTTCTGATTATGTAACAAGGATTAAGGACATTGCATGTGCACTAGGAGCAGTTGATGAAGATATTGAAGAGGATAAATTGGTAAGGCAAATCCTCACAGGTTTGAGAGGAGATGAGAAATGGAAGCCATTCATTTTGTCTACTGAATTGTCACTAGATCATTTTACTCTTGATTTGAATCAATTGCTAGGTCATATGCTAACCTTTGAGCAAGATGTCAAAGGTGATGTTGATGAAAGTCAAGCAGAAGCAATAAAGATGGAGTCAAAGCTTGTTGGATTTGCGGTAAGACTAGTCATTTAGCTCATGAATGCTAGCATAATAATCAGAATGGTGGAGGATACAATCAGAATTTTAACTCAAGAGGAAGAGGTAATCGAAATCAGAGAGGTAATTTCAGAAGTAGAGGTAGTAGAGGTCACTTTGGAAGAAATGCGGGTAGAGGCTTCCAAAGTCAATCCTACAATAATACCTACTACAACTATGCTTCAGATTAGAAGGAGGATTCAACCTTGATTATGAATGCAACTTGTGAAAGACAAAGTGAAGATCAAAGAGTCTTCTACATTGACTTAGGGTGTAGCAATCACCTGAATGGAAACATAGCTTTGATGATAGATTTGGAGAATAAGGTAACTAATCATGTAGTTCAAACAAGTGATAATACAAAGCACAATGTGAAGTCAATTGGATCAGTGAAGGCTAAGGATGGGAGCACTCTTCTGAGTAAGGTTTTGTATGTTCCTACAATTCTAAAGAATCCGATAAGTGCAGGGAAACTTGTTGAGAAAGGTTATGAAGTAAGGTTCACTAATGATGGCGTTTTTGTGGAAGACCCTAGCAATGGGTATAAATGCATTGTTTCAAGGAAGAAAGAAGGAAGGCTCTTCACACTGAAGATTCAAGGCAATGTTAGTCATGCCTTGTTTGTTGAGATATCAAGCTCAACATGTGATGATCCAGGATGACACATACCAGTTTTTCACTTCTCGGACATGTATAGTGGTCACGCCGGTATATGTCAGGGATACTTCATTGAGCTTTATTAGATTTATCTACCGAGAGTGATGGCACATTTGTTTCTTGCCAGCTCACTCGTTCGCGGACATTAGGTTTTCCTTATGTACTGGTCTTTATATATTGCACTTGTTGTATTCTTGTTTTTTAGGTCATTCTTGTACATTCCTTTTATGTAATAGAAGAAGAAGAAGAAGATCATTCTTCCTTGCCTCAATCTGTGTATGTGTTTCTCCTCCTTGAGAGTGAGAGTGTGTGTGTGAGCTCTCTTCCTTATCTCCTTCCTTGTGACATGGTATCAGAGCCAGTGTGGCTGTAGAGAGCTCGTGGAGAAGGCCACGGTGAAGACTACGTGGCAAGGCGTGGAGAAAACGCGATTTCACAAACGGCCTCCGTTTGCTACAAAAATCGCCATGAAGTTTCGGAGCCATCTCGACCTCCGTTTCAAGCCCGCAAGGTGGGGCCCACAGAAAAACTGGTCAGTTTCAGAAATTGTAACTTGCGTTGTGTTCGGCGACACTCATATATTCCAGATCCAGAATTTCAAGCGATTCCGTGTACTGTTGATACACGAAAACTGTGTTTTTTTTAGATCAAACTGTCACGTCATAGTGCGACAGTGTTCAAGAAGGAGTGCTACTTGTAGTGTGTTGCAGTGTTGTGAATTGTTGCAGAAATGGCAAACGCAGATGGAATGAGTCAGCTTATGAGCGATAAGCTGGACAAGAACAACTTCCATGCTTGGAGATTCAGAATGAGGAATTTCTTGGTGGGAAAAGGCTACTGGAAGTACATCGAAGGAGAGAATGAAAATGCTTCGCAGTTACCAGAAAGGAATCGTACTGCAGAACAATTAAGAGCATATGAGGAATGGAATCAAGGAGCATGAAAGGTAATGTATTGGCTATCTGTTAGCATACAGGATAGCATGATTGGACACATACAGGATGCCAAGACTCCAAAAGAGGCTTGGAACAGTTTGGTCACTTTGTACGAGACCAATAGAAAGGCACGGAAGTTGCAACTCAAGAACGAGCTGCATACATTGGAGAAAAAGAGCATGTCGATAAGTGACTACACTTTAAAACTCAAAAGCATATGTGAGTCACTTGCATCTATTGGCGTGAATGTAGATGATGATGATAAGGTGGAAGTGTGCCTTCGTGGTTTAGGAGCTGCATATAAGCAATTCAGAACTTCTATACAGACCAGGGAAAATATTCCAAATTTTGCTGATTTGGTATCTATGCTGATTATTGAAGAAAAGAATCTTGGTGAGGATTCAAACTCCCAAGGAAAGCCCAGTTCTGAGCAAGTATTCTACTCTGGCAGAGGAAGAGGCAGAGGTTGAGGTTTTGGAAGTGGAAGAGGAAACAATAACCAAGACCAAGGACAACAATAGAATCATGCAAAAGGAAGAGGACAGTTCCGAGGCAGGGGGAGTCAAAGAGGTCGCAGAAATTTCCAAAGAAATGATTCAGGTAATGATAGTAAAGGATGCTGGAATTGTGGTAAACCTGGACACTTTGAACGTGATTGCAGGTTGAAGAATCAAAATAACAGAAGGCAGCAAAACAACTATGCATCCACAAGTGCAGATGATTCTGAGAAACTGTTTATGGTGCAACATCACATGATGAATACGATGTCTGCTGGTGTTTCAAAATCGAATGATAATGTCTGGTATGTTGATTCAGGTGCTTCAAATCACATGACCAGTCATGCAGAATGGTTTAGTAGTTTGCAAAAAATGCCAGTTCTTGGATATGTTGAAACAGGTGATGATACATCGCATCCTATTGAGCATACAGGAAACATAGCATTGTCTATGGAGGACGGAAAGGTAAAACATCTCGTTGATGTGCTGCATGTTCCAAATATAACAAAGAATCTGGTTTCTGTTGGACAAATGGTTGACAAGGGATTACAAGTCAGATTCAATGCTGATGGATTATATGTAGAAGAGTACAAGCAGGATGGACGATTGGTTGCCAAAGGAAACAAAGTGGGTAGGATGTTCATCTTAAATGTGAAGATTCCTGAAATGAATGCAGCCATGTTTGCAAAAGGTGTAGGAGTTATTGCAGATATAGAGATATGGCACAAACGGATTGGACATGCAAACTTGCAAAGGCTGAAACTGATGCAGTCAAAGGAGATTGTCCATGGACTACCAAATTTCAAAGTTGCAGAAATGCAGAAGGTATGTGCAGCATGTCAATTTGGTAAACAGTCAAGAGCATCATTTCCACATGACAAGCATGTTAGTGAGAATGTACTAGAAGTAGTACATACAGATGTTTGGGGTCCAGCAAAGACCACATCTATGGGCGGTTGCAGGTTTTATGTTACCTTCATTGATGACCATACACGCAAAGTATGGGTATATTTCATGAAAGAGAAGAGCGAGGTGTTCACTCACTTCTAGAATTTTAAAGCAGACAGGGAAGTACATTCAGGCATTAAGATCTGATGGAGGAGGTGAATACATGTCAGATGAGTTCAACAGTTTTCTAAAAAATCATGGAATTCGGCGTCAGTTTTCATGCAGGTACACACCACAATAGAATGGCGTTGCTGAATGCAAAAACAGACATATTGCAGAAATAGCAAGAGCCTTAATGGCTGAGAAGAATATGCCTCATTGTTATTGGGCAGAAGCTGTGCATACTGCTGTATACATCATGAACAGAACTTCAACTGCTGCTGTACATCAAGTTACACCTGAAGAGAAGTTTACAGGTAAAAAGCCAAACTTATCACATTTGAAAGTTTTTGGCCGTATTGCATATGTACATGTCCCAGATGAATTGAGGACGAAGCTTGATCCAAAAGCAGAAAAGTGTGTCTTCATTGGATACTCCCTTGAGCAAAAGGGATGTAAATGTTATAACCCACTCACACGACAGGTAAAGGTGAGCAGAGATGTGGTATTTGATGAAATGTCAAGCTTCTATGCAGATGCCAAAGAAGGATTGAGTCTTGAACCAAATGACAAAGAAAGTGATGAAAAATCAAGTGCAGAATCTCAGGTTTTGAGTGGACTAGATGCATCACCAAGCAATAGTTCCAACTCAAATCCATGGAGTGGAAGATTACGTGGGAATTTCAGTCCAGCAAATTCATCAAATACATCCAAGAAAGGTAAAGAAAAGCTTTCTGCTGGTCATAAAACATGTGCAGGTTTTGAAGACATTGATGGAGATTCAAGCGGTTTAGAAGAGAGTCTTGATGAGGAACTTGGATTGCCCTCTGTGAAGACTCTAGGAGTAAGAAGGGCACATGCAGATGATACAAGGAGAAGTGACCCAGGACCAAGAAGATCTGGGAGGATGCATAATTCAGTGCAACGATTGACATATGATAGTTACATGGCTCGCCATTGTGCCTACATGACAAAGGTAATACAAGATGCTGAACCTTCTTGTTTTGAAGATGCAGTTGGTAATGCAGATTGGGAAAAAGCTATGGATGAGGAGATGGCTGCACTTTATGGAAATGATACATGGAAGCTGGTTCCATTGCCGCAAGGAAAGAAACCCATAGGCTGTAAATGGGTTTACAAGGTAAAGCATAATGCTGATGGTAGCATAAGCAGGTATAAAGCACGATTGGTAGCTAAAGGATATGCATAGACATATGGCATTGATTATGAGGAAACATTCAGCCCTGTAGCTAAAATGTCTACTGTCAGAACACTTGTTGCATTAGCTACAGCAAAAGAATGGACTTTGCATCAGATGGTTGTGAAGAATGCTTTCCTACATGGTGAGTTACAAGAAGAAGTGTGTATGGACCAGCCACAAGGATATGAAGATTCAAAGCATCCAGAATATGTTTGTAGGTTGCAAAAGGCTTTGTATGGGCTGAAGCAGGCTCCGCGTGCATGGCATGCAAGGATTGCTGATTGCTTAACCAGCATTGGGTTTTCTATGTGTGATGCAGATCACTCACTATATGCAAGGAAGGCTGATGATGGCATCACTATTTTGGCTACTTATGTTGCTGACCTGATTGTAGGTGGTGATAATGAAGAAAGCATCAAAGAGGTAAAGAAACTTCTTATGCAGGAATTCGACATGAAAGATCTTGGTGTGTTGCGCTATTTCTTGGGCATTGAGTTTATACATACAAAAACATGTATATGGATGTCGCAAAGGCAATATGCCTTGAATATGCTGCAAAAGTATGGTATGGCTGATTCTAAGCCAATTTCTATGCCTTTAGGTCAGAATTTGAAATTGGATACTACATCAGGTGAAGCATTGGAAAATGCTACTATGTACAAGAAAATTGTGGGAAGTCTTTTATATCTTACAATTACAAGGCCTGATTTAAGCTACACTGTTGGACTTGAAAGTCAGTTTATGCAGGTTCCGAGGAAGCCACATTTGGATGCTGTGAGGCACACTCTTATGTGAGTGCTACTTTGGATTATGCATTGTTTTATGAAGCTGGTGTAGATTTGCAGGTTCATGGATACACCGATGCAGATTGGGCTGGTAGTACTCCATATAGAAGATCTACTAGTGGCTTTCTTTTCTCACTTAGAGGTGCAGCTATTACATGGAGCAGTAAGAAGCAACCCACTGTTGCTTTGTCGAGTACAGAGGCTGAGTATAGAGGTGCTGCAATGGAAGCATGTGAGGCATCATGGCTGGAGATGTTACTTGCAGATTTAGGTGTGGAAGTGCAAAAGCCTATCACTATCTATTGTGATAGTCTTAGCAGCATACAGTTAGCACGGAACCCTGTTTTCCACGCTAGAACAAAGCATATCGAGGTACATTATCACTTCATTAGAGAGAAGGTATTAGCAGGTGATATTGATCTTGTTTATGTGAGAACAGATGTGCAGATTGCTGATATTTTCACCAAAGCACTTGGAGCTGAGAAGTTGAAGAAATTTCGGGAGATGCTTGGATTACAGGATATGACATTGAGCTTGAGGGGGAGTGTTGAGATATCAAGCTCAACATGTGATGATCCAGGATGGCACGTACCAGTTTTTTGTTTCTGTGACATGTATAGTGGTCACGCCGGTATATGTCAGGGATACTTCATTAAGCTTTATTAGATTTATCTACCGAGAGTGATGGCACATTTGTTTCTTGCTAGCTCACTCGTTCGCGGACATTAGGTTTTCCTTATGTACTGGTCTTTATATATTGCACTTGTTGTATTCTTGTTTTTTAGGTCATTCTTGTACATTCCTTTTATGTAATAGAAGAAGAAGAAGAAGATCATTCTTCCTTGCCTCAATCTGTGTATGTGTTTCTCCTTGAGAGTGAGAGTGTGTGTGTGAGCTCTCTTCCTTATCTCCTTCCTCGTGACATTTTTCACTTATGAAGGACATATGATCTCTAAGTTAGATCTTTGGCATAAAAGGCTTGGACATTTCAATGAAAGAGGTATTAAGGATATGGTTAACAATGGTTCAATTCTTGGATTACCTAATGTTGCAGGTCAACATATCATTTACAAATGTGAGGCATGTCAATTATGTAAGGCTCATAAGCAATCATATAATAAGCATGGATTCATGTCTTAAGAGAAGCTTAAATTGGTACACACAGATGTATGGGGACCATCAAAAGACTTTGGCATTAGTGGTTCAAGATATTATGCTATTTATGTTGATGATGCTACCAAGTGAATCACCATATATGTGCTCAAAGATAAATTAGAGGTGTTCAATACATTTAAACATTATCATGTGTATGCAGAGAGAATCACAGGTCAAAAGTTGAAGAGAGTGAGGTTAGATGGAGGGGCAGAGTATTTCTCTAATGAATTCAGTGATTACTTGTGGAATGCAGCTATAAAAAGGGAGTTTACTTGCAGGTAATCTCCTCAACAAAATGGTGTAGCAGAAAGGAGAAATAGAATTATTCTTGAGTTTGCAAGGTCAATGATTAAGGAGAAAAATTGTCCCAATTATTTGTGGGTTGAGGCTGTAAATACGGCTACATACTTGGTTAATAGGTTACCATGTAAAGCTTTGCAGGGTATGACACCATATGAAGCTTGGTGGGGTAAGAGACCTACCTTAGATCATTGCAAAGTGTTTGGGTGTTTGGCTTATGCATATGTGGCATCACAGTTGAGGCATAAATTGGAACCTAAAGCTGAAAAGTATGTGTTCCTTGGTTATGATGATAAGCAGATGAGTTATAGGTTGTGGAGTCCATCCACAAAGAAATTCCTTGTGTCAAAAGATGTTACATTTGATGAGCAAGGTGCTCGGTATGCAGGTTTGATCCAGAATGTGATGAACCAGAAACTTCAAAGATTGGAGAACTCAGAAGGTCATCAAGGCATAAATGGCAACCTACAAGGTATAGCTATGAAACTTCTTTTTTGACTACTAAAGGTTATGCTTACATGATGAAAGCAGAGGAAGACCCTTCTACATATGAAGATACAAAAGGTATGGAAAATTGGGAGAATGCTATGCAGGAAGAGTATGATGCATTAATGAAGAATGAGACATGGGACTTGGTTCCTAAAACTAATAGTCAGAAGATCATTTGATGCAAATGGGTCTACAAGACAAAGAGGTATGCAGATGGAAGTGTGTCTAGATACAAAGCTAGACTTGTTGTGAAAGGGTATGCTCTTACATATGGTATAGATTATGATGAGACTTATAGTCTTGTGGCAAAGATGACAACGATAAGGACTCTCATAGCTATTGCTGCATGTAAAGGTTGGAAGATTTATCAATTATATGTGAAGAATGCTTTTCTAAATGGTTACATTTATGTTGATGTTTTCATGGAGCAACCAGAAGGTTTCAAAAATAAAAGGTATCCAAAATATGTATGTAAGCTCCAGAGAGCTTTGTATGGTTTGAAGCAGGCCCCAAGGGCATGGAATTATAGACCTGTGAAGTTCTTGAAGGAGCTTGGTTTTCAAGTGTCTAAAGCAGTTAGTAGCTTGCTTGTTAAACCAAGTGATGATGGGTTCATTTACATGTGCATATATGTTGATGACATAATTCTTACAGGTATAGATGAGAAGGGCATACAAGGTCTTAAAAAGCAAATGGAGAAAGAATTCAAGATCAGTGACTTGGGAGATTTTTCATAGTTCTTGGGCATGGAGATTTAATATAGTCAACATGGAGTATATGTAACTCAAGAAAGGTATTTGAAGAACTTGCTAATGAAGTTTAAAATGGAAGATTACAGGGTAGCACCTACTCCAATGGAGTTGAATCACAAATTGAGCAGACATGGAGGAGAAGAATTCAAGGACATGAAGTTGTATCAAAGTCTGGTTGGTAGTTTAATCTATGCTACATTAACTAGGCCTAATTTTTCATATGCAGTTGGAATGTTGTTTCAATTCATGCATTTTCCTAGGAGAGAACATTGGGTTGCAAGATAAAGGGTGTTAAGATACAGTAAGGGTAAACTCAAGGAAGGTTTGTATTAAGGTTTCACATCAAATACAAACATCAAGATATATGGTGATACAGATTGGGCAGGTAATTCTGATGATAGGAGATAAACCTATGGGTACTTATGTTATGTGGGAGATAAGTCAATCTCTGGGTGTTCTAGAAAGCAACACACAGTTACTTTGTCATCTATAAAAGCAGAGTATAAAGGTATAGTTGAAGCTGCAAAAGAGATCATATGGTTGAAGACTCTCATGAAGAGTTTTGACATCATTCACAGTACACCCACTATTCATGGAGATAATATGAGTTCATAGTATCTAGTTGCTAACCCTAGTTTTCATGCCAGGACTAAACATATTGAGATTCAGTATCAGTTCTTGAGAGAGAAGGTGATTGAAGTCATACATACTTCGACAAAAGATCAGATTGCAGATATACTAACCAAAAGCTTAGACATACCAAAGTTACAGAGATTTAAAGACATGGCAGGTATAAAGAAGATGGAGAAAACTTCAACTAATGATTGCGGGGGGTTGTTGATGCATGACAAACATCATGAGAAGAAGGGGGAGAGCTCAAAGAACAACAACAAACATTCATCTCAATGAAATTGTGAAATAAGAAGGTGTGATAGGGTAAGGTATCAAGTTAAAAGACTTACCAAGGATTCATTTATGGCTAGACATAATGTTTATATGAGCTTAAAGAAGTTGGAGAATCTTGGAGAATGTGAAAGGTTGAGTTGCAAGATGATGAAGTTAGTCCAACAAACCAACACAGGACCTACCCTAGCTCTTTGGATACGTAAACTAGAACTTATAGGTTTGTGATTAGTGCACTATAATAACAACTATATTCGAGCATCAATGAGAATCAAATGGTAAAAAATAGATAGATTTGTCTCACAAAACCTTGTATTTTGGGATGGATGTTATCACTTTAGATACTCAGAACAACCAACACAGTTACGATTGGAAAAATTTCACTTAAGGGAATGTTGCATAATAGGTTTGGCTTGCTATAATGCATAAAAGCCCTAATGTTTATCAGCCAATGAAAGATAATTAAGCTTAACAATGATTGGGTGTACCCCCAACTTTTGAGGGTTGTTTTAAATATGACCGCTAGACCTTCAACCTGCTATTTATCTAAATCTACTAAAATAAATGGATTTAAACTAAACACATAAACTAGAAAGTATTACCTTTCTAATGAGTGCTTGGTCATGCAATTTAGACGTCTTTAGAGTGAGAATCAAGCTTTGCATGATGATTCAATATGAGAAAGAAGGAGACGAGAACAATGATTCAAGAAGAACCAAGGTGATCACAAATATATCTATATTGCTTCAAATATCATCAACTAATATTTTATACTGTGTTGACGTATTATATAGTCTCTTGGGTGATCCTCCACGAATCAAATCCAAGGGTTTTCAATTCAAATCCTCACGGGATGTTTAGTTCAAAAGTAGAATATGACTTTCCTATAATCTAGGAAAAATGAATCATCAATTTTGATCTACTTTTGGTTATCAATTGGATCTACCAAATTCAACTAATTCTAAGTCATCACTTTTGGACCTTCACTTTGCTCATTTACAAAGAAAAATGCATTGGAAATTATGTAAGAAGGTGATCATATGATCAAACTATCAAGATAATATGTGAGCACATGTAAGTGTTCAAGAAATGTATTCTCATCAGTGGCACTTGGGTTTTACCCCCATTTTCAAAGCCATTCGTGCAATCAGAATTGCCATCAGAGTGAAGGTTTGTGAGCTGAAATTTCAGCATTCATTTTAGCTTTTGTCGAAGTAAAGATATTATCACATTCTTGTTCCTTAGTGAAATGGCGGTAAGGAATGACTTGTTTGGCATGCTTCAAGCTAAAGATAAGCTTGATAGGACTAACTATTTGATGTGGTCTTACATGATGAAGCATGTTCTTGTTCAACTTTGTAACATAGTGGTAGATGTAGATCGACGACCCGCAGGTTCTTCTACTTCACAGTCTACTGTCAAAGATGGAGCTTCTTCTTCAAGTATAGTGGTTTCTCCTTCTCCAGCTACATAGGAGCAGCTTAGATGGGATGGAAAAGATGCTCGATTTCATGCATTGATTGTGCTTTTTGTGAAGTGTCATATAGTTCCACACATTCGGTCATGTTCTACATCGAGACAGGCATGGGATACTCTTGCTTCTTTGTATGCCATGCGTAGTGAAGCACGTGTTGCATACTTGAGGAAGAAACTTGAGGATGTGTGTATGGCTAAAAATGAGTTGGTGGATGTGTATGTGATCTGCATCAAGGACTCAAAAGAGCAATTGGAAAACATAGATGAGATTATTCCTGATGCATCACTCATTTCTACATTGTTGAAAGGATTACCAAAATCTTTTCAAAGATTTGCTACTACACTCCATTTGGTTGCAAAAGGGAATCTTAATATATATGCATTTGATGCGGTTGTGTATCTTCTTTTGCAACAAGAGCAATCTAGAGTGAATAGGAGTGGTTTGATTGAGGGAATGCAAGCACTTGCTATCTCCCAAAAGGGGAAAAGTAAGTATCGTTGAGCTTTGGGCTCATCAAAATCAAAGCCTCAACCTTCCTCTTCCACTCATTCCTCTAATGATGGTGATTTGCAAAAGAAGAAGAGATGCAAATATTGTAGGAAGGATGGGCATACTATTGATGAGTGTAGAATGCTTTCTAAATGCAATGAAAAGAAGAAGGCATCCATCATGTCTATTGCTGAAAATTCAGCAAATGCAAAGAATGATGAAGCTAACATGGCTCAAGATCTTTGAGCATGTGTTTTTACATGTCATTATGATGCGTCTTTGTATTCTAAATGTATGGTTGTGAGTGAGGTTGATTCGGATTGGTTCTTTCATAGGGGCACTTCAAATCACATAACTTCATGCAAAGGGTTTTTTGTATCTTTGAAAGATTGAAAGGAGGACATGTGGTGTGTGCAAACAATGAATCTTATCCTATCATTGGAGTAGGAGAAATTGAGCTTACGACTACAAATGGAGGGTTGTTTATCTTGAAAATGCATTGTATGTACCCAGTAACAAGAAGAACTTAATTTCAGTTCCATTGATTGCCAAAGCTGGACTTCATGTACAATTTGTTGATGATAAGTGAATGGTTCATGATTTCAGCAATGTTGATGTTATCATGATGTCCGGTATATTATGTAATGGTTTGTATCGCATGGATACATACAAGAGGGCTGCCTCGAATGCCTTGGTTGCTCATACTTCTTCCATGGCTGAAATGGAGCTTCGGCATACTCGTTTTGATCACTTGAGCTTCAATAGTTTGCTTTACTTGCAAAAGAAGGACATGTTTATTGGTTTGCCAACATATGCATCCATTGAAAAGCATGCATGTGAAGGTTGCATTCTTGGAAAAATGCATCGTGCTTCTTTTCCAAAAGATAGTCATACACACACTATAAAAAAATTTCAGCTTGTTCATAGTGATGTATGTGGTCTTGTCAAGACTCCATCTTTTCGGAAGCATGTATATTTTTTTACCTTCATTGATGATGCTACTCGGAATACATGGCTGTATCCTATGAAAGCAAAGAATGAGGTATTCTCTTGCTTCAAAGCATTTTTAGCTATGGCTGAATTTTTTTCTTCACAAAAGCTTTTGACTCTACACACGGATCGTGGTGGTGAATACATGTCACATGCATTTGATTCTTTTCTTTGTGAAAGAGGTATTTCACACCAATGTATGGTGCCATCTACATCTCAGCAAAATGGTGTTGCCTAGCATAAAAATAGAACTCTACTTGAAATGGCACGATGTATGGTTAAAGGAAAGCACCTTCCTGACAAGTTTTGGATGGAAGCGGTCATGTGTGCAAACTATGTGTTGAATAGCTGCCCTACAAAAGCATTGAGATTTATCACTCCTTATGAGTCTTACAATAGACATAAGCCTATGGTTAGTCATATGTGTGTGTTTGTTTGATTGACATATGCTCTTGTGCCATCACAACAACATCACAAACTTGATGACAAGGCAAAGAAATGTATATTTGTTGGTTATAGTGCTGAAAGTAAGGGATATCACTTTGTACCATCCATTGATGAACACAATTATTGTGAGTCAAGATGTGGTATTTGCTAAAAATTCAATTTTCCCTAATACTTCAATGCAAAAAACAGCCAACAATTAGCTCACAAGATGTCTTCGATACACTCATGCCTTTGTACCAAAATGATGCACTTGACTATGGACATGTAGACCAACCATTTGAGACTCAAAGGGCTAAAAAATTCAAAAAAAATAGAGCTCAAAATGCAGAGAATGTCTAGCCAAACTTAGCTAAAATTTTTGAGCTAAAAATTGCCAGAACTGCTGGAAATTTCAGCCACATATGGCTGAACATTTGCATCAAAATATGGCTGAAAATGAGCATGAAATTCAGCCCACACATAATATACATGTTGACAATGTATTAGATAATGAACACATGTCTATCAAGGGTGCACAAAGTATGCCAAATTTGTTGAAACAAACTTTGCACGACGACAAATTGAGTGCACCTTTACTTGGTAGAACAAGGTCAAGCTCTCACCATGCATCAAGTAATTTTGTGGATTATTCTCTTATTGCAACAACATGTAATGAAGAGCCACTTACTTTTGAAGATGCATGTGATGATCCACAATGGATTAGTGCTATGCAATCAAAAATGGATTCCATACATAGGAATGGTACTTGGGAGTTATGTGAATTTCCAAAAGGAAAAATGCCATTGGTACAAAGTGGGTTTACAAGATTAAGAGAAAGTCTGATGGTAGCATTGATCAGTACAAAGCTAGATTGGTTGCCAAAGGATATGTGCAACAATATGGCGTTGACTATGAGGAAACTTTTGCACCTACTTCATGCATGACTACCATTCATATCGTGGTTGCATTGGCTACCCATTGAGGTTGGAAAATGCATCAGCTGGACATAAAAACAGCCTCTTGAATGATGATTTGCAAGAAGAGATCTATGTGAAGCAACCTCTTGGATTTGCCATAAAAGGGAAAGAGCATCTGGTTTGTCACTTGCATAAAGCCTTGTATGATGTCAAGCAAGCTCCACGTGCATGGTATGACAAGATCCATAAGCACTTGATTGCTCTTGGCTTCACATGTAGTCCAATTGAAAGCACACTCTATGTACGCGCTGGTTCTTTATGTTTATGGTATACTCTTGATTGGATCATGTGATGCAAAACTTGACATTCTTATGGCTGATTTCCAGCATACTTTTGATGTCACTTATCTTTGTCTTTTGAGCTACTATCTTGGCATCTAGTTTGTATCCATTGAGGGGGGAATTGTTATGCATCAAGCAAAGTATGTTTAAAAACTACTTCAACGTTTTGACTTTGAGGATTGCAAGCCAGTTTCCACACCAGTTGAGATAGGATTTAGATTCTCAATTGAGGATTCTAGTGATACACTTGACACTTCTCTTTATCAGCAAGTTGTGGGATGTCTTATATATGCATGCAACATAAGGCCGGATATACAGTATGTAGTTTCTCAGTTGAGTTGATTCATGCATAGCCCTGACACTAAGCATTGGCAAGTGGTAAAAGGTGTGTTTACATATCTTAGAGGCACTTTGAGCTTAGGTCTCTTTTATGGAAGAGATATTCAACCATGCTTGCATGCTTTTACAGATTGTGATTGGGCTGGTTGTTATGATACTCGCATGTCCACTAGTGGTAATTGCTTTTTCCTTCGAGACTCATGCATATCTTGGTTGAGTAAGAAGCAAACTACAATGGTGACATTCAGTTGTGAAGTTGAGTACAGGGCAGTTTTCACAACAACAATGGAGTGTAAATGTTTGAGACACCTATTGATGGATCTTTGCATGGAGATTGATGTTGCTACGCATATTCTCATTGATAGTTAGCATAGTAAGGCAAGTGATCAATAGAATAAAGAAAGATGACAAATGGGAAGCTTTCATCACAGCCATGGCCCTCTACATGGACATGCACGTTCCTAATTTCAACACCCTCATGGGACAATTTTTCACACATGAGGCAAAGCTTATGAAGAATGGAGACAATGCAAAAGGTAATAAATCCCCTGATCTCTATATAGATAAGAAAAAGAACAAACATAGCAAAGGAAAAGGTAAAAAGTTTGATGATGAAGGTAGCACCTCTCAAGCAAACTTTGCAGATAGAGGTAGAGGCTCAAGAGGAAGAGGTAGAGGAGGAAGAAAAGGTAGGTGGAGAGCTCAAAGCTCATCTCCATGTGCCATAATTGGCCTAAATAATCACATTACTAAAAATTGGTTCAAGAATCCTAGAAACCAAAGAGGTAGAGGTTACAAAAAAATAGACTATGGAAGCTCAAGAGGAAGATTCAACAATAATAATGGATAATACAACAACTCATACAACAAAAACCATCAATGAGGATACAGATGAAGGAGAGACTACAATAACTATGAAGATGATCAAACTCAAGAGGATTCATTAGTTCTAATCAATATGACCATGAAGCAAGGTAAAGTAGATGAACATGTATTCTATATAGACTCAGGTTGCTCTAATCATGTAGTAGGAAATGTAGCTCTACTCTCAAACTTGGAGGATCCAAGGAATAGGGATGCAGTCCAAACATGAGATAACACAAGGCATCTAGTGGAAAAAGATAGTCAAGTTCAAGACTTCAGATGGTAATATGAACCTATTGAGAAAGGTATTGTATGTACCAACTATCACCAAAAACCTCATAAGTGTAGGTCAAATTGTTGAGAAAGGATTGTAGGTTAAATTCACAAAGAATAGAGCATTTGTTGAGGATCCACATCAAGGATTCAAGTGGATAGAAGGAGGAGAAAAGTAAAGTAGATTATTTACATTTGAACTCCAAGATACTAGAAATATTGCACTGTTCAATTATGGTACTCAAACTCTATCAGAGTTGGAAATTTGGCACAAGAGATCAGCTCACATAGGGGAAAGAACTCTGACGCAAATCAATAGGGATAACAAATGATCTACAAATGAAGTGCTTGTGAATTTGGTAAGTCACATAGGCAACCTTTCATACAGAAGGGATACATACATTCATGGAGACCTATTGTAGCTAGATCATACAAATGTATGGGGACCAAGCAAGGGGCCTTCAATCTCTAGATCTAGGTATTATAAGTCATTCATTGATGATTATAGCAGGTGGAAAATACTAAAATTCATGAGGCATAAAGATGAAGTGTTTTCATGTTTTAAGGAATACCTAGCACATAGAAAATCAAACATGTAAAACCTTGAAGAGACTAAGGACAGATAGAGGGGGAGAATACTTCTCCCATGACTTTGATTCCTATCTCCAAGAGAGGAATTAAAAGAGAAATTACTACTTGGTATACTCCAAAGAAAAATGGAGTGGGAGAGAGGAGAAATAGAACCATAGTGGAGGCTCCAAGGTCAATAAATGAGAAGAAATTACCCAACTACTTGTGGGCAAAGGTTGTTCCACAACCACATATCTAATCAATAGACTCCCATCAAAAGCATTGGATGGCATGACACCATATGAAGCATGGAATGCAAGAATACCTAGTATTTACCATTGCAAGATCTTTGGGTGCATAGCATATGCACAGATACCTTCACAAATCAGAGGAAAATTAGATCCAAAGGCAGATAAATGCATATTTATTGGCTATGACCTTAATAAAAAAGCTTCTAGGCTATACAAGCCAAGTAAGAAAGGGTTCATTGTAAATAGAGATGTTTTGTTTGATGAAAACAAGTCTTGATTTGAAGATGATTGTAGAAAAATCAAACTTCCTTGTGATCTAGAGGAAGACTTTCCAACATTGTCAAAGAGAAATGAGCACACAATTGAAGCACTAAATGATTCAAATGATGGTCAGGAGACTCTGAGAAGGGAAATCAATTAATGGAGCTCCAAAGGCAAAGCTAAAGTGTAGGAGTTGAGAGATGTGGTAGAATCATCTCAAAAAACTATAAGATCTACTAGACAAAAGAGAAAGCCAAAGAGGTATGTTTATGATACTTCTTTGGTCACTAAACACTCAATATACATAGCACATGACTCAAACTTTGAAGAACCATCTACTTATGGAAAGCTACAAGTGTCTAACATGTGTGGATAAAATATCATATTCATTAGACCTCTGTTGATATATTTAGGTAGTGATGTGTGTGAACACACTAGGACCGCCGGGGCACTTTTTTCCCTCTTTAGGAGGTTTTTTTCCCCCGGCTTGTATATACGCCTATTGCCCTAATGGGCTACTTATCTTTGTACATTCTCTGGTAATACATTCAGTATTGTGTGTTTGTGCTCCAAGCTTCTTCTTCTTCCTTGTGCTGTTCACGTGCTTCCGCAAACATCTATCTTTAACAATTGGTATCAGAGCAGGTCGTCACTTCATCTAGGGCACCGTCGACACTCCTCCATTTGCAGTCTCCGAATCGCACGAGTTTTGGTGAGCATACTCAGCATGTTTTCGAGATCAAAACAACTTTGTATGTGGTGCCGAAATCGTGATCCGAGCTTGTTTCGGCCTCCGAACGCACTATCGTAGCGCTTGTGCAGGCTATTTTGTCTTTTTGTGCCAAAGGTATATACCAGTTTTTGTTCGCCAGTTTAAGCGTCTCAAAGTCTGCTACAGGTCTAGCAGAACTCGGCTGGGTAGTTCTGTTCAACTTTTTTAGATACAGTCAATTTTCTGCATCAAGGTATTTTAGTCACCGGCCATGGCTGAAAGCAGTGATGTATTCTGTATGTTGGCTGTTGACGATAAGTTGGATCGTACCAACTACCCATTATGGGCTTATATGATGCGACATGTTTTGGTTGCAAAAGGATTGTGGAACATTGTGCAGGGTGTTGAAAGACGTCCTGTTACACCTGTAACAACAGGTACTGCAAATACAGGTGCTCGAGCTGATGAAGATGGTGTCGAAGATGATATTCTGTAGATTCCTGTTCGTGCTGCTGTTTCTGTTGCACCTACTATAGAGCAAATTCATTGGGATGGCGGAGATGCCCAGGCACATGCATTGATAGCTTTTTCTATCAAACGTGCCATTATTCCTCATATTCGCTCTTGCAGAACAGCTAGGGATGCTTGGGATACACTTACCACATTGTACCAAGCTAGGAATGATGCTCGTGTTGCTTACCTCCGAAAACAGTTGGAGAGTGAGCACATGAATGAAGGTGATTCTATGGACAGTTTCCTAACGAAGATCAAATATTTGAAGGAACAGTTGATTTCTGCTGATGAGGTTATACCAGATAGCTCACTTGTGCAGACCGTTCTGAATGGTCTTCGTGATTCATATCAGAGTTTTGCTTCTACTCTTCGGTTGATGATGAAAGGCAATCCGAATGCCTTATCATTTGAGGAGTTAGTCTCTGTTCTGTTGCAGGACGATCAGTCCAGGCAGAACAGGTCCATTATGCGTGTTGCAGATCAAGCTTTCCTGGCTAATGAGAAGGGTAAAGGAAAATGGAGCTCTTCTACTAGTAAGCAGAAATCTGCAAATGCTGCACATTCGAAGAACCAGGATAAAGATGAGAAGAAATCAGAAAAGCAAAAATTGTTTTGCAAGTACTATAAAGGGAATGATCATATCATAAAGAACTGTCCCAAACTGGCTGCAAAAGAGGCAAAGAAAAAGGAGGCTGGAATGGTTGTTGCAGAAGCCTCTACACCAAAAACAGAGTCTGCTAATCTTGTGCAGGAAGAAGAATGGGCGTTTACTACTGTTTGCAGTTTTGACCCATCTTCTCATGAGCAGTGCATGTCTACAACGGACTCAGATGTTTGGTACTTTGACAGTGGGGCGACCAAACATATTACCTCACAACGCAGTTTCTTCTCTTCACTCATGCCTGCCCCTACAGGGAATACTGTCACATGCACCAACAACTCCTCTTATCCTGTTATGGGAGTTGGTAAGATCATTCTGACTACTGCTGATGGTAGTTCTTTCACCTTGTCAGATGCTTTATTTGTGCCAGGGATCAAGAAGAATCTGTTATCAGTTTCTGCATTAGCCAAGATTGGCTTGGTTGTGAAATTCGTTGATGACAGGTGTACAGTTCATGACCTATCAAATGGCGATGTGATTATTGCTTTTGGCATTTTGTGTCGTGGGCTATATAAGCTCATAGACTATGAAAGATCTGTGAATGATTCAGCATGTGCAGTTCATGATTCTCAGGCTATGTCAGATGCAAAGCTTTGGCATGCACGCTTTGGTCATCTGAATTTTGCTAGTTTGTTACGCTTGTAGAAATCTGATATGGTGTCTTCTTTGCCCAAGCTTGAGGCACCTGGAAAACATGTATGTGAACGCTGTATTTTGGGCAAAATGCAACGTTCCTCCTTTCCAAAAGATGGTTCAGTTCGGGCTACATAGAAATTGTAGCTTGTACATAGTGATGTCTGTGGTCCTATGCAGACACCCTCTTTTGGGAATTACCTTTACTTCGTGACTTTCATTGATGATTTTTCTAGGCATGCATGGGTATATCCACTCAAAGCAAAGTCTAAAGTGTTCATGTGCTTTAAACAGTTTTTGGTTCTGGCTGAAAATCTATCAGCATGTAAAATGGGCACCCTCCGTTCTGATCGAGGGGGGAATATATGTCTTCTAATTTTAATGCATTTCTGGCTGAACGTGGGATAAAACACCAGTGTATAGTGCCGTATACACCTCAGCAGAATGGAGTTGCTGAACGAAAGAACAGGTCACTCATGGAGATGGCGAGGTGCATGGTCAAGAGTCAGGCTTTACCACATAGGTTCTGGCTTGAGGCTGTCATGTCTGCAGCATATATACTGAGCAGGTGTCCCACTAAAGCGCTGCACTCTACCACTCCATATGAGGCTTGGCATGACCGCAAGCCATCTGTTGCTCATCTACGTGTTTTTGGTTGTTTGGCATATGCAGAAAATTGGATGATAAGGCAGTAAAATGTATTTTTGTTGGGTACAGTTCTGAAAGTAAAGGCTATCGTCTGTATCATCCACATACTAAAGGCATTCTGGTTAGCCCTGATGTTGTCTTTGTGGAAGATGCTATTCAGCCATTGCTTTCATGTACTAAGGAGACATCTGTTAGCTCCAAAGACATGCATGATACGTTCAGGTGGACAATCTAGTGCTGGTCCTAATGAGGCAACTTCTCAGCCTTTGCAGGTTTCATATGATGATGCAGATCATTCTATTTCTGATGCAGATTTACATCATGCACTTGTTGATGAGAGAGCTGATATTGAGCAGGCAAAAACTATGCCAAAATGGCTGGTGCAGACTTTGCGTGACAGCAAATTAGATGCACCTTTGTCATATCATACTCGTTCAGGCTCTCATAGTTCCTCCTTTGCATCAGATTGCTATGCTATGGCTGCGTCTAGTCTCTATGATGAGAATGAGCCTGTTTCTTTTGATGAAGCAGAGAATTCATAAAATTGGATGGCTGCCATGCAATCTCAATATGATGCTATAATGAAGAATGGTACATGGTCTTTATGTGACTTGCCTCCTGGCAAGAAGGCCATTGGCACTAAGTGGGTATACAAGCTGAAGCGTAAACCTGATGGTACATTTGACAGGTATAAGGCTAGGCTTGTTGCAAAGGGTTATGCACAGGAAAGAGGCATTCGTTTTGATGAGACCTTTGCACCTACATGTCGTATCACTACTGTTCGGAGCATTTGTGCACTTGCAGCCCATCATGGTTGGAATGTACATCAGTTGGACATTAAAACAACATTTCTGAATGGTGACTTGCATGAAGAAGTGTATGTTTTTCAGCCCTGTGGCTTTGTGCAGAAAGGGCATGAAAATTAGGTGTGCAAGTTAAAGAAGGCATTATATGGTTTAAAGCAAGCACCACGTGCTTGGTATGAGAAGATACATCCCTATCTGGTTGCACATGGTTTTGTGAACAGTCCAACTGAAATCAACTTATATGTTAAGCGTGCTAATGATGTGCTTCTGATCATTGTTGTCTATGTTGATGACATGCTGCTCATTGGTCCTATTGAGAAACATATTGCTGATTTCAAGGCTGATTTGCATGCCTCATTTGAGATGTCTGACTTGGGGCATTTGCATCACTATTTGGGCATTCAGTTTATGCAAGTTGATGGTGGAATGGCTTTGTGTCAAACGAAGTATATTGACACATTATTGCAGTGTTTTGGCCTTGAAGACTGTAAGCCTATTGCCACTCCTATGGAGACAGGTTTACGATTGAGTCTTCATGATGCTGGAGATGCATTTGATGCTATTCTCTATCAGCAGGCTGTTGGATGCTTGATTTACTTATGCATCACTCGGCCAGATATTCAGTTTGCTGTCTCACAGATGAGCAGGTTTATGCATTGCCCAGGAGTCACGCATTGGAAGGTGGTTAAGCGCATCTTTCGCTACTTGAGTGGTACACGGCTACTTGGGTTGTTTTATCCCAGGGGGGGAACACTACCACCAGATTTGAATGATTTTTCTGACTCAGATTGGGCTGGTTGCTATGACACTCGTGTGTCCACCAGTGGTTTTTGCTTCATGCTTGGTAGCTCATGTATATCTTGGTTGAGCAAGAAGCAGCCTACTGTGGCCACTTCCAGTTGTGAGGCTGAGTATAGGGCAACTTTCACAGCGACTGTTGAGTGTGTGTGGCTCAGACGCCTTATGGCTGATTTGGGTATTGGCCAGTCTTCTGCCACCACCATCTTCACTGACAGTCAGAGCGCATTGGCAGTTGCGAGGAACCCTGTGTTCCATGCTCGCACTAAGCACATTGAGGTGCATTATCACTATGTCAGGGAGAGGTTCTCTGCTGAGGAGATCAGCTTGGCATATGTGCCCACGCAGGAGAACATTGCAGACCTTTTCACGAAGGCTCTGCCTAGGGAGAAGTTTAAAGCTTTCCACAAAGCTTTGGGCTTACTTCCTTTTGTGGAGTGATTTCCACATAGCTTGGCACTTCCTTATAGATGAGTGCCAGCTACTTGTTCACTGCATCACTCCCAAGGGGGATTTGTTGATATATTTAGGTAGTGATGTGTGTGAACACACTAGGACCGCCGGGGCACTTTTTTCCCTCTTTAGGAGGTTTTTTTCCCGTAGCTTGTATATACGCCTCTTGCCCTAATGGGCTACTTATCTTTGTACATTCTCTGGTAATACATTCAGTATTGTGTGTTTGTGCTCTAAGCTTCTTCTTCTTCCTTGTGTTGTTCGCGTGCTTCCGCAGACATCTATCTCCAACAACCTCTGAGTTGTAAACGAATTAGGTTTTAGTAAGAATATGTCTAACATGATAGTTGGTAGAAGAGGTTTTAGAACTCCTACTTTTCATATTGAACAAAACATTCTACACATAGAACACAATATTAAAACAATCCTTTGGAATTCAAACGATACACATTTCCTAAAAGTAGAAGAAATTTTCAACTTTGCAAAACCATGTGCTTATCATTTTTTCTTTGAAAATGAGGTTCCAAAGATACTATTGGCACAAAGAGGTAATCCAAATAGGTATGCTTTTTATTTTAAGTAGATTCATAGTTGGAAGATCTTGATGCTTCTCCATAAACTACCCTAGAAAAGTGTGTTTTCGTAGCATGATTTTTTCCTTGTCAAAAATGCCTTTAAGGTCAAATTTCATCAATAGCAAAACAATCTCACAATCCTTCCTATGTAACAAGGTTCATTGAGTAAATAGAGTAGAGCTTTGTGGTTCATAAAGAATTTAAAATTTTTAACTAAAAAATGGGTGTCTAACACATCCATTGGCAAGCTAAAAGGCCCCATCACATACTCCTGGAGTTCATTTGGCTGGTGTAGATCAAGGATTTTGCAACACCACTTCATCTTTAAGCACATATCTATCCATCTCTTCACAGTGGTATCAGAGCAAAGATTGCAGATGGATTTCCTTCATCAATTGACAAATTGGATAGAGGTAATTACTCACCTTGGTCATTAAGGATGGAAGCTTATCACCAAGGTAGAATTTTATATGGTTATGTGGCTGGAGATGAAGTTATGCCAAGTTTCAGGAACAAAAGTCAACCAACACAAGAAGAGCAAGAAAGATTGAGCACATGGTGCTCCAAGGATGCACTTGCAAGGTCTTATCTCCTCAACTCTATCTCAGATTTTTTGTTGCGTCACATTAGAAGTTGTAAGACATCTCAGGAAGTGTGGGATGCACTTGAAGCCTTCTTCTCTTCAAGTACCAAAGCTAGGAAGCATCAACTATGGCTGGATTTCACAATCCTCAAGAAGGCTCCCAAACAAAATGTGACTGATTTTGTCACAAAGGTCAAGGACATAGCTCATCAGTTGGGAAGCATTGGAGAGGTAATAGATGAAGAGCAAATTGTAAGGCAGGTCATCAATGGATTGAAGGCAGATGACAAGTGGGAAGCATTCACCATAGCTATGGATTTGTACATGGACATGCATGTACCTGATTTCAATACTCTCATTGGACAATTACTCACTCAGGAGGAAAACCTTATCAAGAATGGAGAAAGCTCTAAAGCTAATCAATCTTCGGCTTTATATACTGATCAAAGCAAGTCCAAAGAAAACAAAGGAAAGTCAAAGAAAGTGGATGATGAAGCAGGAACATATCAAGCTAACTATGCAGGTAGAGGAAGACATGGCAGAGGTAGAGGAAGAGGAGGTAGACAAGGCAAGGGGAGATCCCAAGACTCCAACCCATGTTCTATCTGTGGATTAACTAATCATACAACTGAAAATTGCTTTAGGAACTCTAGGAACCAAAGAGGCAGAGGATACAATAGAGGAAGTTATGGCTACTCAAGAGGAAGGTTCAACAATTATCATGGCAACTAAAACAACTACAATCACTCATATTATCAAGGAGGCTACAAAGGAAGGAGAGACTTCAATAACTACACAGAAGAATCAAACAAAGAGGATTCATTATTAATCATGAACATGGCTATGCCACAAGGTAAATCTGATGAGCATGTTTTCTACATTGATTCAGGTTGTTCAAATCATGTGGTTGGAAATGTGGCCCTCCTATCAGATTTAGAAGATCCAAGGAACAAGCATGAGGTACAAAGAAGAGATGATACAAGACACCTTGTGGAGAAAATAGGAAATGTCAAAGCACCTGATGGAAACATCAACCTACTCAGTAAGGTACTCTATGTCCCTACCATTACAAAGAATTTGATAAGTATTGGGCAGATAGTAGAAAAAGGATTGCAAGTTAGGTTAACAAGAGGAGGAGCATATGTGGAAGACCCTAGCCAAGGGTTCAGAAGAATAGCAAAGGGAGAAAAAACAGGTAGATTATTCACTTTTGAGTTGCAAGACACAAGAAACATAGCTCTCTTCAACTATGGTAATCAAACACTCACAAAACTAGAGGTATGGCACAAGAGATTGGCACATATTGGTGAAAGATCATTAAAGCAAATTTGGAGGGACCAAAGTGTACTTAGACTCCCTAACTTGTCAAAATAAAACATGATTTATAAGTGCAGTGCATGTCAATTTGGAAAGTCTCACAGGTTACCATTCATGAAGAAAGGTTATATGCATGGAGATATCTTGGAGTTGGTTCATACAGATTATGAGGACCTAGCAAGGATGCTTCAATATCTGGATCAAGGTATTATGTCTCCTTTATTGATGATTGTAGTAGATGGACTATCCTATTCTTTACGAAACAAAAAGATGAAGTTTCTTCATGCTTCAAAAGATATTTGGCTCTTGTGGAGAATCAAATAGGTAAATCAATAAAAAGTCTAAGGTCAAATGGAGGGGGAGAATACGTCTCCTATGAATTTGATTCTTTTCTTCAAGAAAGAGGAATCAAAAGAGAGGTAACTACAAGGTACACTCCTAAGCAAAATGGAGTGGCAAAAAGGAGGAATAGGACAATTGTTGAAGCTGCAAGGTCTATGTTAAATGAAAAGCATTTGCCTAATTATCTATGGGTTGAGGTTGTATCTACAACCACTTACTTGATTAACAGGTTGCTTTCAAAGTCCCTTGATGGGATGACTCCATATGAGGCTTGGAATGGAAGAAGACCTAGCTTAGATCATTGAAAATTTTGGATGTATTTCTTTTTCTCATGTTCCTTCACAGGTTAGAGGCAAGATGGATCCAAAGGCAGAAAGGTGTGTATTTATTGGATATGACAACAATCAAAAGGGTTACAGGTTATACGACCCTACCAACAAAGGATTCTTGGTAAGCAGAGATGTAGTTTTTTATGAGAACAATTCATGGTATGAAGATTCATGCAGGAAGGTCAAATTGCCATATGACCTTGAAGAAGATTTTCCAAAGCTTGGTAGAGAACATCAACCAAAGATTGAAGAACAAGATACTTCAGAAGATGATGAAGAAACTCCGATGGAAAAAATCAAATCATGGAAGTCTAAAGGTAAAGCAAAATTGCAGGAACTTGGACATGAGGCAGAATCATCAGAACATGGCTTAAGAAGATTTATAAGGGAAAGAAAAAAACCAGAAAGGTATGGGTTTGACACCTCATTAGTAACTAAACATTCTATTTACATAGCACAGGACATAAATCAAGAGGAGCCATCATCCTTTGAAGAGGCCAAAGAAAAATCAGAATGGAAGCATGTAATGAAGGAAGAGATTGAAGCACTTGATGAAAACAACACTTGGGATTTGGGGCCCAAAACTTCATCTATGAAGGTAATAGGCTCAAGATGGGTCTATAAACTCAAGAAGAATTCTAATGGTTCCATAAACAGGTATAAGGCAAGGCTTGTAGCAAAAGTCTTTGCACAAACTCAGGGAATTGATTATGAGGAGACCTTCTCTCATGTGGCAAAGATGCCTACTATTAGGGTTTTGCTTAGTATTGCCTCTTCCAAGAATTGGAAGATACTTCAACTAGATGTAAAGAATGCATTCCTGAATGGTTGGATAACAGAAGAGGTATATATGGCACAACCACCTAAATTTGAGAGCCAAGTTTATCCTAATTATGTGTGTAAACTTGACAAAGCATTGTATGGTCTCAAGCAAGCCCCAAGAGCTTGGAATTTCATACTTGTTTCATTCTTGTAGGACAAAGGTTTTCAACCAAGCAAGGTAGATCCTTCACTCTTTATTAAAAATACTAACTATGAGGTCATCTACCTATGTGTATATGTAGATGATATTATATTGACAGGAAATGATGCAGATGGTATGAAGAAGATCAAAGATCAAATGAGAGAAGAATTCAAGATAAGTGATTTAGGATCACTTACCTACTTCCTAGGTTTGGAAATTGTCTACAAAGTGTTGCAGTTAGACGTCTGCGGAAGCACATGAACAGCACAAGGAAGAAGAAGATGCTTGGAGCACAACACACAATACTAAATGTATTACTAGAGAATGTACAAAGATAAGTGGCCCATTAGGGCAATAGGTGTATATACAAGCCGCGGAAAAAAAACCTCTTAAAGAGGGAAAAAAGTGCCCCGACGGTCCTAGTGTGTTCACACACATCACTACCTAAATATATCAACAAATCCCCCCTAGGAGTAATGCGGTGAACAAGGAGCTGGCACTCATGTATAAGGAAGTGCCAAGCTACATGGAAATCACTCCACAAAAGGAAGTAAGCACAAAGCTTTGTGGAAAGCTTCAAACTTCTCCCTAGGCAGAGCCTTCGTGAAAAGGTCTGCAATGTTCTCCTGCGTGGGCACATATGCCAAGCTGATCTCCCCAGCAAAGAACCTCTCCTTGACATAGTGATAATGCACCTCAATGTGCTTAGTGCGAGCATGGAACACAGGGTTCCTCGCAATTGCCAATGTGCTCTGACTGTTAGTGAATATGGTGGTGGCAGAAGCCTGACCAACACCCAAATCAGCCATAAGGCGTCTAAGCCACACACACTCAACAGTCGTTGTGAAAGTTGCCCTATACTTAGCCTCATAACTAGAAGTGGCCATAGTAGGCTGCTTCTTGCTCAACCACGATATACATGAGCTACCAAGCATGAAGCAAAAGCCACTAGTGGACACATGAGTGTCATAGCAACCAGCCCAATCATAGTCAGAAAAAGCATGCAAATCTGGCGGTAGTGATCCCCTCTTGGGATAAAACAACCTAAGTAGCTGAGTACCACTCAAGTAGCGAAAGATGCACTTAACTACCTACCAATGCTTGACTCTTGGGCAATGCATAAACTTGCTCATATGTGAGACAACAAACTGAATATCTGGTCGAGTAATGCATAAGTAAATCAAGCATCCAACAGCCTGCTGATAGAGAACAACATCAAATGCATCTCCAGCATCATGAAGACTCAATCATAAACCTGTCTCCATAGGAGTGGCAATAGGCTTACAATCTTCAAGGCCAAAATGCTGCAATATTGTGTCAATATATTTCGTTTGACACAAAGCCATTCCACCATCAACTTACATAAACTCAATGCCCAAATAGTGATGCAAATGCCCCAAATCAGACATCTCAAATGAGGCATGCAAATCAGCCTTAAAATCAGCAATAAGCTTCTCAATAGGCCTACTGAGCAGCATGTCGTCAACATAGACAACAATGATCAGAAGCACATTATTAGCACGCTTAACATATAAGGTGCTTTCAGTTGGAATGTTCTCAAAACCATGTGCAATCAGATAGGCATGTATCTTCTCATACCAAGCACGCGGTGCTTGCTTTAAACCATAAAATGCCTTCTTTAACCTGCACACCTAGTTTTCATGCCCTTTCTACACAAAGCCACTGGGCTGAAAAACATACACTTCTTCATGCAAGTCACCATTCAAAAATGTTGTTTTAATGTCCAACTGATATACATTCCAACCATGATGAGTTGCAAGTGCACAAATGCTCCAAATAGTAGTCATACGGCATGTAGGTGCAAATGTCTCACCAAAATCAATGCCTCTTTCCTGTGCATAACTCTTTGCAACAAGCCTAGCCTTATACCTATCAACTATACCATCTGGTTTATGCTTCAGCTTCTATACCCACTTAGTGCCAATGGCCTTCTTGCCAGGAGGCAAGTCACATGAAGACCAAGTACCATTCTTCATTATAGCATCATATTCAGATTGCATAGCAGCCATCTAATTTTTTGAATTTTGTGCTTCATCAAATGAAACAGGCTCATTCTCATCAGAGAGACTAGATGCATCCATAGCAATCTGATGCAAAAGAGGCACTATGAGATCCTGAACGAGTAAGATATGAAAGAGGTGCATGTAATTTGTTATCACGCAAAGTCTCCACCAATCATTTTGGCATAGTTTTTGCCTGCTCAATATCAACTCTCTCATCAACTAGTGCATCAGAAATGGAATGATCTGCATCATCACATGAAACCTGCAAAGGCTAAGAAGTTGCCTCATTGGGACCAGCACTAGACTATCCACCTGTAAAAAGAGGCAGCAAAGTATCATACATGTCTTAGGAGCTAACAGATGTCTCCTTAGTACATGAAAGCAATGGCTGAATAGCATCTTCCATAAAAACAACATCACGGCTAACCAAATTGCGTTTAGTCTGTGGATGATATAGATGATAGCCTTTACTTTCAGAACTTTTCCCAACAAAAATGCATGTTATTGCTTTATCATCTAATTTTTTGTGATGTTGTTCAGGCACTAATGCATATGCCAAACAACCAAAAACACGCAGATGAGCAACAGATGGCTTGCGATCATGCCAAGTCTCATATGGAGTGATAGCCTATAGCGCTTTAGTGGGATACTTGTTCAGTACATATGCTGCACACATGAGAGCCTCAAGCCAGAAAATATGTGGTAAAGCCTGACTCTTGACCATACACCTCGCCATCTCCATGAGTGACTTGTTCTTTCGTTTAGCAACTCCATTCCGTTGAGGTGTATACGACAGTGTACACTAGTGTTTTATCCCATGTTCAGCCATAAATGCATTAAAATAAGAAGACATATATTCCCCCCCTCAATCTGAATGGAGGGTGCCCATTTTACATGCTAACAGATTTTCAGCCAAAACCAAAAACTGTTTGAAGCACATGAACACTTCAGACTTTGCCCTCGATGGATATACCCATGCATGCCTAGAAAAATCATCAATGAAAGTCATGAAGTAAAGATAATTTCCAAAAGAAGGTGTGTGCATAGGACCATAGACATCACTATGTACAAGCTGTAATTTCTGAGTAGCCCGAACTGAACCATCTTTTGGAAATGAGGAACGCTGCATTTTGCCCAAAATACAGCCTTCACAAACATGTTTTCCAGGTGCTTCAAGTTTGGGCAAAGAGGACACCATTTCAGATTTCTGCAAGTGTAGCAAACTAACAAAATTGAGATGACCAAAGCATGCATGCCAAAGCTTTGTATCTGAGATAGCCTGAGAATCTATACTGCACATGCCGAATCATTCACAGATCTTTCATAGTCTATGAGCTTATACAGCCCACGACATAAAATGCCAAAAGCAATAATCACATTGCCATTTGACAGATCATGAACTTTACACCTATCATCAACAAATATCACAACCAAGCCAATCTTGGCTAATGCAAAAACTGATAACAGGTTCTTCTTGATCCCTAGCACAAATAAAGCATCTGACAAAGTGAAAGAACTATCATCAGGAGTAGTCAAAATGATCTTACCAACTCCCATAACAGAATAAGAGGAGTTGTTGGCGCATGTAACAGTATTCCTTGTAGGGGCAGGCTCGAGTGCAGAGAAGAAACTACGCTACGAGGTAATATGTTTGGTCGCCCCATTGTCACAGTACCAAACATCTGAGTCTACTACAGCCATGCACTACTCATGAGAAGATGGGTCAAAACTTCAAACAGTAGTAAACACCCATTCTTCTTCCTGCACAAGATTAGCAGACTCCATTTTTGGTGTAGAGGCTTTTGCAACAACCATTCCAGCCTCTTTCTTCTTTGCCTCTTTTGCAGCCATTTTTGGACAGTTCTTTATGATATGATCATTCCCTTTACAGTACTTACAAAACAATTTCTGCTTTTCTAATTTTTTTCTCATCTTTTTCTTGGTTCTTCGAATGTGCAACATTTGCAGATTTCTGCTTACTAGTAGAAGAGCTCAATTTTCCTTTGCCCTTCTTACTAACCAAGAAAGCTTGATCTGCAACAAGCATAATGGACGTGTTCTGCCTTCCTACAACAAAACAGAGACTAACTCCTCAAATGACAAGGCATTTGGATTGCCTTTCATCATCAACCGAAGAGTAGAAGCAAAAATCTGATATGAATCAGGAAGACCATTAAGAATGGTCTGCACAAGTGAGCTATCTGGTATAACCTCATCTGCAAAAATCAACTGTTCCTTCAAGTCTTTGATCTTTGTTAGGAAACTATCCATAGAATCACCTTCATTCATGTGGTCACTCTCCAACTGTTTTCGGAGGTAAGCAACACGAGCCTCATTCCTAGCTTGGTACAATGTGGTAAGTGTATCCCAAGCATCCTTAGTTGTTATGCAAGAGCGAATATGAGGAAAAATGGCATGTTTGATAGACAAAGCTATCAATGCATGTGCCTGGGCATCTCTACCATCCCAAGGAATCTTCTCTATAGTAGGTGCAGCAGAAACTGCAGCACGAACAGGAATATGCAGAATACCATCATCTTTGACACCTTCTGCATCAGCTTCAGTACTTGTAGTTGTAATAGTTGCAGGTGTGATAGGACGTTTTTCGACACCCTGCACAATGTTCCACAGTCCTTTTGCAACCAACACATGTCGCATCATATAAGCCCATAACGGGTAGTTGGTACCATCCAACTTATCCTCAACAACCAACATACGGAATACATCACTGCTTTCAGCCATGGCCGGTGACTAAAATACCTTGATGCAAAAAATTGACTATATCTCAAAAAGTTGAACAGAACTACCCAGATGAATTCCACTACACCTGTAGCAGACTTTGAGATGCTTATACTGGCGAATAGAAATTGGTATATACCTTTGGCATAAAAAGATGAAATAGCCTACACAAGCATTGTGATAATGCGTTCGAAGGCCGAAATGAGCTCAGATCGTGATTTTGACGCCACAGAACGAAGCAGTTTTGATCTTTGAAACACCTTGAGTATGCTCACCAAATTTCGTGCGAATCTGAGACTGCAAACGGAGGAGTGTCGATGGCACCCAGATGAAGCAATGACCTGCTCTGATATCAATTGTCGAAGTTAGACGTCTGTGGAAGCATGCGAACAACACAAGGAAGAAGAAGAAGCTTGGAGCACAACACACAATAATGAATGTATTACTAGAGAATATACAAAGATAAGTAGCCCAGTAGGGCAATAGGCGTATATACAAGCCGGGGGAAAAAAACCTCCTAAAGAGGGAAAAAAGTGCCCCGGCGGTCCTAGTGTGTTCACACACATCACTACCTAAATATATCAACACAAAGATCATGGTTTATTTCACACTCAAAGGAATTATATCCAGGATATATTAGCAAAATTCAAGATGGAGGATTTTAAAATTGCAGGTACTCCAATGGAGGTCAACCATAAATTGAGCTCACATGAAGGTGAACTCATAGAGGACATCACATCATATCAAAGTCTTGTGGGTAGTCTCAACTATGCCACATTGACAAGGGTAGATATATGCTATAGTGTGAGTGTGCTAAGTCGATTCATGCACACACCAAGGAAACCACACATGGATGCTGCTAAGAGGATACTCAAATATCTCAAAGGAACCATAAATGAAGGACTTTCTTATCCTTATGTATCTGATTTAGGGTTGAAGCTATTTTATGCTGTAGATTGGGATGGCTCCAAAGAAGATAGAAGGAGCACTTCAGGTTATCTTACCTTTGGAGGTTCAAAGCTTATTTCATGGTCATCCAAGAAGCAATCCACAGTTGCTCTCTCTTCTACTGAAGCTGAATACAGAGAGGTCTTGCCATAGCTACACAAGAAGCTATGTGGATGAAGACATTATTCAAAGATCTTGGATTGGAATTTGGAACTCCAACTATTTTTGGTGACAACATAAGTTCTATTCATTTAGCTGCTAACCCTATTTTTCATGCAAGGACTAAACACATTGAAGTTCATTATCACTATGTGAGAGAAAAGGTTCTAAGCAAAGAGATTCAGATATCATATCTGTCCACTCATCAACAATGTGCAGATATTTTGACCAAAGCATTGGATGGTACAAAACTTTGCAAATTCAAGGCTATGATTGGATTGCAGGTTATTCTTGAAGATTGAAGACCTCAAACATACTTGGCTTGAGGGGGAGCTGTTGGAACAAATCCATTACAAGCCTAAGTATTCACTTGAGTTTTTAAGAAAAGACAATGTATGGAAATCTAAGAGTTCACTTGTGAACTCACCCTTGTAATTGTTTGATCATTTACTTGATGTAAAAGTAAGAGGAATCAAAGTAGTTGAGTTCACTTGATGAAAATAGAGAGAGAAGCCACGAATTCATGATTTGGAGGTTGAAGAATCAATCAATCTATAGAAATTAGGAAACTACTTTTAGGTGAGCAAGATTCAAATTCAAATCTTGGCTCCAAAACTCTCTATATATACATGGCAGTTTAGTTGCACCTAGAGAGGCATCCATAAGCTGAGCTATATGCTATATCAAGTGTGGATACAAGGCACACACATGTATCTGTAAATTCATTGTATTTTACAATCAATATACCTTCATATTTATGATCATACAAGTTCATATCTTCATGGTTCTATGAGTCTACTCTTCACTGTTATGCTTCTCATATTTTTTAGTCAGATTGCACATATCATTTCTCTCATATGGTGCATCATTTTCAATGATTTAACTTGATAAAGTTTTCTTTTAGAGTGCATTATATGCTCACAAGGTTTTGTTGCTATTGGAGTTCTCGATCTTGAGTTATGTTCAGTTGAAGTCAACCCTATCTGTTCATATTCACTTCTCTGCAGATTTTTTATTTCTTTCAGTCAACTTGTCAGAGCTGGCTCTCCCCCTATACTTCATCAAAGTCCATGATTCAAAGCTCTTTGAATGCAATATAATGTCTATTATCAGCGTACAAAATTTCATAATCATTGGATATTGGAATCTTGATTTATGATCATTTTGCTGCTCATTGGTCTAAGTACTCTTGCAGCCCATGAAAATCGGGATGATGTCATAACTTGTTAAACTTCATTCTCATTGTGTGATTCACTAGTTTTGATGAGATTACTCTTGAAAGTTAGCTCTCTAAGTTAAGTAGAGTTCCTCAAAATGAATTAAGCTAATTTCTGTTGTGCTCAGAGAATTATTCAATACACTAGACATGTGTATGAATCAAAATAGCACGTTTTTCACCTCTGAATTAATTCAAGCTCATCTGTTTTGATCCATCTTTTTTAGATTAATCTTCCAAGGTACATAGGGTGTCTAACTCATCCATTGGCAAACTAATAGGGCCCACCACATACTCCCGGAGTTCATTTGGCTGGTGTAGATCAAGGATTTTGCAGCACCACTTCATCTTCAAGCACATATCTATCCATCGCTTCACAGAAAGAACCATATGTATACCTTTTTGGGGGTGCCTTCTTCCTTATAGAAATCCTCTATTGACCTTTGGGACATTGATTCTTGAGTCTATTGAGCTTTACATTAGGATCACTGACCTCCTCAAGCTCTTCCTCTTTTGATTCCTCTTGAGCTTCCCTAGTGTCATAGTCTATCTCTTGGAGCCTTCTATACTTTGAAGTAGGGGATGGTCCTTCATAATCTTAAGTGTAAGAGTGACCATGTGAGTGTACCTTAGATGTAGAAGCCTCTCATCCAGTGATTGTGATTGACTCTTGAGGTTGAATCTGCACATCAATGTTTGCATACTCCTCTTGATCCTCTTCATCCAACTTTGCCTTGCCCTTCTCTCCGTACCATGACCTTGACTCATCAAACACATCTCTTGATAGATATAGCTTCTTTGAGAGAGATTTGTAGCATGTGTAGCCTTTTTGCTCATTTGAGTAGCCAATGAACACACATTTCTCACTCTTGGGCTCTAACTTTGTTGTCATTTCATTAGGAATATGAATGAAGCATATACGTCCAAATACCTTGAGGTGCTCCATGGTTGATTTCTTGCCATAATAGACTTCGTGTGGATTCAAGTTGTGCACACCACCTATTGGAGCCCTATTTATCAAGTAACAAGCTATATTTATAGACTCAGCCCAATAAGAGAATGGAAACATACCTTCATTTATGAGACATCTACCTATCTCAACTAAATGCATGTTCTTCCTCTCTGCAACACGATTTTGTTGAAGGTTTGTACCTGCATATAAAGTGCCTCTTTATGCCATTTTCGGCAAGTAATTTGTGAATTCCTTGGAGAAATACTCTCCCCCTCCATGTGACCCTAGTGTCTTGATGTGTGCAACACATTCTTTCTCAACAAGGGACCTAAACTTTTGAAAGCATGAAAACACTTCTGGTTTTTCCTTGATAACATATATCCATACCATTCTTGAGTGGTCATCGATGAAAGTGAAAAAGTACCTCGCTCCTCTCAATGAAGCCTCTCTCCTAGGACCCCATACATTTGAGTGTATAAGCTCCAAGAGCTTAAAGGATCTGTACTCACTCTTTGGAAATGGCTTCCTTGCTTGCTTACCTAGCTGAGAAGCATCACAAGATTCATGTAGACCTTGGCCTTCAAGATTTGGTAGTCCCTACACTAAACCTACTTTGCACATGCTTTTTAACTTGGGAATATTGAGATGTCCTATCCTCATGTTCCAAAGATCAATCTCTACAATCCTTTTGTTACCAATCATCACATAACATACCTTGTTGTGTGTAGGAGCAACACCTAGTGTGAACAATCTACCTTCTTTCCTTCCCTTGGCAATGACCTCATCTCCTTGCTTCACCATGCACCCTCTTGCATCAAATATAACATGCATAGCTCTCTCTTCCATTTATCCTATAGAGATAAGGTTCTTGGAAATAGATGGAACATGGAGCATATCTTTAAGAGTATCGATAGATTTACCTTCACCTAGCTTCACATCTCCCACATGTGTAATGGGATACTCAGTGCTATATACTCTCTCCACATAGCCTTTTGAGCTTGGGACCTGCATATTAACAAAGGATTCCTCCATACATGGCATGTGATTAGAGCATCCAGAGTCTATGTACCACTGCATCCTTGGGATCACTAGTGTAGCCATGTCTCATGGCTAGGAGTGTCTCCTTCTCATCATCCTTCTTGGAGTTGTTAGCATAATTCCCTCGCTCCTTCTTCTTCTTGCCTTTGTCATCCTTGAACTAGCACTTTGAAGAAATATGAATCTACTTACCATATATAAACCAAGTTTTACCTTGACGAGGGTTGTTCTTCCCTTTTCCATTCTTGCCCTTCCTTGAAGATGATGCCTTGCTATCTCCTTCTAAATCTAAATCTTCTTCCTTGGACTAATTCTACTTGATTTTTCATCCTTTTGCCTTCTTGCCACTCTTGGCTTTGCCTTTCCTAGCATATATGACTTGTGAGTGACCATCCTTCTTGGATTTGTCTCCTATGGCAACCTCTTCTGCCACTAGGTGTGGGATCAACTCCTCAAGAGTTGGTAGAGGATCTCTATACAAGATGGTAGTAATGAGGGGTTTCCACTTGTCTTCCCCTCTCAACCCATTGAGAGTACTCTACACAAGGTCCTTCTCATCTACTTTGCAGCTAATGGATGCCAATTTCTCCCTCAACTCCTTCACCCTCAAGGTGTAGACAACAATAGATTGACCACTACCCTTCTTCAAATAATGGACTTCATTCTTAAGCTCCATCTTCTTGCTTCTTGTGAAAGTGTCATACACCTTCTCTCTGGCCTCCCAAACATCTCTAGCATGATCAAACTCTGATATATGAAAAATCATAGTGTTAGAGATTACCTATGATATGTAGAAGATAACTTTCCTATTCCTTTCCTCCCAATCCTTCAACATCTTCAATTCTTGATTGGTAATCTTTGGATCTTTGGGATCCACATCCGGCTCATCCTCATCTCCAAACAAAATAGGCCATAATCCTTTGCTCATGATGTTATATTCCAGAGATGTACATGCTTGCAGGAACGAGAAGTTCCTTGCTCACAGGATAGCCAAGGTCAAAAGCCAGAGAGTTCATACGAGGTACCTACTCATGATGGCCAGATGAGTAGAGGAACCTTAGAGAGAACTCTAGATGGTGACTAGGAAAGGGCTATAAATAGGCTGAGAGGTGAGTCCCAGGCATGTCATTCTCGACATCTCACATTTGGTATCAAAGAAAAGGAAGTAGACTTGGGCAAGGTGGATGGAAGGCGCGTGCATCGATTTCAAAGGTGAGTTTAACAAAGATTTGAATGTATCTCCTAATCTATAGGCCAGATTTAGACATGTAATATATCATTGGAAAGATCTTGGAATGACCGTTTGAATGGAAGTAGTAAATTGAGGATCCAAGATACATAGCATGGGTGAGAACTAGGTTCAAGATACTAAGATTGAGAACAAGGGGCTCAAGAGACCGAGGTTGCGAACAAGGCAAGTCCGTAGGCAAGTGGCCAAGAAGTGGAAAGGCAAGGTTCTAGAGACCAAGGTTGAGAGCAAGGGTTCAGACCAAGGTTGAGAGCAAGGGTTTAAGAGACCAAGGTTGAGAGCAAGATGGTTCAAGAGACTATGCAAGGTTGAGGACATCAATTCAAGGGGAGATCAAGGATTGATCATTGAGGAGAATGATCTCTAGAAGGGGAAGAGAGTGTTAGACTCAAGAAATGACAGGCAAGAGATGGTTCAACCACACCCTAAGAGGGAGGATTAGGAAGTAATCCTCAACCATGGCTTTTGGGGCAAGTGGTTAGCCCATCATACTCCTAGCTGGTACGTCATAAGTTCAAATTCCACACATGAGGTAGTTCATGACACAGAACCTCCACGGCTAGTAGTTGTCTTTGTCAAGCAACTCCACTTTTTGACCTAGATATGTCATAATGAATGGGAAATTAGGGTTACATTGAAAAGTACCTCTTAGCCTTGATATCCAAGCTTTTTTGTCCTTCTCCTAGATTCTTCAAAGGATGTTTGTTTCTCTGATACCAACTCATGCAATTAACCCCTCATACTTGCACACTAGAAGTAAAATGAACCCAATACCTAGGTCCCTTCATACACCTTTTTTGCTACCGTGTAGAAAAACTCTGATTCATCTATTTTACACTGATTCAAATCATTGAATCTTTTAGGCACACTTATTATGCTTCATTCTTTTTTGAAAAGTGTTAGGATCCAATGCAATCCAATTGTCAGATTTGTTATCATTCAATTCTTCGAAACAAGTATAGAGGGTAGCTGAAATACAACTCTTCTCCTATTAGTAGAATTTCTTGACCTACGTATATACAAATCTCCCCGGATAGGATTCAAACCTATGACCAATCGGGACCCATATAAGTCAAAACCAAGGAAGAAAAGAGAAGCTTTGTTTATCATCTGTATTTGCTTCCTTGCATCTTTCTAATAAGCTATAGAACACCACAAATGGATCTATTTAGGTCAATCAATAATGTTGTACAATATAGACTATGCAGAGATGTAGGATATGCAAAACTTAGGGTTATGGTGACACACTAATTTCTTTGCACATAAACTTGATTTCAAGAAGCCCTTTTAAAGAAATCAATACACATGTATGTGCTACAAAATGCACTTTAAAGTTCTTGAATTGGATATGTACACAAAGAGTTAGAATTGTTATAACAAACTATGTTTATACCTACAAGAGACTAGTGGGGGTGTGGGCTTGATATCTCCTGCTACCCCTCTTATGTGCATTTAAACCCTCGTCTACATTTTTCCTAGCTTGGATAGCTACATTTCACCTCCTTGAGCCTTGGGTGACTCTCTCCGTGAGCCTCCTTGAGTATATGTCTCTTACTCTTCAATGACCTACAAGACTTCCATGCATTTGGTGTCTCTTCACCTCCTTTCATAGCTTTTGGATGCCTCTCCTGACTTTTTCACTACCTTATGACTATTTTTCCTGACCTTGCTTGACCTTGAGGCCACCCTAAGTCATCTAAGTCATGACTTATGTCAGCATTAAAGTCTTTTGACCCATTTATCTAGCTAAAGCTTGTATAGTTGACACCTTCAACAATATCCTTGTGGATGATCCATGTATACTTCTTTCTACAACTCACCATGTAAGAAAGCATTTTGCACATCCATTTGATGCAATTTCCATACTTTTGTTGTAGCTAATGCAACAAGTGCTCTAACAGTAGACATTTTAGGTACATGCCTGAACATTTCCTCATAATTAATGCCATATTTTTGTGCATATCCTTTTGCTACTAATCATGCTTTATACCTACTTATGCTACCATCACCATTGCGCTTTACCTTATAAACCCACTTGTAGTATATGGGTCTATGGAACCAACTTCCATGTTTCATTTTCATAAAGTTAATCCATCTCCTCATCCATACCTTTCTCCCATTCTATATTTCCAATTGCATCTTCAAAACAATAAGGTTCAGCGTCCTCCTATTTTACCTTGTTCATGTAGGCACAATGGTGATCCATGTAACTGTGTTGCATTGAATTCTGCATCCTCCCAGATCTTCTTGGTCTTGAATCACTTCTCCTTATAGCATCTACATGTGCCTTTCTGATTCCTTGAGTTTTCATAGAGTGCAATACACGTCCCTCATCAAGGCTCTTTTCTGCACTACTTGAATCCCCGTCAATGTCATCAAATCCTATAGATGTTTTACTACACTTGATAACCATCTAACAAGAAATTCAAGATAGAGAGAAAATTCTTCTTTATTTCTAGAACATAAAGAACATTGGAAATTGTGAAATATCCACCTACTCTAGACTTAAGGTTCACTTCTCCAACACCGACAACATCCAAATCATGACCATCTACAATGGTCACTCATCTACCTCAAGAGTTAGAAAGGGAAGAAAATACCTTTCTGCAACTTGTCATATGATTAGTAGCTCTAGAGTAAAAAATCCAAGGATTATCTGAGATTCCATTTAACACTGCCTGATAAAAAACTATCTCTTCAATAGTAGCACATGCATATGAATCTACCTTTGAAGATTTAGGTTTTGGATCATCTTCAACACTATTACTTGATGCTTTCATCTCCTCATTGAAAATCCTTGCTCTAAATTTTGCTATGTAATGACCTGGTTTCTTACACTAATGGCATACTCCTTTCTTTGAATCAGATGTAGTCGAAGATTTTTCTTTGGGTGTAGAGGAAGCATTAGCGGTAGAACTAGAAAACTTAGGATTAGAAGACTTACTTTCCTTCTTGGATTGTTGAATCTTTTGCTCCTTCTTTGTCTCCTTCTTCTTCCTTACCTTTGATGATGATAACATAGCTTCATCAGTCTCTTCCATACCCTTTTGTTGATCTTCATCTTAAAGTAATAGGAATCGTAGCTCTTCAAATGAAATTTCTCTATCCCTTGTAGAGAGAGATAAAGAAGTAACAAAAGTGCGATATGTAGATGAAAGTGAGTTTAGAAGTGTATCTACCATCTCTCATCTGAAATGATGACTCCAACATTGAGTAACTAAACTTGTAAGTCTTGAAGATTCAAAATATGTATCTGCACTGATTCACCAACTTTCATCCTTGTGTTGGCTAGCTCTCTCCTTAGATTAGCTTTCCTAGCAGGGTTTCTGCTCTGATAGAGATTCTCTAACTCCAAGCAAGCCTGACGAGAGGTTTTGCAAGACCTGATTTTAGGTATAATATGTCTCTTGACTCCCATAGGAATATATGAAAGTGCTAGTGCATCCCTTGAATCCCATCTAGATTGCTCTTCTGTAGGAAGTAATCTGGTAGTAGTACGGACTCCTGATGATGAAAGAGTTTCTTCTTCTTCACTAACCTCCTATTGAGAAGAAATAGGAACAGTTGTTCTTCTAGAAGATGAAGCAACATCTTCTCCGACTTGTCTTGGCCTTGGATAATTGCCATTGACAATATTCCATAAGTCCTTTGATACTAATCGATTCATCATCATAAAACTCCACATTGGATAATTAGACATGCCCTCAACCTTGTCTTCATTCTCAAGTCTATAGTCACTCATCTTGTTAAGGGTGTATGTCAACTATGCTCTGATACCAAATGCTGGTATTCTAAGGTCTAAATGCCATATCTTGGAAGTGGTAGTGTGTGCCAATAACAATATATCACAAGTTTACAAGATCTTCCAACAGATGAACCTTAACATACACACCTTAAGACTCAGAAATAGATGAGTGAGAGATAGAGAGAGAGAATAAATAGGATTTCAATTTCAACGGTAAGCTATGAGGCTCACCTACACTAACTTATATATGAATGTCAAATTACAAAATGTCTATATGATACAAAGTAACAATATCTGTATCTAGGCAGAAATAGGAACTAGATACAAGAAATTGTATGGGTAAGAGGTATGAAGAGTGTGTGTGTGTGAGAGAGAGAGAGAGAAAGAGAGAATATGGAGAATAAGAACAATTTAGAATTGTTGTACAACAAACCCAAATTTTGATCAACCTAAATGAGAAATGAGTGACCTAGCAAGTAAGAACGGAAAAAGACCTGCTATGCATAGTAAATCAACAATGGGTGTTGATGGTAAGCTGACAGAATCTCCTCTAGATAATCACCAAGATGTAGACCACAACTCCTCCAAGAGTGTGAGAACGCCACCTCCAAGATGGCTTCCAAAATCTCCTCCAAGTTCTCCTTGAGTAGCTTGAGAAGATTGCTTGAGTGATTGAGTGATGATTACAATGAGCATGACCTCCTTATATAGTATTTTTCAAGCCTTGAAAATCTAGTTTAATAAAGCAAAAACTATGGCATAGCTAAATATACGATCATTCTAAAATTGAAGCTACGTAGCGGAAAAGCAACACCATCGCAAATCAGCACCATCCTTAGTGAAGAGATACTCCAAAAAAAACTTTCATATATGATTTTGTCGTTGATGGGGCTTGAACCCACATCACAACTATGAGAGGCCATTGTACTAGCAACGTTGATGACATGGCTTTCTTATAAAGATTAGAGTACAAACAATATATAATATATTGCTGCACCCGTGTGGGGCTTGAAGATAGAGATTCTAATGAAGTTATTATTGGACCATATTGACATTGTTTCCAACAATGTTTTGGCCTTGAAGACTACAAACCTATCATCACTCCCATGGAAAAAAGTTTATGATTGAGTATTCATGATGCTAGAGATGCACTTGATATAGTTCTCTATGAGCACGCTATTGGATTCTTGATTTACTTATGCATAAGTTGCATTGATATTCTGTTTGTTGTCACGCTCAGATGAGAAAATTTATGCATGGCTCACATGTCAAGCATTGGCATGCCGTTAAGTGCATCTTTTTCTACTTGGTACCTGGATACTTGGATTGTTTTACCTCAAGGTGGGATCATTCCCACTACATTTACATTCTTTTCTCAATTGAATTGCTATGACACTTGCG
Organism: Ceratopteris richardii; assembly: GCA_020310875.1. Classification (NCBI taxonomy): domain Eukaryota; kingdom Viridiplantae; phylum Streptophyta; class Polypodiopsida; order Polypodiales; family Pteridaceae; genus Ceratopteris; species Ceratopteris richardii. The sequence continues at coordinate 21,254,400 of CM035428.1, forward strand.
TGTCCGCTAGTGGTCTTTTCTTCATGTTTGGTAGCTCATACATATCTTAGTTGAGCAAGAAGAAGCCTATTTTGGACACTTCTAGTTGTGAGGCTAAGTATAGGGAAACTTTCATTGTGCATGAGTGTATGTGGCTCAGAATCCGTTTTGGTGATCTGGGTGTTGATCAGTCTATTTCCACCATCATCTTCATGGACTATCAAAGTGCATTGGCACTTGTGAAGTGTTGGTGCAAGAGAATCCAAGCCCACATATTGGATAATTAGCATATATCTCATATAGTCATATATGATCAATCCCTTGTAAAATGAATTACCTTTTACTTTTGTAAGAGTGCCTTACTTCCACGTGGAGTTAGGAAGCATCAAATCTTGGGTTATTTGGTAGATGATTGATGAGAGAGTATAAAAGACACATGTGATAAGCCCCGATTTTGAAGAGCAATAGAGAGGGACACTATGTGATTTGAGAGCTCAATCCATAGCTCAATCACTACCCTCACATTGTGCAATAGAATATTGCCAAAGATATTGTATTTCTATGTGATCTAATACATACATGTTGATTATATATCTATTTCACTTCTCTGCTATGACTACTTCAGAATAGTGATCTTCTCAGAGCTTGCTCTTAGTGCATGGTTGCTCATTTGATGGGATTTAAATCAACGCAGATTCAGTGTACTATCTAGTTTATAGCTACAAAATTTCATTATGATTGGTTCTCTCAATCATGAGATATGATCATATCTTTACTCTCTGGTCTGTACTCTGATGCATCCCGAAAATCTCGGGCAAGTCCTATGATTTTCTAAACATCATACTCAGTGTGTAGTTTACCTTTTTTATCGAAGTTAATCATTATTGGTAGCTATCTAAGTTAATTAGATAGCACCAAAAGGAATTTGACTAATTGCTAGCAAGCTGAGAGCATTGTTCATTATATTGAACATGTGCAGAGACTAAAATAGCAAGTCTATGACCTTGGATTAATTTCCTACTCATCTGTTTTGATCCATTGATTAGTGGATCATGCTCCATAGCACATAGGTGATTATTTGTGATCGTTAGGGAGCTACCAAAGCCCACTACACTCTCCACCACCTGTTCTTGGATGCTGTGAAGCAGGTTGTTGCAGCACCACTTCATCTCTGAAGACTATCCACCATCTCCTACAACAATGGTATGAGAGCAACAACAAGCAAGATGGGAGAAATATTTCCATCATTCATTGACAAATTGGATAGAAGCAACTACCCATCATGGTCACTAAGGATGCAAGCCTACCTCCAAGGAAGAAGTTTATATGGATACATCTCAGGAGATGAGAAAATGCCAACATTCAAGAGCAAACATCAACCCACAAGGGAGGAACAAGAAAGGCTGGCCACATGGTGTGCAAAGGATGATCTTGCCAAGTCTTATCTACTAAACTCAATTTCTAATTTCTTATTACCTCACATTAGGAATTGGAAGACCTTCCAAGAGACTTGGGAAATACTTTCTTCATACTTCTCATCAAATACAAGAGCTAGGAAGAACCAGCTATGGATGGAGTTTACAGCCCTAAAAAAAAGCAACTAAAGCAAACTGTAGCTGATTATGTGACCAAGATGAAGGATGTGGCTGACCAGATTGCAAGCATTGGAGATGAGATAGAAGAAGAACATATAGTAAGGTAGATCATAAATGGTATCAAATCTAATGATAAGTGGGAGTCCTTCACCACAACAATGGACCTTTATATGGATATGAAAATACCTGACCTCAACACATTGATGGGGCAACTCTTCACCCATGAGACAAATCTCAACAAGAATGGAGACAAGTCTAGAGGTAATCAATCTTTTGCCCTTTATACAGATAGAAATAAAAGTAAGGATAAAAGTAAAGGCAAAAAGAATGAAGAAGAGGCTAGTACCTCTCAAGTGAACTACACAGGTAGAGGAAGAGGTACTAGAGGAAGGGGCAGAGGAGGTGTTGGAATCAATATCCTATTGGTTCAACAATAATAAGATAATACATCATATGTTTCTTAGTCACTCTATAACAAGCCACGACGGGCGGCTATAGCATATGTACAACGTCTTTCTACTTCTCTCTAGAAGACCACAGCGTGGGCAGCGTGGGTAGTACAATTGACTCCCAAAGCTCCCACCAGAGATCGATCCCCAGCAGGCGCAACGTAAAGACAAAATTAGATTTTTTTTTTTTAGCAGACCATAAATTACACGCAATGCTTTTCCGAATTAGCGACGGGATCGCGATAGCGATCGTCAGAGTTTTATTGAGCGTTTGCTTTATTTGGTGCTTTTCAAGGCTACACAAACACTATATAAGAAGTGCTTGGGGTCACTTCTATGCATCCTTCACCTAGGATCAACACAAGCTTTCTAGAGCTTGGACCTCAGTAGAGGTGGTGTTTCTTCTAGCACATGGGGCAGCCATGGTGCTAACTTGAAGCATGTTGAGGAGCAACTATGGAGTTCTTCTTGGTGATTCTTCTTGGAGAAGATGAAGGGTGTGCTCACACTCTACCTCATGGAGAGGAGGTTATCTCTTGTTCATGGCAAGAAGACTTGATTATTAGCAGCTTGATGGTGAGGATCGCCCATCTACATGATGTATTTGAAGATCATCTTCTACAAGAAGATGTTCGGTTGAAGATTATCTTCTACAAGAAGATGTCTGGCTACTTCAAAGACATTGGATGGGACCATCTACATGATTTTGAAGATTATCTTCTACAGGAAGATATTAGGTTGAAGATTGTCTTCTACAAGAAGATGTCGGGCTACTTCAAAGACATTAGATGGTGATTAACATAAGATTTACATCTTATGTTAAATATTCAGGTACATATTCTCTTTATGCACACAGGTACTACTTGAAGTTTATGGAGGCCTTGGCGTTCATATCAAAAGGAGTCCTATTCGGCATAGGTACAAGAGAATCAATACTTATATGCTTTATGCATATTTTTATGAGGTGTTTGAGAAGGTGTGTTCACATGAGTTTGAGGATTTCCGGCAACAATCTTGTTAGCATTCTATGCTACTTTATAAGTATGTGATCTTTTCACACACGTATCTGACTTAGGGTCTTCCATAGCCTAAGTTTAGATGTAGGTTTGTTGACCATCAGTTTCACACTGATCCTTCCTCATTCAGTCACTCATATTCACTCTTCTATAACCTATTAGGTCACACATCTCATGTATATTCAGATTACTGCCCACACATCTGAATATGTTTGTTACATTGTACATTCACTCATGCATCTATTTCTCATCACATAGAGTGGCTGAGAATTTTACTCCCACATTGTACATTGAACATTGGTATATATGATACTATGAGTAAGTGATGGCTTACGTAACACCTTACATATGTCGTCTATTCTTTCTCTATCTTTGTCTCATCATTTGTATGATTAAGTTGTGATATGTTCATGTTTTGTCAATATGGAAGATTGCTGGAATTAATGTTGTACATGACTGGAACTATGGAACCATGGACCTGTGACATGAGCCTAAGGGCCTACCTCACTTCCAACATTTGGTATCAGAGCACTAAGGTTTTGGTTACAGAACTTTAGATCTTTGGCATCAATGCATTAAGGCTCATTCATAATCCCAGGTTCCCAGACTTCCAGTTTTACAACATATGATTTGAAAGCATCTTCTAATATTTGACATTAGACATACACACTTAATCTGGATGAGTAGAGATTTGAGAATTAGACAGTTCAGTTACATGTGTATTCATCAGTGTGGAGTATGAAATTGATGATCTGTTAGCAGCCGAATATTTTTGGAAGAGTATGCAAATACTTTACAAAAGTATTGTTTGAAGACCCAGACTTGATGAAGAGAAGACTACTTCAAATTCTAGGAAGAACAATGGTTTAGAGAAGATGAAGAAATCAGATCAACATCAAATCACAGGTATCAGTTTCTACTATCAGATTATCATTTGCAGGTCATATCTTAGAAGAGCAGTTATGAAGAGATTTGAAGAAATTCAAGGAATGCTTTTATACGCTTTCATCATTTGAAAGTTAAAGGCTACATCAAAACAGGTATCTAGAGGTTTTTCTAGAGAGTTTTGAAAGATCTCTTTCATGGCAAGAAAGTTCATCTAAGAAGACAAGCGTAGAGATGAGATGAGTTTTTTCAGCCAATTTTCTGTTGTAAGTTGGTTGGATATCAAGGTACAAATGTATCTAGAGAAGGTAACTCTAGAAGGGTAATTCATCATTCAGATAAACGATTGGTGAATTTAGTCATTTCAGACATTTGAAACAACATTTTGATGATATGAGGAGATGGTAAAACATGTTTCTATATTCACTTCCATTTATATACCATGTTTGTTTTATCTCTTACTCTTACATTAGAGGAAGAGAAAAGTTCATTTGAAGAAGTCAAGAGTGTTTGCTACTTCAAGATGAAGAGAACAAAAGGTATGGAAGAGAAGTTTGAAGATGTTGACATCATCAGGTGGAAGAAAGATGCAGAAGAAGAAAGTCCATCATTTCCAAAAGAAAAGTAAGGCTTCCTTTTCTCATATACTTTCCATATACTTTTCCTATTTTATCCTCTACATCCAAAGACAAGTCTACGAGAACATCTTGTTTAAAGAAGAAGCAGTTTCTTGTTTTGCATTACACTTGGTCATGATTTAGTAGATTTGACAAAGAATTGCATTGAGAGAAAGAAAAGCAGCAGATATATGTTTTAGCTCATATATGTATGAGTTATGTTTTAGTTGAAGCTTTTAAGCAGGCAGCTTATATGTTCCCTCAAAGAATTCTTGGACTGTCAATACAGAGCTACTTGGTATATGACAAGTTGCAGAGAAGTATATGTCTTCTTTATCTAACTCTTGAGGTAAAAGAGTTTTCTGTAGCAGATGTTGAAGACTTAGGTTGAGGTTTTATGTTTGGAAAAGATTACCTCATATTCAGTATTTTCAGAAAACTTCAGAAAATTCAGAATCTTGTTGATGTACCAGTTATTTGAAGAATCTACTTTTTATGATTGTCTAGTTTTTTGGATACATGCTTGTATTCAGAAAGGTGTTCCATCATATCCTATCACTTGATTGAGAAGTGGAGTTAGCCAAAAGAAAGTCAAGCAGGTACTGTCACATTTCACCCGAGTAAAATATGAAAGTTATGAAGTATCAACTTGCAGCTTTTGGAGTTCATAAGGTGAGAAGTTTGTCCACTTATGTTTCAAGTAGGAGTTACAGATTCTTGGGAAGGATTTGTTTGAAGAAAAGTTTTACAACTTATTGAGAAGCATGGACACTTGGAGACATTCAGGTAACAAATCAAACATTCAGTCATGAAGGTTTGATGACAGCAGATTCTACACAGGAGAGATCATTGATTTTGTATGATCTTATATGATCTTGAGTATTTATGATTCAGTTGTCTATCCTTTGTTTGTGAAGATTCTTAACATTGGAAGAAGTAAGTCATATATTCAGGTTCTCTCAGATTTGTCTTACAGAGAGATAGAAGAAGATACTTGTTATGTTACAGAAGGTTATGAATCCTAAAAAGCTTTCAGCAAGGTTTTATTATGTTAGGTTCAGCTAACCTTATTCTAGATTTTGGAAAGCTGAAGAATGACATGGAAAGCTATTGGCATGTGCACAATGCTAATAAAAAGGGTTCAGAGATTTTGTTTCAGATACAGGTATTGATCACTGAACATCAGATTTATAAAGGAAGACGTTCCACATTTCATAAAGTCTGATATATTTGAAGAATACTGGACACTAGTGTTAAGTCATCCAGGGGGTGATGAAACATGAAGACTTATTTTCAAGCCATATGTAAAAGAATGCAGAGTCATACCTACAGGTATTCCTATTTCAGGTATTCCTATATTTCCTTTGTCAGATTCTCTTTATGTTCCAACTTTGAAAGAAGAAGGAAGAAGAAGAATATTTGGAGAAAGTTCCTGTTAGGATGTTCCTGTTCAGGAGAAGGTTCCAGAGTTCTATTTGAAGAGAAGCTTGATATTTCAGAGAGGTATATTTCAGACGTGCGCACATATATGTTTATACCAAGTTCTGAAGGAAAGAGGTATGAAGGATTTAAAGGATGAAGACATGATGACATCATAGATTTTTTGACTCATATTGAGTTGAGTACAGTCACAGATGAATCAGCAGCGTTCATAATGCACTAAGTTGTGAGTTCATAGTCACAGGTTCCAGGATTTAGTTCTTGTTTAGTGTATTTACATAACGCAGCAGAAGTACGTTGAGAAAACTTTTTGGAAGGTAAATGCAAATATATGGATCCTAGTATATGTTTCCAGGTTTTTGAAAAACAAGAGATAGCAGGTTCAGAGACAGTTCATGCTACATTTGTTGTCAAGCAATGATTGCTTGATAAGTACACTATTGGATATCTAGTTTGCATATTTTCTCAAGTATTATGGTTCATATTCAACAAGTTCAGACTTTTTGAAGTAAAGTCAAATTCAATTTTGAAGAACAAGTTCTGAAGTGCAGGAGTACAAGCTTGAAGCTTGTAATAATTTGCAGCTTGTGACAGTTTGTAGATCCAGTCCAGGTTGTACCAATATGACATTGCAGGGGGGATTGTTGGAATCAATATCCTATTGGTTCAACAATAATAAGATAATACATCATATGTTTCTTAGTCACTCTATAACAAGCCACGACGGGCGGCTATAGCATATGTACAACGTCTTTCTACTTCTCTCTAGAAGACCACAGCGTGGGCAGCGTGGGTAGTACAATTGACTCCCAAAGCTCCCACCAGAGATCGATCCCCAGCAGGCGCAACGCAAAGACAAAATTAGATTTTTGTTTTTAGCGGACCATAAATTACACGCAATGCTTTTCTGAATTAGCGACGGGATCGCGATAGCGATCGTCAGAGTTTTATTGAGCGTTTGCTTTATTTGGTGCTTTTCAAGGCTACACAAACACTATATAAGAAGTGCTTGGGGTCACTTCTATGCATCCTTCACCTAGGATCAACACAAGCTTTCTAGAGCTTGGACCTCAGTAGAGGTGGTGTTTCTTCTAGCACATGGGGCAGCCATGGTGCTAACTTGAAGCATGTTGAGGAGCAGCTATGGAGTTCTTCTTGGTGATTCTTCATGGAGAAGATGAAGGGTGTGCTCACACTCTACCTCATGGAGAGGAGGTTATCTCGTGTTCATGGCAAGAAGACTTGATTATTAGCAGCTTGATGGTGAGGATCACCCATCTACATGATGTATTTGAAGATCATCTTCTACAAGAAGATGTTAGGTTGAAGATTATCTTCTACAAGAAGATGTCTGGCTACTTCAAAGATATTGGATGGGACCATCTACATGATTTTGAAGATTATCTTCTACAGGAAGATATTAGGTTGAAGATTGTCTTCTACAAGAAGATGTCGGGCTACTTCAAAGACATTAGATGGTGATTAACATAAGATTTACATCTTATGTTAAGTATTCAGGTACATATTCTCTTTATGCACACAGGTACTACTTGAAGTTTATGGAGGCCTTGGCGTTCATATCAGAAGGAGTCCTATTCGGCATAGGTACAAGAGAATCAGTACTTATATGCTTTATGCATATTTTTATGAGGTGTTTGAGAAGGTGTGTTCACATGAGTTTGAGGATTTCCGGCAACAATCTTGTTAGCATTCTATGCTACTTTATAAGTATGTGATCTTTTCACACACGTATCTGACTTAGGGTCTTCCATAGCCTAAGTTTAGATGTAGGTTTGTTGACCATCAGTTTCACACTGATCCTTCCTCATTCAGTCACTCATATTCACTCTTCTATAACCTATTAGGTCACACATCTCATGTATATTCAGATGCCCACACATCTGAATATGTTTGTTACATTGTACATTCACTCATGCATCTATTTCTCATCACATAGAGTGGCTGAGAATTTTACTCCCACATTGTACATTGAACATTGGTATATATGATACTATGAGTAAGCGATGGCTTACGTAACACCTTACACATGTCGTCTATTCTTTCTCTATCTTTGTCTCATCATTTGTATGATTAAGTTGTGATATGTTCATGTTTTGTCAATATGGAAGATTGCTGGAATTAATGTTGTACATGACTGGAACTATGGAACCATGGACCTGTGACATGAGCCTAAGGGCCTACCTCACTTCCAACAGGAGGAAACCAAGGTAGGGGGAGATCCTATAACACTCCACCTTGCAAAATTTGTGGCCTAACCAACCACACAACAGAAGAATGCTTCATGAACACAAGGAATCAAAGGAGAAGAGGCTTCCATAGAGGGAGCTAAGGACAATCCAGAGGCAAGTTCAACAATAGAGGAAGCAATTACAATCACAACTACAACCAAGGCTACAACAACAACAATTATCAAGGAGGTTTTAGCGATAATAACAACTACATAGAAGATTAAGAGGATTATCCACTCATTATGAACATGACATCCAAGCAAGGTAAAGATGATGAGCATCTTTTCTATATTGATTCTGGTTGTTCCAATCATGTGGTTGGAAATGTAGCATTGCTATTTGATCTTGAAGAACCCAAAGCGAAGCATGTAGTGCAGACAAGTGATGATACTAGCCGCTCTATTAAGAAAATTGGAAATTTCAAGGCTTTTGATGGTAATATGAAACTCTTAAGTAAGGTTTTATATGTGTCAACCATAACAAAAAACCTAATCAGTGTTGGACAGATTATTGAGAAAGGTTTACAGGTCGGATTCACAAGGCATGGAGCATATGTGGAAGACCCTCAACAAGGATTCATGAGGATTGCAAAAGGTGAGAAATCTGGTAGACTCTTTACATTTGAGATTGAAGACACCAAAAACCTTGGACTCTTGAATTACAAAGATCAAACCCTATCTGAATTAGAGATATGGCATAAAAGGCTAGGTCATTTAGGAGAAAGAACACTAAAGCAAATATGCAGGGATCAGAGTGTGCTTGTCATTCCAAATGTGTCCAAGCAACACCTGATATACAAATGTGGAGCATGCCAATTTGGCACATGCAACCATTCAACAGAAAGGGGTACATGTATGAAGACTACTTGGAGCTTGTGCACACTAATGTGTGGGGTCCTAGCAAAGAACCATCAATCTCAAGTTCAAGGTACTATGTTTCATTTATAGATGATTATAGTAGATGGAAAATTCTTTACTTCATGAAGCATAAAGATGAAATATTTACATGTTTCAAAAAATATTTAGCATTGGTTGAGAACCAAATAGGTAGAAGCTTGAAGAGAATCAGATTTGATGGAGGTGGTGAGTATTTCTCATATGCATTTGATTCATTCTTATAGGATAGAGGTATAAAGAGAGAGGTCACAACAAGATATACTCCTTAACTAAATGGTGTGATAGAGCGGAGGAATAGATTGATAGTAGAGGCTGCAAGATCAATGTTGAATGAGAAGAAACTACCCAATTACCTATGGGCTAAGGCTATTTCCACATCCACATAATTGGTTAATAGGCTTCCATCCAAATCCTTGGATGGAATGACACCCATGAGGAACCATTATAAAATCTTTGGGTGCATTGATTATGCACATATTCCTTCACAGATTAGAGGGAAGCTTGATCCAAAAGCTGAAAAGTGTATATTCATCGGCTATGAACAAAACCAAAAGGCATATAGGTTATACAATCCCACTAACAAAGGGTTTATAGTTAGTAGGGATGTAGTTTTTGATGAAAATAATTCATGGTTAGAAGATGTTTGCAGGAAGATCAAGTTACGTTATGACTGGGAAAGTGATTTCCAACTCTCACTCAAGAAGATCAACAATTACTAGAAAATGTTAACTCAGAGGATGAAGAGAAAATTGACTTCAAGGCTTGGAAGTCAAAAGGCAAGACCAAGATCAAGCAATTGGAAGAAATTCAAGACTCCACCAATCAAGCATTGAGGAGATTTCAAAGGGAGAGTAAAAAGCCCATAAGATATGTCTATGAGACATCATTAATCACCAAGCATTCTGTGTAGATCACCAAAGACTCTATGACAGAAGAACCTTCTTCATTTGAGGAAGCTAATGAGAAGAAGGAATGGAGAGAAGCCATGCAGGAAGAAGTTGAAGCACTTCAAGAAAACAATACTTGGGATTTGGAAATCTTAGCATGAATGTAATAGGATCCAGGTGGATATATAAAATCAAGAAAAATTCAGATGGTTCTATAAACACGTGCAAGGCAAGACTAATGGAAAAGGGGTTTGCTCAAACCCATGGAGTGGATTATAAAGAAACTTTTTCACCTATGGCTAAGATGCCAACAATTAGGGTTTTTGTAAGTGTTGCTGCTTCTAAAAATTGGGACTTATATCAATTAGATGTTAAGAATGCATTCTTAAATGGATGGATCTCAGAAGAAGTGTATTTGGCTCAACCACTAGGGTATGAAGATAATGACAAACTAGGTTATGTATGCAAGCTAAGGAAGGCACTCTATGGTTTAAAGCAATCTCGTAGAGCTTGGAACCATAGGCTAGTTACATATTTGCAGGATCAAGGATTTGTTGCTAGCAAAATAGATTCTTCTTTACTCATAAAGAAGACCAACTCAGAAGTTATTTACTTATGTGTCTATGTGGATGCCATTATCATTAGAGGGAATGATGCTAATGGCATCCAGCGGGTTAAAACTCAAATGATGGAAGAGTTTAAATTAGTGCTCTTGGCTTGTTAACAGACTTTCTTGGTTTAGAACTTGTGTATAAAAATTTTGCTGTGTCCATTACTCAAAGAAAGTATATTTATGATATGTTGATAAAATTCAAGATGGAGAACACCAAAATTTTAGGTACACCCATGGAACTCAATCATAAGCTTAGTTCTCATGAGGGAGAACTTCTTAAGGATGTTACAGGTTACCAAAAACTTGTTGGGAGTCTCAACTATACAACCCTAACAAGAGTAGAAATTTCTTATGGAGTAAGTACATTAAGCCAGTTTATGCATACATCAAGGAAACCTCATTTGGAAGCTACCAAGAGGATCTTAAAATATCTAAAGGGTACCATAAATGAAGGGGTGTTTTACCCATTCACTTCTCATTTGGACATAAAGATGTATTCTGATGCAGATTGGGCTGGCTCCAAGGATGATAGGAGGAGCACCTCATGATACTTGTCTTTTACAAGTTCAAAGCTAATATCATGATCATCTAAGAAGCAACCAACTATGAATTTGTCATCTACAGAGTCAAAATATAGAGCTTTAGCAAATGCAACAGAAGAGGCTATGTGGCTCAAGCAACTCTACATAGATTTGGGGTTACATTCTTACACTCCAATGATTTTTGGAGACAACACTAGTTCACTTCATTTGGCTGCTAATCATGTATATCATGCAAGGACTAAGCACATTGAAGTGCACTATGTAAGGGAGAAATTGCTTAGCAAGGACGTTCAACTGTCCTATGTATCAACGCATTTGCAATGTGTAGATATACTCACAGAGTCTGTAGATGGAACTAAGATTAATAGGTTCAAATTGATGATTGGTTTGTAGGAGATCAAGGAGGAATGAAGACTAAGCATGTCAGGCTTGAGGGGGAGCTGTTGCTGCAAGAGAATCCAAGCTCACATACTTGGATAATTAGCATATATCTCATGTAGTCATATATGATCAATCCCTTGTAAAATCAATTACCTTTTACTTTTGTAAAAGTTCCTTACTTCCATATGGAGTTAGCAAGCATCAAATCTTGAGTTATTTGATAGATGATTGATGAGAGAATTTGAATTTTGAATTCAAAGCTTGGCTCGAAACTCAACTATAAAAGTACTTCAAAAGACTCGTGTGATAAGCCCCGATTTTGAAGAGAAATAGAGAGGGCTCACTCCATAGCTCAATAACTGCTCTCACATTGTGCAATAGAATATTGCCAATGATATTGTATTTCAATGTGATCTAATACATACATTTTGATTATATATCTACTTCACTTCTCTGCTATGACTACTTCAAAATAGTGATCTTCTCAGAGCTTGTTCTCAATGCATGGTTGATCATTTGATGTGATTTAAAGCACCATAAATTTAGTATACTATCTAGTTTATAGCTAAAAAATTTCATTATCATTGGTTCCCTCAATCGTGAGATATCATCATATCTTTACTCTCTCAACTCTACTCTTATGCATCCCGAAAAAATCGAGCAAGTCCTATGATTTGCTAAACATCATACTCAATGTTTAGTTCACCCTTTTTATTGAAATTACTCATGGTTGGTAGCTAATTAGATACCACCAAAAGGAATTTGGCTAATTGCTAGTAGGTTGAAAGCACTTTTTATTATACTAAACATGTGCAGAGACTAAAATAGCAAGTCTATGATCTTAGATCAATTTCCTACTCATCTGATTTGATCCATTTATTAGTGGATCATGTTCCAAAGCACATAGGTGATTATTTGTGATCATAAGCTAAAGAAGCCCACTACACTCTCCACCACTTGTTCTTGGCTGGTGAGAAGTAGGTTGTTGCAGCACCACTTCATCTCTGAAGAATATCCACCATCTCCTCCAACATGAGGAACCTTGTGTTCCATGCTCACACAAAGCACATTGAAGTGCATTATCATTATGTCAGGGAGACATTCTCTAATGGACAAATCAGTTTGGCTTATCTGCATGCACAACATAATGTTGTAGATCTTTTTACAAAGGTTTTTCCTCGGAAGGAGTTTGAAGATGTCACAAAGCTTCGGGCTTACTTCCTTTTGTGGATTGATCTCTTTCCACATAGGTTGGCACTTCTTTATACATGAGTACCAAATCCTTGTTCACAGCATCACTCTCAGGGAGAATTTGTTGATATAATCCAGTGATAGTGATGTGTATGAACACACTTAAGACTATCAAAAAATGCTTCTTCTTCAATCTATGTTGTCTTGTTCTCCAAGATTCTTCCTCTTGCTTGTGTTGTTTGTGTGCTTCCACAGGCCTCAATCCCCAACATCTCAAGGCTCGAGGTGGTGGTTCAATTATTAAGGGCTACGGCTGGATATCTATCACCATTTGGGTCGTGAGTTGTGAAACCGGTCCTTTCAGGGGACTGTTGGGCCTTCGAGCTACATAGTTCAAACCATTCATCTCATTGGCTTTCGGGGAGTCCCTTCCCAGAGTCTACCTTTACGAGCCTTCAAGCTTTATATCTTAGTAGTTGCTAGAAATTTAACCTCTTCTTTATGGGATTCATGGGATTAAGAGATGACAAGCTGCAGCCGGCTATGCCTACTTTTCATTAGACTTTCAATTAATTCAAATTGATCCGAAAGATTAGATCTCAATAATGGAACTTTCTTTAAATAAATTAAAGCCTACTTTTCATTGTAGTTTCACTTAATTGAAAATTGATCAGAAAGATTAGATCTCAATAATCGAACTTCCTTAAAATCAATAATCGAACTTCCTTTAATAAAACAAAACATGATGAGCCATATTAAAAAAAAATAAAAACTGATGAATCATATGTGGACAATCATGTGATGTGATGTGCGGATGCGTGACGTGACATGATGTCACTTCTGTGTTATTTTTTTCTCTTAATCATGACCTTTTTCTGTATGACGCATAAAAAGGAGGTAGGGCGCATCTCCCAGGCCCGAAGCTGCGTGAGTCGTGAGGCTGATGCTGAACTACATTACAATCAGTAAATCATTGACATTCACCGGAGAAGAAAAGGGCGACAACTAAGTGTACGTGACAGTAATCTATGGATGAGGCCGATTACCGATCTACCAGTAGGGGAATGGCGCTTTCTTACGGAGTTCCGGTGACAGGTGTATGGATCACGGTCTCGAAAGTGAAGACACAGAATGCCGACTTGATCGTACATGCATCAGAACGATTTGAGGATACCAATACGGAGGCTATGGCTTGACACACCTGTATCTTGATACCTGCCTTTCCTTCCGTTTGTCTAATGTTACCCTGTGTAAAGTCCATATCCAGAGTACGACAATGTCTGCACGAGCTCTTTTCCCAGAGCATGACGATCGAAGAGGAACACTACTAAAGATCGCTGTGAAGTATTTACTGATATCCGCCCGCGAATGTTCAGAGACTAGAATGCTAGATGAATTTACGGATTCGTTACATTAAAATCAACGTACAACAGAGACGGTTTTCGGCAACCGCCTTCAGCTGCTTGCATGGTCGAGGCCTGCCAGTTGCGACTCCGTGTAGGCGTTAGTATGGGTACCCGCAACGGAGAAAACAAGCAGTCTTCCAAGTTCCTGCATCAGAGATCGAAGCTCCTCGTTAATGGAACATCTGAGGAGCATCGATTTGAGGAGACCAATGCGGACGCTGTCGCTTAGATCCCCGATGCCTGGCTCGCATTCTGTATGCATCATGTGACTAATTAGTACAGTTCATATTCAGCTCATGACAATATGTGCGCGCGCTCTTCTATCAAAGCATGACGATCGCAAAGGGACAACGCTGATGACCGCCCCGACATTTTTGTGCTATCCGCCTGCGAAGTTCAGAAGTTTGAGTGCTTGAAAAATTAAAGCACCGTTACGTCAAAATTTCCGTGCAGTGCAGACGGTTCTCTATTCTGTTGCTTGGAAGCTGCAATGTACGAGCGGGGTTAGCGATCCCCATCCCTTGAACTGCTAACACGGTGAAAACGAGGAACTCTGATTAAGTTCTAACGCAGACACTGGCAAAGGAATGAAACGTACTCCTCCTACGTCAGAGTCGCAATTCCTCTCATTTATGGAAGTGTTCGTTCATACAGAACCATGAAAAGAAAAAAATAACGTAATGCTCATGCGCTATATTTTCCTAACACATGCTAGACATAAAATTCATGTGATTTGCCATAATCTTAAGGTCTTAAAAAATGGCAGATTAGATAGATGTTCACCATGATTTATGAGAAGTTCTGCTTAAGAGCCACATTGCAGAGCACAAATAACCTGTGCTAGAAAGATATGCGCAAACAACCATCTTGAAATTAGTATCCTTGAACTGCAACAACGGTGTTAATTACATTCTGCAACTGTAGATCGTTCGTCATTAGTAGATAGATCTTCGTTACAAAACATTTTAACATTACCGAGGCATGTTAATATCAGTATTGGACAATGGATACAGAAACAACAGGCATGGTAATTTCTATGTTATTTTATTAATCAAGTGTGGATATTGAACAACATGATACATTACTGCGATTATGATATGATATATGTTTCCTTGATCAACTGTTATAATCAATAAATTTAAGGTCCGAAATTATGGCGGAGACTAAGTGGAAGAGAGGTAATCAGGACTCATCCTTGCACAGATCAGAATAGAAGACGCCACAACAACAGAAGTGAAGCCGACAAGTAATGTGAACTCTTATTCATCGAAGATGGCTCTGATGCTTTCTGGACCTGTTTGAAGGTCGGGAGGATTTAGCAGACCGTTAACTCGTCGACGATTATTTTGGTAATGGCGACCTCGCCGCTTCATAGGAGCAGGTCTTCTTTTCAATGGAGCCGGCGGACACTCTATGTATTTAGACTCAGGAATTCGATGCTCTTTTCCCGTCGGGGTAATGCAGCCAACGTCCTGTTCTTCTCGCTCCGTTGCCTGATCCTTGATTCTTACATGATAGTCATCCACTCCAGTTTCCCGCTCAAATGTCGACACAACATGTGATAGATCTGCAGAATTTCTTCGAGCGCACCGAATTCCGGTAGCTCTCTGTGGTAGATTGCCATTGCATTGCTCATGGGATGAAAAAGTATTCGGTACCTGCAGTTGCAGAGATTTGTTGCGCGAGTTATTCACGGATGTACGTGATGATTCTCCTCCCTCGGCGGTGTTTGGGATGATGGCCTGTTGCTCCATAACGGCATTTGGCGCAGATGACTGACAAATAAGGGCGCTACCGTGAGGATTTCCTATCGCTGTGTGCGTTGTTGCGTGCCCATGACGTTCGTCAGAGAGTTGCGACTGCTTAACCTCGCCCGGAGTTTCCACCTTATTCGACGAGAAAACGAGATCTGTATGCATTTCTGCAATGCTCCAATCCCTTGGGGTAAGATCAGCTTGCCAAAGGGATGGAGGAGATTTGCAGAACTCCAGAAACGTTGGGTAATGATCGAAGCGCTAAAGCAGCGTGAGGTTGCCCACACCTACAGAATGTTGGATCAACACGAGTCTTACTAGCAGCAAGGATCACCATGCGCTCTACTGGTTGGCATTGAAATCCTTTGCCATGGCTTTTGGATTTCCATGTGCAAGATGAAGGACTTCATCTACGTGCAGAGACGCTGACTTTAGTACTGCTGGATTATGATATCAACGGATACTTCTTGTCCAGCTAGCCAGTAGGCGCTACTCAAGCGCGAACGTAATCAATCTGATGCTTCTCATGGTTATGATTGAATCCCTGAACATAAAGTCGTAACTACTTATAAGCAAGACGATGTCTTTCTGTGTGTGCGCTGAGTGAAATTAAAGGGAGAGCTGCACAGACGATGAACCTGCGAGCTCACTGATAGCTATGGCTTGAGGCCTGATGAAGGAATATGGTTACCAGACATACACACGTGTAATGCAGAGATCTTGTTCAGGTTGAGGCACAGGCAAAGTAAATGAAAGACGTCTCCACAGAGAGAGAGAGAGAGAGAGAGAGAGAGAGGGGGGGAGGGGGGGGGAGAGAGTTGATCGTTGCTGTCCGTCGGAGTTCGGGAGAATTCGCAATGCATGAGGATATTGACGAGGTAGATTCGATAATAAGGGTGAATGATCAGCTCTCCGTCAGCCAGTTCCAACGCCAGTAACTTAGACTCCAAACAACCCACTGTAGCTCACACCTGTAGATAGAGCGCTCCTCATAAGAGATGATCTTCCGCACTCCATGGATAATATATATTTGGTCGACGTCAGGGCTGTTTGTTGGTGTGGAGAGAGAGAGAGAGAATCCTTAAGGCTGGGGAGGCTTTTCAGCGCGCCTTCTTTCTGTTGCATTATGTGTTTATTTCTGTTGCATTATGTGTTTAGAGAGAGAGAGAGAGATGTCAAAGGAGTAGAATCAATAGGGCCATGGAGCAGCATCTGTTGCATTGTGTTTTCAGAGAGAGAAAGAGAGAGGGAGAGAGAGATGTCAAAGGAGTAGAATCAATAGGACCATGGAGCATCGTTTCTGTTGCATTATGTGTTTTCACAGAGAGAGAAAGAGAGAGGGAGAGAGAGACAGATGTCAAAGGAGTAGAATCAATAGGGCCATGGAGCATCATTTCTGTTGCATTGTGTTTTCACCGAGAAAGAGAGCGAGAGAGAGAGAGTGTGACTGAGACATGTGTCAAACGAGTAGAATCAATAGGCCATGGAACATCATGCGAAAAAAGACTCCTAACTCCTAAGGAATGGTCGATCGAGAAATTTTTGTTTCTCCTAGGTAAAAGAATCTCCCGTGATAAGAGATCTCTACCGTTTAGACATCACTGTATTTTATCTCCTCGAAAACAACAAGTTGAAATCCAAATGGATCTCACATGAAGGTGATGATAAATTTATCCGCCTCATTTATAATGCCCTCTAGCTTGCCATACTCCTTCTCTGCATTGTGGGATTTGAGGGGTCCCATGGGCACTAATCCCATTCACATTCACTTGTAACTTTTTTTCTTTTTTTAATTAAAGTCCAGGAGATTAGGCTAAGGCCGAACTTCCTTTTATTAAAAAAAGAAAGACTTTCCTCGCCGGCTTCGAGTAACCCGCGGGCCTATTTCTTCCTCACCCTGCTTTTTATCTCGGAATGGTGTTGTGTGGAGCGATACATGGCTTATCCACAGGCTTCTGTATGCGCGATGCACATTTGTCTTTTATGCGCGATGCATCATGCGCCCTCCACGTCTCTCTTTTCTGCTCTCCCTCGGGCTCTTTCTCTCTCCCCGCCTCATGGTCCATGGATTCATGTATAGCCTTGCTGCATGTATACTTTCATGCGTGCGGTTTTGTCTGTACGCAGGAGACAAAATATCAGCTTACAGTGAAAATGGCGATGATTGAGCAGGCGCTGGAGCTAGGATTCAGGAATCTTGTAGTCTGTGTGCAAAAGGATAGAGGAAGAGGAACCCCGTCAGCCATAAGCGAAAGCACATGCGGCCATGCTCTCTACGTCTTGTCTCTCCTTCCCTTTCCGATGTCACAGCATGCAGAGTGCACATACGTAGTGAAGACTGCTCATCATATCGGTGGTGAATAAGCCGACGAGTAAGAGTCTGTGCGCATGTGCCATCACATCGGCTGTCAAAGAGGTTAGAAACATGAGAAGCCATAGCCCAAGAGTCTGCAAGAACGAAGTCCGAGATGATCAAGAAATTCATGCAAAATCAGAAAACCCAAATCAGAGAGGCCACATTAAGCACGCTCACATGCAAAGCCGAACATCTTTTTCAGGGACCACCTCTCCTCTCTCGAGTTTTGTGATTTCTTCTCGCTCAATTGTCGATTGATCTAATTGTTGCCTCCTACAGTAAATATATGAAAGGAGAGAGCAACATCAAGACAATAATAGTCAAGACAATAATAGGGAGCTGTGGGCTCCATTTCTGTAGATGTTCCCTATCATTTATGGAATTCTTTGAGATTCGTTTGATCTCGCGCTGTGAAATTAAACAAAGATGATTGTTATCAGCAATGAACGAGAAGTACACAGGAGGATAGTCACACACCTTTTCTTTTAGCAGACAAGAAAAAGAAAGATGAATTAATACATCATAGCCATGAAAAGGCTGCATGGCTATGAATTAAGAAGAAGAAAGATGAATTAATAAATGAATAGATACATCATAGCCATGAATAGATACATCCCATTGGTACTATGCCCATTCACATGTATAGTTGCAATTTCAAAGTTAAAGCTTCGGGGAGTAGCCTTCAGTTGAACCTCCATTAGAAAAACAATAGAAAAGGTTGCATATGACCAACTTGACATACTGAGAACATGCTTCGAGTATAAGCTACGGGGAAGACAACTAGGACAACAAGGCCTGGAGATAAAAGAATACAACCAATAACAATAGACGTGAGCAATCATTTACAATGTTTGATCATGTTGAATCTAGTTACAGAATGTAAAGCTGATAATCCATCTCTCCACTTACCAAAGACTTATTTGTGAAGAAGCTATACAACAAGCTATTGTCTCTGGGGGCTTCTTTAATGGACTTCATGCACATCCTGTTGATGTTTTTGATAGAAGCTTAACAAGAGAAGAGAAGGTGTCTGCAACCACCATTGTACACAAAAATGTTTCTAGTTTCCCAAATGTTTCAGAGAATGTCAATTCCCCAAATATGCCACAAGACAATTTCAAATCCTTTAGAGGCTCCAAGTAGGACCTCTCGCTAGCCTAGAGTTTGACCATTAAGGACCTTTAAGCCACCCTTAACTTGTATCTAAAATCTTGAAGCATTAGGGAAAATATAATATAGATGAGTTAAGTCCTCAACTTGATAAGAATATATGCATCTTCCATCATTAATGGCAGCTTTCCTTTCCTTGCTTCCATTCCACAAGCCCTTCTGAATTATCGGCCATTGTAATATAGAGTGTTGGATGTTGATTGTGTATGCCCATATGCATTTCAACCTATAAAACCATTGATTTCTAGCCCATTGCAAGTTCCATATTTTTTTACTTTTCGAATAATCAAATCAACCTTTCCTCTTGAGGCTTTAAATTAGCATACATTCCACTAGCCACAAAAAACCTCAAAATCAATAGAGAAATGACTTTTCACTTCCTATCGAGATTTCCACATATTCCAAACCAATGAGCTACCAAGAGAACAAAAAGAATGAGGAGAAACTATGATACCCCATATGTTATGATTCTTCCAAGCCCTGTATTTTTCCATTAAAAAAAATACTTTCCTTTTAATGAGCCACCCCTAATAATCAAAAGAATTGATGGACCCAAGCACCCATTTGGAAGCAAGTTCCTTGGAAACTTTTGTGCGGCAAATCAAAACACCCCTCAAATCTAGGCACGTAGAAGGTAGTCCAAGCAACTTTAGGAAATCTCTTATAATTAATAGACCCATCCCAAAGTAACCTCTTGGAAAGAAAGATACATTGATTTTTTCTATGGGCCTCTATCAAGCAAGAAATTAAGTTGAATAGGGAAAATATGTAATGATTCAAGACAAAGAGAATATTGGAGATAAATCTTTGATAAGAACTATACGTGAATACCTTATTTTTAAACTTCTCAAGGACCCAATTTGATCTTTAAGAGCACAAGACACTAGATACCTAGCAAGAAAGGTCTACCAAGCTGCACATCATTCAAAGACTAGAGAATATACTCCCACTCAATGCGATCATATGCCTTGTCAAAATCCACCTTCAGAATATAATAGTCTTGCCCAAGCACATTGGCACACTCCATTCCTTCCCATAATGATATAATGGCATCAAGGATGGATCTACCCTTTATGAATCATTTGTAATATGGGAGGATGATCCTATCCATAATGTTGTAAAATCTTATAGCCAAGATAAAGGCAAAAATCATAGAAACAAAAGTCAAAGAAGCAATAGATCTCCAATTATTCAGGTCTCCCTTAGGCCCTTTTTGATTTTTAATAACCATAGTGTTGACATGGATAGGGAGGGTGTAAAGAACTAACTATTAGGACAACCACGTGCTAGAGAGATGACTCTCCTCCCAAACGTATTTTTGTATATATAGGTATTGAGGAATCAACCACTTTGATATTAAGCTACTCTTTGAAAGAGCAACTTTACTTGATAACCAATCTTTTAGAAAAGTAGCATTAGTAGAGAACCATCCTTTTCTAAATCAATACACAGCACTCTTTTGTGGATTGACTCTTGGACACCCTTTATATAGAAAGGTGCCAATTAGAAAGAATGGTCCAAAATGCTTTGGCTCATGGAGCTCTTGGGAAAAACCTTGCACCTTGTAGGACTTGAACCCAAAACCTCCTCCTTGCCCCCTTAAGACTTATACACTAAGCTAGGTAGATTCCTTTTCTTAGAGAGCATATGAACCTTTGCTTAAGTCTAGCATCTATTGATATGTTTCCGTAGTGATGTGTGTGAGCACACTTAGGACTGCCAAGGAACTTTTTTCCCTCTTTAAGAGGTTTTTTTCCTCGCGCTTGTATATACGCCTATAACCCTAATGGATCACTTATCTTTGTACATTTACTTGGTAATACATTGTAGTCTTGTGTGTTGTGCTCCAAGCTTGTTCTTCTTCCTTATGTTATTTGTGTGCATTTGTAGACCTCAAACTCGAACAATTGGTATCAGAGAACATTGCTGCTTCATCTAGGGCATCATTGACACCCCTTGGATTACAATCTCAAAATAACATGAAAATTGATGAGCATACTCAAGATGATTAGGAATTAAAAATGCTTCACTTTGTGGCATTGAAATTTTGAAATAAGCTCGTTTTGGCCTTCGAATGCACTATCAAAGTGCTTCTACATATAATTACATCCTTTAGTGCCAAATGAATATACATGTTTCAGTTTGTCGATACAAGCACCTTGAAGTCTACTATAGGTTTAGCAAAGCTCGATAGGATAGTTCTGTTCAACCTCTTGAGATACATTCATTTTTTGCATCAGGGTATTTTAGTCAATGGCCATGGCTGAAAGCAATAATGTATTTGGTATGTTGGCAGCTAAGAACAAGTTGGATGGCACTAGTTACTAGTTATGGGCATATATGATGCATTATGTATTGGTAGCAAAAGGGTTGTGGAGTATTATGCAGGGTGGTGAAAAACAACCCACTACACTTGTAGATATAGTTATTGAAGGTGATGCAAATGGTGTTGAAGATGAAGATCTTCAAGTTCCTATTTGTGCTACAGTTCCTACTACGCCTATTGTAGACAAACTTTGATGGGATGGCAAAGATTCTCATGCAAATAAATTGATAGCTTAATCTATCAAACATACCATTATCCCTCATATTCACTCTTTGAAAATAGCAAATGATGCTTGGGATACACTTACCAGTTTATACTAGAATAGAAATGAGGCTCATGTTGCTTACCTTCAAAAACAGTTGGAGAGTGATCGTATGAATGGGAGATTTTATGGAAAATCTTTTTGACAAAGATCAAATATTTGAAAGGGAATTTGATTTCTAGAGATGGATTCTCGCTAGATAGTTCATTTTTTCCAGACCATTCTTAATGGCCTTCTAGATTCAGATTAGAGTTTTTCTTCTACTCTTCTGTTGATGATGAAGGGAAATCCAAATGCCTTAAAATTTAAGGAGTTAGTCTCTGTTTTGTTGCAAGAAGATCATTCCAAGAAAAACAAGTCCATTATGTGTGTTTAGATCAAGCTTACTTAACTAGTCAAAGGGGCAAAGGATACCATATACTAGTTAGCAGAAATCCGCTAACTTTGCACAATCAAAAAAGGAAGACAAAGAAAAAAAGAAAACAAAAAAGCAAAAATAGTTGTGTAAATATTGTAAAGGAAATGATCATGTCATAAAGAGTTGTTCAAAGCTCGCTGCAAAAGAGGATAAGTAAAAGGAGGTTGGAATGGTTGTTGCAGAGGCCTCTATACCCAAAACAAATTCTCTTAATCTTGTGTAGAATGAATAATGGGCATTTATTACTATTTGTAGCTATGATCCATGTTCTCTTGAACATTGTATGTCTACAATAGACTCACATGTTTGTTACGTTGACAGTGGGGCAACCAAACATATTATCTCACAGCACAGTTTCTTTAGTTCACTTGAGCCTACCCCTACAGGGAATACTATCACATGTGCTAACAACTCCTTTTATCATGTAATGGGAATTGGTAAGATCATTTTGACTTCTAAGGCCTATTCAGGAAAAATGGGAATTACACAGGATTTTGAGACAGTTCTTTGTGTCCCAATGCTTTCATTTTTGACTCATTCACACACTACAACATGCTATTATCTCTTGATTGGAGTATATTAAATTGAGACTTCAATATTGAGGATAATAAAACTATAAATGGGGTATCCAGGTTGGGATCAAACTTAAGAAGTTAACATAATAAGTAGTATAAATGGGACTTGAATAATTCCCAAATTTCTTGAATATGCCTTTTCTACTGATGGTAGTTCTTTTACATTGTCAAATTCTTTGTTTGTACTAGGGATCAAGAAAAATCTATTGTTAGTTCTACTGATGATAGTTTTTGTACATTGTCAAATTCTTTGTTTTTACTAGGGATCAAGAAAAATCTTTTGTTAGTTTCACCATTAGCCAAGATTGGCTTGGTTGTGAAATTTGTTGTTGATAGATGTACAGTTCATGATCTCTCAAAGCTTAATGTTATTATTGCTTCTGGAATTTTATGTCATGGACTTTATAAGCTCATATACGATGCAAAATTTGTGAATGATTTAGCATGAGAAGTACAAGATTCTTGGGCTATCTCAAATGCAAAGCTTTGCATGATTGCTTTGATCATCATAATTTTGCCAGTTTACTATGCCTATAGAAATCTGAAATAGTATCCTCTCTACGCAAACTTGAGGTACCTTATAAATATGTTTATGAAGGCTGTATTTTGGACTAAATGCAGTGTTCATCCTTCCCCGAAGATGGTTCAGTTCGAGCTACTAAGAAATTGTAGCTTGTTCATAGTGATGCCCTATGCAGACACCTTCTTTTGGGAACTAGCTTTACTTTGTGACTTTTATTGATGATCTTTCTAGGCATGCATGGGTGTATCCACTGAAAGAAAAGTCAAAAGTGTTTATGTTCTTCAAACGTTTTTTGGTTTTGGCTAAAAATTTATGAGCATGTAAATTGGGCACCGTTCGTTCTGTTTGAGGGTCCAAATGAGGCAATTTCTTAGCCTTTAAAAGTTTCACATGATGATGCCGATCATTTCATTAATGATGCAAATTTATATGATGAACTTGTTGATGAGAGGGATGATATAGAGGAGGCAAAAAATTGGTGCAAACTTTACGAGATAGCAAATTCGATGTATCTCTATCATATCGTACTAATTCTGACTCTCATACTGCTTCTTTTGCATCTAGTTTCTATGTAATGGCTGCCTCTATTCTTTGTGATGAGAATGAGCTTATTTCTTTTGATTAAGCACAAAATTCAAAAAATTGGATGGTTGCTATGCAATCTGAATATGATGTTATTATAAAGAATGGTATTTGGTCTTTATGTGATTCACTTTGAGACAAAAAGGGCACTGACACTAAATGGGTATACAAGCTAAAGTGTAAGCCTGGCATCATAGTTGATAGGTATAATTCTAGGATTTTCACAAAAGATTATGTTCAAGAGAGAGGCATTGATTTTGATGAGACCTTTGCATCCACATGCCGAATGACCATTGTTTGTAGCATCTTTGCACTTGGAGATCATCATGGTTGGAATGTACATGAGCTATACATTAAAACTACTTCTGTGGATGGTGACTTACATGAAGAAGTGTTATGTATTTTAGCCTAGTTATTTTGTATAGAAAGGGCATGAAGACAAGTTGAAAAAGGCATTATATGGTTTGAAACAAGCACCACGTGCTTGGTCTGTAAAGATACATGCCTATTTGATTACACATGGTTTTGATAACATTCCAAGTGAGAGCACCTTATATGTCAAGAGTGAAGATGATTTACTTCTAATCATTGTTGTCTATGTTGATGACATGCTTCTCACTGGTCCCAATAAGAAGCATATTGCTGAATTTTAAGGCTGGTTTGCATGCCTCTTTTGAGATGTTAGATTTGGGGCATTTGCATCATTATTTGGGCATTCAATATATGCAAGTTGCTTGTGGAATATCTCTATGTCAAACAAAATATATTGACACATTATTGTAGCATTTTTGCCTTGAAAATTGCAAAACTTTTGCCATTCCTATGGAAACAAGTTTACAATCCACTCTTCATGATGCTAGAGATGCATTTGTTATTGTTCTCTATCAGTAGGATGTTGGATGCTTGATTTACGTATGCATAACTTGGACTCATATTCAGTTTGTTATTTCTCACATGAGCAAGTTTATGCATTGCCCACATGTCAAGCATTGGTAGGCGGTTAAGTGCATCTTTCACAACTTAAGTGGTACTTGACTACTTAGAATGTTCTATCACAAAGTGGAATCACTATGGTGAGATTTACATTCTTTTTCAAACTCTGATTGGGCTGGTTGCAATGACACTCATGTGTCCACTCACTTCATGCTTGGTAGATCATTCATACCTTGGTTGAGAAAGAAGCAGCCTGCTATGACCACTTCTAGTTGTGAGGCTAAGTATACGGTAGCTTCTGCAGTGACTATTGAGTGTGTGTGGCTCAAATGCCTTTTGAATGATTTGGGTATTGGGAAATCTTCTTTTGCCACAACCGTCTTCACTCACACTCAGAGTGCATTGGCTGTTATAAGGAGCCCTCTGTTCCATTCTTGCACAAAGCACATTGAGGTGCATTATCATTATGTCAAGGAGAGGTTCTCTATCAGAGAGATGAGTTTGCCATATGTCCCCACATAGGATAACATTACAAATCTTTTCACAAAGGCTCTGCCTCGAGAGAAGTTTGAAGCTTTTTGCAAAGCTTTGGGCCTACTTCCTTTTGTGGATTGATCTCTTTCCACATAGATTGGCGCTTATACATGAGTGCTAGATCCTTGTTCACCACATCACTCCCAAGTGGGATTTATTGATATATTTTGGTACTAATGTGTATGAACACACTGAGGACCTTCGGGACACTTTTTTTCCTCTTTAGGAGGTTTTTCCTCCCGTCTTGTATTTATGCCTATAACCCAAATTTTATTTATCTTTGTACATTAACTTGATAATAGATTTTAGTATTATGTGTTGTGCTCCAAGCTTCTTCGTCCTCCTTGTTCTATTCATGTGCTTTTGCAAACCTCAAACTCTAACAACCTCAAGATATTTGGCCATATATCCAAGTGACCAAATACTATCCAAATTCAGATCTATTTGACGTGGTTGAACATTAGATCATAGAATTACTTTCTAAGATACTTCCCCCCTTGGGAAATATTTTCATGCTTTAAAATAAAGCTATATATACTAAATATAGGGATACCTCTGAGGCTCATGTTCTAACCTGGAACAACATAGTTTCATCTCTATGGTGGGATTCACCTCATATTCCAAATGAATAGAGGAGAATCTACTAGTTAATTCCCATCTACATAATTGAAAACACAATTTAATTTTGCACTTGATAAACTGTTATAAGTGCAATTAGACCTTATTTTGTAAAGAAAAAATGCCCAAACATTCTGTTCGTTTTTATGCATGAAGTAGAACATAGCTTATAAATGCATGCAAGTGCTTCTAGTGCTTAATTGCCTTGTCAATACATATGTATTCACCTATATCACTTTCATTAACTATGCCACCTTTGGCTAAACAATATTCAACAATTGAAAGTCTACTCTATGTTTCAAATCTAAATCAATGCAAAAAGAATGAGAACTATGGAAAGCTTATCCATCCTTGAAGCTTCATTTGCAAAGCTTATCCATCCAACACCAAGTGTTTGCGGAAGATTCATCCTCAATACTCCTCAAGACTTCATAAAAAGGTGATTGCTAAGAACAAATTCTGCGAATACACATGCTCAATGTCCTCAAGTTCCACAGGAGAGTAAATAGAATTGTGTGTCAGAAGTTGACTAGTTACATCTTCACCAGCTAGAAATAGTGTTTGGAGGGGATACTTTGGATGCTCCCCAAAGCCATTTTGTAGACATATTCTCTATTTTGAAGGTATATATCTACAACGCATACTTGAAAGAGCATACATGCAACAAAATCAAAAAATTTAGATCACATATGATACCTTTAAACTGTTCAAAAATGCCCTCTTGTGTGATTTTGCATCTTCCTTGTCTACTCATCATTTGAATATATATTTGATGGTGATCATCCTAGCTTCACCTCCTCTTAGATCCAATATCAATATCTTTGATGATCTTTATTTTCTCCTTGAATAACAAAGGCAAAAAGCTTTCGGGGTTCCCTTGGGCTTAAGATATTGTAACCCCTAAGCTAGGTGGATTCCTTGTCTCATACAAAGCATATGAACCTTTCTTTACATCTAGTCTCAAGATCTTTGGCCATAAATGAAAGGAACTAACTATTAGGAGCACCACATGCTAGAGAGATGAAAATCCTCCCAACATTATGCCTACATATATAGCTATTGGGGACTCAACCACTTTGATTCTAAGACACTCTTGATAAAAGAAACTTTGCTTGAGAACGAATCTTTTAGAAAAGTAGAATTAGTTGAGAAGCATCCTTTTTGAATCAATACATACTACTCCTTTATGGGTTGATTATCCATCACCTTTTATCTAGAAAGGTGTAAATTTAAAAGAACAATCTCGAATGCTCCGACTCATGGAGCTCATTGGCAAAACCTTGCATCTTGTAGGACTTGAACCTAAGACATCCTCCTTACCTCCCTTAAAACTTAACCACTAAGCTATGTGGATTCCTTGTCTTAGAGAGCATATGAACCTTTCCTTAAGTGTAGTTGCATGATCTTTGGCCGTACATCCAAATGACCAAACAATGTCTAAATTCAGATCTATATGAGTCGGTCAAACACTAAGATCATGAACTTACTATTGATATATTTAGGTAGTGATGTGTGTGAACACTCTACGATCGTTAGGGGCACTTTTTTCCCTCTTTAGGAGGTTTTTTCCCCCCGGCTTGTATATACGTCTATAGCCCTAATGGGTTACTTATCTTTTCACATTCTAGTGGTAATACATTCAATATTGTGTGTTGTGCTCCAAGCTTCTTCTTCTTCCTTGTGTTGTTCATGTGCTTTCGTAGACATCTAACTCCAATAATTGGTATCAGAGCAGGTCCCCACTTCATCTAGGGTGTTGTCGACACCCCTCCAGTCACAGACTTAGAATCACACGAAATTTGGTGAGCATACTCAAGGTGATAAGAAGATCAAAATAGCTTCACTTTATGTGTTGAAATTGCGATTTGAGCTTGTTTTGGCCTCCAAATGCACTATCATAGTGCTTATGTAAGCTATTTTGTCTTTTTGTGCCAAAGATATATACATGTTTTGGTTTGCTAGTATAAGCATCTCGAAGTCTGCTACATGTTTAGCAAAACTCGTGAGGGTGTTCCTCTTCAACTTTTTCAGATACAATCATTTTTCTACATCAGGGTATTTTAGTCAGTGGCCATGGCATATCATAAAGAACTGTCCAAAACTGGCTGCAAAAGAGGCAAAGAAGAAAGAGGCTTGAATGGTTGTTGCAGAAGCCTCTACACAAAAAACGGAGTCTGTTAATCTTGTGCAGGAAGAAGAATGGGCATTTACTACTGTTTGCAGTTTTGAACCATCTTCTCATGAGCAGTGCATGTCTGCAGTAGACTCAAATGTTTGGTACTTTGACAGTGGGGCGACCAAACATATTACCACACAGCAGAGTTTCTTCTCTTCACTCAAGCCTGCCCCTACAGGGAATACTGTTACATGCGCCAACAACTTTTCTTATCCTATCATGGGAGTTGGTAAGATCATTTTGACTACTGTTGATGGTAGTTCTTTCACTTTTTCAGATGCTTTATTTGTGCCAGGGATCAAGAAGAACCTGTTATCAGTTTCTACATTAGCCAAGATTGGCTTGGTTGTGAAATTTGTTGATGATAGATGTATAGTTCATGATCTGTCAAATGACGATGTGATTATTGCTTTTGGCATTTTATGTCGTGGGCTGTATAAGCTCATAGACTATGAAAGATCTATAAATGATTTGGCATGTGTAGTAAATGATTCTCAGGCTATGTCAGATGCAAAGCTTTGGCATGCATGCTTTGGTCATCTGAATTTTGCTAGTTTGCTACGCCTGCAGAAATCTGAAATGGTGTCCTCTTTGCCCAAACTTGAGGCACTTGGAAAACATGTTTGTGAAGGCTATATTTTGGGCAAAATGCAGCATTCATCCTTTCCAAAAGATGGTTCAGTTCGGGCTACTCAGAAATTACAGCTTGTACATAGTGTTGTCTATGGTCCTATGCAGACACCTTCTTTTGGGAATTATCTTTACTTCATGACTTTCATCGATGATTTTTCCAGGCATGCATGGGTATATCCATTGAAGGAAAAGTCCGAAGTGTTCATGTGCTTCAAATAATTTTTGGTTTCGGCTGAAAATCTGTCAGCATGTAAAATGGGCACCCTCCGTTTTGATCGAGGGGGGGAATATATGTCTTCTGATTTTAATACATTTTTGGTTGAACGTGGGATAAAACACCAGTGTACAATGCCGTATACACCTCAACAAAATGGAGTTGCTAAACGAAAGAACAGGTGACTCTGGAGATGGCGAGGTGTATGGTCAAGAGTTAGGCTCTACCACATAGTTTCTGGCTTGAGGCTGTCATGTGTGCAGCATATGTACTGAACAGGTGTCCCACTAAAGCGCTGTAGTCTATCACTCCATATGAGGCTTGGCATGATTGCAAGCCATTGATTGCTCATCTGTGTGTTTTTGGTTGTTTGGCATATGCATTAGTGCCTGAACAACATCGCAAAAAATTGGATGATAAAGTAGTAAAATGTATTTTTGTTGGGTACAGTTATGAAAGTAAAGGCTATCGTCTATATCATCCACAGACTAAACGCATTCTGGTTAGCCATGATGTTGTTTTTGTGGAAGATGCTATTCAGCCATTGCTTTCATGTACTAAGGAGACATCTGTTAGCTCCAAAGACATGTATGATACTTTGCTGCCTCTTTTTACAGGTGGACAGTCTAGTGCTGGTCCCAATGAGGAAACTTCTCAGCCTTTGTAGGTTTCATGTGATGATGCAAATCATTCCATTACTGATGCAGATTTACATGATGCACTAGTTGATGAGAGAGCTGATATTGAGCGGGCAAAAATTATGCCAAAATGGCTGGTGCAGACTTTGCGTGACAACAAATTAGATGCACCTCTATCATATCGTACTTGTTCAGGCTCTCATAGTGCCTCTTTTGCATCAGATTGCTATGCTATGGAGTCTCTGTGATGAGAATGAGACTCTTTCGTTTGATGAAGCATAAAATTCAGAAAATTGGATGGTTGCTATGCAATCTGAATATGATGCAATAATGAAGAATGGTACTTGGTCTTTATGTGACTTGCCTCCTAGCAAGAAGGCCATTGGCACTAAGTGGGTATACAAGCTGAAGCGTAAACCTGATGGTACAGTTGACAGGTATAAGGCTAGGCTTGTTGCAAAGGGTTATGCGCAGGAAAGAGGCATTGATTTTGATGAGACCTTTGCACCTACATGCCGTATGACTACTGTTCGGAGCATTTGTGCACTTGTATCCCATCATGGGTTGAATGTACATGAGTTGGACATTAAAACAGCATTTCTGAATGGTGACTTGCATGAAGAAGTGTATGTTTTTCAGCCCCGTGGCTTTGTGCAAAAAGGGCATGAAAACCAGGTGTGCAGGTTAAAGAAGGCTTTATATGGTTTAAAGCAAGCACCACGTGCTTGATATGAGGAGATACATGCCTATCTGATTGCACATGGTTTTGAGAACAATCCAACTAAAAGAACCTTATATGTTAAGCGTGCTAATGATGTGCTTTTGATCATTGTTGTCTATGTTGATGACATGCTACTGATTGGTCCTATTGAGAAGCATATTGCTGATTTTAAGGCTGATTTGCATTCCTCATTTGAGATGTCTGATTTGGGGCATTTGCATCACTATTTGGGCATTCGGTTTATGCAAGTTGATGGTGGAATGGCTTTGTGTCAAACGAAATATATTGACACATTATTGCAGCATTTTGACCTTGAAGACTGTAAGCCTATTGCCATTCCTATGGAGACAGGTTTACGATTGAGTCTTCATGATGCTGGAGATGCATTTGATGCTGTTCTCTATCAGCAGGCTCTTGGATGCTTGATTTACTTATGCATTACTCGGCCACATATTCAGTTTGCTCTCTCACAGATTAGCAGGTTTATGCATTGCCCAAGAGTCAAGCATTGGCAGATAGTTAAGCGCATCTTTCTCTACTTGAGTGGTACTCGACTACTTGGGTTGTTTTATCCCAAGGGGGGATCACTACCACCAGATTTGCATGCTTTTTTTGACTCTGATTGGGTTGGTTGCTATGACACTCGTGTGTCCACTAGTGGCTTTTGCTTCATGCTTGGTAGCTCATGTATATCTTGGTTGAGCAAGAAGCAGCCTACTATGGCCACTTCTAGTTGTGAGGCTGAGTATAGGGTAGCTTTCACAACTACTATTGAGTGTGCGTGGCTCAGACGCCTTATGGCTGATTTGGGTGTTGGTCAGTCTTCTTCCACCACCATCTTCACTAACAGTCAGAGCGCATTAGAAGTTGCGAGGAACCCTGTGTTCCATGCTCGGACTAAGCACATTGAGGTGAGGTTCTCTGCTGGGGAGATCAACTTGGCATATGTGCCCACGCAAGAGAACATTGTAGACCTTTTCAGAAAGGCTCTGCCTAGGGAGAAGTTTGAAGCTTTCCGCAAATCAATGACTTGGTTTAGGAAGTGAGTTCCTCAATCGCTCACTAACTCTATAGGCAGTCCATATCTTGTAAAGACATTTTCAAACAAGAATTTTGCAGTCGTGTGTGCATCATTCTTTTTTGTGGCCTTGGCCTCTACCCATTTGGTAAGATAATCTGTAGCAACTATGATGTATTCGGCATGAGTACCTTTTGCAGGGGGGTTAATGGGTCCTACAAAGTATATACCCCACTTAGAAAATGCACGTCCTCCCATCATGGGTTTCAATGGCATTTCATCTCTGCGAGTAGGAAATTGAGTCCTCTGGCACACATCACATCTCTTAACATAGGTATGTGCATCCATGTGAAGAGTGGGCCACCATAATCCTGCAAACAGGATGGCTTTGATTATCCTATTGGGGTCAAAATGACATCTTGCAACACCTTGGTGTGTAGTTTCTAGTACTCTCAAATAATTGCTTTCATGAACACATTGTCTTAAGTATCCATCTCTTCCTCATTTGTATAGATTGTCGCTAATAAGTGAATAGTCTTGAGCTTCCTGCTCTAGACTTCATTGTCGTGCTAAGGTCATTCCTTGAGGGAATGTGTTCGTCCTCAAGTATGTCACTAAAGGTTCACTCCAATCTAGTGTGAGAGACATGTGATATAATGTAGCATGTTCTACTGGTGGTCTTTCACAACAAATAGGGTATTCTTTACATATCTTATAGACATCTTCTTCCATCCAAGGCCAATATACTCCTAGTCTTTGCAGAGTCTGCAATGTACGATGTTTCGAATGATGTTGCTTTAATGCACGTAGATGTGCTAATTGCAACCAATTTGCATGTTCTGATTCATCTACACAACAGGCAAGAATCTTCTTATTATCTTGTTTATATATACTTCCTCCTATTATTTGATATCTTTGTGAATTGGTAATCTCTCCTTCTTTGATCCTTATCCTAGGATTCTTGAGTCCATATGTGAGAATATGGACAATAGGCTTAGCCCATTCTAGTACCATCTCCAGGTTAAACAAGTATGCATCTGGTAATTCATCCACTATTCCTTGAGGAGCTTCTCCTGTGGTTAATCTTGAGAGGTGGTCAGCTCTAAGGTGTGTCTTTCCCTTCCTGACTTCTACTTCAAGGTCGTACTCCATGAGTAATAGAAACCATCGAATTAGTCATCGTATGTTACAAGGCTTATTGACTAAGTACAATAATGCTTGATGATCTGTAAAGAACTTGAACTTGTTTGCCAACAAATAATGTCTGAATTTCTTTACTGCATAGATCATTCCTAATCCTTCTCGTTCTGTATTGGTGTAGTTTCTTTCTGCTGCGTTCAGTTGTCTGCTCGCATTTGCTATGGGGAGATCTACATTACCTTCATTCGTGGGTTGTGCCAACACACATCCTATGGCATAATTGGATGCATCCACATGTACATGGAATGGCTTGCTCCAATTCGGGGTTGTCAATATAGGTGTTGAGCACCCAAAAATCATTTTAGTTCATTGAATGAATTTTCACACTCATCTGTCCATTCAAACTTAGTCAAAAGAGAGTACAAAGGCTTGGCTATGATTGCATACATGTGCATGAACCATCTGTAATATCAACAATGACCCATAAATGTCTTTACCTCTTTTACGTTATTTGGCCTAGGTAGATCTGCAATTACTTTCACCTTTTCTTCATCCGTAGAGATTCCGTTCTTTGACACAATGTATCCTAGAATTTTGCCTTGTCTAACCATGAAAATGCACTTCTCTGGGTTCAAAAAAACCTGATATTCTCGACATTTGTCAAATACTTGCCTTAGCTATGGGATTTGTGTCTGCCTCATATTCGAATGGGCACATATGTCCTCAACATAAACTTCCAAATTCTTGCGTAAGAATTCCTTAAAAACATGACACATGAGTCGCTGGAAAGTGGCGGGTGCATTTGTGAGCCCAAAAGGCATCACACAAAATGCAAATATGCCCCATTCTGTGGCAAAAGCCATCTTGTGTTGATCTTCTCAAGCAATGGCTACTTGATTATAGCCTCAGAAACCATCAAGAAAGTTGTAAACTTCCTTGCTTGATTAACTTTTTTAAGGTTAATACACACACGTAATTTTCCATTCTTCTTGGGCACAACCACAATGGGGGATACCCACTCAATATGCTCAATTTCGTAAATGAATCGTGCTTCTACCAACCGATCTATTTCTTCTTTAATCTTCGCAGCGTAGTTATCATTGTACGTATATGGTTTCTGTTTTGTTGGTTTTCATCTGGAGTCATAGGGATTCTATGGGAGCATATATCTGGGTCCACTCCTTTCAAGTCTTTGTCTCTATATTCACGTAGTAGGGCAATCAATTCTTCTTCTTCTTCATTCATCAAATCATGCCCAATGTATGTACATTTTTCTTCTTCTCCTTCTATGATGACTATGATTTTTTTGGTTTTCTCTCGGTTATAATATACTTCTCCAACATTAGCTTTTCTTTTAGGCATTCGTACCATTATTCTTCTATCTTCTATTTCATACTTCTTGAAATTCTCCGGTAGTTCCATGAGTGGTTCTTCTTCTTCTTCTGTCTTAGGTGATTTCTTTCTCTTCTTTTGTTTGTTTTCTGTATCTTTCATGGATAGCTCAAGTCGTTCCATTTGGCTTTCCTTTTCTTATTCTTCAAGGGTTTTGGCTTCTACAAAATATAAAGATATTCCTCTTCTGAGGAACAGAAGGGTTCCATGATGATGGATTCTAGGTCCTCATCATCACTACTCTTGTCTTGGTCTTGGGTCACTTCTGTGCATTCTTCTAAGACAAAGTCTTCCTCAACAGGTTCAATCATGAAAATGGAAATATCATACCTGTCCTCATCACAATGAGGGCTCCATTGTTCTTCATTCACTGCTATGTCCATTGTAGCTAAGATTTCTACCCAACCATGAGGCTCGAATTCCTCGTCTAGAAATACTATAGGTGCGTAAGCTGGGTCTTGAAGGGTTCCTGGATGTTATTCTGAACCTAAAGTCCTGGCTTCTAACTGTTCTTCCTCTTGTTTGGCTACTTTACACATCCATAAATGAGTATCCTCGTGCAACCATGAGGGGTCTGACTCTAATGAGTGTACCGACTTTGTTTCTTCTTGTGTCTTATGGATGGTATTCCATTGTATTCAGGGTACGTCTCAATGTGAATAGTCTTTAAGATTGACTTACGTAGTCACCCCTAAATGTTGCAAATACAAGGAATTAGTTCCCCAATCTTGTATGATTTGCAACTGACGCATGAATGGTCGTCCTAAAATCATCTTGTAAGCATGATTTTTCCCAAAATCACAAATGGCAAAAGTATGATCAAACTCTACACCACAAGTGGTGAGAGATATGCCTTCTAGTCAGCCTAATGATTACTCTATATGTCCGTCAACCATTTCAAGCTTCATCCTAGTAGGTCTTAATGCTGGTTTACCCCATCGTTTCCATCAATCGTAGCGATGGCTACTTCGGCTCCTGAATCTAAGATGGCTTTGGTAGTGTAGCCCTGATGGGTTATTGGAAGATAAGTGTTACCTTCTTCTCCTTCGCTTACATCTCCAATTCTTTCTACAGGTAGCTCTGGTACCTTCTTGCATGATCCTATCTGTGAGGGAGTAATAGCAACCTCAGTGAATTGATTTGCTACATGATTCCACAATTCTGGTTTAACCTTCAACAACTCCTCTAGAGTGAGATGGCACTAAACTTTGGTGTTCTTAATCACTTCTGTACTCCTAGGTATCACTGATTCTTCATTCCTCACTATTATCATGGGTGCTCTCATGCTAATAGACTTTTCTTCCCAAGGTCCTGTGAACTGAGGCAATTCTTGCAAAGAATTAGATTCAAAATCTGTGTGTTCACTCAGTTTTTCTTCATCTACGTCTTCATAGATAGAGGGTTGCTCTTGCAAGTCATCTATTTCTTGAATAGGAGGATGGGTTCCTTGTTCTTTTCTCCACTTCTCTTCTTGGATTTCTCTTAGAAATTCATGTGAATACTTATGTATGGAAGATAGGTGGTCTTCTACATCTGTATTTGGCACTTGCGACAGGGATGGTGCCTTCCTTTCCTGTGTCTCCGAAATAGTAGGGTTCCTATGCAGATTCTCTTTCTCGTTACTATTGATCAAGTATTCTAACCTCTCCAGTAATCCTTGAAAGTGTAATTCAGGTTTTTCCATGTTGTTCCAATTAAGATAACGAGAGGCTTCGAACATTTTTTGTGCTAATTCTACCATCTTCATGCAAAGTTTAGTTCTCTCAAGTTCTAAATCTGCTCATGGATAGTTCTTACTCATTTCTGCTATCTGGGGTCCTTCTTTTAGTCTAGCCTGATATGCACGAAACATCATGTCTAGGTTTTCTGGTATGGGTTCAGCTAACACTGATCCTGATCTCTGAGCTAGGTTCTCCTGATTCGATTCTTAAGAAGTCAGTTCTAGGATGTTGGCTCTGGATTCCTTGAGTCTTCCTTCCAACTCAGTTATCTTTTTACTCCATTTTCTCTTAATTCTTTCTCTAGAATCTTTCCAAGATTTCATCTTTTTGTTACTAGACTCTCCAACTCGCTGGTTTCACCTATTTTATCAGGGTTAAGCTGTGGATTCTGTAAGAGTGCATGGGCTCTTGTTATAGCTTGGATAGGCACGTATGTAGGGTTGGATCCATCTGCATTGTGCACAATACCTATCACGTTGATCGGTGTCACTTTTGAAGCATTAGCAGGGTTCTTGGGACAATCTTTGATGACATGGTCTTTGCCACACTCGACACAAAAGCCTTGTATGTTATAGTATTGTGATTGTCCTGCTATTGGAGGATGTGGACAATCCTTTATGAAATGATATCCTTGGCACCTAAAGCATGGTCCTTTAGGGCCCTGTGGTCTTTGCTGTCTTAATTGTGGTTGTGGATTAGGGTTGGTATACATCACATTAGCATAATCGGGCTCGCAACTGGGTTCCAATGGTGGACTATCGTACTGATATGTTTCCACATGTTCTGGTGACTCCGTGTAATATGCAGGTGGACTATCTACATGAGTAGAGTCAAAATTTTTGGACTTAGGATCACTTTCTGTGATTAGGGGTGAAGAAGGCACTAAAGCCCTATTGAGGTTCTCTTCTACAACAGCGTATTTCATTGGGATAACATTAGCTGGTGGGGTTGGCTGCTGAGCTAAAACATGTTGAGGTCTCTGTTGAGCCTGATAAGGATAGTTCTAAGGAGGCCTATAATAATGAGGTTGAGCATTGTATTGGCCTTGATACCTACCTAGCTGTGGTATGCTTGCGGGTAGTTCTATCGTACTACTTGTTTGTTGTATGGGCAGTCGTGAGCCGTGTGATTCGTGTATCGTCTGTCTATCGTACAATATTAGCCACTAGGGTTGGCTTGTGGTTGTGTTGCATTGGCACACACATTTGACATATGATCACCACCACAAGTGTAACAACGCTTGTTAGTTGTTAACCTAAGTTCTTGCTTGCTAGAAACTCCATTCTGGGCCACTTTTTCTGCTAGGTCTTCTATCGAGATAGATAGTTTTGCGGATGCTGGAGATGAACAATCTGAGTCCTTATAGACTTCTGAGAGTTCCCACTCATCTCCAAGGTTTTCCTCAATGTCTATACAAATTCTCACACATTGCTCTAACGTTCTGCGTTCCTTCAAGTATACATAGGAGTGTAGTTTAGAGCTCAAGAGGCCATCTAAAAACAATGACACTTGCTTGGCCTGTGAGGGTAATTCTTGCATTGGACATCTCTCAACATATTGTCTAAACCTACATCCTTCTAATCTAACTGTTTCCTGAGGGGTCTGTTTGAAGCTA
The DNA here is from genome assembly GCA_020310875.1 of Ceratopteris richardii. Lineage (NCBI taxonomy): Eukaryota > Viridiplantae > Streptophyta > Polypodiopsida > Polypodiales > Pteridaceae > Ceratopteris > Ceratopteris richardii. The sequence continues at coordinate 21,291,865 of CM035428.1, forward strand.
TGAATCAACGAAGATGTATCATGCCTAATTCCTTTTTTAGAGAATTCAGTGATGAATGACTCTAACAAGTGATGGATATCCCTAAATTGCCTCTGTTGCAATGGTTGGAACCAAGTTAAAGCAGTATTCTTTAATGGTAGTCCAAAAGCATTATATTGCGTGAACATGTCTTCTACTTGCTCTGCTCGTAGCACTTGCTTAAATTCTGCAACATGATCATAGGGATCTCCTCTCCCATCAAAATAGTTTTTCATTGACTTTACTAATTGAGTGGGTCTCAATACCCTGAGGTGTTCACGTGGTCTAGGTAGAGGAAAATCATCTCTACCACCTGGTATTCTCGGTCCCCTTTGTCTTTCCACTCTATCGGTGTCCATGGTGGTTCTATCTCTCCCTATGGGATGAGTGAAACTTACTTTTGGTCTCTCTTTGTTCTTCTCCCTTTGAGTACCATGGGCTGAGGATGTCCCAACACCCTGATGGCTCGTGTTTACATTTGTTCGAGATGGTGGAAATACTAAATCACCTCTCCATGTGTAGGTATTTCTCGCATGGTCTGGTACTACAAATACTCGTTTTGAAGAATCATCTAGGTATACCACCTTTCCAGGAGTATCTGGGTCCTTGAATTCATAGATCATGATGGAGCCTACCTCACTAGGTTGTTCCATTCTGTACCTCCAAAACGCTTCGTTGGTTTCCTTATTCACAAATAGTTATATGCTTCTATTATCCTGAGGGATCCAATCTGGAATTAGTACTCTTGTCAGTACAGATTTCCCTCTAGGTGTCTGTTAAGCCGGATACTAGCCGTTGGCCGGATACAATGCTTCTAAATCTGGATAGAGTGCTTAGTCTAATATGATACTTAAAAGCACTCTACTTCGCCGTTACGTGGGTTCTTGGGAGTGGTAGGGGTCTGTTAGACAGAGGCCCTGTACTAATTTCCCAAACTTTCATACAAGCATTAAATACTCTGTCACGTCTTAGCTCAGTATCGAACACTGTTAACTGCCGGCTTACTGGACGCTAGAAAGTCCGGACTGTATCTGCTATAGTGAAAAGCAGTAGTCCGATTTGACTTAAACTACCTGGCTATATTACTTCATTCACTGGATTTTACTCAAGGTGCACCTCTTCTTGACTTGGGGTTACACCGAACAGTTGTACTCAAGGAATACAACTTGCGGTATGTAAACACTAGCCGAACCGTAACAATCGTATCACCAGCTCCAAGGCTTACAGGTACTTACCGATACAAGTCCTTCTGGGAATGGAATCCCCAGAAACCACAGACTATGGTATCGACTTCAATTACTTCGCAGAACCTTAACAGAACAATAGGGAAATTACTCCATACTTTCTACTTGCCGACATAAGCTAACCCTACTTAACAATGTTCAACGACACACTTAACCATTACTGAACAACTTCGTAACACACTGTCACTTGTTCGTGATTACCTTTTAAGCTACGAACAACTACTAAGCAGAACAGGACATACAGATCCGAAATAGGCACTCAACAATATACTGCACTCCCCAAAATGGGCGCTTCAATAAGCAGAATGGAAGATATACTTAACCGACAGACCCGAATCGAAAGATCACTTAAATAAGACTCTGCAAAGCCCGAATGGGTGTTCTCTCAGACAGACCAGAAGATGCACTTAACCAGACACTGCAGTTCCCAGAATGGGTGCGCTCACAGACAGAATCTACACTACAAGTCCCGAATTGGACGTACTCACAAACAGAATCGAAGATACACTTCACAAATAGAATCGACTAGACGATACACCTTAACCGAACACAGCAATTCCAGAAAAAGGGCGCTTTTCCATTCTCTTCTCGTTTCCTTATATAGAGGATTTACAGTGGTGCGCGAATCTCTGCGCGTTTCCTGAAAGATTCTTTTTACATTTAAACTCCCTGTCCTCGTACTTTTGTCCTTGTTCGGCGGCCGTCAGCACTTTTACATTTAAGGCACCTGTCCGGATTCATTTGCCCTGGTTCGGCGGCCCTCTAACAGTGTCCTTGGTTCTTCTCCTAGTGGTTCTTTTCCTTGGGTTCTCGCTTCCGTATCTGGCTGCACTACACCAAACTCATTGGTATGATTTGGTTGAGTACTTATGATGTACATCGTCCCTTCTTTGTCTATATATGCGTCTCTCTCAAATTTCATCACTCGACAATCCAATCCAATGGGTTGATCAGGATTGAGCACTTGCACCACTGATCTTCGCAAACCATCCTCATAAATTGAGCACCTAAGTGGTTGGTTTGGACATATTCTAATTGAGTTCTATAGGGTTCTTCGGGTCTTTCCAAATATGCTATGTTTAACCCTCCCTTTGGTCTTTTGGTGCTAAAAGCCATTTTTCATTCACTGGTATCTGAGCCCAACTCGTATGGGTAACTATTCAATTGTTGTGCCCATGAACGTGTAGTAGTTCCTACACTTGCTTCTGATGATCTAAGGCTTCGTCGGTCTGACTTACCTATATGCTTGCCC